>OX940931.1:23629690-24241082 GCA_954870645.1 Agrotis clavis | reverse complement strand
AACACCTGCGGCGCGTGCGCTCCCCGCGCGCTCCGGGCGGCGCCCGCCAGCGCGTGCGGGGAGATATCTGTATACTTAGTGTTACCTCTGCACAGACACGTTCTTGCAGAACACCTGCGGCGCGTGCGCTCCCCGCGCGCTCCGGGCGGCGCCCGCCAGCGCGTGCGGGGAGATATCTGTATACTTAGTGTTACCTCTGCACAGACACGTTCTTGCAGAACACCTGCGGCGCGTGCGCTCCCCGCGCGCTCCGGGCGGCGCCCGCCAGCGCGTGCGGGGAGATATCTGTATACTTAGTGTTACCTCTGCACAGACACGTTCTTGCAGAACACCTGCGGCGCGTGCGCTCCCCGCGCGCTCCGGGCGGCGCCCGCCAGCGCGTGCGGGGAGATATCTGTATACTTAGTGTTACCTCTGCACAGACACGTTCTTGCAGAACACCTGCGGCGCGTGCGCTCCCCGCGCGCTCCGGGCGGCGCCCGCCAGCGCGTGCGGGGAGATATCTGTATACTTAGTGTTACCTCTGCACAGACACGTTCTTGCAGAACACCTGCGGCGCGTGCGCTCCCCGCGCGCTCCGGGCGGCGCCCGCCAGCGCGTGCGGGGAGATATCTGTATACTTAGTGTTACCTCTGCACAGACACGTTCTTGCAGAACACCTGCGGCGCGTGCGCTCCCCGCGCGCTCCGGGCGGCGCCCGCCAGCGCGTGCGGGGAGATATCTGTATACTTAGTGTTACCTCTGCACAGACACGTTCTTGCAGAACACCTGCGGCGCGTGCGCTCCCCGCGCGCTCCGGGCGGCGCCCGCCAGCGCGTGCGGGGAGATATCTGTATACTTAGTGTTACCTCTGCACAGACACGTTCTTGCAGAACACCTGCGGCGCGTGCGCTCCCCGCGCGCTCCGGGCGGCGCCCGCCAGCGCGTGCGGGGAGATATCTGTATACTTAGTGTTACCTCTGCACAGACACGTTCTTGCAGAACACCTGCGGCGCGTGCGCTCCCCGCGCGCTCCGGGCGGCGCCCGCCAGCGCGTGCGGGGAGATATCTGTATACTTAGTGTTACCTCTGCACAGACACGTTCTTGCAGAACACCTGCGGCGCGTGCGCTCCCCGCGCGCTCCGGGCGGCGCCCGCCAGCGCGTGCGGGGAGATATCTGTATACTTAGTGTTACCTCTGCACAGACACGTTCTTGCAGAACACCTGCGGCGCGTGCGCTCCCCGCGCGCTCCGGGCGGCGCCCGCCAGCGCGTGCGGGGAGATATCTGTATACTTAGTGTTACCTCTGCACAGACACGTTCTTGCAGAACACCTGCGGCGCGTGCGCTCCCCGCGCGCTCCGGGCGGCGCCCGCCAGCGCGTGCGGGGAGATATCTGTATACTTAGTGTTACCTCTGCACAGACACGTTCTTGCAGAACACCTGCGGCGCGTGCGCTCCCCGCGCGCTCCGGGCGGCGCCCGCCAGCGCGTGCGGGGAGATATCTGTATACTTAGTGTTACCTCTGCACAGACACGTTCTTGCAGAACACCTGCGGCGCGTGCGCTCCCCGCGCGCTCCGGGCGGCGCCCGCCAGCGCGTGCGGGGAGATATCTGTATACTTAGTGTTACCTCTGCACAGACACGTTCTTGCAGAACACCTGCGGCGCGTGCGCTCCCCGCGCGCTCCGGGCGGCGCCCGCCAGCGCGTGCGGGGAGATATCTGTATACTTAGTGTTACCTCTGCACAGACACGTTCTTGCAGAACACCTGCGGCGCGTGCGCTCCCCGCGCGCTCCGGGCGGCGCCCGCCAGCGCGTGCGGTCCGTCCGCGCCGCACGCCGTGCACAGGTCGGGGTCACACTCGCGCACGCCCAGGTAGCACGGACACTGCTTCGTGTTGCACTGCGCCTTGCAGCGACAGCCCGGGAAACGGTTCTGACCTGAGGAACGGTGGAATATTAGTGATAGTTTTGTTTATTGTGTATGTTAGTGTACAGATCTCCAACAAATAGTAATTTTCTCAGGAGTATTCAAACGACTTCAGTATATGAAAAATTAATAAGTATTCAAGAAAATTTTAATGAAAATTTAACATAAATTATGCATAAAAAACTCTTCCTTCTTCAAGAAAAAGTTAAACCAATAGACAGCCAAACAGAAATCGTAATGATGGACTGCGATTTCTGTTTAAGAATGTCGTATTAAAAGTTATATCACACGAAACTGAAAAGTTTGTTTGAAAATTCTTTCACCAATGGAAAAGGTCATTATTCTTGTGTGTAATAAGCTACATCTTATTTTAAAATTGCAGCTGTACTAAATCAGGAGCGAATCACTACCTACTACAATATGAAACTCACAATCACTACTGCATTGACAGAACTTTTCACAGAAGTTCTGTGACTGTAGACACGGACACATGTTGTCGCACGGCTGGTTCGGGTGGTCGCATGGCGTGTAGTTGTAACTGGAAAATACAAAACAAAGTATTTTATATCAAAATAGGTCAACGCAATGCCTCAACAGATCGTCATAACCTTTATTTGATAATTTTACACGATTTTATGGAATAGCCGAAAACATGATTTATTTTTAAACGATTTTATAGAGCGAACATTGGACAACTTAATGCAAGTGGCGGATTTTCGTTTGGCATAGTGGTCTAAGTGGAAGACCATTGTTCAGCAGTGGACGTATTCCTACTGATGATGAATATGATGATGATAACAAAAGTATGATCACACTTAAGCGCACATTAAAGTCACATTTAAGTGAACAAGTTTATCCAGAGTGAATTTTCTAACTTGGACAGGGCAAATCCGAAACTACAAGAAATATATAAAAATGCTCAAAGGAGTCTCGAGGTTGATTTCGATAAAAAATAAATGTGCATTTTTGGATTTTTTAAAAATCAATTTTCCTGGCCAGGAATCAAATTATTGATTTGAAAAAAAAACACACACGCTGTATTGCTTTTTTTTTTTTTTTTTTTTTTTTTTAGCGTGGTAAAATCATCAAATGAGTCCTCCAACCCCGGGCAGGGCGGGAGGGACTGTCAGACTTCTACTGACTAAAATCCACGGTGTCCTTCATAGCCTGTTAAGTTCCGGGGTTACGGTAAGGGAATAATCCCGCGACCCCGGCAGGCTTTGGCCCTCTGAGAGGGGGGCCCCGTCATTGTGCTGACGCTCTTTGAGGCGCGCGTGGGACACAACGCGCCGTCACGCTGTATTGCTTTACAAAATTTCAATACCCAGTCGAACTAAAATTAGGACCCCTCCTGATCCAGACGTGATTAAAGTTTTGTTTAAAAGTAGTCGAAAGATGGTGGGCAAGTGATTAATATTTGATTAATGAGCAGTGGTGGCCCATTGGTATCGGCCGCGACTTACGAGTTGTAGGTCGTGGGTTCTAACCCAGCCAGGAGCATTACTTTGTGTAATTTATTTCATGACCACTGCTCTAAAAATAGTGAATAGTGAAGTAAACATCGTGAGGAAATGTTTTAGATCCATAAATTCGAAGACATCTGACACATCCACCAAACCGTACTGGGCCCGCGTGTTGGATTACGGCCCATTCCCTCTCACAGAGAGGCCCGTGTCCCAGCAGTGGGAACATTATAGGCTGATGATGATGAATTAAGCTGTAGGTTATCTTACACGTGATGCGAGGCGGAGTCCTTCTTGAGCTGTATCTTCCGGCAGTGCACCGACCAGAGACGATGCTTCTTCTTCTTCTTGCGCGGCGGTGTCAGCTCGGCCTCCACGCGACATTCTTCCTGGCCGGTGTTGATCCAGTATGTGTACACCTGAAGATATGGGAGTTATGAAAGAAGTAGGTAGGTAATTAAGTTAAAATTTTGACAGTTACTCCCCAATGACCTCAAAGTTATCTATTTTAATGACAGTTGTATGGATTTACACATTCAAGTGAGAAACCCTCTACTAGAACAAGAAAATAACAGTGAAGTAATATCAGGAACAGTGGCGGCCGGTGGATGGTCGTGGGTTCGAACCCTCCAGGCGCATTACTTTGTGTAATTTATTTCATTACCACTGCTCTCAAAACGGTGAAGGAAAACATCGTGAGGAAACCGGCATGTCCTAGAACCAAAAATTCGAAGACATGTGACCCAACCAATCCGCACTGGGCCCGCGTGGTGGATTATGGCCCACTCCCTCTCACAGAGAAGAGGCTTGTGTCCCAGCAGTGGGAACATTATAGGCTGATTGCATTATAGATGATGAATATCAGGAAACATAGCAGTGCATGCAGGGTTTATTTGTGTCGTTTCATGACTTATTGGCTGACTGGATTTGGATGAAATTTTACACAGAGGATAGGTAGATAGAGTTAGGAGGGACAATATGTTCGTACCATGGGATATGTTTTACCTCCACCTGGTCAAAAGTGCATGCAATAGCTGGTATCTGAAATCAAAATAATGTTCTTCTAGTTTACCTGTTGGCAAGTCTTGGAGAGCATGACCTGAGCGATGGCGCAGTAGTTGGAGGGGAACACCTTGTGCAGAGCTCTAAACAGAGACTGGTCAGATCCTGTCCACTCCGAGTCTATGTCACCTACTGTCAAACCTGCAATATAATCATTATATTTACTGCTAGCTTTTGCGAGCGGCTTTGCCCCCCCCCCCCCCCCCGCTTTATTGCCTGTCACTCAGGATCTAAGCAGCTTTGAACTGGTGAAAGAATTTTTGAAATGGGGAAGGCAAGTCAAAGCTAATTGTAGATGGCGCCACCATTGCTTAGACCTAATCCGACCAATGACGTAGTACTATTTTGAAGTACCTTTAAGATTTGAACTGATTTGAACCAATGACGATGCTTGGAACAAGCTATACTAGCGCCATTAGTTCCCCAGTTGCCATCCCCATTGGTCCAGTAGTTTTTCACAAAAATACAAATCTTTTGAAGACAATTCTTTTCTTTGTAGACTAGCTGTTGGCCGCGGCTTCACTCGATACCGTGACATTTTGTCTTTGTGTGTGAACAATGAACAAGCTTACCTAGCTATTGCCTGCGCCTTCGCTTCACCTTTTCACTATCACATTATTACTTTTCTCTTACCTAAAGCGTTGTAAGCCGGCTCAGCAGACCCCTCGCCGTTCGTCTTGAGCTGTCCGTTACTCCAGTTGCTGTTGCTTGAGTTACTGTTGCTGCCTACAACACAAACTGTCCATATATTTAGTATCTTGCAACAATAACACTATTTTGAGTGTAGTTCAAGAGCCTTGCATTAAAACACGAAGTTGTAGTGATGTAACAGATATTCAGTACCCGATCTATCGGATCTGTTTCATCACATCCAGCTAAATCCTGAATATTTGTCAACTGTAAGTATATCTAAAGGCGCTCCCTCACCGCGAGCATTCACCTGTAATGTAACATTATAGATTCGAACATTTCATCAGTGAGTGAAGACAATCGAGCATCACAATGCGCATCTTGTATCAAATCTATACTAAATGTACGCGAATGCTCGTCAGTCAGGGATGTAGTATTGTAATGTAATGCTCAAAGTCGAATCTGTAATGTTACATTACACGCGAACGCTCCCGGTGAGGGAGCGCCTTAATGATAAAATCTATGCGTTTTAAAATCATCAAATGAGTCCTCCCACCCAGGGCAGGGCAGGAGGAACTGTCAGAAATTTGCTAACTAAAATCCACAGTGCACTTCAATAGCCCTTTATGTTCCACTGTAAATCGTTAGGCCAGCGACCCCGGCAGGCTTTGACCCTCTAAAGGGGGGCCCAGTCATTGTGCTGACACTCTCGAGGCGCACGTGGAACACAACGCGCCGTCGACCTGGGCAGGGTCATATTTGGGTAATGCTAGGGCCAGAGAAATGCCGTTTATTATCGCGATGATTGACGTTTATAGGCACTTTTAAAGCTCATTATCGCGAAAATTAACAACATTTCCCGTTAGAGTGGCATAAGAAATGATTAATTTCATCACAAATTTTAAAATTCATCAATAAATTAATTAGTTGCAATGCTTACCTTTCTGGAATCTGTTGCTATCATTGCTGTCCTCTGAAGAGGCGTCGTTTGGAGAATCGATGGCGTGTGTCTTGCCTTTGTCCTCCTCACCCGCCGCTTTCTCGCGAGCTAGCTTCTCGCGCATGCCTTCCTGTGTCAATCAATAATATAAAACTGTACAACATTACATCATGATCTTTATCGTCTGGACCGGTTCTTGTTGGAAGAACCGGGTATCGGGACAGGCCTCCAAAGAACCAGGAAATCCCGTGATTTTAGGGACAAAAATGTTTTTTTTTTCATGGCATTGGATAGCAATGGAAATAATTTAAATTATAAAGCAACTTAAATCGTCGGCCTCATAAATAAACTAGTCCTATTTTTACACGTGTAACAGTTTTATTAGGTAGTATACACTTTATTTAGAATAGAAAATACATGAGCGATATAAAAAAACACAGTCCACAACACAGTCAGCACAATGCACAGTACAGCACTAGACCACAGGGTAAGGCCACAATAGCCTCAGCAGGCAGGAACCGCAGCAGGAAGGGGCCTCAGACAGGCAGGACCGCAGCAGGCAGGGGCCTCGGAAAGCGCAGTCCTCAGCAGCAGGGAGTCTCCGAGGGCAAGATCCTCCGAGTGAAGAGCCTCAGAGGGTAAAAGCTTCCTCCGTTAGCTTTGGTGACTTCAGAGGGTAAGAGTTCCCTCAAATTAGTGCTTCAGAGGGCAAGATCCTCCTCAGCAAAACGCTGGATTATTATGAACAGTTATAGAAAGAGCCCAAAAGTCCGGGATAGAATGAACCAAGGTCCTGGATAGAATCAACCAAGGTCCTGGATAGAATGAACCAAGGTCCTGGATAGAATGAACCAAAGATCCTGGATAGTCCTCAATAGAATGAACCCGATTCCTTTGACGGCCTCGGCTTTTATAGGTGTCAGCTTGTTTTGAAAATCATCCTTAATTTCTGTTTTCAAATAGTTTCTTCGGATTCCGACAGATCAGACGAAGGAGGAAGGAGGTCTGCGTGCGTTTACATTATGTAAAATTTTGAATTGAGTAATTTAATAAAAACATTAATATAATAATTAAATTAGACTTTGTACAATATTTCAATGAAATCAAATAGATAAATTAAATTATATAAACCAAAATGTAGCATCATAGATCAATAAGCTTTAAGCTAAAACAGAAAGTAAAAATAAAAAGAAACTGACAGTTTGGCATTTGACATAAGTGTCAAGAAAATTATCAACTAAAAATATTAATGAAAGCATGAAAAATACAATGAATAGGATGATGTAAGGCGTAAGTATAAATAAATACTATACACGATTGCCTAAAATAAGAAGTGTTATAGTTTTATTTGACTTAGGTTTGCTCTTGCCTCTTTTCTATAACAGAGGCAAGTGTATTCACTCTGTCTCCCGATTCTTTTTTTTTTGTAAGAACCGGGTAGTCCCGGAATTTTCGGGACCGGGATTTCCCGGTTGTGTGTGGCTATGTATGAAATAAAGTTTTCAGAATATCCAGGGTGAGGTGGATAATTTGAAACCAAGTGAAACCGGTACTGGCTGCTGGTAAAATACAAAATGGACTTACCAAAAGCATGTAGCAACTGGAGCCGCATGGTTCAGAGAACGGTTTGAGGTCAGGCCCCTTTCTCTTAGTCAAGTTGGGTCCCGGGTGACATGCTTGTAAACCTGTGCCATTTTGATGACAATTGTATTAAAATCACATAGTTTAACTAAGCAATATGAAAATGAGCCGATTTTTCATTTTGAATATTTCAAATTTATTTTGTAAAGAAAATGGTCATTCTAATGAGGAAAAAAATTAAATGATTTTGACTTTTAACAAAATATATTTTATTTTAAAATTTATATTACAATCAATAAATTGTGGAATTAAAATTAAATTGATAATCTGAACTGATATTGATAAATGATTATTATTAATGATATTGATAAATCTGGCATACAATTATTCGACTTTAGTGTCGAAAAAAAATTTTTGAAACTGATGATGAAGGCTGTGATATAACGATTTTATATGTAGGTAAATGAATAGTTTTTTTAACTACTCAAAATGAACCTGTTGTTTTTTTTAATTGAATGATTAATGATATGGGTTTGGTATTTAAACTTTAAAGAAGTAGTGAATGGAAGTGTTTATCTTATACATAAATGAATAAAATAATATGCATGATACATGGGCAAATAAAAGCATAATATTATGGGACATTTGCAATAATAACTTCTCTATATTATAAAGTATTATAAAAGTAAAATAATAATTTGACACGGTTGTGATAATAATTCATAATAATATGTGATAAAATTATATCATACATTATGTGATAGAAAAATAATAATTGGTTGATAGTGCAATACATAATTATTTAGGGTATTTTTTTCCTAGAGATGTTTCAAACGGCAGAGTTTTAAGCTCAGATATAATCGCAAATCAGAATTGAATTTCTCGCAATTCGACTTGATATAATTATGGTCCCAATATAAAAGTATATAAAGTAAAAAAAGTTACTTTTATCATATTCTCACAGGAAAAAAGCGATTGGTGGATATTTATGCTTCTTTTTTTTATAGTATCATAAAGATTTATTCGTGAGAATTTTTAAAACGTACATCTCTAGTTCTACATGTAGAATATGTGTCATCTTTTTTTTTCCATTGTGTTGGGTAAGAGTACAATAGCATAAATAATAATAATATCGATGGTGATGGTAGTCGGTACGGCCTTACCTGCCGTTTGACCTCCTGCGCGCAAACAGAACAACAAACACTAGTCAGCCCTAGGAATACACAGCTTAGCGTTATACTTATACTAGATATTTAGTGCTAAAACTATCAAGAAGTAAAGTTACGTATAGTTTGTGACCTTGAGTATTTAACTCAGAAAAATATACTTAAAAATGAAATTATAAGAGGGGTATTTGTAGTCTAGCATTAGTATTTTTCAAATGAATCACGATTAGTGCCAGTCTTTACAAAATTTATACCCAAAATCTGGCATAAAATCATACTTTACATCCAAAAAATATCAACCCATCTCAAGAATACAATTGAAAGTGAACTCACGATGTAAAAAGCAGTCGTATTTGAAGCATCGTCGACAGAAGAGTGTATGGAAGGAGTGCATGGTCTGTTCGCGGGACACTGACTCCGCGAGAGGACCGTCGATGTTGGGCGTGCACTCCGGAGGGAGGGCGTTCGGGTCGCTGCGGGACGTCAGCTCGATGTACCTGGGAAATAAAATACATGAAAATGTTTAAAGCTATGATCTCGATTTCGCAACACTAGTTATCATAATCTGCCTGCCTTTTCCCAACTATATTGGGGTCGGCTTCCAGTCGGACCAGATGTAGCTATATTTTACATGGAGCGACTGCCTATTGGACCTCCACAACCCAGTAACTGGGTAATACGATAGTCCATGGTAAGAGTGGTTGTCAAACTTTTAGAGCTTCCGACTACTAGTATCGACTGTCAAAGATCTACAAATGACAGCCGGGACCAACGGCTTTAAGTGCTTTCCAAGGCACGGAGGAAACTCGCTATAACAGATTGTCACCCATCCACAGACCAACTTCGGAAAGCGCGGCTTAACCTGGAAGATCGGTTTGTGCGACTGTAATTATTTAGCCACGAGTTCCTCATTTCGCAACACTAGTGTTCCCCATATATTCTCTATGGGTTTGTTGTTCTACTAAGTGTTGTCCTATGCCGCCTTGCTCAGAGTAAGCGCGACAATAATGAAAACAAGGTTATTATCACTGCACCCAGTTATTATTAGGTATACAGCAGAGGGCATGGTAAGATGGACTGCAAGATCAACATAACTAATACTACTTACTTCTCTCTCAACTCCTGAGCCGTCCCCTTATCAGGGAACTGAATGCTGATAGCTTGAAATATGGTGAATATAGGGAACTGCTTATCATTGAGCGCTTTCTTATCACCCTCCTTTTTTAATTCTTTATCTTTCTCTTTTTCCTTGCTTGCTTCTTTCTGTAAAACGGAGGAACTTTAAAATAACATTAATAAAAATATTGAAGTTATTGAGCCACAAGGCAATAAACCCCACCTGATTAAATTCTCCTTCCGTCTTTGTACAGTCAACTACACATCCATGGAAACATTTGAACTTTGATTATGTGAGAACATAAGAGCGATTGTCGCAGATCAAGTGTTATCACGGCCATGCAGTGAACTGTACTAGCAATACAATAAGCGAAGGCTCACCTCTACATCTTTATCCTCCTTTGGTATTTCCGGATCCTTGAATTCGTCAGCTATTTCATCTTTAGACTGGAAGGGCATCACAGGTACCTGTTTAGTATACATGTATCAATAAAACAACCCATCTTACTTCAATCTCCCTTTTTCTTCCTTAAATCTCTCTCCTGACGCTCCTTCCCTCGTTTCCTCTTGACATAGAACCTCCTCTGTGTACCTAGTTAAGTATTACATGCTTGAAAAAAGTTTTAAGTGGTACTTACAGCTTTTTCTTTTTCTTCTTTTGAGTTTCGCGACTCCCTGCGGTCTTCAGTTGATTTTACCTGGTGAGAATTACAAGTATCAGAAAAGTATACTCATCTAGTCGTAACTTGGGAATGTGAACACCAATGAGTATAAGTTTTTTTTTTCTTAAAAAAAAAACCGCGACACACAGTGCAGCAGTCCAACTGCTCAGCCACTAAGCCAAATGTGCCGTCATTGGTCAGGAAGAGTCCATGAAAGCGAAATATACATTATTTCTGACAATCTCCCTTATTTTTTTATTGTTGCCCTCTGGTAATTTCTCTCGCATCTTGAGTGCGTTTAAAACTCACTTATACGCAAATGTCCAGACTAGGTTTTCCAAATATTCGATGACATTTGACATTCGAATTTGTAAAAAGAGAATAGGTACATAATTATTAAAATAATTACGTTTTTTTTTTCTAATATTCGTATTTTAATTGTAAGCCCTAAACCGGACTGGGAAAATTTATTTGTGAACCCGCAACGACATGCAAAGCAGTAGGCAATCTGCGCCAATAGGGCCGTTAAAATTCTTAATGCATCCATAATTCTCGACTTTTTGGCCATTCAAAAGTCAGTTTGGTGAATAAAATATTTATTTATAAATAATTCAGTGTAACTTACCCCTTTCTCTTTATCCTCCTTAGAGTTTCGAGCTTCTCTATCTTTACGGTCTAATATTCCTTTTTCTTTCGCCAAGGCCTGCAATGATATCAATTTATTTCATAGGAACTCCTAAAATTCGTAATTTAACTTTCGATATTAAAAACCTTTTTAAACTTTCTGAAGTTTCTAGCTAGATAGCTAAAATATTTAGCTCAGCAAATTATTTGAGAGATTGATTTCATTCACAGGAAGCCAATTTACGCGTGTAACAAGTTTGTGACGTCATAATCATAACGCTTGTAAAATTGTACCGACCAAGTGACGTTTTGTGATTTTTAGAAGCGTCTTATCTTCGTCAATTTTAGTTTACGTAACAAAAGCTTTTTTTTTTGTAATCTATATTTCAGGCTAATAAATTTTTCAAAATAGCCTATTTTTATGTGGCAGCTCTGAGTTCGAATGTTAAATCACTTACTTCTTTCTCCTTTTCCTCCTTCGAGTTCCGTGCCTCCCTTTCCCGTCGCTCCTCAGCCACTTCCTCCTTAGTCTGGAACGCCATGAGCGCGTGCACCAGGTCCACGAACAACTGGTCGTCTATGAAGCCCCCTTCTTTGTCACCTGTGTAATAGTTCGACATTGTCTTGTTACTATTTAGTACTTCAGTTATTTGATCTATGACAGGGGCGGAGACTGCTCGAGGCTGGTCCAGAGCAATGGAGAGGGGAAGCGGTAGAGCAAAGAAGGAGGTTGAATGTGTGAGAGAGGTAATCCACCTCCTTCCGTCCTCGCCGCCGCGAAGGTGCTGAGGGGGTCGGATATCGCGAGACCGACTACAGTAGGCGCGGAATTGCGGACGGCGACTAATAGGTAGCTGACCATCCGATCAAGGACAGTCTAGTCAACCTGGTCGAGTCGAAGGCGATTTGTGTTCCCCACATGCCTCATTGAAGGAGCAGGATGGTTTTCAGTCAGTACAAGTCTGACAATCCCGTCTACTCCACCACGGAAGGAAGGAAGACGAGGATGATATTCCACGCCAAAAAAGTTTATAATACAAGTCTAAACTAATGTCTGACTTGGATACTCTAAAACAAATACGAGGAATTCTGACGAATCACATTAGGGTTTGCAGATGGCATTTATAATGTTTTTCAAGATGCTTTTTGACAAAAAGTGTGAATATAATTTTAAGTATTTTATAAGCTTGATGTGCATGAAAAATTTCTAAAGGTAGTGAATATTGTCTATGAAGCACGACAAGCGTGACTGAGTGAGTGCAAAGGCCTATGAGGTGTACAGAATACTGATATTTGTGATAAAATTTCTCTTAAATCTAAGCATTTTTTTGTTCTTAACTTTTAAACATCTATGTTAAATGAATATTCTTTAGTTGATGAATATAGCATAAACCAGAGAAATGTACCAAGATTGCTAGAATGAATACTGCGGTAGGTAATTTCTGTGATTTAAGAATTCTTAATAATATTGTTTGATTTCTAGAAGCATAGATGTGTGCACCACACACCAATGTGTATTAAATTCATGTGGTTGTCTGTGGACAGAGCCATTGTTCATAATAAACTGTGATTGTGGTGATATTGAATGGATATTTTGAACTGTACCAGACTTTGGCTGCAGTCTACAAGTCAAAGTACGGGCAGTATCATTACATTGCGGATAGCACATCCTTACTTGATTGCCATGTTAGATTGAGCAACAATCAATGTATGTTTGACAGAAGTATTAGGGACATTCTCCAATGTTGAGGATAATGATTTCCGATACTTTTACTACTAGTGCAACTATCCATTGACAAAAACAAATATAGAAATTATTTTAATTACATTTAATTAAATGTAATTAAATAAAAAATATAAAATTGTAGTTGTTTAAAATATTGAAATTATTTTAATTCGGTTTAAAGAAATTTATTTCTCAAAAAGAACATACATAGTTCACTATAATATGAGAAACTTAGCATAAAAAAACTTAAGTAAAATGTTATGTCGTTCGAACAATCGAGTACAAAATGTAGGTAGTGGTACATTATTGTTGGTTATCTAAATACAACTTTAACCTATTCTTAAAGACATCAATAGATGTAGAATCTCTTATTTCTTTTGGTAATTTATTATAAATCTGCGCTCCCTCAAACTGAATAGTTCGTCTTCCGTACAAAGTTCTTACTGTAGGTAGTTCTATACTATCCCTATTCCTAGCGTTGTAGTGGTATATTTTACGTTTGAAAGTGATTTGTGAGTGTATTTTGTTCATTAGAATTTTTTTAATCAGTATGCATGTATGGTATGTGTATAATTTCTTTAGGTTAAATAGTTTAGTTTTAGCATAAAGTTCTTTTGTAGGTGTTAAGTAATTGTAATTGAATAGAGTTTTAATTGCCTTATTTTGAGATACTTGTAGGTCATGTAGGTGTGTAATAGCAGCTTGTCCCCATACTTGTATTAAATAGTCCAAGTGCGGTTTGATGAGTGTGTTATAAATAGTGTAACGTAAATGAAATGGCACACATTTAGCAATATTTCTGCAATTAAATGTAAGTACCTAATTAAAATAATTTCTATATTTGCATTTTGTCAATGGATAGTTGCACTAGTTTTAAAAGTTACAGAAATCTTTATCGTCAAAATTGGAGGATGTCCCATTAATAATATTATCCCAGTAAGTGAGGACAAAGGTAATGTCTATCAACAAAATTATATGATTTTTATGAAGACATTAATAGAGACAACATCAGCAGTTAATTATTTTGAAAATTGAAACCATCAACAGATAAAAAATCTGGTATTGCTTAAGCAATTTCCATAGATAATGGGCCATACATATTGGAACTTTTTGCTATTGATATGTAACAATGAAAAAAAAATTTGCATCAATCATGCAAATAACGGCACAGTCCACAAACATAAGAGTAATGATGTTAAGCAGATGTACCATGCACTTTCCCGTCGTAGTTCTTTATGAGCTCCTCGATGAATGTACCGTCCTGATCCAGGACCTCGTCTCCCATGTATGGGATGTTGTGGAGAACCGTCTCATCCTCCACCATGAAGTTCTTCTGTGTGGGGGCCCATGTGTACATCGTAGGGATCGGGTTCACGGAGTTTATTATACGGATTGGAACTTGCTGTGTTGTCACAATTCCTGAGGCTGTGGACAAAAGTTTAATAATAATACTAGTGTAGTATTCCTTTTTTTTAATTTTAACTACATATGTGACCCAAAAAATAGTTTACTAGTTCCAGATAATTATTACTTCTTAAAAATTCACAAACTTCACTCTTGCATAAATATGAATTTTGACTTTCGATACACATGCAGTATAGGACCTGTGTTCATTTAGAAAAATTAACTAGACATTTTGGAAAAATGAAAAATCTTTTTATCAGGGAAAGGAGTGGGTTTGACTTGCATGCTGTTTTTATATTAGACCTTGGGGCGTTTACTTCTGAATTAATATAAAACAACATCAAACAGCTTAGTGTTCAATGCTTATTAGAGTATTAATCTGTACATATTAATCTGAAAAGTGTGTTTAGTTCAAATTGAAAAATTCTTATTGTGTTGGATAGTCAGTTTATCAAGGAAGTCTAGAGGCTATATAACATCACCCTATGATCAATAGGAGCAGCATCTGAAACCGTGGGGGCAAGCTAGAGTAGTATAAAATTGAAAATGATTACCATCTGTATATGTGACCTCAGCTCTCTTCATAAGGCTCTCATGGTTAGGTACGGGTGCAGCTGGTGGCCAAAACGGTTTCCTTGGACGATCATTACTTTCATTGTCGCGAGCCTCTACAGACTCCGACATAATATTTAGGTTGCGGGCCCATGCCACTTTCACCTCGTCTACGCGTTTGAAGCGCTAAAATTAATGAAATAAAATGAGTACACCAGTCTGTTACAATGGAAAAATATGTGAATTGTTTAGGAAATATCCGAAATGGACACTCCATTTCTTTAACAAACAGTCCGATGCAGTGAATAACTAGACAACTTTAACAAACAGTCCGATGCAGTGAATAACTAGAAAACTTAATAAACTCCTAGAGGAGTCTGTGTGTATTATCCTAGGAGAGAACAATACCAAACATCACACGATACAGAGAAGACAGGCATAATTTTTTTATTGAGTGAACGTACCTTTACTTGCCGGAGCCTCATGTATTCTGACTTCACACGTTTCTTCCATTCTGCTGATACTTTAGATTTACTCATGAGCACCAGTTATTTCACAAGATTTTGTTGAACTTTCGTAAAACACTATGAAAAATTAAAAATCGGTACAATCAGACCAAAATCGGACAAAACAAAATGGCATAATCGAATCGGAGTTCGGACGCGCCGGGCGATGACTTTGACAGTTCATGACCACAGGCACAGACTTATTTTTTTGCAATGTTTCTGGCATGGCTTCAAAGCTTTTATGACAAATACGAAGGGATGGTTGCACGTGGGTTGCACAGACTAGGATGGCTGTTTTGTGAGTGGTTTGCACAGGTGGTTTCACGGTGGTTTTTTTTTTCTTCTTTTCAATGACCACAGACGCCACAGAGTAAAATGTTGACAAAAAACTTAAATCCCTTCTACACGGTCAGACCTGACCGCCTGACAGAGGTGACCTTGGTCCGGTGTGCGACCAAATATGGGCGGAGTCAGCCGGGAGCGCAGCCGTCCCGACAGGCTGCGTCCGCGGTGGGACCCGACCGTCAGCCGACAGCGTTCCAGACGGTGGGGTACTGTTGACACGACCAAGTTCACCTCTGTCAGGCGGTAAGGTTGATCGTGTAGAAGGGGTATTAGGTCATGGGTCATGGATTGTAACATGGGTCCATGGGTCTACCTATGGACCTAGTACATACATACAACTAGTGCCATGTGCCACGCATGGACCGACCTTGGGTAATGATGACGATAATCGCGCTTGACAATTATGTCCGATAGGGTACCTACATACCTAGTTTACTGCACTGCATAAATTAAAAATATTTTCAGTCCGTCAGATAGAGTTTTGAGAAATAGTGAATATGACAAAAATACAACAAAGCTTGTGGCGTCATAATTAGTCATAAAAATTACGCCAACCAAATGACGTTTTGCGATTTTTACAACCGTTGTTAAAGATTGATGTCAATCATCAATTTTAGTGCCTATTTGCACGAGCGAGCACTTTACTTAATTTACGTGAAAAAGGAAAAATACGCGTTGAATATTATTTTTAGACATATTTTTGTGAAAAGGCGTATTCTCTAAATTGTCTGTGTTGTGCTCTGTGATATAGAGATGCGCAAAATGTGTCAGTAAAAAGAAAATGAATGAAGTATATCTTTTCACTTGATGAAGTAGTTCATTCATTCATTCAGTACTTCATTTAGTCCAACAATACAGAACGAGTTCTTGAATGAGATGATTCACTGAACTAGTTCATTGGACTAGTTCACTGGACAAGTTCACTGAATTAGTTCACTGGACTAGTTCATTGGACTAGTTCGCTGAACTAGTGATTTAGAGAAATGATGCATTTCACTAAATCACTAGTTCAGTTTTATACGAATATCGATATTCCTTCATACTTTAATACGAATATAGTCGTTACGGGAAACGGACCTACCGTTTTCCGTAAAGACTATATTCCTATTACAATAAAGTTCATACTTATTAGGGTGAATAGAGTAACTTAGCGAAAAGAAACACTGAACTAAAGACACATTTGAATGACCAGTGAATGAATGAAAAGTTCATTTTGGGAAATGAACTAGTTCATTTACTTCAATCGCAGTGTTGCCGTTTTAGCCACTTTGTGGCTAGATCTAGCGGATTTTCAACGGTTTTAGCCAAACTGAAAACCATTTTAGCCACCAAAATAAATCTAGCCACTTCTGGCTGATTTTTCGATTGTTAAACTTTTACTAAATTACTATTAGAAGTCTACCGATTAATTAAACCAAACTACAAAAAACAATTAAAAATATTAAAAAAAAGCTTGCCACAATTATGTTTTGCCTGATGAAGTTTTAAACAAAGTCACAAAAACGGTCAAATCGGTCAAACAAATTGAAATACCACCCACATCATCATCCATTGACGAAGAGATTAATGAATCTCCAGATGTCACTGTAGACTTTGGAATTGATGTTTAATTTTAAACCAAATAATCTATACTTAAAATAAATTTGTAGAAAAGTGGTGTCTGTACAATGGAAATATAAAAAAAAAGTAGCAGGGGTTGTTATTTTATCGATGCCGAACCCGAAAATGTAGTTAACTTTTTTTTTGTCTGTTTGTCTGTTTGTCTGTGTGTTTGTGCACGCTAATCTTCGGAACTACTGGACGGATTTGAATGATTTTTTTTTTGTTGTATAGGTATTACGTCCGGTTAACATATAGGCTATAATTTATTTTGGAAACTTGAACACCTGATGCAGAACCGCAACAGACCTGCTTAACTATAAGAGATACAGAAATGGTGCCATAGCAAAAATTGTTCCACGTGATGAGCATTTTCTGCTGAGAGAATAAATTTGAAGATCCTGGACACCTGATGTGGAACACCAAGAGCCCAGCTACACTATGACATATACAGGAATGACGTCTTAGCAAGAGTTGTTCAACCTGATGAGCACCTTCTGTTGATGTATAAATATTGAAGATCTGGAACACCTGATGTGGAGCTCCAAGAGCTCAGCAACACTATAACATATACAGTAAAGACGTCTTTGCAAGAGTTGTTGAGCCTGATGAGCAACCTCTGTTGTCCAATAAAAATTGAAGATCTGGTACACCTGATGTGGAACTCCAACAGCCCAGCTACTTTATAACATATATAGGAATGACGTCTTAACAAGAGTTGTCCAGCCTAATGAGTACCTACTCTCTGTTGACGTATGAAAATTGAGATCTGGAACACCTGATGTGGAACTTCAAGAGCCCAGGTACCTACACTAGCACATATACAGGAATGACGTCTTAGCAAGAGTTGTTCAGCCTAATGAGTACTCTCTGTTGACGTATGAAAATTGAGATCTGGAACACCTGATGTGGAGCTCC
The DNA here is from genome assembly GCA_954870645.1 of Agrotis clavis. Taxonomy (NCBI): domain Eukaryota; kingdom Metazoa; phylum Arthropoda; class Insecta; order Lepidoptera; family Noctuidae; genus Agrotis; species Agrotis clavis. The sequence continues at coordinate 24,222,877 of OX940931.1, read as the reverse complement.
AAGAACCCAGCTACACTATACTTAATATACATACATAGGAATGACGTCTTAGCAAGATTTGTTTAGTCTGATGGTCATTTCCTGTTGACTCACAAAAATGAAAGATCTGGAACGTCTGGAATCGTCTCGCGCATCCCGTTGTTTTCCCGTCCCCAGGCTCTTAGAATTCGACGTTTCAGATCTTCGATTTTGACGACCCCGTCGTCGCTGGCATAAGCAACAGGATCCGCGTACGAAGTCGCAGGCAGAAGCTATAACATAATATATAGGAATGACGTCTTAGCAAGAGTTGTCCAGCCTAATGAGCACTCTCTGTTGACTTATGAAAATTGAGATCTGGAACACCTGATGTGGAACTCCAAGACCCCAGCTACACTATAACATTATAGGAATGGCGTCTTAGCAAGAGTTGTTTAGTCTGATGGTCATTTCCTGTTGACTTACAAAAATGAAAGATCTAGAACGTCTGGAATCGTCTCGCGCATCCCGTTATTTTCCCGTCCCCAGGCTCTTAGAATTCGACGTTTCAGATCTTCGATTTTGACGACCCCGTCGTCGCTGGCATAAGCAACAGGATCCGCGTACGAAGTCGCGGGCAGAAGCTAGTTGAGAATATTTTTCACTAGCTGAACGTTTATTAGCTTTTAATAAATGTTAAATACTAATTAGTATTAAAATTGTTTTATTTAACCCATTTAACACCATGCCGAAATTGTAATATTTATCAATAGTAATTGGATACCTAACAGTATCTGGCCAAAAGCACTTTAGCCACTTCTAGCCGAATTTTGAAAGAAATTTTTTTGCAAAACTGGCTACTTTTTTCTTACATGTGGCCTAGTGATGGGCAGGAGGGAAGAAAAAAATGGGAGGGAAAAAAAAGATTGGGAAAATATGGGAAAATAAAATAAATTCCCGGAATTTTCCCAAACGACGGGAAAATAAATATTGAACCAATAACAATGTTATAAATATGTAAATAATTATTGTATTAGGTGGTAATAATGTGGTAGTAAGGCCTGCAACGGCTGGGTCATGCCAGTATTGATGTAGGTACTCTTTTGACATACTCATGGACTCAAACAGAACTTAATTGTACGGCCCTCGTATCCAAGGCGATAGGAGGGTCCGTACATTGCTTACTGCATATCGAATGCATCACTCACGGTCTTCGGTTATGAGATTGTATATTCGAGGTTGAGATTTTCTAAACGTTAAGACTTTCCACAATCGTGAGATATGCAATCTCAGTGAATATTTCCTAAAAGCCGACGTGGGAATGCATCGAGATGTAGTAGCGGTGGACAAGGGCCTTACCCCACTCTCCTGGGCTAAAGAGAACTGGCGCAAACCTGCTGTGCTTGACACTAATGGTCGCATGGAAATATGACAGAACAAGGAGTTTCACAGACGTTTTTTCCGGGCCGTACATAGGGGTTATGGGACATCTCGCCCACAAAAAAACTGGCCCACAGGCCAGATGTCCCCTTTTTATGTGCATGGGTATGTTCGCCCGGACCAATTTAGTGGATCGGGCCAGATGTCTTCTATTAAATAGTAAAGGGATATTTCGGCAAAATAGGCCTGATGCAGATGTAGACATATCTGCGTCGGTAACCTGGCTACGATCCGGAGAGTCCTTTGGAGAAACCAAAGGTTTTGTCAGAGCAATATGGGAGAAGTTATGATGACTCATATAACTACCGGAGATTTATTGTGAAGGATAGCAAGGCTGACATATTATGTCGGGCATGCCACCGTGTCCAGGCGAATCAATCTATCACATTTTCTCCGGGTGTTCTCGTCTCGCTAACGGAGAATATTTGCATAGACACAACCCTGTAGCCAGAATAATCCATCAACTTGCTCTAAAATACAACCTTGTGGAATTAGAAGTGCCGTACTACAGGTATGTGCTCGACCCAGTTCTTGAAAGTGGCAATATGACACTGCGATATGCACGCGCTGCGGGAAGAGCTCCGTCTCGATCTCAGGGCAGTATGGAGGGAGCGACGGTCGCAACAGAGGTTCGGGTACGCTACAATCGCGGCGGTAATACCCTCTCTTAGAGGAGTGGCTGGATAGGCGGCTCGGCGGCCTGACCTACCGCATGACGCAGGTCCTTACCGGACACGGAAGTTTCATGAGGTACATGTGTCGGATGGGGAAGCAGGAAACGCCTGGGTGTCACCACTACGAGGACCGCCCGGAGGACACGGTGGAGCATACGGTGCAGGTCTGCCCCGCTTGAGCAGAGCACCACCGTGTCCTCACGGCAATAGGCAGAGACCTCTCGCGCCCGGCTTTGGTCGAAGCCATGCTTCGGGGCGAGACGGTGTGGGATGCGGTGGACTCCTTCTGCGAAGTAGTCATGCATGGGCTGAGTGAGGGACAGCGTCAGCGTCCGTCCACCCCAGCCGCAGTGGTAGACGCCCACGGCGCCGGATTTCGGCAGACGGATCTCCAGCCACCGCAGGCGCGGCCATGCGGGCGGCGAGTAATAGGCGACTCGCTGTCCGACCATGGACCATGCCCGGGTCAGCAGCGCGTCGTGTTCCACGCGCGCGCTTTTTCAAGCATTTATTTTTGACGGTATTAATGAATTTGATTTCTGTTTGAGTTCGTTCACCCGTGTGTAGCGTTCACCCGTGTGTAGCGTTCACAGCTGATTCCAATGTTTCCATCACATTTTGCAGATTTTGAACTGGCAATTCATCGAAATACTTACAAATAACTTATTTTATTGGCCATATAAATAGACCAAAAGAAAAATGCTTGAAAAAAAAATGTTTTGAAAAAAAAAATTGATGATTTTTGAAAAAAACCGGCCAAGTGCGTGTCGGGCCACGCATAGTGTAGGATTCCGTAGTTGCCCATCAAAATACTTATGCGAACTAACTAAACTGATTCGCTGAATTTAATTTTAAAAAGAAGAATTTTCAAAATCGGTCCAGGAGTCTGAGAAATCGGGGAAAATACATAAAAAAAAGATTACGACGAATTTAGAACCTCCTCCTTTTTTTGAAGTTAGTTAAAAATAGTTGACGATAAAAACCTACCTATCCCTAAAAAACATACCTATTAAAGCTGTAAAAATAAAGTTGACAAACTTACATTTGCAGTTGAAGAAGATGTTCTCCGATACATTTTGTTTCAGAAAATATGTTATCCAAGTACATTTTATAAGTTGGTCGACTATTACACGTAAAGTTGTAAAGCCTACTTAGTCATGATAATTTTCTTTTAAACTTCGTTATATATACTACTATTGTGAATTTTTTCACACCCCCAAACATAACCGTTTAGCTGGTAGAGGGGGGGGACACTCGAGTCGAGCAAAATTTAGCACTTTAAAGCTTAATATTTCACAAACGAATTTTTTTTTCAAAAAATTGTTAATGGAAACTATCAATATTTTTTAAAGACCTATTTAATGATACCCCACACTAAGGGGTACGCGAGAAAAAAAAAAAACATCCCCACTTTACGTGTACAGGAGGTACCCTAAAAAAAAATATTTTACGAGATTTTATTTTACCACTTTTTCGGCACAGCAAATCCGTATATTTACGCCAAATTACAGCTCTCTAGTACTGTGCGTCTCTGAGCTAAACTGCGGACAGACGGACGGACGGACGGACGGACGGACGGACGGACGGACATGGCGAAACTATAAGGGTTCCTTGTTGACTACGGAACCCTAAAAAAAGGCAAAAAAAATTTTTTTTGGAATGTACTTGGTTATTGATACGAGTAAGCACACCAAATTCTTGCAGTTAATTTTTTAAGACCATATATTACGTTGAAAATCTGTTAGAGACTCGAGAGTTTACGTTTGCCATTTGTCTACAAAGCAAGACTAAAAAATTTTATAAATTGTTAGATTAGAGCTATGATTATGTGGCTGTTTATACGTACAATACCCACTTTTCAGCGCACCAAGTAATAGATCTATCTTCAAAGTCAGCTGATTACTATTATAGGTATAAAGCCGCATTTATAGCAAAACTAATATTCAAAAAACAAGCTAATAATCAGAAAAAGGTCGGTGTGATACTTTTGAGACTTGTTCGAAGTTGATTTTAAGTCTTTTTAAATAAATACGTATCAACAAACATTTCCATACATAAAATCCTTACATATATGCTGTAACCATACTTTTACAATGAATGTTTTTTTTTTTAACCACGACATGTATGTACAGACTCACACAAATGCAAAACTTTGTAAATAAATAAATTAAATTGCATAATTTTATACGAAAAATATTTTCCCGTCATTTGGGAATATTCCCGGGAAGAAATGGGAAAGTATCGGGAATTTTCCCAACTCGGGAAAATTCCCGGGCAAAAACCCATCACTAATGTGGCCACAAACTAGATTGTCCTAACGGCAACACTGTTCAATCGTTCGCGAACTACGGGCGGGAAGTCAAACGACGCGGTTTATTTGATTTTGAGAAAATTTAAATAAATTGGTTAAAGTACAAATACATCACCAAACCAAGTAATTAGACCTCGAACTACGATGAGTGTCACCAGTGGCGGCGAGGAGCCGCAAGACCAGGCGAAGAAAAAAAGAAAAATTGAAAATACGGGCACGAGTACCACCAACAATAAGTATAATTTTTTTACCAAACAAAATTATAAGAGACTGTTTATAGAAAACACCAATTCCGAATATATAGTGTACGTCGAATCGACGGAGAAAGAAAAAATAGGAAACAAAAATCCTATCACACTCACCAATCTGATATCGGACAATGTTAAAGGAGCACTAGGAGTCCATAGAATAAATGCACACAAAATAGGAATAACATTTAGAAAGGCGGCTGCGGCCAACAGTTTTCTAAAGATGGAAGACTTCTTATTCAAAAACAAGTTAAAAGCTTTTATACCGTCATATTTGACGGAAAGTATTGGAGTCCTGAGGTTTGTGCCCAAGGAGCTGTCTAATGAAGAAATCTATAAAAATATAGTGAGTGACTCTGAAGTCATTGCCATTAAAAGGTTTATGCGCAAAGAAGAGGGGAAATTGGTGCCTTTGAATACAGTTGCCGTCACCTTTGCATCCACATCTTTACCGCAATACGTTTATATAAAACTTTTTAGATATGAGGTGAAAGTATACATACCACCAGTACTGCAATGCTATAAGTGTCTTAAATTTAACCATTCCGCTAAGGCTTGTAGAGGCGAGCAACAGTGCTCTTCTTGTGCAGGCCGTCATTCCTACAAAGAATGTGATGTCGAAGAAATAATATGCATTAACTGCTCAGGTAATCATCTTGCCATCTCAAAAGAATGTCCCATTAAAAAGCAAAAGATCGAAGAGAAAAAGGCCAAATTCATGCAAAAATCATATGCCACTGTGGTGAACGCACCCCCGACATTTAATGAGAAATCCTTCCCGGTTTTGCCTCCGGTTGCTGATAGGGTAAGTGTTAAAACCACAGAACATGTATCTCCAGTTAAAACCAATGATAGTTTAGACATGAAAAAAATAGCAAATAATGATATTATAATTAACGCAATTATTAAATCTCTGGTTGCATTGGGTAACAGGAGTGACTTGGATGAGCCACTCACAAATAAGAAAATTAAAGAGATATTTTTAGCAAATTTAATTTAATGGACAGATATTTAAACATTTTACAGTACAACATACAGAGTTTGCAGAGCAAAAAGAGCCTTTTACAAAATTTACTTATTGATAAGAAAATAGATGTTTGTCTTCTCAATGAAACCTGGCTAAAAACAAATTCATTAATTCCACACTTTCCTTCATATAATATCATTCACAAAAATTCACAAAATTCACATAATGGAGTAGCGATTCTGGTGAGCCATCATTTAAAATACAGAGTCATACATACAAATTTCTCAGAGTCAATTCAAAACGTATGCATAGCAATAGAAACAGAATTTGGACCAATTTCAATACTTTGTGTTTACAGTCCACCTAGTATCAGATTTGACACAACAAAATTAAAAGACTTAATTAATAAAATACCCAAGCCATGTATAATCATGGGAGATTTTAATGCCCACAACATAGCCTTTGGATGCAATACTAATAATAATAGAGGCAGATGTTTATACAATATAATTGATGAATTTAATCTCTGTGTTATGAATGATGGGTCGCCAACAACTGTTCCATATCCCAATAGACAAGCTTCAGCTATAGATCTTGCCCTTGTAAGCGATTCAATCGCGCATATGTGCAACTGGTGTGTCCTCGAAGATCCCATGGGTAGTTATCATCTTCCGACTTTGCTTGAAATAGATGTTCAACCATCTTCATATGATGTGTCACCTCCTGTATTGCAAGAGAAATTTATCTATAGTAAAGCAGACTGGGAAAAATATTATGTACTATCAGAAACTTCTTTTTCTCAATTAGATGTGACGAATAATTCTGCTATTGATTTGTACAATAGTTTTGTTTATATTTTGAATGAAATTAGGCTCAAAGCAATTCCAAAGCGAAAACTAAATCCAAATTCTTTAATTAGAAAACCAGTGCCATGGTGGAATCAAAAATGTACTGATGCTGTCAAAAAATCAAAAGATGCATTAAAATATTATTTTTCTAACCCTACAATACAAAATTGGATTAAATATAAACAGTTAGATGCAATGAAAAAAAGAATCTTAAAAGAAGAAAGAAATACTTCTTGGAAAGATTTGTGTAGTAGTTTCAACAGATTAACACCTATTTCTCGAATATGGGGATATATTAAAAAGTTTAAAAGAATAGGAACAAATAGAAATAAAAACTTTAATGATGAATGGGTCCCAAGTTTTTTAAATAACATAGCAGATTCTACACAGATAGATGAGACCAAACTTAAATATTTGTTTGAAAATGCCACAGAGAATAATGTTAATACATTTCTTAAAAGCTATTTTACTATAGAAGAATTGAAAGCATCTCTAAAGAGTAGGAGGGACACTACCCCAGGCTTGGATGATATTCCTTATATGTTAATTAAGAAATTACACTTGAATGCACAAACTATATTACTTAATATTTATAATAAGTTATGGGATGAATTAGTTATACCTGAGTCATGGAAAACACAATGTGTTATACCAATACTTAAACCGAATAAACCAGCAAACAATGCATCTTCTTACAGACCTATTTCCTTATCATCTTGTTTAGGTAAACTTTTTGAAAATATGTTGAAGTTAAGAATAGATTATTTTGTTGAATCACAAAGTTTAATTCCTCCAATACAGTTTGGCTTCAGAAAGGGTAAAAGTTGCTCTGAAAGCTTTGTATCTCTATTGTCAGATTTGAAACAGGTTAAATTAAGTCACGCTAATGCAATCTGTGTCTTTTTAGATGTAAAAGGTGCTTTTGATAATGTAAATATAGAAGAACTCATTCAAGTTTCTTATGATATTGGTATTCCTGGACATGTTCTAAAATGGCTTTATTCCTTTTTAAATAATAGATTAGTATTTGTAAAATATAATAATAAAATGCATGGACCTAGAAAGGTCAACAAAGGCACAATGCAGGGGGCAACTTTGTCTCCTTTACTTTATAATGTATATACTTCAGAAATATTAAAATATGTAAATGTGCCTGGTGTAAATATTCTGCAGTTCGCAGATGACTTGCTTTTGTACAGCATAAACCAAAACATAGACATAGCTATGGCCAACATCAATGAAGCTTTGTCTCAATTATATAATTATTACCATGGAAAACTTAAATTAGAAATAAATCCTGAAAAGAGCTCAGTTTTAATTATCTCTAAAAATGTAAATACTCATAGTAATATCAAAATTTCGTACAATGGTGTAGATATCCCTTCAGTCAAGCAACATAAATTCCTAGGTGTTATTATTGATGATAAATTAAAGTTTGATGAACATATTAAACATATAAGTAGTAAGGCACTGAATGGAATAAATCTATTGCGACATTTAGCAGGAAGTTTTTGGGGATCTGACCCTAAAGTTATGAGTATGCTGTACAAAAGTATAGTTAGAAGCCATTTTGATTACAGCAGTTTAGCTTACATGAATGCCAGTAACACCTTGTTACGAAAATTAGATGTAATTCAAAATATGGGACTGAGACTTATTTGTGGTGCAATGTGCTCCACACCTATCAATTCATTAGAAGTTGAGACATGTATACCTCCCTTGATATTACGAAGGTTGTTGTTGGCTGAGAGATTTTTATTGAAAGTCATTTCATCAAATGATAATCTTTTACTCAGGAAATTAATCATACATTCAGAGATCTCTCAGTTAATTGCTTCCAATGCCATCACTGCTTCATCTTTGGTTGGTGGAACTCTACCTGAAATACCAACCATATTTGAACATGTAAATAGATATTCAAAAGATATTATTGTAAATAATGTATGGCCTATGTACAGAATTCCTTTTAATGGTATTATTAGCAGTGTTGTAATACACTTAGATGTGGTGCATAATGAATTTGATTTTTTGCAGTTTAAAGACAATAGACCTGAACATTATGTAATTTACACAGATGGATCTAAAACAGACCATACTGTAAATGCAGCTTTCTATGATCCACAGCTAGACTTCACCAAATGCTTTAAATTAAATAGAGTATGTAGCATTTTCACTGCAGAATGCTATGCAATTTATTGTGCACTGCAACATGTAAATAGTATTGTAAATAATGTACAGAATATTTTGATAGTTACAGACTCCAGAAGTGTTTTGTCTGCTCTAGATAATGTAAATATTACTTTTAAGTTAAATTACATTATTTACTGTATAAGATTTCTTTTCCTAAAACTACTTGACAAATGTATTAAAGTAGAAATGGTATGGGTACCTTCACACAGTGGCATTCGTGGAAATGAGGTAGCTGATAGTGCTGCCCGTTCAGACCATGATGAGGATAGATCAGAGTTGCTCAAGGTCCCATTCACTGATTATTACAGCCTTTATAAACAACTGAACAGACAGTTATGGAAGGAGTATTGGGACATAACGTTGGAGACGAAAGGCAGATGGTATGCTGGAATACAAAATGAATTATTGACTAGACCTTGGTATCATAATTTCAAGTACAGCACAAGGAAATTTATAACTATTATATCACGCATGAGATTGGGACACTGCTTAACACCAGCTCACCTGCATAGGATTCACATAATTAGTAACAGCCGTTGTGATCATTGTGGAACAGAGGATGCTGATTTGGATCATATTATCCTACAATGTTCGAGTTTCAACATTCAACGTTTAATATTGGTCAGTGAATTGAGTGAAATAGAGATGGGTAACTCAGGAGAGATAGATACAAAAGATATGTATCGTTCCGTCTCACTCAATCACTCTTTGTATCACTTCGAATCCGAATGTATCAGTGTATCAGTGTATCTTTTTACAACTTGTTCAATCTTCGTCTTTTTGTATCTGTGTGATGCGTCGCACGCTACACCGGCGACGCGGTCCTCTTCGGAAAGTATATACCTACGTCTCTTTCGCACCTCCCTATGGATGATATGTCGCGTTTTCGCAAGGCCGAGAGAATGAGTTGACTGACCATTATAAACTGATCTAAGATTCTCACAAAACTATACCTAAATTGATAACTCTATTACTAGTGACTAGAGCATAAAGTAGTAAAGCAGTACTTGAACATTTCAAGCATTATACTGATTTGGTTTTGTCGTGCACTTTACTTCAAGTGCCTAAACCAACCTAAAGATTTATTAAACTATGCAAACTAATTTCGGTTCGGTCATAAATCTATCGTTTTAGGATCAAGATAGAAAAAAGGGTTTAGCGATTTACAAAATTAAACAAAATATCAGTATCATTTACTTTAGTTTAAGCTCGATCGGAATCGGTAATAATTAGCTGAGCAAGTGAGCAACAGGCAGTGCAATGTCGCATCATGCGCGGATTCGAAAGGATATGAAGATAAAGAGTGATACGTATATCTCAGTGATCAAAAGACACGTTGAGCAAATGAGCAAAAGTGCAATGTCGCTCCGTGTGATGCGCGGATTCGAAAGGATACAAAGATATAAAAGAGTGATACATATCTCAGTGATCGAAAGATACATATCAATCTTTTCTTTTCAATGATACATTTTTCCCATGTCTAGAGTGAAATAAATGACAATGACAGTGAATGTTATCAACAAAGTGTTCCCCGCCGCGTTCAGGAATTATTAGTGAATAAGAAATATTTTACTGTATTGTACAAATATGTATGTAATACCATAGAAAAATTGTAAATATTTTTTTGAAATCTATTGCGTAGTTAAACTGTTTAAAATTTAATTCAGATTATATATACAGTGATATCACTGTACCACCACTGTACTTATTTTTATCCAACTCGAAAGGTCGGCAAGTGATAGAGAATTGCTATAAATTGTTTTAAGAAGACGTGTCGTAATATTATATTAATTATTGTAACAATAATGTTAAGTTCAAAATGTATTCGACTGAAAGACTTGTATCTATGGTCATGAATAAATATTAAAAAAAAAAAAAAAAAGTTCGCGAACTACCCATGTCTACTGTGATATTGTCTATGGGCTTTGAGTAGCGAATGTGTGCGCTGCCATTTTCTATTGAAATAAATTATTGAAAAAGGCTATTTTGTGAAAAGGTGAGCATGTAACTGAGGTATTCCATTGATATTCTTCTATTATTTTACTTGCTTTAATTGTAACGCATGCTATAGTGGCACATTTTCTGCTCCGTCTTCGTGTTACGTAATTTGTTGTTTCTCGTCATAAAATTATTTATCAACGAAACATGAAAAATGTAATCGATGCGCGAGGGTGTCTCTCGAGCGAGGTTCATGTAGAGCTGCTGTCTACACCAAAAAGTTATTCTGTTTGTAGGTGTGTGCGCACCTACAAACTGCCGCAGGTTATGCGAGGGGACTCTGTTAAGTATGTCCTCGTATCGCGGCGCTGGAGGCGCGGGCGGCGCGTGGGACGGCGGGCCGCCGGGCGCCGAGGCGGACTACCCGGGCGCGCCCAGCTACACGCGCGCCGCCCCGCCGCGAGCCATGCCCACCACGGACCCCTGGACCGGCGTCAGCTACAGCCACTACGGCGCGCCGCCCTACGACTACCAGGCGTACCCTGCTGGCTACGGCTACGCCTACGACCCTAACTACTATCAGCGTCCCGATGGAACCTACTATGGAAAGTACCCAGAATCTGGAACCTATTCTCAACAGCAGTCAACCAGTTATAATTATCCACCAAAAAAACCCGAAAGGTCACCTTCGCCTGTTGGCTCTGACAGATATGACCGCAGGTCTTACCAAACCAATTCTAGAAGTGTGTCACCCTATGATAGACGAGAAAGTGCCTTCTCGAAAAAAAGAGACAGCAGTTATGAGGAAGGTCGTCGTCGTAGGTCAAGGAGCACATCAAAACGCAAGAAGTATTCATCCAGTGACTGCTCAAGCTCTCGGTCACCTTCATATTCACCACAGAAGAAAGATAAGAAAAGGAAATCTGTTTCATCAAATTCTTCTGCTTCTGATAGATCTTATAAGAAAAAGTTGAGTAAGACTCGTGGTCGTGATCAGTCTGTGACGCCACGGGAGCGAAGATCTTCAGGATCTGTTGATGGATTTGATGTGCACAGAATGTCAAGTGTCGATAGGCTAAGCAATTCATCACAAGAAGGAGAAAAGAAAAGCAAGGATTCTAAATCTCATTCCAAAAAAGATAAGAAAGCTAGAAAAGTTACTACACCACCAAGAAAACTAAAAAAGAAATCTAAGACTTCGAAAAAGACTAAAAAGTCATCTCATACAACATCACCAAAAGTGCATAAAAAACCTAAGGATAGATCTGACACGCCTGTCAAAAAGGGAAGAGAGAGTAGCCTGACCCCACCTAAAATGTATAGGAGAATGTTATCAAGTTCGAAATCTCGATCGAGATCAGCATCACCTTCGCCGTCGCCTCGTCACTCGAAGCGCAAACGATCAGTGTCGAGTAGCCCGCACCCTTCCCCGTCGCGCTCCTCCAGCAGGTCAAGGCGGTCAACACCTCCGCGGCGATCACGATCCAAATCTAAACGAAGGACGAAGCGAAAGTCTCGCTCGAGAAGCCGTACGAAACGGCGCTCATCCAGCAAAACTAGGTCTACGTCGCAACGCCGATCCAAGTCGAGAGGAAAAGGAAACAGTCGCTCTAAGTCTCGGTCGAGATCGCACAGTTCTCGTTCACGCAGCCGCTCTGGATCGCCGACAGATGATGAGCGCCGCGGACAGTTCACAGTGGCAGACAGGAAACGTTTCTGGAAAATGCACAGAAACAGGCAAGAAGAAAAGGATAAAGAAAAAGAAACCAAAACACCACCTAAAGAACTAAAACCTCCACCTGGTGCAGTTGAATCAACAACAGTTGATGACATTGAATATGGTGACCCACCTGAAGTTGAAGGCCCTAACTTTGCAGAACTACTAATCCCTGATCAAGCCATGCAAGCATCAACTTCCAGATCGAGGCCTGGTCCCATTCCCATCAAGAATGATGGAAGTTTCTTGGAAATGTTCAAGAAGATGCAGGAGGTGACTAAAAAGGCTGAACCAGAAAAGAAACCAGAAATAAAAAAGCCTGCTTTGCCTTTTATTGGAAAGAGACGTGGTGGCAGGGTTCTAAAGACTGGTCTAGTGAAAAAGGCTAAAGCCATAGACGAACAAACGGCGGACAATGCGCCTAAGGACGCATGGTCACTTTATATGCAGGAAGTGAAGAAATATAGAGAAACTTCCTGTGAGGAAGAACGGAAAACTAGACCTCTCGTGAAATAATAATTTTACTAACTGAATAAAATAGGGTTAAGATTTTTATTGTGACCTCTGCAATGTATTTACATATAATATTACAATTTTTATTTTCTACTTTAAACTGTGTTTATTGTATTAGTATATCTAGATGCTAGACTTATTATGAGAAAGATTCAAAATAAAGAATGATGTCAATGACTAGGTTGTGTTTCGTTGCAGCATCATGCCTGAGATGATCAAATCGCCCGCCGACATCAAAACCGCACCTTTCGACCCGCGGTTCCCTAACCAGAACCAGACAAGGTAACATAAGCTTTTATTTTTATTACGCCGTGTTTATTCCTAGCGGAGAACCTTGTGATGACCAATTCACTGCCATGCTGTACGTAAGTAATAGAGATAATCTTGCATAACTCTTACTATCGGGAGAGGAATCTTCCCACGACAAACATCAATCTAATAATTGTAAGTATTTTTTTTTTTTTAGCGAGGTAAAATCATCAAATGAGTCCTCCAACCCCGGGCAGGGCGGGAGGGACTGTCAGACTTTTACTGACTAAAATCCACGGTGTCCTTCAATAGCCCTTTCTGTTCCGGGGTCACGGTAAGGAAATAATCCCGCGACCCCGGCAGGCTTTGGCCCTCTGAGAGGGGGGGCCCGTCATTATGCTGACGCTCTTTGAGGCGCGCGTGGGACACGACGCGCCGTCGACCCGGGCATGGTCCATGGTCGGGCAGCGAGTTGCCCTTTACTCGCTGCCCGCATGCCCGCGCCTACGGTGGCCGGAGATCGTCTCGCGACGTCCGTCGCCGTGGGCGTGCGCCACTGCGGGTGGGGCGGAGGGAGGACACTGTCCTCTCTCGCTCGCGGCCCGCCTCCTCCTTAGCGAGCATTACTGCTTCGCAGAAGGAGGCGACCGCTTCCCACTCCGTCTCGCCCCGCAGCATGGCCGCGACCAATGCTGGGCGCGAGAGGTCTCCGCCTATCGCAGCCGTGAGGACACGTCGGTGCCCTGCCCAAGCTGGGCAGTCTTGCACCGTATGCTCCACCGTGTCCTCCGGGCGATCTTGGCAGTGGTGACACCCAGGCGTTTCCTCCTTTCGCATCAGACACAGGTACCTCCCGAAACTTCCGTGTCCGGTGAGGACCTGCGTCAAGCGGTAGGTCAGGACGCCATGACTTCTCTCCAGCCACTCCTCAAAGAGGGGTCTTACCGCCGCAATTGCGGCGTGCCCGAATAATTGTAAGTATGGACAAAACAATAATCTCTTGAAATCATGATTTGAATGAGTATTACCATGATTGTCCATTGTTATTCATGTTCTATTTATTCTGTGGTCTACAACAGATTTTTTACGAAATAGTTATAATTTATCTGATACCATGGTAGATAAAATGCTATCAGCACTCTAGATTTGTAATCATCAAAAAAATATTTTATACTTAATCCGTAATTGGACCATCGGAAATAATCATCGTAAATGGTTTACCGACAAAAAAAGGAGGAGGTTCTCAATTCGACATGTACCTTCAGTTTGGCAATTTAGGGTAGAAAACCGGTAGTCGCCACTGTGCTCTCGCTACCAAGCACTGAATTTTTTTTTTTAATTTTTTAATCAAATCAAATCAAATCAAATCAATTTATTTGTGAAACATAGGTTTTACAGATGGATCTTATGAACTAAATAGTGCGCTATGTCTTGTCAATTTTGACATACAAATATTTTAAGGGGAAACATGCGTACTTGGTCAAATGTCAATTCTAAAAATCTAAAAATCTTTAACTCATAATAAATTAAATATTAAGGGCGACTTTCACCAAAAGTTAAACATGTTTAAAATTTTATTTAGTGTCAACATTCTATTGAATTTTGACACTAAATAAAATTTTAAACATGTTTAACTTTTGGTGAAAGTCGCCCTAGGTTTACAATAATTTCAATATTAATTTAATTTACATTATTTATCATTCAAAAAGTCTTCGATCTTATAATAACATTTATCTATAAGCAATAATTTGAGAGCTTTTTTAAACTTTACTAGAGGCATATTTTTAATATTGTCTGGTATTTTATTATAAATCTTTGGCGCAATGCCAAAAAAACTCTTTTGCATTAAAGATGTTTTGCATTTTATATTGCACAACTGTGACAAATATTGAGCACGTATTGGCTTTCTTTTAGTGTCAGACATTTTTGCGAATAAGTGGGGGTTGCTTTTTACAAATACTAACGTTTTATGCCACAATAATAAATCTAACAAACTTGCGTTCTTTGTTTATATTTGAATATCAAAGATTTTAAACGTAGCAAACAAAAGGGAAAAATAAAAAACTTTAAAAAAAAAAGGGATCCGACTTCAAAACCAAACACAAAAAAACTATAAAATAACTTTTCTTTCGGAAGTCGGTGGCTTTGTTTTTTTTATATCATTGACATAATGGCCACCTTCTCCAGAATGTAATGAACTTTTTCCTGAAAACTGCATCAAAATCCGTTCAGCCAAACGCGAGATAATCGCGGACAAACATGCATACATACATACACACAGGTCGAACTGAGAACCTACTTTTTTTTTTGAAGTCGGCTAAAAAAGATTAGTTCCGTTTCAAGACGTTCTGGCCAAGCTGTAGGTATATAATATTTTAGTACGATATACCACCTATAATGTTTCGTAGCGTGGTCCGATTGAGTCCGATTTGTATTCTTCTAAAAAAGGCCTTTTTATATTCAATCACACCCCGAACCCAAGAGACCAAGAGCTCATGGTAAAATTATCAGGAATAATCAACCGAATCCTTTCAACAGGTACTGCTACGCCAGCTACCTGGACTTCCACCGGTGCCAGAAGGTACGTGGCGAGAAGTACGAGCCATGCTACTACTTCCAGCGCTGCTTCAAGTCTCTCTGCCCCAACGAGTGGGTGGAGAAGTGGGACTCCCAACG
The DNA here is from genome assembly GCA_954870645.1 of Agrotis clavis. Classification (NCBI taxonomy): domain Eukaryota; kingdom Metazoa; phylum Arthropoda; class Insecta; order Lepidoptera; family Noctuidae; genus Agrotis; species Agrotis clavis. The sequence goes on along the minus strand of OX940931.1, from coordinate 24,207,148 downwards.
TGCTGAAGGCACCTTCGCGGGAAGGATCTAAAGTATTCCAAAGTCGCCGTTAACTTGTTAATTTATCGAGTTTTATTTTTACTTAGGCCCAATTTGTGATTTAGGGAATAAATGCGTTAATTCCATTTGTTTTTGTTTAATTTGGCGATGGAAGAATTATACCTATACCACAGATTACTACAGATCGGTCTCTTCCAAAAAACAATCAAACAAATGTAAAATCTATGCACGAAAGAATAAAGCACATTTTAACTTGCAGCCGTACCGCCCACCTACTTTTATATTAGCCTAAACTTCCCGTGCACAAGCAAAATTGTACTGAATGGCTACGCGCGAGAGTTTATTTTGGTTTATCCGACGCCGCGGCATTACAATGTTGCTATCGGTGTGCTGCCGGTCAAGCTCACTTAGGGTTGCGACTTACGAGTTTAGAAGGCACAGTTAGGTAGGTAGGTGTATTTTATGCATTTGTTATATTACACTATTAACATAAATGTTCTTCAGGGATTTTTTTTATCATCAGCCTATATCTTTTTGGTTTCGTTACTACATACTACACACTTTATCACTACATATTACTACATACATTATCGATTGGTAGCACAGAATGTTAATACATAGTACCTACGGCACCTTACGTTAGAAATAATAATACATGTATAATTATAGTATCGTTTCTACCTATTCTTGTAATATTTTGAACATTTCATCTTACAAAAACAAAAAAGAATATTATAAAAAATCTATTTTTCGATTAATCGATCTGTGATTGCCATCCCTACGTCACAGGCCCTGCGTTGTGAGTCCTTGTAAATGGTAAAAAAAGTCGCGCAACGAATTACGATCGCTGACCTTGAATGCATAGTGTGGCCATTTTCTGAGTTTGAACGTGATTAAATAACAACGCAAACAACTTTCTACTTTCTACCGAGCGATAAGGTAAGTGAGAGTGATGTCAGGTTTGATATTCGTCTATTTATCTCGGTCGTCTAGTAGGCTCACACCCCCCGAGTATCTCGACACATTTCCAAACTTGTAACCTACCTAACCATGATCAGTTCAGCGGAACGTATGTACTTGAATGACATAATAAATAAGCACATCACAACAGGTAGTTAATTAATAATTAACCCTAGATTCATAAACATTATGTGGGAATAACACTAATCATAAACATTCGATACTTTCACCTTTCGACGTCACGCGGTAGTTTATGAAACGCGAGGCCTTTATCACTGTTGTCGTTTAGGCAACCAAACGTTATACAGTATTTGCTTGTCTTCATATTTTATTATCTTTATTTACTTGTACGTGATTACACGTAAGAAAAATAATTACGATACGGAGGCGGCGCGCGGCAGCCACATGTAGCGACACCGCCCGCGGTGTGCGCGTGTGAGCGTGCCGTTTCATACCTACACCGCACAGTGTCCTCTCTGTTAGTACTCTGTGCCTATACCATACCCCCCATTATTATACATTATAAATGTACACTCAGCCACAGAGTACTAACAGAGAGGACACTGTGCGGTGTAGGTATGAAACGGCACGCTCACACGCGCACACCGCGGGCGGTGTCGCTACATGTGGCTGCCGCGCGCCGCCTCCGTATCGTAATTATTTTTCTTACGTGTAATCACGTACAAGTAAATAAAGATAATAAAATATGAAGACAAGCAAATACTGTATAACGTTTGGTTGCCTAAACGACAACAGTGATAAAGGCCTCGCGTTTCATAAACTACCGCGTGACGTCGAAAGGTGAAAGTATCGAATGTTTATGATTAGTGTTATTCCCACATAATGTTTATGAATCTAGGGTTAATTATTAATTAACTACCTGTTGTGATGTGCTTATTTATTATGTCATTCAAGTACATACGTTCCGCTGAACTGATCATGGTTAGGTAGGTTACAAGTTTGGAAATGTGTCGAGATACTCGGGGGGTGTGAGCCTACTAGACGACCGAGATAAATAGACGAATATCAAACCTGACATCACTCTCACTTACCTTATCGCTCGGTAGAAAGTAGAAAGTTGTTTGCGTTGTTATTTAATCACGTTCAAACTCAGAAAATGGCCACACTATGCATTCAAGGTCAGCGATCGTAATTCGTTGCGCGACTTTTTTTACCATTTACAAGGACTCACAACGCAGGGCCTGTGACGTAGGGATGGCAATCACAGATCGATTAATCGAAAAATAGATTTTTTATAATATTCTTTTTTGTTTTTGTAAGATGAAATGTTCAAAATATTACAAGAATAGGTAGAAACGATACTATAATTATACATGTATTATTATTTCTAACGTAAGGTGCCGTAGGTACTATGTATTAACATTCTGTGCTACCAATCGATAATGTATGTAGTAATATGTAGTGATAAAGTGTGTAGTATGTAGTAACGAAACCAAAAAGATATAGGCTGATGATAAAAAAAATCCCTGAAGAACATTTATGTTAATAGTGTAATATAACAAATGCATAAAATACACCTACCTACCTAACTGTGCCTTCTAAACTCGTAAGTCGCAACCCTAAGTGAGCTTGACCGGCAGCACACCGATAGCAACATTGTAATGCCGCGGCGTCGGATAAACCAAAATAAACTCTCGCGCGTAGCCATTCAGTACAATTTTGCTTGTGCACGGGAAGTTTAGGCTAATATAAAAGTAGGTGGGCGGTACGGCTGCAAGTTAAAATGTGCTTTATTCTTTCGTGCATAGATTTTACATTTGTTTGATTGTTTTTTGGAAGAGACCGATCTGTAGTAATCTGTGACTCAGCACAATTCACAGCAACTGATTTACACACTAAACTACAAAACACCTAATTTCGACTACACTTAAAGCTAAGCTAAACACAAAATGCTTTCAAAAAACATTCTATTTCAACAAGGTAATAACAAATTTGCTTCATATTGGTCCTGGGAATGCTCCTTTTCCTCTGAGTTCGTCCCAGTGACTTATCCAAAAGTTCGGGCAGATGGTCTCGAAGTAACGTTTAAATATCCTGCAATCATCCACGTCGCCTAACAATCTTCGGCATCTGTAGAAGTCACAATAATTGTCGAAGCATGCTCTGAAAATTGATAAATAAAATATGTAGCCACTGTGTGTTAAAAATAAACATATCAAAGGTATCTCGTCTACGGCAGTGGATGAAATCAAATTAGTCATCATCGATTCGCACTCGATTTTACATATTGCAGGGTGTGAAGAAAACATGTTTCTCCAAACGACCGCATGAGAATATTATATCAGCTTACTTATTTGCAACTTGATCAGCAGGGCTATGCTTTAAGGACGCGTCGAAACTGCAGTAGTGCAGTTTGTCTTCAATAGATTTACAACTTCACGCGCTCCAAGTATACAGTATTTGGAAATCTGTTGAGGACATACGATGGTTTTGACGCTGCTGGCTGGACAATCCTTCACAGTAGTGCAGATAACACTCAACTAAATGCGAATCGATGCTTACCAAATGTGATTACAACCGTCTGAAAGTTCATTCTATTCCTTTTCATACTGTTAAAGTTATTTTCATCTACCTACTTGGTCTGATTTTGATTTGGATAACGCGGATCGATGCGTTGGGTCCTAAACTCTTGGTCACACATTTTATTAGTTCAAGAGATATTGTATGTAAATGTAAATAAAAAGTGTAAAATAATCAAAAAATTGATTAGCCTAGTGGCAAATCTGAAACAAAAGATTTGTCATTATATTTTACTCTATGTGGTCACCATTATTGATCTATGCTATGGTTGCTATTTGAATAAAACCTTTGTCGCGAGGACAGATTCACATACAGTATTTTGGCCTCTAAGTTAGGCAGTACCTACTTTAAGTTCAGCCGTTCAACAGTGGTAGAAATTATGCTTAAACTCAGCGGTCATTTTTTTTTTTTTTTTTTTTTTACGTGGCAAAATCATCAAATGAGTCCTCCAACCCCGGGCAGGGCGGGAGGGACTGTCAGACTTGTACTGACTAAAATCCACGGTGTCCTTCGGTAGCCCTTTGTGTGCCGGGGTCGCGGTATACGTATGTCCCGCAACCCCGGCAGGAAACTCGGTCATTAGCCCAGTCAATGAATGCTAATAACAGGTGGGTATGTAGAGAGAAATTCTTGGAACACAACTTTTGACTTCTTAACTTTGTTTGAACTAGTTAGGAGGTGAACATAGCAAAACTCAAAGGACACCGCCCTCAGAAAGGCATCAAATAACTTATACTTACACACGGCTACACATCAAGCTATGTAAAACCAGTACAAGCTGATCGTTAATTGTGCGGAATTAAAAACCACAAGCGAGACCACGTTAAACTGGTTACGAATAGCTTGTTCTGTAGCCATGCCATGTGTAGCCATTATCGGCGTCGCCCTATCCACTATCGGCGTCGCCATACTCATTATAGGCGTCGCCCCAAATGGGCGTCGTCCAACTCATAATAATAAATAATAATCATTTATTCTCTCGCCACAATACATGTATAACAAAACAAAGTAATTACAAGTAGTGTGAAAATACACAGTTGATATTTAATATTGTGGGAGACTGGTGCCTAAACTAGGCTCGAGGTCTGTATTTCAGGTCAAGTCAGGTTTCAATTGTCGTCGTCCTACTCATTATTGCCGTCGCTCTACTCATAGACAATGTCGCCCTACTTATTATTGTCGTCGCCTTACTGATGTACGCCTTACGTTTAAATATGACGTAAGCAGATTTATTACAATAACTTAGCCCCTAGTCCCCCTTGTCAGCAAATCAATTAATGGCGCCCTACTCATTGACGTCGCCCTACTCATCATCGCCGTCTCCCTAAAAGGCGTCGTCCTGCTCATTTACGATATAGCCCTACTCAGTTTCGGCGTCGCCCTACTAATCGATGGCGATGCCCCGGCGTCGCCCTACTCGTTACCAGGGTCGACCTACTCATTATCGGCGTCGCCCAACTCGTTATCGGCGTCGCCCCACTCATTATCGACGTCGCTCTACACGTTATCGGCGTCACCCAACTGGTTATCGGCGTCGCCCTTCTCATTATCGGCGTCGTCCTAGTCAATATCAGCGTCGCCCTACTCACTATCGGCGTCGCCCCACTCATTATAGGCGTCGCGCAACTCATTATCGGCGTCGCCCAACTCGTTTTCGGCGTCGCCCTTCTCATTTGACTTCGATTCCCACCCACTCATTATCGGCGATGCCCTACTCACTATCGGTGTCGCCCTACTCACTATCGGCGTCGCCTTACTCACCATCGGCGTCACCATACTCATTATCGGCGTCGCCCTACTCACTATCGGCGTCGCCTTACTCACCATCGGCGTCACCATACTCATTATCGGCGTCGCCCTATTCACTGTCGGCGTCGCCCTACTCAATATCAGCGTCGCCCTACTCAATATATCGTCTCCCTACTCATTATCGGCGTCGCCCTACTCATTATCGGCGTCGCCCTACTCATTATCGGCGTCGCCCTTCGCACTATCAGCGTCACCGTACTCATTATTTGCGTCGCCCTACTCATTATCGGCGTCGCCTTACTCATTATCGGCGTCGCCGTAAGCTTTACCAGCGTCGCCCTACTCATTATCGGCGTCTCCCTACTAACTATCGGAGTCGCCCTACTCGTTATAGGCGTCGCCCTTCTCATTATCGGCGTCGCCGTACACGCTATCGGCGTCGCCCTCCTTACTATCGGCGTCGCCCAACTCGTTATCGGAGTCGCCCAACTGGTTATCGGCGTCGCCCTTCTCATTATCGGCGTCGTCCTACTCAATATCAGCGTCGCCCTACTCATTATCCGGGTCGCCCTACTCATTATCGGCGTCGCCCTACCCACTATCGGTGTCAACCTACTCACTATCGGCGTCGCTCTACTCATTATCGGCGTCGCCCTAGGCTTTACCAGAGTCGCCCTACTCATTATCGGCGTCGCTCAACTTATTACCGGGGCCGCCCAACTCGTTATCGGCGTCGCCCAATCGGCGTCGCCCTACTCATTATCGGCGTCACCCTACTCAATATAAGTGTCGCCCTACTCATTATCGGCGTCGCCCAACTCATCAACGGCGTCGCCAAACTCATTTTCGAAGTCGCCCTATTCGTTATCGGCGTCGCCCTTCTCGCTATCGGCGTCGCCCTACTCATTATCGGCGTCGCCCAACTCACTATCGGCGTCGCCCTACTCATTATAGGCGTCGCCCAACTCATTATCGGCGTCGCCCAACTCGTTATCGGCGTCGCCCTTCTCAATATCAGCGTCGCCCTACTCATTATCAGCGTCGCCCTAATCACTATGGCGTCGCCCTAAGCTTTACCAGCGTCGATCTACTCATTAACGACGTCGCCCTACTCGCTATCGGCGTCGCCCTTCTCACTATCGGCGTCGCCCTACTCATTATCGGCGTCGCCCTAAGCTTTACCAGCGTCGCCCTACTCACTATCGGCGTCGCCCTACTCATAATCGGCGTCGCCCTACTCACAGTCGGCGTCGCCCTACTCACTATCGGCGTCGCCCTACTCACTATCGGCGTCGCCCTACTCATTATCGAAGTCGCCCAACTCGTTATCGGAGTCGCCCTTCTCATTACCGGCGTCGTCTTACTCAATATCAGCGTCGCCCTACTCATTATCGGCGTCGCCCTACTCATTATCGGCGTCGCCCTTCTCGTTACCGGCGTCGTCTTACTCAATATCAGCGTCGCCCTACTCATTATCGGCGTCGCCCAACTCATTCTCGGCGTCGCCCAACTCTTTATCGGCGTCGCCCTACTCACTATCGGCGTCGCCCTATGCTTTACCAGCGTCGCCCTACTCATTATGGACGTCGCCCTACTCACTATCGGCGTCGCCCTACTCATAATCGGCGTCGCCCTACTCACTATCGGCGTCGCCCTACTCACTATCGGCGTCGCCCAACTCGTTATCGGAGTCGCCCAACTGGGTACCGGAGTCGCCCTTCTCATTACCGGCATCGTCTTACTCAATATCAGCGTCGCCCTACTCATTATCCGCGTCGCCCTACTCATTGTCGGCGTCGCCCTACTCATTATCGGAGTCGCCCAACTCGTTATCGGAGTCACCCTTCTCATTACCGGCGTCGTCTTACTCAATATCAGCGTCGCACTACTCATTATCGGCGTCGCCCTACTCATTATCGGCGTCGCTATTCTCATTACAGGCGTCGTCTTACTCAATATCAGCGTCGCCCTACTCATTATCGGCGACACCCTACTCAGTATCGGCGTCGCCCTACTCATTATCGGCGTCGCCCAACTCATTATCGGCGTCGCCCAACTCGTTATCGGCTTCGCCCTCCTCACTATCGGAGTCGCCCAACTAGTTATGAGCGCCAATTTTACGGCGGCGGCGTGGCCTGTATATTTTAACGGCGGCGGCGGCGTCGCGGCGGCGCGTTGCGCTCGGCCGTGCGCCTTAGTTTTTTTTTATTAAGGAGAGATTTCTTTGGTGGACGCCCACGGCGACGGACGTCGCGAGACGATCTCCGGACACCGTAGGCGCGGGCATGCGGGCAGCGAGTAAAGGGCAACTCGCTGTCCGACCATGGACCATGCCCGGGTCGACGGCGCGTTGTGTCCCACGCGCGCCTCAAAGAGCGTCGGCATTATGACGGGGCCCCCCTCTCAGAGGGCCTAAGCCTGCCGGGGTTGCGGGATTATTTCCTTACCGTGTCCCCGGAACATAAAGGGCTATTGAAGGATACCGTGGATTTTAGTCAGTAGAAGTCTGACAGTCCCTCCCACCCTGCCCGGGGTGGGAGGAGAGGACTCGTTTGATGATTTTTATAAACTTTTTTCAAAAAAAAAATAACCGCCATCAAAAACAACACTAAAAAGGCTAAAATAACCTACAAAATAACTTTTCTTTCGGAAGTAGGTGGCTTTGTTCTTTTATTTCATTGTCTTTTTTGCCAACTTGAATTGAACTTTAATTGAACTTTAACATGAGCTTGAATAGAACTTGAATTGACTTGAATTGAACTTTAACTTGAATTAAACTTGAATTGAACATTAACTTGAGCATGAATTGAAATTGAACTTGAATTGAACTTGAACCTGAACTAAAATTTAACCTGAATTGAACTTTAAATTGAATTGAACTTGAACATGTATTGAACTTTAACTGGAACCTGAATTGAACTTAAACTAGAACCTGAATTGAACTAAAACTGGAACTTGATTTGAACCATAACTTGAATTGAATTTGAACCTGAATTGAACTTTAACTTGAAACTGAATTGAACTATAACTTGAATTTAACTTTAACTTGAAATTTACTTGTATTGAACTTGAACTCGAATTGAACTTGAATTGAACTTTAACTTGAACGTAAATAGATGTTGAATTGAACTTCCACTTGAACTTAACTTGTATTTAACTTGACTTAAACATGAATTGAACTTTAACTTGAACCTGAATTGAACTTAAACTTGAACTAGAACTGAACTTGAATGGAACCTTAACTTGAACTGAACTTGAACCTGAATTGAACTTTTACTTTAACCAGAATTGAACTTTAACTAGAAATTAACTTGAATTGAACTTGAATTGACTTGAATTGAACTTTAACATAAATTAAACTTTATCTTGAATTGAACTTTAACTTGACCTTGAACTTGAATTGAACTTTAACTTGAACTTTAACTTGAACGTAAATAGAAGTTGAATTGAACTTTAACCTAAATTGAACTTTTACTTGAACTTTAATTGAACTTGAACATAAATTGAATTTTAACTGTAACTAACTTTTATCATATCTACAAAAACTCAATCATCATGAAACTGAAGTTTTCTTGAATAAAGGATCTCATAATGTTACACATCCTACACACCACACCACACATATACCAAAAATTATAAACCAACCTATCCAGCCACTCCTCAAGGAGGGATCTTATCGCCTCGATTGCGGCGAGCCCGTTGACCCTAGTCTAGGTCACGAATGACTAAGCCAAGGTTGACGATACCCAGAAGTAGGAGCCCCGCTAAGCGGGGCTCCGGCGATTTCTCTTGTGAAGGAAGAACTAGTTTTGCCCAGGCTAGACTAGTTTATCCTGCAATCGGGTTTGGCCGGTAATTTATACACTTAACTGTGTAGAGCCGACTATATACGTACCAGTATACTTGTACCAATCGAGACTTGCACAAACATAGAACAGTAACCCAAGTGATCAAATCGCGTCACATCACGTGACGCGATTTGATCGATTACAACCACAAGTGAAAATCAACCTTGCCACTAAGAAATAATGATGCAATTCGATTGACTTCACGTCGTTGTGTCGTCCCTTAGAAATTTAGTGTACTTGCGCAAGTCTGGATTACCGCAAGTATACTGTAAGTGCCTTTTCACACGTTCCGTGTGTGGCATAAGCTACGTAGTGAGTGTAGCAAAGAGGCTAGAGCAAACAGACGCCGAATGCCATCAGGACGCGCGTGCGAGCGAGAAAGCAAGTTGCGACTCGTCGTGGCGGCGCACCGCGCGTTTCTTTCGGCTTCGGCGGGCCGACCGAATTCACGGCGACGGCGGCGCGCCGGCGCGGCGCTCTTATCTGCCCAACTGGTTATCGGAGTCAACGGCAAACTTGAACATGAATTGAACCATAACTTGAATTGAAAATGAACCTCAATTGAACTTTAACTTGAACCTGAACTGAACTTTAACTTGAACTTGAACTGAACTTTAACTTGAAATTTACTTGTATTATTAAATTTACTTGAAATTTACTTGAACTTGAATTGGGCTGGAATTGAACTTTAACTTGAATTGAATTTAAATTGAACTTTGCCTTGAACTCTAACTATAACTTGAATTGAACTTGAACCTGAATTGAACTTTAACTTTAACATGAATTGAACTTTAACTTGAACATAATTGAACACTAAATTGAATTGAACTTTAACTTGAACTGAACTTTAACTTGAACTGAACTTTTACTTGAAATTTATTTGTATTGAGCTTGAATTGGGCTTGAATTGAACTTTAACTTGAATTGAATTTAAATTGAACTTTAACTTGATCTATAACTTGAATTGAACTTGAACTCGAATTGAACCTGAATTGAACTTTAACTTTAACCTGACTTTAACTGTAACTTAAAATTAACTTGAATTGAACTTTAACTTGAACTTAATTGAACACTAAATTGAATTGAACTTTAACTTGAACTTGAACTGAACTTTAACTTGAAATTAACTTGTATTGAACTTGAATTGGGCTTGAATTGAATTTTAACTTGAATTTAATTTAAATTGAACTTTAACTTGATCTATAACATGAATTGAACTTGAACTCGAATTGAATTTGAATTGAACTTTAACTTGAACGTAAATAGAACTTGAATTGAACTTGTATTTAACTTGAATTGGACTTGAATTGAACTTTAAGTTGAATTTGAATTGAACATTAACTTGAACTTAATTGAACCTTAACTTGAATTGAACTTTTACTTGAACCTGAATTGAACTTGAACATGAATTGAACTTTAACTTGAACTTGAATTGAACTTTTTCTTGAACCTGAATTGAACTTAAACTTGAACTTGAATGGAACCTTTACTTGAACTGAACTTGAACCTTAAATGAACTTTAACTTTAACCTGACTTGAACTTTAACTTGAAATTAACTTGAATTGAACTTGACTTGAACTTGAATTGAATTGAATTTTCTTTAATTGAACTTTAACTTGACCTTGAACTTGAATTGAACTTTAACTTGAACTTAAACAGAAGTTGAATTGAACTTTAACTTAAATTGAACTTTTACTTGAACTTTAATTGAACTTTAACTTAAATTGGATTTTTACTTGAACTTTAACTTGAACGTAAATAGAACTTGACGTGAACTTTAACTTGAACCTAAATAGAACTTGAATTGAACTTTCACTTGAATTTAACTTGTATTTAACTTGAATTTGACTTGAATTTGAACTTGAATTGAACTTAAACTTGAACATGAATTGGACTTTAACTTGAATTGAACCTTAACTTGAAGCTGAATTGAACTTTAACTTTAACTTAAAATTAACTTGAATTGAACTTTAACTTGAACTTAATTGAACACTAAATTGAATTGAACTTTAACTTGAACTTGAACTGAACTTTAACTTGAAATTAACTTGTATTGAACTTGAATTGGGCTTGAATTGAATTTTAACTTTAATTTAATTTAAATTGAACTTTATCTTGATCTATAACTTGAATTGAACTTGAACTCGAATTGAACTTGAATTGAACTTTAACTTGAACGTAAATAGAACTTGAATTGAACTTGAATTGGACTTGAATTGAACTTTAACTTGAATTTGAATTGAACATTAACTTGAACTTAATTGAACCTTAACTTGAATTGAACTTTTACTTGAACCTGAATTGAACTTTAACTTGAACTTGAATTGAACTTTTTCTTGAACCTGAATTGAACTTAAACTTGAACTTGAATGGAACCTTTACTTGAACTGAACTTGAACCTTAAATGAACTTTAACTTTAACCTGACTTAAACTTTAACTTGAAATTAACTTGAATTGAACTTGACTTGAACTTGAATTGACTTGAATTGAACTTTAACTTGACCTTGAACTTGAATTGAACTTTAACTTGAACTTTAACAGAAGTTGAATTGAACTTTAATTTAAATTGAACTTTTACTTGAACTTTAATTGAACTTTAACTTAAATTGGATTTTTACTTGAACTTTAATTGAACTTGAACTTAAATTGAATTTTAACTGTAACTCTAACTTTTATCATATCTACAAAAACTCAATCATCATGAAACTGAAGTTTTCTTGAATAAAGGAACTCATAATGTTACACATCCTACACACCACACATACATCTACATATTGGAAATAGCCATTTTTGTAAAAAGAAACCCTCAGTTGTTTCCTCTCTTATCAAATAATTCAGATAGAAATAGACGTGAGAAGTATAGACTTTGGGTGCAGACACACTCGGCCAAAACAGCACTCCTTAAAAAAAGTGTATACAACACTTTTTTTAAGAGCATGGCACCCTTAATTTATCTGGGGGCACGGTAGTGCCCCCGCCAAGACGAGCCAAGCGAAGCGCAAGGGCACTACCTACCTTTTCTCGAAGTGTTTCGTCGTTTTTTTGAACCCTCATAGAGTTGGTTTCCGATGTACCAGATAGTTCATATTCTCAGAATATGATGCCATCAATAGTCTTATTAAGCATACAAAGTCTCAATAGAATAGCTATAATACTTAAGATTTTATTGATATCTAAAATACACGGATTTCGTCACTGATTCACTGATACACTGACACACTGATGATCATCAAAATGTTTGGCTACTTCCTGAAGTGCTAGAGAGCTGAAATTCGGTATGTAATCTAAGTTTAGTATACAACCAACAAAAAAATTCACAAACCTATAACTTTCACCACCCATCCCCTAAAATGGGGGGTTGAAGTTTATATGAGACCTTAAAATGTTAGGGTTCTTCCTGAAGTGCTAGAAAGCCGAAATTTGGTATGTAGTATACAAAAAAACATCCCCCATCTCCTAAAATTGGGGGGGGGGGGGGTGGAACTTGCCATGTATGTATGTTTGTTCGGGTGTAATCTTTGAACTCAATTTTGAAATAGAATTATCTTTAACCGATTGAGCTGAAATTCTGTATACACGTTTAGTTTGGATTACAATGCACGATTAGGTATGTGACGTTATCCTAAATCCAATATGGCGGACTATCTAAGATGGCAGAATAGTTGATTTTAGTGCATTCCTACAATATGGATATCAAATGAAAGGGCTGGTTGAGAGAAACTAGAACAATGATGTGACGTCATTACAAATCCAATATGGCGGACCATGTATGATGGCGGATTAGTTATATTTAATGCACTTCTACAATATGGGCATCAAATGAAAGGGCTCGTTGAGAGCAACTCGATGAATAATGTGACGTCATTCTAAATCCAAGATGGTGGAATAGTTATTTTTAATGCACTTCTACAATATGGGTATCAAATGAAAGGGCTCTTTGAGAGAAACTTCAAAAATAATGTGATGTCATTATAAATCCAATATGGCGGACCATCTGAGATGGCGGAATAGTTATATTTAATGCCCTTCTACAATATGGGTACCAAATGAAAAGGCTCGTGGAGAGCAACTCAAAAAATAATGTGACGTAATTACAAATCCAATATGGCGGACCATCTAGGATGGCGGAATAGTTATTTTTAATGCACTTCTATAATATGGGTATCAAATGAAAAGGTTTGTTGAGATCAACTAGAAGAATAATGTGATGTCATTATAAATCCAAGATGGCGTAATAATTATGTTTAATGCACTTCTACAATGTGGAATCAAATGAAAGGGCTCGTTGAGAGCAACTCGATGAATAATGTGACGTCATTCTAAATCCAAGATGGCGGAATAGTTATTTTTAATGCACTTCTGCAATATGGGTATCAAATGAAAGACGTGCTCGTTCAGAGCAACTCGAAAAATAATTTGATGTCATAAATCCAAGATGCTAGCAACTTACAAAAAGAACTGAAATCCCACCAAAAACATTTCATGTAAAGTGTTGCCAAAACGAGCACATAAGGTTTGCCCTACAAAAAAGATATCAGATCTTATGTAGAACCAAGCTTCTGAATCTACACGGCCTAACTCTACCAACTCTAACTTCACAAATTCTACACATTAGCAAAAATGTATGGCTTGGCTGTTTCGTTACTTACTTCAGAAACTAAATATTAGCATCACCTCCACGACGGTAGCGAAACGGTGAAGCCATACATTTTTACTGATGTGTAGAATTTGTGAAGTTAGAGTTGGTAGAGTTAGGCCGTGTAGATTCAGAAGCTTGGTTCTACATAAGATCTGATATCTTTTTTGTAGGGCAAACCTTATGTGCTCGTTTTGGCAACACTTTACATGAAATGTTTTTGGTGGGATAATAATATTCCGAATTCCATTAAAGATTTGAATCTCAATTTATTTAAGAAAAGGTTAAAAAACCTAATGGCTGATTAATGTTATTATAGCATAATTGATTTTTTAAATGATAAATTTTAAATGTTTTCTTTTAATATTTTTTTTCCTTTTGTTTACCACAATATTGACTTATTTTAACTGTCATTTTACTACCTACGTAATCATTTATTTTATTATTTCTATTTTATAATGTATTTACTATGTACGTGTACACGGAATGCAATTTTTGTCCATGTCCTTTTAAATGTTTTCTAATAATATTTTTTTTCCTTTTGTTTACCACAATATTGACTTATTTTAACTGTCATTTTGCTTCTTTGTTATTCTCAATGTAAATAAAATATAACTTTCTAATATTTGTACGCCGAGTGAGGCAAAACATGTTGGTTCTGTAAAAATGTTTTACCATCTAAATGTGCATTATCTATGTATCATGTTACACATGTTTAACAAATAAATTTATCTTTATCTTTAACTTTAACATGAATTGAACTTTAACTTGAAATTAACTTTAACTTGAACATAATTGAACACTAAATTGAATTGAACTTGAACTTGAATTGAACATTAACTTGAACTTAATTTAACCCTAACTTGAATTGAACTTTAACTTGAACGTAAATAGAACCTGAATTGAACTTTTACTTGAATTTAACTTGTATTTAACTTGAATTGGACTTGAATTGAACTTTAATTTGAACTTGAATTGAACATTAACTTGAACTTAATTTAACCCTAACTTGAATTGAACTTTTACTTGAACCTGAATTGAACTTACACTTTAACATGAATTGAACTTTAACTTGAACTTGAATTGAACTTTAACTTGAACCTGAATTGAACTTTAAATTTAACCTGACTTTAACTTTAACTTGAAATTAACTTGAATTGAACTTTAACTTAATTGAACACTGAATTGAATTGAACTTGAACTGAACTTTAACCTGAAATTTACTTGTATCGAACTTGAATTGGGTTTGAATTGAACTTTAACTTGAATTGAATTTAAATTTAACTTGAACTGTAACTTGAATAGAACTTGAATCTGAATTGAACTTTAACTTTAACATGAATTGAACTTTAACTAGAAATTAACTTTAACTTGAACTTGAATTGAACTTTAACTTGAACTTGAATGGAACCTTTACTTGAACTGAACTTGAACCTTAAATGAACTTTAACTTTAACCTGACTTGAACTTTAACTTGAAATTAACTTGAATTGAACTTGACTTGAACTTGAATTGAATTGAATTTTCTTGAATTGAACTTTAACTTGACCTTGAACTTGAATTGAACTTTAACTTGAACTTAAACAGAAGTTGAATTGAACTTTAACTTAAATTGAACTTTTACTTGAACTTTAATTGAACTTTAACTTAAATTGGATTTTTACTTGAACTTTAACTTGAACGTAAATAGAACTTGACGTGAACTTTAACTTGAACCTAAATAGAACTTGAATTGAACTTTCACTTGAATTTAACTTGTATTTAACTTGAATTTGACTTGAATTTGAACTTGAATTGAACTTAAACTTGAACATGAATTGGACTTTAACTTGAATTGAACCTTAACTTGAACCTGAATTGAACTTTAACTTTAACTTAAAATTAACTTGAATTGAACTTTAACTTGAACTTAATTGAACACTAAATTGAATTGAACTTTAACTTGAACTTGAACTGAACTTTAACTTGAAATTAACTTGTATTGAACTTGAATTGGGCTTGAATTGAATTTTAACTTTAATTTAATTTAAATTGAACTTTATCTTGATCTATAACTTGAATTGAACTTGAACTCGAATTGAACTTGAATTGAACTTTAACTTGAACGTAAATAGAACTTGAATTGAACTTGAATTGGACTTGAATTGAACTTTAACTTGAATTTGAATTGAACATTAACTTGAACTTAATTGAACCTTAACTTGAATTGAACTTTTACTTGAACCTGAATTGAACTTTAACTTGAACTTGAATTGAACTTTTTCTTGAACCTGAATTGAACTTAAACTTGAACTTGAATGGAACCTTTACTTGAACTGAACTTGAACCTTAAATGAACTTTAACTTTAACCTGACTTAAACTTTAACTTGAAATTAACTTGAATTGAACTTGACTTGAACTTGAATTGACTTGAATTGAACTTTAACTTGACCTTGAACTTGAATTGAACTTTAACTTGAACTTTAACAGAAGTTGAATTGAACTTTAATTTAAATTGAACTTTTACTTGAACTTTAATTGAACTTTAACTTAAATTGGATTTTTACTTGAACTTTAATTGAACTTGAACTTAAATTGAATTTTAACTGTAACTCTAACTTTTATCATATCTACAAAAACTCAATCATCATGAAAATGAAGTTTTCTTGAATAAAGGAACTCATAATGTTACACATCCTACACACCACACATACATCTACATATTGGAAATAGCCATTTTTGTAAAAAGAAACCCTCAGTTGTTTCCTCTCTTATCAAATAATTCAGATAGAAATAGACGTGAGAAGTATAGACTTTGGGTGCAGACACACTCGGCCAAAACAGCACTCCTTAAAAAAAGTGTATACAACACTTTTTTTAAGAGCATGGCACCCTTAATTTATAATAATATTCCGAATTCCATTAAAGATTTGAATCTCAATTTATTTAAGAAAAGGTTAAAAAACCTAATGGCTGATTAATGTTATTATAGCATAATTGATTTTTTAAATGATAAATTTTAAATGTTTTCTTTTAATATTTTTTTTCCTTTTGTTTACCACAATATTGACTTATTTTAACTGTCATTTTACTACCTACGTAAACATTTATTTTATTATTTCTATTTTATAATGTATTTACTATGTACGTGTACACGGAATGCAATTTTTGTCCATGTCCTTTTAAATGTTTTCTAATAATATTTTTTTTCCTTTTGTTTACCACAATATTGACTTATTTTAACTGTCATTTTGCTTCTTTGTTATTCTCAATGTAAATAAAATATAACTTTCTAATATTTGTACGCCGAGTGAGGCAAAACATGTTGGTTCTGTAAAAATGTTTTACCATCTAAATGTGCATTATCTATGTATCATGTTACACATGTTTAACAAATAAATTTATCTTTATCTTTAACTTTAACATGAATTGAACTTTAACTTGAAATTAACTTTAACTTGAACATAATTGAACACTAAATTGAATTGAACTTGAATTGAACATTAACTTGAACTTAATTTAACCCTAACTTGAATTGAACTTTAACTTGAACGTAAATAGAACCTGAATTGAACTTTTACTTGAATTTAACTTGTATTTAACTTGAATTGGACTTGAATTGAACTTTAATTTGAACTTGAATTGAACATTAACTTGAACTTAATTTAACCCTAACTTGAATTGAACTTTTACTTGAACCTGAATTGAACTTACACTTTAACATGAATTGAACTTTAACTTGAACTTGAATTGAACTTTAACTTGAACCTGAATTGAACTTTAAATTTAACCTGACTTTAACTTTAACTTGAAATTAACTTGAATTGAACTTTAACTTAATTGAACACTGAATTGAATTGAACTTGAACTGAACTTTAACCTGAAATTTACTTGTATCGAACTTGAATTGGGTTTGAATTGAACTTTAACTTGAATTGAATTTAAATTTAACTTGTACTGTAACTTGAATAGAACTTGAATCTGAATTGAACTTTAACTTTAACATGAATTGAACTTTAACTAGAAATTAACTTTAACTTGAACTTGAATTGAACTTTAACTTGAACTTAATTGAACACTAAATTGAATTAGGTAGTTAGGAATTTACGGAGTGTACTTCTAAATTGTAGTATATTTAAATCTTTCCAACCACTCGGTAATTTATTATGAATAGTTGGAGCCATGCAATAGACACTGTTGTGCATCAAAGTGGTTTGACATGTTACTTGAAGTAGTTTGTTATTGTCACGCCTATTTCTAGGGACTACATCAGAAAGGCGCTCAAAACGACTGGGATTATTTTTGACAAACATAGCTACTTCAAAGATGTAGAGGCAGGGAAGCGTCAAGATATTATGTTTCTGAAAATAGGGCTTGCAACTGTCTGTCGTTTTCAGTTTGAACATTGATCGAAGACATCTTTTCTGGGCCTTGAATGCTGTGTCTCGATCAGTCGAGTTCCCCCAGAAAATAACGCCGTAGCGTAAATGGGATTCGACTATGCCGTAATAAGCCGTGAGAAGCGCTTTAGTGTCTGTGGAAGATAATCTATATAAAGCGTATACAGACGAACTCAGTTTCTTACATAATAAATCTATATGCGCTTTCCAATTCAAACTGTAATCTATTTGCAATCCTAAAAATTTTGTTTCTGTTGCTTCCTCAATATCGATATTTTTGTTATGTATGTGAAGATTAGTTATACCGGGTGTTCGTTGTCTAAAATGCATTATCTTAGTTTTATTTAAATTTATATTTAAATTATTTCTGTCTCGCCATTTAATTATAGAGTCAAGAGAAGTATTTATATCATTTTCATAAGTTATTTTGTTTTGACAAGGGATTGTTATTGTACTATCATCTGCAAACATAGTTATAGGTTGTTCAATAGACATGGGAATATCATTAATATATAAAACAAACAAGGGTGGGCCCATTACGGCATGTTAGGAACTTTAACCATGGCGTGATGTGACGCGATTTGATCGATTCCAACCACAAGTGAAAATCAACCTTGCCACTAAGAAATAATGATGCGATTCGATTGACTTCACGTCGTTGTGTCGTCCCTTAGAAATTTAGTATACTTGCGCAAGTCTGGATTACCGCAAGTATACTGTAAGTGCCTTTTCACACGTTCCGGTTGCCGGGTAGCCGGGTAGTCGTGGCGGCGCACCGCGCGTTTCTTTCGGCGGCGGCGGGCCGACCGAATTCACGGCGACGGCGGCGCGCCGGTGCGGCGCTCTTATCTACGCCCAACTGGTTATCGGAGTCAACGGCAAACTTGAACTTGAATTGAACCATAACTTGAATTGAATTTGAACCTGAATTGAACTTTAACTTTAACATGAATTGAACTTTAACTTGAAATTAACATGAATAGAGCTTGAACTCGAATTGAACTTGAATTGAACTTTAACTTGAACGTAAATAGAACTTGAATTGAACTTTCACTTGAATTTAACTTGTATTTAACTTGAATTGAACTTTAACTTGAACTTGAATTGAACATTAACTCGAACTTAATTGAACCCTAACTTGAATTGAACTTTTACTTGAACCTGAATTGAACTTAAACTTGAACATGAATTGAATTTTAACTTGATCTTGAATTGAACTTTAACTTGAACCTGAATTAAACTTGAACTTGAATTGAACTTGATTGGAACCTTAACTGGAACTTTAACTTTAACCTGAATTGAACTTTAACTTGAAATTAACATGAATTGAACTTTAACCTGAACTAAACTTTAACTTGAATTGAACTTTAAATTTACCTTGAAATTGAGTTGAACTTGAACGTAAATAGAAGTTGAATTGAACTTTAACTTAAATTGAACTTGAACTTAAATTGAATTTTAACTGTAACTCTAACTTTTATCATATCTACAAAAACTCAATCATCATGAAACTGAAGTTTTCTTGAATAAAGGATCTCATAATGTTACACATTCTACACACCACACATATACCAAAAATTATAAACCAACCTATCCAGCCACTCCTCAGAGGGATCTTATCGCCGCGATTGCGGCGAGCCCGTTGACCCTAGTCTAGGTCACGGATGACTAAGCCAAGGTTGACGATACCCAGAAGTAGGAGCCCCGCTAAGCGGGGCTCCGGCGATTTCTCTTGTGAAGGAAGAACTAGTTTTGCCCAGGCTAGAGACTAGTTTATCCTGCAATCGGGTTTCGTCGGTAATTTATACACTTGACTGTGTAGAGCCGACTATACACGTACCAGTATACTTGTACAAATCGAGACTTGCACAAACATAGAACAGTGACCATGTTAGGAACTTTAACCATGGCGTGATGTGACGCGATTTGATCGATTTCAACCACAAGTGAAAATCAACCTTGCCACTAAGAAATAATGATGCAATTCGATTGACTTCACGTCGTTGTGTCGTCCCTTAGAAATTTGTGCAAGTATCTTCCCACACACGTTTCAGTATACTTGCGCAAATCTGGATTACCGCAAGTATACTGTAAGTGCCTTTTCACACGTTCCGGTTGCCGAGTAGTCGGTGCCGGATATGGAAAATTACGCCGGTACGTGTGAAAGCTATAGTACATGCCATACACTGCGCCGCCGGCTACCCGGCATCGGCTACCTGGCTACCGGAACATGTGAGAAGGCACTAGAACGTGTGTGGCATAAGCTACGTACTAACGTAGTGAGTGTAGCAAAGAGGCTAGGGCGAACAAACGCCGAATGCCATCAGGACGCGCGTGCGAGCGAGAAAGCAAGTCAGCCACTAAGAAATAATGATGCAATTCGATTGACTTCTCGTCGTTGTGTCGTCCCTTAGAAATTTAGTATACTTGCGCAAGTCTGGATTACCGCAAGTATACTGTAAGTGCCTTTTCACACGTTCCGTGTGTGGCATAAGCTACGTAGTGAGTGTAGCAAAGAGGCTAGAGCAAACAGACGCCGAATGCCATCAGGACGCGCGTGCGAGCGAGAAAGCAAGTTGCGACTCGTCGTGGCGGCGCACCGCGCGTTTCTTTCGGCTTCGGCGGGCCGACCGAATTCACGGCGACGGCGGCGCGCCGGCGCGGCGCTCTTATCTGCCCAACTGGTTATCGGAGTCAACGGCAAACTTGAACATGAATTGAACCATAACTTGAATTGAAATTGAACCTCAATTGAACTTTAACTTGAACCTGAATTGAACTTTAACTTGAACTTGAACTGAACTTTAACTTGAAATTTACTTGTATTATTAAATTTACTTGAAATTTACTTGAACTTGAATTGGGCTGGAATTGAACTTTAACTTGAATTGAATTTAAATTGAACTTTGCCTTGAACTCTAACTATAACTTGAATTGAACTTGAACCTGAATTGAACTTTAACTTTAACATGAATTGAACTTTAACTTGAACATAATTGAACACTAAATTGAATTGAACTTTAACTTGAACTGAACTTTAACTTGAACTGAACTTTTACTTGAAATTTATTTGTATTGAGCTTGAATTGGGCTTGAATTGAACTTTAACTTGAATTGAATTTAAATTGAACTTTAACTTGATCTATAACTTGAATTGAACTTGAACTCGAATTGAACTTGAATTGAACTTTAACTTGAACGTAAATAGAACTTGAATTGAACTTTAACTTGAACCTAAATAGAACTTGAATTGAACTTTCACTTGAATTTAACTTGTATTTAACTTGAATTTGACTTGAATTTGAACTTGAATTGAACTTAAACTTGAACATGAATTGAACTTTAACTTGAATTGAACCTTAACTTGAACCTGAATTGAACTTTAACTTTAACCTGACTTTAACTTTAACTTACAATTAACTTGAATTGAACTTTAAGTTGAACTTAATTGAACACTAAATTGAATTGAACTTTAACTTGAACTTGAACTGAACTTTAACTTGAAATTAACTTGAATTGGGCTTGAATTGAATTTTAACTTGAATTTAATTTAAATTGAACTTTAACTTGATCTATAACTTGAATTGAACTTGAACTCGAATTGAATTTGAATTGAACTTTAACTTGAACGTAAATAGAACTTGAATTGAACTTGTATTTAACTTGAATTGGACTTGAATTGAACTTTAAGTTGAATTTGAATTGAACATTAACTTGAACTTAATTGAACCTTAACTTGAATTGAACTTTTACTTGAACCTAAATTGAACTTGAACATGAATTGAACTTTAACTTGAACTTGAATTGAACTTTTTCTTGAACCTGAATTGAACTTAAACTTGAACTTGAATGGAACCTTTACTTGAACTGAACTTGAACCTTAAATGAACTTTAACTTTAACCTGACTTGAACTTTAACTTGAAATTAACTTGAATTGAACTTGACTTGAACTTGAATTGACTTGAATTTTCTTGAATTGAACTTTAACTTGACCTTGAACTTGAATTGAACTTTAACTTGAACTTAAACAGAAGTTGAATTGAACTTTAACTTAAATTGAACTTTTACTTGAACTTTAATTGAACTTTAACTTAAATTGGATTTTTACTTGAACTTTAATTGAACTTGAACTTAAATAGAATTTTAACTGTAACTCTAACTTTTATCATATCTACAAAAACTCAATCATCATGAAACTGAAGTTTTCTTGAATAAAGGATTTCATAATGTTACACATCCTACACACCACACATACATCTACATATTGGAAATAGCCATTTTTGTAAAAAGAAACCCTCAGTTGTTTCCTCTCTTATCAAATAATTCAGATAGAAATAGACGTGAGAAGTATAGACTTTGGGTGCAGACACACTCGGCCAAAACAGCACTCCTTAAAAAAAGTGTTGTATGCATGGCACCCTTAATTTATAATAATATTCCGAATTCCATTAAAGATTTGAATCTCAATTTATTTAAGAAAAGGTTAAAAAACCTACTGGCTGATTAATGTTATTATAGCATAATTGATTTTTTAAATGATAAAGGACATGGCCAATTTCTGTATGGGCGTTTGCATAGTTACTGAATTCAATATACACCAATGATTTTTGGTGTTTATGCTCGTGAATATGGGTACATTAAATTTCAGTAAATAAAACACATAACGAACTTGTCATTACAAGTTTACAACAGACTAGACGAAAACAGTTTCACTAAACCTTTAGTCAGATTGCTGGCTATATGTGTATAGAATGTTTGCTATTAAAAACCATAAGGAGCTTCAATGAATTAGGCGGTCGTGGCTAAATAATTACAGTCGTACAGGCCGATCTTCCGGGTTAAGCCGCGCTTGCCGAGGTTGGTCTGTGGATGGGTGACCATCCTGTCATAGCGAGTTTCCTCCGTACCTCGGAAAGCACGCAAAGCTATTGGTCCCGGCTGTCATTTGTAGACCTTTCAGTCGTTACTGTTAGTCAGAAGCTCTAAAGTCTGACAACCAGTCTTACCATGGGGTATGGTATTACCGAGTTACTGGGTTGTGGAAGTCCGACAGGCAGTCGCTTCATGTAAAATACATAACTAAAAATCCTGCTGGTGCTTGGATATTATTTTGGTGTCTTTTTTTTTAACGTGGTAAAATCATGAGTCCTCCCACCCCGGGCAGACTCGTACTGACTAAAATCCACGGTGTCCTTCAATAGCCCTTTATGTTCCGGGGTCACGGTGATGGAATAAGTCCCACGACCCCGGCAGGCTTTGGCCCTCTGAGAGGGAGCCGCGTCATTATGCTGACGCTCTTTGAGGCGCGCGTAGAACACAACGCGCCGTCGACCCGGGCATGGTCCATGGTTGGGCAGCGAGTTGCCCTTTACTCGCTGCCCGTGTGCCCGCGCCTACGGTGGCCGGAGATCGTCTTGCGACGTCTGTCGCCGTGGGCGTACACCACCGCGGGTGGGGCGGAGGGAGGACACTGTCCTCTCTCTCACACGGCCCGCCTCCTCCTTCGCGAGCATTACTGCTTCGCGGAAAGAGGCGACCGCTTCCCACTCCGTCTCACCCCGTGGCATGGCCGCGACCAATGCTGGGCGCGAGAGGTCTCCGCCTATCGCCGCCGTGAGGACACGTCGGTGCTCTGCCCAAGCGGGGCAGTCTTGCACCGTGTCCTCCGGGCGATCTTCGCAGTGGTGACACCCAGGCGTTTCCTCCTTTCGCATCAGACACAGGTACCTCCCGAAACTTCCGTGTCCAGTGAGGACCTGCGTCACGCGGTAGGTCAGGACGCCGTGACTCCTATCCAGCCACTCCTCAAAGAGGGGTCTTACCGCCGCTATTGCGGCGTGCCCGATTATTTTGGTGTCTTGCCAACGGTTTTGTTCCCTACAAGGCAATTACAATAGTACCCTAAAATAACATCCAAGACAGAATCACCATCATGTTCCGTATCAAAGATCGCTATACAAATGTGTTTCACACACTTTGAACAGGTGGTAATGGTGGGCCAACCACTTGAACGTTAAAGGCTGCTGCATCGTTGTCGGCCAATTCCTGCACGTTGTCTGAAGCCAATTCCTACATGTTGTCTGGTATAATTCCTGCACGATGTCCGAAGCTAATTCCTGCATTTTTCGTGATGAGTCCTGCACTGCCTGTGTATTTGCTCGCATATATTGATATTTAAAATAATGATTTAAAAACAAAATACTTGCCAACTTAATAGTATTACACACTGTCAAACCAGAACTCGTTCCGTTTTAAAGTATTTTTTTTCGGTTTATTGGATGAAACGCATTAAATACATTGTTATAATAGGAGTATTTAATAAAATGTAACAAATACCAATGAATACAGTTTCGTATGAATGAAATGTTCCTAATATAATACATTAATTGTCGACTAGAGATGTTGCGAATATCTGATTTTTGACATTCGCGAATGCGAATGCGGATGCGAATATTCAATTCCAATATTCGCGAATGCGAATGCGAATGCGAATATTCAGTTTTAAATCAATTACGTTTGATAATTTAGAAAATACAAAAAAATAACACTTTTTAATGTAACTTTATAACTTATTTTTATATTTTTTACTTCCTGACTGTAACGAAAATGGAAAAAGTATGCAGGGTTATTTTTTTAACAGGGCGTGGATGGCCTTCTGAAACTAAGAGGAATGTTGAAAAACTATGAAAGGAGTCTCGAGGCCGATTTTGACGACTGCATTTTTTCTTCACCAGAATTTGATCCTTGCTCCAGCTGGTTCGATTCCTGGCCAGGATTACTGATTCTTCTAAAATCCAATGATGCAGTTTTTAAATCGGCCTCGATACTCCTTTCAATGTTTTTCGATATTCCTCATAGTTTCGGATATAGCCATCTACACCCCGTTGAAAAATTCACCCTGTATAAGAGTAGCTCTAAGAGTGGCGTCAGTGAAAGAAAAACAGACAGAAACAAGTTTATCTTAGCATGGTCATATTTATGATTAATTGTCGTGATTGATTTGATGAACATTAATGTTGATGAATGGCGAGATAAAGGCAGATTGAACATAAAATGAATGGAGAGGACGACAAAAGATAAGAATTAATGGAGTGTGTGGAAGAAGAAGTACCAAATATTGGTATTTTTTCAGTCGTTCGTATTCGCAAAATATTCGCATGAATTTTGCGAATGCGAATGTCTAAAAATATGCGAATATCCGCATGATGCGAATGCGAATGCGAATATTCGTAACATCTCTATTGTCGACCATAATATATCAAACGTTTTGTGTACCACACGTCATTACTTAATAATTTTTGAAATGTTTAATAAAAAACCTTTTGAGAAAAAAAGTAACCGACTTCAAAACATAACACAAAAAATGTAAAATATCTTTTCTTTCGGAAGTCGGTGGCTTTGTTTTTTATTTCATTGACTTTAGCCACCGACTTCCAAAAGAAACGTAATAATTATAATCGGCGTCTTTGAAAATCTACAATCCTAGTAAGCAACAAAAACGGATCTGTGTGGGCAACTCCAAGAGATATCCGTTATTGTTATATATCAAAACCTTCCCCAGAATGTAACAAATATTTTTCTGAAAACCGCAACAAAATCGGTTTAGCCAAACGCGAAATAATCACGGACAAACATGCAATGGTCACTAAAAATCTACAATCCAGTAAGCAAAAACGGATCTACGCGGGCAAATTCACGGGATATCCATTAGTGTTATATATTAAAATCTTCTCCAAAATGTAATGAACACTTTCCTGAAAACCACATTAAAATCGGTTCAGCCAAACGCGAGATAATCGCGGACAAACATACATACAGGTTGAACTGAGAACCTTCTTTTTTTTGAAGTTGGTTAAAAACTGACAGGTTCAGAAAGGCTAAAACCTACGTAATCATTTATTTTATTATTTCTATTTTATAATGTATTTACTATGTACGTGTACACGGAATGCAATTTTTGTCCATGTCCTTTTAAATGTTTTCTAATAATATTTTTTTTCCTTTTGTTTACCACAATATTGACTTATTTTAACTGTCATTTTGCTTCTTTGTTATTCTCAATGTAAATAAAATATAACTTTCTAATATTTGTACGCCGAGTGAGGCAAAACATGTTGGTTCTGTAAAAATGTTTTACCATCTAAATGTGCATTATCTATGTATCATGTTACACATGTTTAACAAATAAATTTATCTTTATCTTTAACTTTAACATGAATTGAACTTTAACTTGAAATTAACTTTAACTTGAACATAATTGAACACTAAATTGAATTGAACTTGAACTTGAATTGAACATTAACTTGAACTTAATTTAACCCTAACTTGAATTGAACTTTAACTTGAACGTAAATAGAACCTGAATTAAACTTTTACTTGAATTTAACTTGTATTTAACTTGAATTGGACTTGAATTGAACTTTAATTTGAACTTGAATTGAACATTAACTTGAACTTAATTTAACCCTAACTTGAATTGAACATGAATTGAACTTACACTTTAACATGAATTGAACTTTAACTTGAACTTGAATTGAACTTTAACTTGAACCTGAATTGAACTTAAACTTGAAATTGAATAGAACTTGAAAGGAACCTTTACTTGAACTGAACTTGAACCTGAATTGAACTTTAAATTTAACCTGACTTTAACTTTAACTTGAAATTAACTTGAATTGAACTTTAACTTAATTGAACACTGAATTGAATTGAACTTGAACTGAACTTTAACCTGAAATTTACTTGTATCGAACTTGAATTGGGTTTGAATTGAACTTTAACTTGAATTGAATTTAAATTTAACTTGAACTGTAACTTGAATAGAACTTGAATCTGAATTGAACTTTAACTTTAACATGAATTGAACTTTAACTAGAAATTAACTTTAACTTGAACTTGAATTGAACTTTAACTTGAACTTAATTGAACACTAAATTGAATTAGGTAGTTAGGAATTTACGGAGTGTACTTCTAAATTGTAGTATATTTAAATCTTTCCAACCACTCGGTAATTTATTATAAATACACACATCAAAAGTGTCTAGGGATCAACATATCAAATCAAATCAAAGCATTTATTTCAAGTAGGCCAGTTACAGGCACTTTTGAATTGTCATAGACAATCAAAGGAATATTATTAAACACTACAAAAGTTATGGTGCTACAGTCCCAGTCACAAGACATAAAAACTGTGAAAGTACCGTAGATGCCCGTTCCAAGAAGTAGATCTCTATGGAGAAGAACGTGCAAGAAACTCCATGGACACTCTTTTTAGATCGCCAGAATAATTACAGAACCTTTGTTACATCATTCATTTGAGGTGGTACACTATGTGAGAACGATGTAGCAAGTTTTTGATTAAAAGTGTCCAGAGTAACAATTAAAACAAAGACAATTCAAAAACAAAATGATCAATAATTTAAAATAAACCGTGGCAGCTAAGAGATGACCAGTCTCAACTGACAGCGCCCGTTCACGAACATGACACATGCATCAGCACCATTCAGCTCAACCATTTTGGAGGGAGCTAAATGATCCGACACACGCGCCACCAACAGCGAGACATTTGAGTGAGCATGACACAATCTCAGCCGCCAGGGTCATTCAAGTCAACAAGAGACGTAGGTACTCAGTGAATGACAGCTCCGAAGCACATAGTACTCACACAATGTCGGCCATGAAACTATATAAAACAAGGAAGATTGAATTTATACAATGCAAATACAGTTGTACAGTCTTCAGCAGCTCCAACAATGGTATTAAGTATACTTCCACTATCAATTTATTTATACATTCACTGTCTCATGGAGCAGGACCAGCATGGAGCCAAGCATTATCATCAGCGATATAGTCGCTCAGTTTGTAATATGCCTGCTTACACAGTGTGCGTTTAATGCATGTTTTGAATTTCGTTTCATTCAGTTCAAGAACGTTTTGTGGTAGCTTATTATAGCATTTTAAACAGTACCCCATGAAAGAAGAGTCTACTTTGGCGAGTCTGAAGCCCGGCTGAACTAATTGGTTCCTACTTCTAGTATGATAATTATGTCTGTCACCTCTTTTAGAGAAAAGATGCAGATTTTTTCTAACGTACATTATATTTTCATAGATATATTGACAAGGTACCGTCAGGATGTTAATTTCTTTAAACAGTTCTCTTAGAGAATCGCGCCTACGGAGATTATATATGGCTCGAATAGCTCTCTTTTGGAGAATAAAGATCAACATATATTTTTGCAATATCTTTTCTCCTGATTGATATTAATTAAAATGTTCTTTAAGGATTCATCAAATAAAGTGTTATCGTTTGTCACAGTAACGATAAACCAAGTCACCTTTGCGTTCATAAAGAAATTTGCCATTTTCCTAATAAAGGGATTTTTGACATTTGAACCACTAACATTAAAGTTCGAAAAAAAGACTGAAATAACAGTATTCTTTAAAATTTTATTGGGTAACTTAAACAATTAATAATCCGTGTTTCTACCGCGAACACTAACAACACAAGAACATCGGTTTGGCATACTCAAAATGAGTTCATCCAAATCACGCTGTGGAATGGCCGCCCATGTTCGTTGCAACAACAAAAAAAGGTCTTCTTGCGACTGGATACCCTCCATATTCGGCAGAGCTCTTCTCTGTAGCATATCCCATGCATGCTCAATCGGGTTCAAGTCTGGCGACTGAGCAGGCCAGGGCAGGACATTGATGTTAGCTGCGGCGAGAGTCTGTCTTACAACTCTTGCGGTGTGCGGTCGTGCATTATCATGCATTAACTGAAATAAGGGACCGATTTGCACTTGTAGAGGAACGATGACGTCTGATACAATCGTCTCAGCATAAATTTGAGCGTTGAGGTTGCCTCTGATCCAAATCAACTCAGTTCTTCCGCCGATCCAAATACCCGCCCATACCATGATGGTTCCACCACTATAAGGATGGACTTCCTGGCAGGATTTTAATCGCTGTTGGCGTCCAGGGGTTCTCCAGTGTCGTATACGTCTTGTATCCGGTCTCATACCAAAACGAGACTCATCAGAAAAGCACACGAAACGCCATTGTTCTTCTGCCCAATTTCTGTGTTCAAGAGCCCATTGATATCGAATCCTACGATTGTGCATTGCTATAGGTGGTACCCGTAGCGGTCTTCGGGAATGAAGGTTCACTTCATGCAAGCGGTTTCTGACTGTTTGGTCGCTAATTAAGTTCCCTGAAGAGTGATGAAGCCTCACGGCTAACATCATGGCGGTTATTGTTGGAGCTCTTCGAGTTAAGATTTGAATGTATCGGTCTTGTCTCCGTGTGGTGCAGCGATACCGTCCTCCATGGCGCTCAGCCACGGTACCAGTGCTTCGGTAACGTGTCCAGAGTCGACTGATAACACTCTGACTTGTATTCAGAGCTAAAGCCACAGCACGTTGCCGGGAACCAGCTTCTATCATTCCCACGGCTCTGAGCATTTCTTCCCTGCTTAAATGACGTCGCCGCTCCATAATAACGTTGGTTTTAATCAGTAGTAGGGAAACAGTAGCACTAATAATGTCTTCAATGCGTTGTATGTTTTTATAGGGAAAATATTGACAGCTGATTTTCATCTTTTACTCGAAATTGATTTACAGTTCCTGATTCAAATTATGAAATGCACCAAAAAGGATCCATATAAATTTATAAAATCATAAATTTATTACAAAGCCACATCTCAATCTCAAGAAATCCGCATAAAAATGCTTGATCCCTAGACACTTTTGATGTGTGTAGTTGGAGCCATGCAATAGACACTGTTGTGCATCAAAGTGGTTTGACATGTTACTTGAAGTAGTTTGTTATTGTCACGCCTATTTCTAGGGACCGCGCGTTTCTTTCGGCGGCGGCGGGCCGACCGAATTCACGGCGACGGCGGCGCGCCGGCGCGGCGCTCTTATCTACGCCCAACTGGTTATCGGAGTCAACGGCAAACTTGAACTTGAATTGAACCATAACTTGAATTGAATTTGAACCTGAATTGAACTTTAACTTTAACATGAATTGAACTTTAACTTGAAATTAACATGAATAGAACTTGAACTCGAATTGAACTTGAATTGAACTTTAACTTGAACGTAAATAGAACTTGAATTGAACTTTCACTTGAATTTAACTTGTATTTAACTTGAATTGAACTTTAACTTGAACTTGAATTGAACATTAACTTGAACTTAATTGAACCCTAACTTGAATTGAACTTTTACTTGAACCTGAATTGAACTTAAACTTGAACATGAATTGAATTTTAACTTGATCTTGAATTGAACTTTAACTTGAACCTGAATTAAACTTGAACTTGAATTGAACTTGAATGGAACCTTAACTGGAACTTTAACTTTAACCTGAATTGAACTTTAACTTGAAATTAACATGAATTGAACTTTAACCTGAACTAAACTTTAACTTGAATTGAACTTTAACTTTACCTTGAAATTGAGTTGAACTTGAACGTAAATAGAAGTTGAATTGAACTTTAACTTAAATTGAACTTGAACTTAAATTGAATTTTAACTGTAACTCTAACTTTTATCATATCTACAAAAACTCAATCATCATGAAACTGAAGTTTTCTTGAATAAAGGATCTCATAATGTTACACATTCTACACACCACACATATACCAAAAATTATAAACCAACCTATCCAGCCACTCCTCAGAGGGATCTTATCGCCGCGATTGCGGCGAGCCCGTTGACCCTAGTCTAGGTCACGGATGACTAAGCCAAGGTTGACGATACCCAGAAGTAGGAGCCCCGCTAAGCGGGGCTCCGGCGATTTCTCTTGTGAAGGAAGAACTAGTTTTGCCCAGGCTAGACTAGTTTATCCTGCAATCGGGTTTCGTCGGGAATTTATACACTTGACTGTGTAGAGCCGACTATACACGTACCAGTATACTTGTACCAATCGCGACTTGCACAAACATAGAACAGTGACCATGTTAGGAACTTTAACCATGGCGCACAGTGGTGCAGGTAGTACGTGCATGCGGAAAATATAATTTTTTAATGAAAAGACGTTGCGTTTCTTCATAATACTTTGTTAAAATTATATAATGAATGAACCAGTATACAAAGAGAAAGATATAATACGTATTTTTTTTCATCATATATTCACATCATAATACACTTCTCATCAAAAAAATCGAAACACCTCGCAGTTTATGATTTGATAAGGATTATCAGAAAAATGTGTATATTTAGGAATAAATGTAAAATGTCATTTAATAGTGAGTAGTATGAGGTTTTTAAATCCTAATGTTAATGTTCTAAATTCAAATTAAGTCTTCATAGGTTTCGTATTTTGTATAATGAGTAATTTTTACCCTGTATGGAATATGAAGGAAATGGGTAAAACAACACGCGTAAATGAAAAAAAAATGTAAGAAACGTTTATTTAATAACTTGTATTCCCTCCGCGAGCTCTTATTACTGCTTCCATACGGTTCTTCATCGATCGGATGAGAGTCACGATCACATGTTGTGGTATATTATCCCATTCCTCTTGGATTGCATTTTGCAGCTGGCTAAGTGTTTCTGGGGCTGGATCTCTTGCTCGAATTCGTCTCTTTAATTCATCCCATAGATGTTCAATGGGATTCATGTCCGGGCTTCTTGCTGGCCATACCATAATGGAGATACCGACTTCGGTAAGATAATCTCGTACGACGCCCGCGGTGTGAGCTCTAGCATTGTCGTGCATGAATATGAAGTCGTTGCCAATAAAATGTGCATAGGGCATCACATGAGGTTCAAGACACTGTTCGATGTACCGATGAGAGTTTAGTGCAGGCAGCCGTGGCCCAGACACAAAGGCAAGTTCTGTCTTACCGTCGGCGCTGATTCCTCCCCAAACCGTCCACGAACCGCCACCATAGCTGACCTTTTCTTCAATGCAGCATTGTGCAAAGCGTTCTCCATCTCTTCTGTAGACCTTGTTCCTTCCGTCGTTACCATACAGCATAATTTTACACTCATCAGAAAACAGTACTTTGCTCCACTGAAGGTATGACCAAGTTAGGTGCTCGCGTGCAAAGTTAAGGCGCGCTCTTCGATGGTCTGCAGTTAATTTCGGCCCATTCGCTGGCTTATGCGGTGCCAATCCGCGTTCCTTCAACCTTCTTCTTATTGTAGAGTCACTTACAGCTACTCTTCGTACAACGCGAAGCTGCTGCTGCAGTTGAAAAGCGTTAAGGCGTCGATTTCGTAAAGAAGTTGTTACAATAAATCGATCATCTCGCTCAGAAGTGACCCGATTCCTGCCAGATCCTGAACGGCGCGTGAACGAACCAGTCTCCCGATAGCGTTTGTAGACTCTATGAACAGATGATAAGCTTAGATGCAATCTTGCAGCCACAACACGCTGACTAAGTCCAGAATCCAGCAATGCCACCACTTGGGCGGCTTCTGCGGGCGAAGTATCCATATGTTTTAGAAAAAAAAGTTTTTTCAGACGTCCCAAAGTCACAGTAAATGAAATAAGAAACAGAAAGTTTAAAGACAAGCGCTAATTTTTAGTTTTTAAACGAGAAACGTACTCCAACCCTAAATACACATTTGTCTCAAAACAGTGATTAATTTCATATATAGGATAAACAAATGAAATTATTTCGAATTTTGATTTTTTTCTTCTTACTGTAATGACCAAACTGCCAGCTACACAGTAATGATTTTTTTTCATGGAATTAATTCTCTTTTGTAAAAAATTAGGACAAAAACAATAAAAACGAAAGTGTTTCGATTTTTTTGATGAGAAGTGTATTTTTTCACATGAATTCAATTCTAAATTTTATGCAAAATATACAGTCTTTTAGCATTTATATAAAAAAAAAATACTAATAAACTAAATATTAAATAGAACAGACATAGTTTTCGAGATGGGTGAGAAACACTTATTAATATAACGCACTTTTTCTTAACTACGGAGCGTCATTAGTTAAGGACCTGGTATTTCCAAGATCGCAGGTTTTCGCAGGCAAAACTGATGTATTCCTAATCTATAGGGTCTAATTAATCACCGAAGGTAGGTATATTATTACGCAACGGTCGATAACGGAGATTAGTTATGATCTCATGATTGAAAACAAAGGGTTCCAAATGACCTTCTTCACAAAAAATGCAATAGCAAGTAATTATTTATTATTTTTTTTATTTTTATTTTATTTTTCTTTATTGGCCAACCAACAATTGTTTATACTACAAAAACATAATCAAGGTTAAATCTACCATAATCTAGGGTTAGTATAACAATTTATTACAGGTTAGCACCGCATGCCCCTTTAACTTACAATCGCTAGACTAATATAAGACTTAAAATTAACAAGATATTAAAATTAAAATTACGTGATGAAATGAATACAAGAAAAAAAACTAAATGATCAGCAAAAGTAGAAAGAAAAAACAACAAATTACGTTAGGTACTGGTAACTATTCTATGAAACTTGGCATATGAGTCAAAATGCACGTCAACAAGATCACTGGAGCCATTTAATAATTTGCAAAGACGAGGAACGATAGAGTTTGCACCAAGTACTGTTCTGCGGAGTGGAGGGTGTAAGGGGGTAATTGGAGCACGAGGGATTCTAGCAGGGGCCCGAAATTGAAATTTGGATAGTAATAGGGGGCAATCAATCTTGCATCTGAAGAGTTTGTAAAGGAATAAGGAATCGATGATCATTCGTCGTTTCTCCAAAGAGATCATCTTAAAATAAGACAACCGGGCTTCGTATGATCGTATCCTTTTTGTATTTCCGGTAGTGAAGGCCAGATGCCAGAGGAATCTCTTTTGTATACGCTCCAATCGAAGGATATGCGTAGAGTAATGAGGTCTCCATATTGTACTGCAATATTCTAAGATACTGCGAACGAGACAGTTGTACATTATTTTTTTTGTACGACTATGCTTAAAACCAGCAACATTGCGCACAACAAAACCCAGCATTCTAGAAGCCCTTTTGATGACGCCGTCAACATGAGGTACAAAGGTCAATGCGTTATCGAATACAACTCCTAAGTCCCTTATTTGGTTCACCTCTTGGATAGCGTTATTGCCCACGTAATATAAACTAGGAAAATTATTTTTTTTTCGGGTGTATTTCACGTAAAAGCACTTTTTTATGTTTAAGCTCATTTCGTTGTCGTTGCACCATTTAACTAACGAGTCTAAGTCCCGCTGAAGCAATATTTTATCATTTTCAGAATAGATTACCCTAGAAAATTTCAGGTCGTCAGCATACATATAGCAATCCGAGAATTTCAGGCAGTGTGGAATGTCGTTAACGAAAACATTAAATAGAATTGGTCCAATATGTGAGCCCTGGGGAACCCCTGAGGACGTCTTGTAGGTTCCAGATAGAAAACCATTAACTGCAACAAAGAAGAAACGATTTTCGAGATAAGACTTTAGCCAATTATAGAGTGTACCAGTGATACCATACGCAGATAACTTCGACAAAAGTAAATGGTGAGGTACACGGTCAAAGGCTTTGCTAAAGTCGGTATAAATCACGTCAATCTGCTCGCCACAGTCAATAGCATCCGATAGCATTTCCGTGAAAGTCGCTAGATTAGTGCAAGTCGACCTGGAACTCACGAAGCCATGCTGAGAAAAGCTCAAATAGAGTTTGAAGTGTGCCTGAATGTATGGGCAAACTAAGGATTCGAATACCTTGCCAAAGGTAGACAAGATAGAGATGGGTCTATAATTTTTGACGTTGTCCTTTTCACCACTCTTATGGATAGGAATAATCTTAGCTTTTTTCCACAATTCGGGAAAGATACCTGAGCTGAGGGATTTATTAAAAATCAGTGTTAAAGGGGATACCAGAGCGGGGGCACATTTATAGATAAATATTGGAGGGATACCATCAGGGCCAGCGCCTTTACGCAGATCCAGTGATTTTAGCTTGGTCAGAAGGCTTTCGCGATCAATCACAGGTGCCGTTAGTGGTAAACTGTTATTCTTCATATTATGAAGATAATCGGAGACTGGCTCAGTGTTGGTCGCTTTTGCATCGCTGAATGCGGAGGAAAAATTTAACGCGAACATTTCACATAATTGAGGACCGTCAGATGTAGATACGGTTCCGTTAGTCATTGTAGCCGGGAAAGAGCTAGAGCCACCTTTTTTATCCTTAATGTATGCCCAGAAGCGTTTAGGATTTTTGGCGATGTCCTTTTCTATGTCTTTTATGTAATTGTTGTAACTGTCAGTTGCCAATTTGGAACACCGTTTTCCCAACAATTTGAGTTCGAGTTCATCTCTAGGGTTCTTATAGATTTTGTATCGAGATCTTAATTTTTCCTTCTCTTTTAAGGCTCTTATTAAACTTTTGTTGAACCAA
This sequence comes from Agrotis clavis, assembly GCA_954870645.1. Taxonomy (NCBI): domain Eukaryota; kingdom Metazoa; phylum Arthropoda; class Insecta; order Lepidoptera; family Noctuidae; genus Agrotis; species Agrotis clavis. The sequence continues at coordinate 24,171,669 of OX940931.1, read as the reverse complement.
GGAGGGTACTTTTTACGTTTGCAGGTAGGCCCGGTATGCCCATGCTTATTTATAATGTTTAGAAGCCTGTCGTAAAAAACACGAAGCATTGCATTAACATCAGGCAAAGGTTCGAAAATTTTATCCCAGTTTATATCGTTTAGATTCGCGCAGATTTTAGAGTAATCTAGTTTATAATAATTAGTTCTTGTAATCTGGGGGTTATAAGGAAGATTATATCATGACATTATATTCACGTATTTCATTAATACACACAATGAACATATGACTAAACTAAAAATAAAAGTTGTAGATTATAGTATTTAGGTTCTATTCATACTTGAAATAACAATATTTTTTGCACGAAATTTGTTAATTTTCGATCATCCTACTTTGGCATCACATAATTAAATATTATAGAATTATTCATCCGTATTAATTTTAAGTCTTGTTTCTACTAACATTCTAGTATGTGTGTACCAAATTTTAAACATTTTAAACAAGGTCGAAACAAAGGACTTTTTTCCGCCCTTGAACCAATGTGTGGCGTGATGTGACGCGATTTGATCGATTTCAACCACAAGTGAAAATCAACCTTGCCACTAAGAAATAATGATGCAATTCGATTGACTTCACGTCGTTGTGTCGTCCCTTAGAAATTTGTGCAAGTATCTTCCCACACACGTTTCAGTATACTTGCGCAAATCTGGATTACCGCAAGTATACTGTAAGTGCCTTTTCACACGTTCCGGTTGCCGAGTAGTCGGTGCCGGATATGGAAAATTACGCCGGTACGTGTGAAAGCTATAGTACATGCCATACACTGCGCCGCCGGCTACCCGGCATCGGCTACCTGGCTACCGGAACATGTGAAAAGGCACTAGAACGTGTGTGGCATAAGCTACGTACTAACGTAGTGAGTGTAGCAAAGAGGCTAGGGCGAACAAACGCCGAATGCCATCAGGACGCGCGTGCGAGCGAGAAAGCAAGTTGCGACTCGTCGTGGCGGCACACCGCGCGTTTCTTTCGGCGGCGGCGGCGGGCCGACCGAATTCACGGCGACGGCGGCGCGCCGGCGCGGCGCTCTTATCTACGCCCAACTGGTTATCGGAGTCGCCCTTCTCATTACCGGCGTCGTCTTACTCAGTATCAGCGTCGCCCTACTCATTGTCGGCGTCGCCCTACTCATTATAGACGTCGCCCAACTCTTTAAAGGCGTCGCCCAACTCGTTATCGGCGTCGCCCTTCTCATTATCAGCGTCGTCCTACTTAATATCTGCGTCGCCCTACTCACTATCGGCGTCGCCCCACTCATTATAGGCGTCGCGCAACTCATTATCGGCGTCGCCCAACTCGTTTTCGGCGTCGCCCTTCTCATTTGACTGGCCTGTTGGTCTAGTGGTTAGTGACTCTTCCTGCTATACCGGGGGTCGTGGGTTCGATTCCCACCCAGGACAAATGTTTGTGTGATGAGCACGATCATTTGTTCTGTGTGGGTGTAATTTATCTATAATATGTATGTATTTAGAAATATATAAGTATGTTTATCAGTTGTCTAGTACCCATAACACAAGCTCTGCTTAGCTTGGGACTAGATGGCGTTGTGTGGTAGTTGTGGAATGTTATTATTATTATTATCGGCTTCTTCCTACTCAATATCAGCGTCGCCTTACTCATTATCGGCGTCGCCCTTCTCACTATCGGCGTCGCCCTACTCATTATCGGCATCGCCCTTCTCACTATCGGCGTCGCCCTACTCATTATCGGCGTCGCCCTAAGCTTACCAGCGCCGCCCAACTCGTTATCGGCGTCGCCCTTCTCACTATCGGCGTCGCCCTACTCAATATCAGCGTCGCCCTACTCATTATAGGCGTCGCCCTACTCATTATAAGCGTCGCCCAACTCATTATCGGTGTCGCCCTACTCACTATCGGCGTCGCCCTTCTCACTATCGACGTCGCCCTACTCATTATCGGCGTCGCCCTAAGCTTTACCAGGGTCGCCCTTCTCACTATCAGCGTCGCCCTACTCATTATCGGCGTCACCCTGAGCTTTACCAGTGTCGCCCTACTCATTATCGACGTCGCCCTACTCACTACCGGCGTCGCCCTTTTCACTATCGGAGTCGCCCTACTCAGTATCGGCGTCACCCTAAGCTTCACCAGTGTCGCCCTACTCATTATCGGCGACTCCCTACTGACTATCGACGCCGCCCTACTCATTATCGGCGTCGACCAACTCGTTATCGGCGTCGCCCAACTCGTTATCGGCGTCGCCCTCCTCACTATCGGCGTCGATCAACTCGTTATCGGAGTCGCCCAACTCATTATCGGCGTCGTCCTACTCAATATCAGCGTCGCCTTACTCATTATCGGCAACGCCCTACTCATTATCGGCGTCGCCCTACTCATTATTGGCGTCGCCCTACTCACTATCGGCGTCGCCCTACTTACTATCGGCGTTGCCAAACTCGTTGTAGGCGTAGCCCTACTCATTATCGGTGTCGCCCTCCTCGCTATCGGCATGCGGGAATAGAAACAGAGCGCACGACACGGCAGCGCTGCATTCTAATTGCTCAGCCACTGCGCTACGTTGCTAGGACGCATAGTTTCCGAGATATAAGCGAAAGACCAATAATGGTACCTTCAAAATCCCCTACCCCACAGCTCAAGGGCTAGGGGCGGGGATTTTTTATATTTTAACCTCCTAGTTAGTCCAAACAAAGTAACGAAGTCTAAAACTGTGTTCCAAGAATTTCCCACTTTATCTGTTCGTTGACTGGGCTACATATTTTATCATGGCGAGCGACGTATTGGCACTTGGCACCGCACCAAGAAATGAATGCAATCAATATCTTAGAGTTTAGGGGTGGCATTCGCGATGTTACGACTTACGAGGCTGCCGCCCCACGCTAGATAAATTATATAATGAAATGCTATGTAATGTATGACATTTTGTTTACAGGTGATTCTCATGGGTTTTGCTACGTAAACTAAAGTTTTTGTATAATGAGAAGACTTTTATTAGCTGCTATTATTATCTTAAGAAGTAGGTACAATGAATCAACATACCTACATACAAAATCATAGAATGTAGCTCGGATTAAAACCGAATTTACATAGATTTGTAAATTTAAAATTACAATAGTGTAGAAATATATCACTATAATTAAAATTAATTACATAAAATATTTACAATTTATACGACACCAACAGTGTATAGCTATAAGGAAAACATGAGGATATGTTAACAATGCTTGTCTTTTGAAGCTATAAATTAAACATGCAACGTGGAACAAAACACTATATATTATACATTTAGTATGTTATTAAGTGAAGAAACAGCATATTTTTAACAGAAGTATCCTTTGCGTAATGGCCATTTATCTCTCTTATAATAACTATATGTTAATAAATAACCGTGGTACGAATCTGGGGGCAAGGGTCCGCTTTGCCCCCGCCTAACTACGTCACTGTACGGCACCGTCTACCTACTAAAGAGCCCTTTTCCTCAAAAATGCTCAAACAATTTTCTCCATTAATTGGACACAAGCATTCCATAAGATTTTGACTTATTTTTCCTTTCCATATATAGGAATGCATTATGCCACATCCGAATCGGCAAACTATACATTGTAATAATAGCCTTTGCAGAGTGGCCAGTAACAGATGTAGCCAGTGATCAAGTAAAATAACGTGCGATTGGGGAGGCCTAGGTATGTCCAGTAATGGAATACTTTAGGCTGATGATTAATGTATTATTCCACATTGCATTGTCAATAATATCAGTACATAATAAGTGAATAACTTGGTAGCTAACAGTAGCTACAGACCTAGTGGTGGTCGATGTCTGAATGTTTGCTAGAAATGCTGACTGTGGTGGAGTACTGCTGTTGTCGGTGCAGGATGCCCAGACATTGGAGCAGGCACTGCATACTGGCAGCTGATGTGGCCTGCAGAGAAAATGAGGTTTTAAGAGAGTGTAAGGCTAAGAGTGTGAATGCCAATTTCAAGTTCTTATTTCTCTAAATTAATTAACTAGCTGATTTTAAAGAAACTTTACAAGCAACATAATGAAACGCGTGGCGGACACAAAAGTCTAGAATGGTATAGTACAAGACATCTTTTTATTGAGTTCATTTTTTAAAGGTGGACGCGTTATTATTTATCAGTACCGTATGCGTCGCAAGTATTGAAGAATTTTTTTGAACGCTATACACGCGCCTCATTTTCGATAAATGTACGAGGTTTCATATTCTAAAATGCGGCAATGTTGATAAATGCGCTAGTCGAGCATTTACCACCATTGCCGCATTTTTCATTCAAGTCTTGATTAATATTGTTTTTTGAATGGCCCTACATTAGCTTCAATAGCATACAATTGCAATTTACTAAGAAATAAAAGTCCTTATGTATAAAAACATACTTTTAAAAGTAATAAGTCAGGATCTGTGTGTGGGAATGGAGAGTCTGCTGATTCTATGCACCTCGCGAGAGCTGCATCACTGGAAACATAAATATTAATTTGAAGCTTCAATTAACAAGCAACAGCACTATGTAATTATGTACAGCTTGGCAAAAAACTGTAGAAAGCCGGAAGTCGCCACTGTCTTCTCGCTACCAGCACTTTGAATGATTTTTTTTTTTTCACTTATTACGTTAGTTTTATGGCACAATAATCTCAGTCTTTGCTTACATCAAATATCAATGATTTTAAAATGTTGTCCGAAACAAAAAGATTAGTTCTGTTTCAATCCGTTCTGGCCAAGCTGTATGTTGTGGTCAGCTCAGTCTAAATATATAATGCTTTACACCATTATTTAACAGGAAGTGACGTATGTCTGACAATTAGTAACTGTGTAATATGATACCTTTTGGTAAGACAGTTGAACTTCTGGCTAACAGTAATGACTTTTCTTTTTTTGGGACAAACCCACCACACTATTCCCAAACCACTGCAACTCCTGAAAGCCAGAATCAACAGTGGCAACCACCAGAAAAGCGCCGAGACAATGAAGCTCGACGTGTCCCGGAGAATGAATTTACCTGTCTTGGATCCTGCAAAAAAATTAAACAGAAAAGAATAGTGGAGGCATAGGAAAAAAACTGTTTCCACTTCCCGCCATGCAAGCAGGAGACAGAACAAAACAAGGCCAACAGGCACAAAGGGACATTACAACTGGGAGAAGCCCAGTTGCCAAGCACCATAGGTAATAATAATAAAAAATATGCAACTGGGGAACTAATGGCGCTAGTATAGCTTGTTCCAAGCATCATCATTGGTTCAAATCAGTTCAAATGTTAAAGGTACTTCAAAATAGTACTACGTCCATTGGTCGGATAAGGACTAAGCTATGGTGGCGCCATCTACAATTAGCTTTGACTTGCCTTCCCCATTGAGTCCCAACAAAAAAGAGCTAAAGGTTCCTAAGAAAGTTTTCCTGTATCTCTTATGGATTCTCTTATTTCTCCCATTGGCCAATTTAAAAGAAACACCCTGTATACATTACTCCTGAGTGTGATATAATTAAGATGAATATGATTTATAAACTTAAAGTAATCAGGACTAATGTAGCTTGATAACAGAAAAACAATACTTACCTATGTTTAGACAAACAGACTCTACCTATTTTGCAATCTCTGATTATAATATTCTTAATTATTATATGTATACCTAGATTAAACTGATACCTGAGTATTACAGGTATTTATGCTTTAAGATAATAACCTCAGTTCTGTGGATTGGAGTTGGTTCCTGGCTGAAGCCATGGCATCATGCACGGCAAGCTGTTCTCTTGGCTGCAGTGGGGGATTTGCACCCATAGCCTGGAATAAACAAGTTATCAATTTCAATGTGTGAATCATCACACATCGATTATGTAAACAACTAACTAAACCGATTGGTTTCTTATTTTTGATTGTTGTGTTTGGGCAGATTTTGATTTCAGGTCTCAATTATAAAACAAACACATTTTTTTCAATTTGACCATTACTGGCCCTTTTTAAATGTAAAAAAAATTAAGCTCAAGGAATAGTATCATGTAGGGTACTGTAAGTATTAACAGAAGATATCCCAAAAAAGAAGGGACATCCCTTTTTTCCTAAACCTGGAATGATGATGAAGATGAACAATTATCTATGTTCAAAATCTTACATCATATACCTTAGTGTGTATCTCAGCAATGGCCCTCAGCCCATTGACCCACTCCTGCCTGGCCCTCGCATCAGTGGCTCGCAGTTTGAGCATGTCCCCGGAAGCACAGTTGATAGTAAACGTACGGGAATCTTCATCACTAGGACATATCACAGCAGCTGCTAAATGTGCCTGAAAATTATTATTTTCAAATTACTCACCCATATTTTTTTGAAGAAGGCCATTGTTGCTTCCAATTCTTATGTCTGTTATCAGTATTTTTTATTATCTTAGATGATAAATGACGATACAATGTTATCAGACACACTGTGGTAAAACAATAAACAATTCCAAGATTATACAAAACATCGGAATGTTCTAAAGCACTGAATTAACATTTTAGAACTGACTCAACATCACTTTACCTCCCCTCTGGCGGGCTGTCCAGGCTGAATAGTGTCTCCAGGTCCATCAAATAGGTAATAGGACAGAACTCCTGTTTCTGGGTCGACCGCAAACCAGCGCTGCTGCCAGCCCTTCACAACGTTTGTGTACTTATATAACTGACCAGATAGAGGCCTGTGAGCTCCAGATCCTGTTGTTTTAATCATTTTACTATTTACAAGTTATTCAGAGAAACACTTCAGTGAAAAGTTCGATTATTTTTCTTCTCAGAAATTTGACATTTCAGTGCCTCGTCACGTTTAGTTTAGTGCTATCACAAATAACTAGGTGAGTACTATAAACCTTTTCATTTGAATTTCATTCGTTATTTTTTACTAAATTTTGTTAAACAATAGTAATAAATTAACTGTTTTTATTCTTAAATTAAGTTATACATGAAATATGAGAGATGGAGACTGTTTATTTATAGTAAACAAAACGTTCCGTACGAAATTGCCCACGTAAAAAATAAGTTTTGACAGTTAGTTGTTGACATAATTGTTTTGAAAGAACTGTGAGAACTGTCAGTGTAAGTGTCATGTCAAATCGGTTATCATTATCAGTTTTATTTATCCTAACGCTTTTTCTCAGGAAATCCTTTATTATAATCGTTTTAATGTATAACTTAGTATTGCTCAAGACGGTAAAATGGTATTCAAATTAGTGCGAATCGATACACCAGAACCCTGTAAAATACAATTGACAGTCGGTAAACATGTTATTGGAAGAGGGAAGTTTCTTCACGTAAGTTACCTTCAGTGTAAACTTGTTCAAACTTGTAGTTTTTTATCATATTAATTCAAGGAAAATGGACGATAAATTGCTTGAGTTATTATATAAATAAAGTTGCATATCTATTCATCCATCTTTTTAACCGGCTTCATTGTTTGTATGACTCATCATCAGGAATCACCGACAACGCATAATATTTTTATTTTTCCCATCTAGAATGATGAAACAGATAAAAGAGTATCGCGAAACCACGCTGAGCTGGAAGTAACACTTGATACTGTCAAGCTTAAATCAGTGAGTAAAAATCAGGATCTTTTAACTTGATATTTTTCAGTATTTTTTTGCAAGCTAGATAACACTTATTTTCTGTGAAGTATGTTCTACATACATACTTCTTAATCTTTATGATTATTCCTCTATGGCATTCGTTGCCATGGTAATTTTATTATGAAGAAAAATAACTTGTGTGTCAAACATATTTTATTGTAATAAGATTTAATATACTTTAAATGTAATATAAAATGCTTCAGCTTTATTAAACGCAACCTTCGTATCACTTGTTGTTTCTAAGAACTTCACATCTAAAGGAATTAAGTTTTTTCTTGATATGAGGATCCAGGTTCATCGTCATTGGTCATGTTATGGTTATGACGGGCTTCAAACTCTTCAAGTATTTTTGTTTTAAGCTCATCGGGCTTAGGAAGAGTGCCACGCGTTTCAATTGCAACTCTGAAGTTCTCATATTCAGGGGAGAGACTGTATAACATCATGATGGTTAACAGGTCTTCGTTTATAGTAACGTCCATATCAGCCAGCTTGTCAACTGTGTCCATGAACTTATTCAAGTTTGTTCGCACATCTTGGTTTTCTAATTTAGTCATGATCAGCTGTTTAAGTAGGGTCGCTTTGCGCGCAGGTCCCTTACTGGCATAAGTGTTCTTTAATTTGTCCCATACTTCTTTTGCAGTGCCGCAGTTTTTAATTTGTTTAAGCTCGGACGGAGCGATAATAAGGATGAGCTCAGATTTCGCTAATCGATCCTTTTCTTTTTCATCCGCATTTGCATCTGCAGTCAAGGCTTTCTCAACATATTTAAATAATTTATGTCGTACTAGGACGGCTTCGGCTTGAATTACCCAAGTGTCGTAATTATCCATGCTTCAGCTTTATTAAACGCAACCTTCGTATCACTTGTTGTTTCTAAGAACTTCACATTTTCACTAATTTCAGTTACATCAAAATCCATGTTTCTTCATGAAAAAGAGCATTGAAACACATTTGCTTCATCAAGACACCATAGTTTGTCTCTGTCATGGTGATAAGTTTGGTCTTTTACCTGAAAATTTCTGGTATGAAGTCATACATTGTCCTGATCAAGACAGTATAGAAGAAAGATCAACAATCTTTGAAACTACTGGGAAAGGAGTACATTATGATGAAGAACATAGAATGAACCAGGCACAAGGAGTACAGGAACTGGCTAATGGTTCTTCAGATAACAGTGCAACTGCTGGCAAAGAGGATGAAGCTACTATTTCTGATGACAGTCGGAAAGACTCAGGTACGAGTATGTTTGGTTCAAGTGCTAATTTGTTGCATAAACAAGTTATAAAGTGTGATGTTGTAACTACTGAAAGAAAGAAAATAATAATTACTAATTCTAACAATACAGTGGATTATGGTGATAGAGACACGAGAGTATACCAGACAGCACGAGTCAGGGGACAGGGATCTTGTGATGCCAGTGCAGCCGCTGGGAAGGAAGAAAGTGCAATACATTTTGATGTTAGTGCTGAAAGTATGGATGCTGTCCAATCTACTTCACCATCACTGTTGAGAAGTAAGCTGCTCTTTCTTCCTTTTATAAAGAATTTGCCAAAAATAAAGTAGCTTTTTGCATTGAACTTTCATCATCAAAATTGTTTAGTAGTAGAGCTTGCAATTTATGCATGTGCATTATTATTTTTGTTGGTTGTTTGCTGCATTCTTCTTGCAAGCTGGGAGCTAGTTTTAAGTTAAGAAAAGATTCATTCATTTTTGGAACATGACTACATTTGGCTCTTATTGTTATTTCAGTAGATAAAATGATTTAATTTTACTCATCATTTCACTATCGTAATATGCCTTTATCATAGAGCAAGGTGTAAGTAGTTATAAGGTTTAGTTAATTCCAGATGCCGAAGAGGGGGCTGCGACACAAGCCACCACTGATACATCGATTGAAGAACAAGTTACCAAAACTGCAGACCCAGTTACTGTAAAATCAGAAGTGGTTGACCAGGATACAGAACCGTATGATCCACCAGCACAACAGCCTTCAGCAAATACTGCAAGGTCTCCAGCTAAAAGAGAGCACAGTTCCACAGAATCAAGTCCTGTTGATGTTAAGAAAGTGAAAATTGAGCGTGATGATACAGATACAGCTGCGGGACCTAGTAACGGTCAACAGGTAAAATTAGATGTGAAAAAAATATATATATACAGAAAATGTGTGTCAAAAAGTGGTATAATAGTAAATGGCGTGTTAAGAAAATTCATCATCATCATCAGCCTTTAAATGTTGCTATTGGGACACAGGCCTCCTCTCTGTAAGAGGGAGTGGGCCATAATCCACTGTGCAGGCCCAGTGTGGGTTAGCGGATGTCACATATCTTCGATTTTTTGGTTCTAGGACATGACAGTTTCCCCACGATGTTTTCCTTTACCGTTTTGAGAGCAGTGATGATGAAATAAATTACACAAAGTAATGCGCCTGGCTGGGTTCGACCTCACGACCTACAACGTACACCACTGCTCATTAAGATTGCATTTTGAAAAATATCATATTAATATTACAGGCTTCATCCAACGCCAGTAAAGGCAATCCTGCGCCCGCGTCGCCAGTGAAACCTGCACAACCTCCGAGGGAAAGGTGTATTTATGGAGCCAATTGTTACCGGTGAGTTACTTTATGCTATTTCGTCATGTAATTATTTGGTAAAAAATTATAGATTATTACGCGGATTTTGTTTTGTGTGCTTAATAAGGTACATCAATACTATGAACATATCCAGCTAGAAGTCCTACATGTACAATGGGGAAGGCAAGTGTCAAAGTGAAAATGACAGTTTGGTCCCCAAAGAACTGTAAAATCAAAGGAATTTTCTGAAAAAAAAAACATTTATTGATGTAAAATGACTAGATGTTGTGTAATAAGCTGTAAAAATGATGGAATACACTTTTCAAAATAATATCTACTTTTCTTTTGGAGGTTATGTACCAGTATTGCATCGCTCGAAAATCGAAGAATTATCACCTGGAACGAGTTTTGTAATAGTTGTGGTGTTAAGAAATTAAATATATTGTGATATTTCTCGAATCTAAATAGAAAAAAAGGTTAAAATTACTGACTTAAAACATTATGATATTTTATCAAAATAGAAAGTCAAAAGCAGCATTATATTCTTGATAAAGGAGAGGACAGGTAAAACATACCTAAACTCAAAAATTGAAACCTCAACTACAAGTAATTGTGGATTTATTACGGTAAAATCAAATGTATAACCACTCAATTAAATCACTTTTTTTCTCTTGTAGATGCGCCGCGGCGTCTTAATTCTTCTTTTAGTATATAGTACTTGCATGGACGAATAATTTTCCATATTTGTTTTGTATTTATACTCAATTTTTATAACAAATAATCTTGTTTGTTTTTTTGTACAAGGTAGACGTGGGGACCAACTATCGCAGCGCCATCTACGATTAGCTTTGAGTTGCCATCCCCATTTAACGCGCACAAATATGGCATACGTGATGTCATTTTGTATACGCGCTAAATTGAAGTGTCACTTCGGTTACGGAGCGTACGTATGCATTCTTTCGCATTGCGCTCCCATATTCTATACCCTTTTCCTATAGTTATACCGTCAAACGCCGTCGTTCAATTTGTCGAAACCTAAATACGTGCGCGTATAGAACTGCTTTTGGCCGAATTCTTGAAAACATCTCATAAATGAATATCTGAAAATCGTTTTTTCGTTTACAGACGTAACCCGCAGCACAAGGCGCAGTTCAGTCACCCAAGCGACGCGGACTGGGGGACGGACGAGCGCGGCGTGTGTCCTTACGGGGCCGCGTGTCGGCGCCGTGACCCGCGACACTGGAGCTCGCACACCCACCCGCCCGGCACGACGCCGCCCGCGCACGGCCCTAGACCAGGTCAGATTGCCTCATTAGTTGGGCCTGTCCATGTTTAGACCAATTTTTGTCGGCACGGTTTGCGCAGTGTTTGAGTGATGACTGCTACGCAGCGATTCGCGGGTTCGGTCCACGCACTGAACAAAATATTTGTATGGCCTGCAGTGCAGGTAGATGTTCTGGGTCTGGATGTTTGTGTATGTGTTTATGTGTAAGTATATAATATTTGTTAACGCACCCACGACACAGGAGAAAAAATATAGCTGGAGAGCGCCGCGAATTTTTGCGAAAGTGCTTGAGGCACGCTGAAAACTTGCTCAAAACGTCTTCAATTATCCTTGAAAACAGAAACTGGTTTGAACAAAGACGAAAACACTTTTTTTGGGAAAAAAAAAAAAGATTAAAATACGTCTGGCTTCGTTCAAAACCAGTTTCTCAAAGCCAGGGCTGCCTTTTTGTGTTCAGCAAATTTTCTGCGTGCCTCAAGCACTTTTCCAAGATTCCAAGTAGGTCTTTCTTAGGCCATTCTGCATCGCTAGTGTCGTGATCAAGTCATGATACTTATTATGTGTCGATTGGGCCGTGAACAAGAGCCATAAATCTTGAATTTGGAATTCGGTGTTGCCATTCATCATCATCAGCCTATATTGTTCCCACTGCTGGGACACAGGCCTCCTCTCTGAGAGGGAGTGGGCCATAATCCACCACGCGGGCCCAGTGCGGATTGGTGGATGTCACATGTCTTCGAATTTTTGGTTCTAGGACATGCCGGTTTCCTCACGATGTTTTCCTTCACCGTTTTGAGAGCAGTGCAGTGATGAAATAAATTACACAAAGTAATGCGCCTGGCGGGGTTCGAACCCACGACCTACAACTCGTAAGTCGGGACTGATACCACTGGGCCACCACTGCTCTCGTGTTGCCATTACTTAATAATAATGTCTTGTGTATGTAAAATTAAAATATGATTACTTGATTACTCACCTATATCTTTTATATCCCCAGGTATGCAAGTAGTCGAACGCCACGGCAACATCTTCTACATAAACGCACATTCCGTTAACTTTTACGATGACCGCTTCCAAGTCGAAGACTCAGACGGCGATAGTGTTGATTACGATTACGAGTTTTAAATCGATTACCCAATTAATACATGTTGAATCATGATTGTGAAAAGTGGAGTTATTATAAGTGTTTTGTTATTTAATGTACTTCGTTTAACCAGGTAACAGACAGAGAAGGCGGCAAAGGAATGTGTCTGTTAGTGATGATGATCATGATGATGTCGCAGATTCCCCCGCCAATAACCTTATAGTGACGGGTAAGAGAGCTCGGAAGACTGTGCATAGACAAGATTGGTGCGACGCGGATTCGGATGAAGAAAATGATCCGTACGGAACGGACGAGTCGGATGATTGGCAGCCCCCCAGTGACGCTACGAACAGCCAAGATTTTTCGCAAGATTATTTTTAGGAGTGCAAGTTCACCATAATAAACGTTATTTTTTCAAAGAATTAGTTTTTTTTTTATTTATTCAATGCTTGCAGCCGTCGTGCCGATTGATAAAGATCAATTTTACCGCAAGTAGCGTTTTAGATCCCCCTGCAGTATTACCTTCTCTAGAAACAGCGCCGCAGCAGCGCTGCAACTATAATTATTTGTCTTTAGTGGACAATAACATATAGTTGAAAATTTATTACAAGCTCTTCATAGTCTTGTAGAGAATAGCTGATGTAGGGTCAGTTCAGGCCGCGGGAGAAAGGCGTTTTTTTTTACCCGACTGCGCCAGGAGGGTTATGTTTTTTGTCGTGGTAAAATCATCACAAATGAGTCCTCCCACTAGGGGCGTGACTGTCAGACTCTCATTGACTAAAATCCATGGTGTCCCTGTCCTTCAATTGCCCTTTACGTTTCCGGGTCACAATAACCTGATAATACAGTTCAGTTTGTTACACAACTGCCAAGACGACTGCTCAAAAAAGGAGAAAACGTATCCATTGCTTTTCATAGTGAATGATAATGGATTGAGAGATATGGTATTGACAAGTTCAAAATTAAACAACAAATTCATATCACTAATTTTATTATATTGAAGTTTATCTTAAAACTAAATAAATAGAGAAGTCCCAAGGCTTGGGCAAAATTATGATTACGCTGGTAAAATTTAGAGAATTTATATTTTAATTACGTTAATGCAATTTAATTATGTAGATTCAAGTTAAGTACATCCTACTTTATATAATACTGAAACTGCGAAAGTACTTTTCGTTTATTACTCAATCACGCAAAAACGGCTGGATCAATTTGTGAACAGTTTGTTGAAGAGTTTATTTTATTTTACGCGTGCGAACTCGCAGGCCATTCTGTCCATAACACTTTTATAGATTAAATATTCCTTTTAATCATGGTATAATAATATACTTCGCTTTTAATGGGGAAGGCAAGTGTCAAAGTGACAAGTGACAGTTTGGTCCCAAAAGAACTGTCAAATCAAAGGAATTTTCTGCAAAAAAACGATTTATTGATGTAAAATGACTAGATGTTGTGTAATAAGCTGTAAAAATGATGGAACATACAAATTTCCGACCATTCACACTATCAAGAAATAATGGGTAGCTGCTGTGACTGCCTTGAGAACAAAAATTGAATTATAACTAAGGAAAAGCTATATAATAATACAAATATTCAGGCTTGCGAAGCCGGGACAGGCCGTTAGTTGAGTTTATTAATGAAATTCTATGACTATACCATAACTAAACAATCGAATACACTTTTCAAAATAATATAATATACTTTTCTATTGGAGGTTAAGTACCAGTATTGCATCGCTCTATAAATCATGAAATGGTTCGTCTGGCGGAAGAATTATCACCTGGAACGAGTTTTGTGATAGTTGTGGTGTTAAGAAATTAAATATATTGTGATATTTCTCAAATCTAAATAGAAAAAAGGGTTAAAATTACTGACTTAAAACATTATGATATTTTATCAAAATAGAAAGTCAGAAGCAGCATTATATTCTTGTTATAGGAGAGGACAGGTAAGACATACCTAAACTCAAAAATTGAAACCTCAACTAAAAGTAATTGTGGATTTATTACGGTAAAATCAAATGTATTACCACTCAATTAAATCACTTTTTTTCCTCTTGTAGATGCACCGCGGCGTCTTAATTCTTCTTTTAGTATATGCACTTGCATTGACGAATAATTTTCCATATTTGTTTTGTATTTATAGTCAATTTTTATAACAATAAATCTTGTTTGTTTTTTGTACAAGGTAGACAGTAATCTGACGTGGGGACCAACTATCGCAGCGCCATCTACGATTAGCTTTGAGTTGCCATCCCCATTATTTACATGTCACTCAAAGTTTATAGATTTTTTTAAAATGCCGTGAGTGACAAAGAGGGCGCTGATAGAAATACACATTCGGCTCGTTAGTTGAAGTTAAAAATGCAATGGCATCCTCAAATTTCCCACAGATGCTTATCTCCACACACCGTCTCTGCTAATAGTAGTCTTCAATAGTATCCCTCATCGTCTGAAAGGTTGGCTGCCGGTGCCTCCCAGTCGGGCTGCGCGGCCGGCAGCAGCAGCGGCGCGGGAGTCTCCCCGCCGCGCACGCGCAGCGCGTACACCGCCATCTCCACCTTGTTCACGTTGGCGCGGGTCACTGGTAGCTTGCGCATCAGGAAACGACCGCCGGTAACCCCTGGAACAGCATGTGGCAATAAGTTAGTGGGTTGACGGTTTAACTGTGTTCTGGAGCTAGCAGTGTCAATTTTCACAGCAATTCTGACTCTGGCAGCTCTTTAAAACAGTTACTTTTATGAATAACTGGGCTAGATGGTTATGGTCAACAGGCAAACAATTGGATAGCTTTAAGTTGTGAATGGTTTGAATGATTGAAACAGACATTAAAACAAGGGGTGTTATACACCGTGTTCTTCACGTTATCCATAAACTTTAGCAAATACTTCTATGGCTTTTACAAATCAAATCCAACAAAGGAAGTAGTACTTAAAAAGGCTTCGTTACAAAGATATTTGTAATTTCATTTAATGAAATTTAATTGAGCTATGCAGTGAGAAAGTATCTTAATTTGGCCTATGTTGCCGCTTAGTGCAATCAAAATGATAAATCTATCAAATACTATTTGCATTTCATTTGCACGTACGAGAGGAACCCGAGAGTTAGCGAAGAAATACGATCATTTGCGATAACGAATCTTTCAAAGAGATTAAACTGGTCGCTATGGATACCTAAGTTGTTATTTGTCATTGTTTGTCATGCATGATTTTAACTGTCAGGATTATTGTTTATTGTAATTTGCTTTTGGGTTTCCGACTAATTTAATCAATCATTTTGATTACAACTTTCACTATGCCGCACGAATATTCTGCTCAACACCAAGCTGATATTCACTTCGTCTACGGTTTCTGTGACGGAAATGCTACAGCAGCTGTGCGAGAGTACCAACGGCGATTCCCTGGTCGGCGCGTTCCTGATATACGAACATTTATTAACATACACAGGAGATTTTGTGAGATCGGAATTAGACCACGCCGCCCTGAACGAGCAATCAATTTGAGCGTCGCTCAAGAAAACAGAATAATGAACCTTATTATTCATGATCCTACACTCTCAACGAGACGCGTTGGGAGAATCGTGGGTGTATCTCATAAGCTAGTGTGGAAACTGTGGAAAAGATATGGTTTGCATGCCTACCACTACAGAAAATCCCAAGGCATAATACCACCTGATCACTTCTCAAGAATTGTTTTTTGCCAGAGAATGAATCAAGAACTGACAAATAATCCAATACTGCTTCAAAAAATTCTTTGGATGGATGAAGCCCAGTTTACAAGAGCGGGAGTATTCAATTCCAAAAATCAAGTGCAGTGGCATGAGAGCAACCCGAATTTACATTGGCAGGCGTCACATCAAACTGAATTCTCTGTAAACATGTGGGCTGGTGTTTTTAACAATCAGCTGATCGGCCCTATTGAGATTCCCCACCGCCTAAATGCTGACAATTACTTACGAGTTCCTAAGAAACGTCACTAGCTTCGAATTTTTCGAACAAGTGGATCTTCAAACTCTGCGAACCATGTGGCTCCAACATGATGGGGCCCCTGCACATTATGGCACACAAGTGCGTGAATATTTAAATGCAACGTTTCCTGGCCGTTGGATTGGACGAGGTAGCACAAATATCGCATGGCCAGCTAGGTCCCCAGATCTGACTCCTTTAGATTTTTATGTCTGGGGAACCTTAAAGGAGAAGGTGTACTCCGTACAAATTCAGAACCGTGAACAGCTCTTAGATTGAATATCTCAGGCTGCTGAACAAATAAGACAAATGTCTGTGAATTTAAATGGCCAAATTAGGACTCGTTTGAATATTTGTGTCGAAAAAGAAGGTGGTCATTTCGAAAACTTTTTACATTAAATTTATTTTTTGCTTTTTAGAGTTTATTTTTTATTAATAAAAATATTTTTGAATGACATTACGGCTGACGTAGTTGTCTAACCTACAGTGTTATATGGATCTTTGGACACTCCATTGAGGTTGACAAGAGAGCGCTCATTTGTGAAATGTATTGAAAAATAAGATGGTGGCGTTAGTTCTGATGTTGCCCACGCAACAAGTGTGCTTATAAATTATAATTATTCTACTCAAATGCATAAAAAAAATATGCTGTGATTACCATTTATCTTAATTTGACCGAGACCTATCTTTTGAGAGTATTTTTACGAATGTACGTGAGCTCTAAGCGTGGTCCCCAGATTGCGTGTTGAGCTGCCCCTCTTTTAGTCAATAATTTTGAGATTGAATGTTCGTTACTTAAGCCGAAACGGCAGAATGGGAAGATAATTATGGTAGCCTACTCCCCTTCCCGTCGTTGGAGGTCCGGCGTTGCTTTAAGCCTAGACTAAAAATAAGGACTGCAGAAACGTTTTGCGAAGGCTGCATGTCGTGGGAAGAGGTTATCATGATTTGGTTATGGAATTTTGTTTTTTTTTTTTATTCCTCAATTAAAAAGACAATTCGAAATACGTATCTACCTGCTTGGTAGCCTTATACGTTCTCTTTAGATAAGTATAGTACATTGACAGTGCTATGAGGAACGAGATAAAAAATCAAAGAAACTGTTTTGACAAGTTTCAGCCCGCCAAATGTTATGAATGAAAATACGACGTTGCCAATTCGGATAAAGAGGCATGCATATCGGGTTATTTACGTCTAGGTATTTAGTTTGTATGAAAATTAACAAAAAATAAAAAATAAGAATTTATTAATGTGTCCATAATGAAAAATGCTTACTTCCGTGGTCTGAACATCTGGTCGAAGTTTATGTATATCGTCCGGAACACGGTGTATAGGTATTGTTATTGTTACGGGCTCCCTTTTCCGCATTTGGACTCATAGGTGGTCCGTTATGCGTGAGGTGGGACGGTTGGGTATATGAGTCAACCCAGCTCCTTCCAGAAGCTCAGAAGTCTCCTGGAACGTTCACAGGCTTCGAGGAGCGACCTTGGAGTGCCAAGGTTTTGTGCCCGTTGGTTAGCAACACCCTCGCATTCCGTCATCCACGTTCAGACAGCCCCTGCACAATGGGCTGTCAAACTAGGGGTGTAGAAATAAGCACTTTCAAGGATTTTTTTGATTTTTGTGTGACCAAGAAATCTTCGAAATTTTTTTTTATACAGGTGCCTGCACTAGTAATTTTTTGCGTGTTGTGGGTGTATTTACAAACTTTTTAAGTTACATACACAAACAACCAGACCCGAAACAACTATTAGTAGGTCATACAATTATTTGTTCTGTGCGGGAATTAAACCCACAACAAACAGCACAGGAGTCTATGGTTTCATTATTGCGCCAACCATGCAGACACAGCATTAATGTAAGACTGTAGAGTCTAAATAGGTCCAATAAAACCTATTGTATCAACTTACCCAAATACCCAGTATACAAGTGCCTGACAATATCACAAGCCTGGAAGCAGTTCTCACTGTCCCCACTAGATATACTGTTGATGGCCTTCCTCATCAGTTCTCCAGACAGGTCAGCAAGGCCCAGCATGTAGTCCATTTCTGAAATCATTGTTACTATGGGCCTTTGATAATCATCATCTGTGATGAAATACTCAAATTCTTTCTGAACTTCTGGGTAAGTAATGATTCTTTTCTCAGCCATGAGAGATAGCAGGGTCCTGGCTTCAACATATTCTTGGAATCCAGCTGTGACAGCCCTGGAGTGCAAGTGTGCGGGGCTGTATTCAAGCTCCAAGCCAATGCTTCTGATTGGGCCATTGATTAGCTTCTGAATTCGTTCTTTTGCTTCTTTAAGAGTGTTCTCTTCTGATTCTTTTCTGAAAATGTCCATTTCTCTTATGTATGTAAATGTATAATATGCCTGTGAAATGTCCATATTACAGAACGTCACTCAAAACTCAAGCTTTACTTAAAACTAGATTCAAGCCATTTGATTGGTTGAATCTAGTTTTAAGTAGTGCTTGAGTTTTGAGTGTTGTTCTGTAATACGGGCCTAAGTCCATGTATTTTTTTTCTTTCAGTAGGTAATTAATATGGAATGACAACTTCAATTACAATGGAGTGGTTCTTGTCATTTGATTCCAACTTCCAAAAAATTTGTTACTCACGTTATAGGCGAATGCAGCAAGAATATGATCCTTTTGCTCTCAATAGTGATGTCGCGCGACAATTTGACGAGTCGCTCATGCCTGTCCTGACGATCAGTCAGCTTGTCGGCAGCTGCTTTGAATATGGCCAGCACGGGGCTGTCTGCTGGCAAGGAGACCGCGGTCTCTCGCGCAACAGAAGCCAGCGTGTGACCAGAGTTGTTACCACTTTTGCGATTGCCGCGATGATGTTTTCCTGGTTAAATTTTAGAGTTTATGTAAACAAGTTGATAAAATACCTGAATTTTGAATAAAATCAATATGTTACCGTCGAAAAACAAGTTGCATTATAAACATACCTGGTCCAGGCATAGTTCTTATATTGACGTCGAAAAAGAATCTTATTAATTTACCCAAAAATAACTTGCTTATTATTCTTTTCGCTTGAGTTTTAATTTCAACTGTATTTTTACTTTCACCAAAACAAACTCGGTACCGCGTTTATTTATTATTTTGAATTGATGATCTTGATAGAAGAAAACTTCTGTCATTAATGTCAATTTGATTTTGACATAGTTATTGTTTATGGTTTCTCAGTTTTCATAGATAACTAATTTTTTTCGTAATGGCAACTCTAGGTATATGGCAGTGGTCCGACCGGGAAGCCGGCGACGACTCGCTTTACTAGTTTTGTCGCTGAGCGACAAGCTTTCAAAAATAAACTCACTCAGCGATACTCGCTCAGCGATGCTCGCTCGATCATGTGCTTGATCAGGTTTACACAGGACTGCGCGACCGCGGGCGAGTGGCGCGAGTAATTGCTCGTCGAACTTGCACACTCGTTTATAGCCCGGTGACAAAACTAACGAAACTACACTCGCTTCCCGCTGATAGCCAACTCTTTTATAGTTTCTAGTTCTAATCGTTACTCGTTCATCGTCAGCGGTCGGACCACTGCATCACAGCACTGCATAGAGCAAACAAAATATTCGTTCGGAAACGCATTTCAAGAGACATGAGTCATTCGTGATTCGTTCGGAAAATTGACGTCACGTCACTTAGACATTTGTGGTTTGGTTTCGTCTTCTGAACTCTAAGGTAAATAAATGTTAAAAACATTAGAAATAGGGTCTGACTGTGAGGGTAATATTCTTGATATGAAATATAATATGTGTACACTTTCAGGAATTCGTGTCGACTGCCCAGAGTCCGCGAATTTCTGCTTATCAACTGTTATCGTTGGGTGTGACCGATTTCCCGTTTGCTTAGAAACTTGAGGTAAATGTTCATAAAAAATGGTATTTATTGATCGTTCCAAGAGTTGTGGTATTCAAAATTTCATCTTAAATGTTTCAGATACTTTGAAATGTCTCAAACTCTTACATTTGGTGACTCAGTGGCACCGGTGACTTGCCATGCATGGAATAAGGATAGAACCCGTAAGTATTAAACTGTTTTCTTTAGTTTATATTACATTTTCTCAAAGAAAATTATGTAGTCTAAGTTGGTGGTACCTGTTACATATTATTTGACTTGTATAGTTTAGTAGTCCATTTCATGAGACCCCATGCTGTGTTCCTAAATGATTCATAAGTCGCAGACTAATACTTTTAAAACCAAGAATTAAAAAAAATATCACACGTCTTTGTGGACTGAAAAACCTTGAGTGATAAATCTTTAAAATTCTTGTATTACAGAAATAGCATTTTCACCAAACAACAATGAAGTACACATCTATCAGAAAGAGGGCAATGATTGGAAGCAGACCAACAACCTGGTGGAACATGACCTGAAGGTGATGGGCATTGACTGGGCTCCCAACACCAACCGCATTGTCACCTGCTCTGTGGACCGCAATGCTTACGTGTGGACTCAGGGAGATGATGGCAAGTGGTCAACTACTCTTGTACTTCTCCGCATCAACCGAGCTGCCACTTGTGTCAAATGGTCACCCATGGAAAACAAGTTTGCTGTTGGCTCTGGAGCAAGGTTGATCTCCATTTGCTATTTCGAGAAAGAAAATAATTGGTGGGTGTCTAAGCATATCAAGAAGCCTATTCGCTCAACAGTCACCAGCATTGACTGGCACCCTAACAATATCCTGTTGGTTGCTGGCTCAGCTGATTTTAAAGTGAGGGTGTACTCGGCTTACATCAAGGACATTGAAGACCAACCTGGGCCAAATGTTTGGGGAACCAAGCTTCCATTGGGACAAATGTTGGCAGAATTCCCTAACTCACCAAATGGTGGTGGATGGGTACACAGTGTATCTTTCTCAGCAGATGGGAACAAGGTTGCTTGGGTGGGACATGATAGCTCCATAAATGTAGCTGATGCTACTCAAGGGAGAGGTATCATAAAATTGAAGACTGAGTACCTGCCATTCTTGGGATGCAGTTGGGTGACCAACAACTCCCTGATTGTGGCAGGACATAGCTGCATTCCTTTAATGTACTGCCATGAAGGTAATCAGATTAAGTTTGTTGCCAAATTGGATAATACTCAGAGGAAGGAGTCTGGAGGATTATCAGCCATGAAGAAGTTTCAATCTCTGGATCGCCAGGCGCGCATCGAAACTAACGACACTCTGCTTGATTCCATTCACCAGAATGCTATCACATCCATCCGCCTGTATGATGGCACAAAGGCCAACACTCGCAAGTTCAGCACCACTGGACTGGATGGACAACTAGTCATCTGGGACCTTGACTCCCTGGAGAGGTCTATTGAGGGACTGAAGATTGTTTAAATCAGACTTCTTTTTTAAATTAATGATTTTTATTTTAAGGAATAATATAATTATAATCAGTTTGCGTGCGAGTTCTGAAGTCACTCCAATAAAAAATGATAATCATGGAAAGCCGTGAGAAAGAAAAACTTCACAATCACAGTCTGATCAGTCTAGCTAGAAGAAATACCAAGCAATTGTAGCAGTGAGTGAATTCAGCTCCCCAGACAGTAAAAACTTTCAAATATACAGAATAAACTATTATAATTTATAGATACAACTTCTATGCTTTTTTTAATATACAATTTAAAAATTTAACTTGATAATCAAATCAATAATTTATAACAAAAATTATAAATAAGACTACTACACCCTATAAAATATGATAGATCACTATTGTAATACTACTGAAGTACTGATTGCTGTCAATATTACATTAAATTTTAAGGAATCAACCGAAGTATTATTTTTAACATTAACATCAAAGTCATACTTTATCCTAGAGAACTATAAGGCCATATTGTTTGTTAGTGTTGTATTGTTATTGGGCGTTGGTGACGATGTTGAACACGGGCCCGATGCGGATGAACACTCGTCGCAGCACGGAGCGCAGCTCGGGCTTGAGGTCGAAGCAGGTGATCTCACACAGCAGCGGGTAGTAGCTGGATACGTGAGCCGCAAACTGAAACACATTGCATCGCTCATTATTGTTTGCATATTGATAACATGGACATGGTATGGTGATGATATCATTTGGCGTTAGTTGAGTCAATAATACGTAATTAGATTACTGTAATCCGACGAACTATACACGAGTCTTTCACGGAGATAGCTGCATTAGGAGTTGCGGAATTTTAATGCAATCATCCTTGAGTGTATGATAAATTAAATGAAGATACAGCTGTATTGATTGGTACATTTTCATTTAGCTATGTTCTACAAAACCATAGTAAAAAATCTCCAAGGTGCTTTCGGTCACAGACCACAATCTATGTATTACAATGACCTCATCACATAGACGTGGCTACGACCTTGTTAGGTTCGATTCCCGTCAAGAGATTTGTACAGTCTGAATGTAAATAGGTGCTTTATTTGCGCATCTTGCAACCACTTTATGTTTTGCTCTTGAAATGAAGTTACAAAGGCGTGACGATAGCGATACATTATGTATGCTAAATAAAAACTTTACTTTCAATCAACAACAGTTCTTGCATATTATCGCGAAACGTGTTTTCTATCTGCAAAAAATGTACTTACTTTCTACAAAAATTTTTGTTGATTGTAAAAGTAGTCTGCTCAACGACACGTGAATTGTTCGTAAAGTCATATCATCAACCAACACGACTCTTAAATCGCGACATTATCATATCATATCCGATAATATCTACAATACAATCTAATTCTATTATATTGTTTCGATAAGTAACTACATAAGCACGAGGTTAGTTAACAAAATGTACTTACTCTTTCGTCTGGCATCTTCAGTATTCTTGTGAGGATCAACAGCAGGATGGACGTCCAGGCGTCCCGGTGCGCTTCGCTCGTTACTCCAGCGAAGTACTCCAACGCTTCACAACAAATGCTGATAAGACTCTTCTGCACGGCAGGCCAGTGGTCCCGCCGCGTTTCGTCGCTGTACATTTTGAACAGTATCCGGAGCACGCACGCCAACGACTGCGTTTCTTGTTTCAACATATTCGGCTTCACGGAGCCCTTGAAATTAGCTTTCCACAACACATTTCTCTGTGCATTGTTAGTGTTAAAAGTTTTAGCGAAGCGGTGACTGCACATTAGGCATTCAACAAGTCGCAGCAGATGTGGCGAGCTCAGTAGTCGATACATTCCCTGTTCTTCACGCTGACATTCCTGCTCCGTGCCGGGCGTGCCGCCGGTCAGCTCCGCGGCCGCCAGGGCGAGGGTCTCGGCGTCTTCTTTCCTCGACGTGGCTGGATAGAAGACGATGTTGTCGATGGTTTGTATGAGCTCCAATTGTACTACGCACTTGATGAGGAGACTGTTGAACACCCGGTTGGAAGACTTGATCTCGTCTCCTCCCTGGGGTTTCTTCAGGATACCGTGTCGGACCTGGGGCGTGTCGTCCTCGTTCTCGTCGGGCTTCCACGTGAGTAATGTGGTGGGCAATGTGCTGTTGAAGATGTCGAGCATGATCTGGCACGTGTTGCTCCACGTGTCTTCTGTGAACTTGGTGCCGTTGGAGATGACGAGGTTCTCGAGGCAGTTGGTGCCCGAGCGCGCCAGCTGCTCGTTGTCCTGCTGCACGCACCAATGTAGCTGCGCGTACAGTTGCTCTAATAGGAGGGATCCAAGAATGTCAAAGTATTGCGTGAAGACGTCGACGATGGCATACAACGCGTGATTGCATGTCGTAGTCATCCACTCGTTCTTCTCCAACTGATGCTCTGGTAGCTTCATGTTGTCAAAGATTCTGAACAGAATATTAAATAGGTCTCTCCACCAATGTGGACGGAATGAATCACCGTGAGTTTTGATAATCTCAAAGAGGACAGTGAGTCCTCGGGTGCGTACGTCTAGCTTGCAGCGGCTGACGACACACGATAGGGAGAAGAGTAGAGGGAACCACCCCCTCAGCCACACCCTGTCTACTTCGGGCGCGCCGGGCTCGCCCTCCAGGCCCGCGTGCTCCACGAACAGTTGCGGTGACGCACCCACAGCGGTCGCACAAGACCTCACCAGTCTGATAGCTTCCATGGACGTATCCGGGAACTTCGCATTGCAAGCGAACTCTGATAAGCACTTAACTGCATCTTGGAAGGAGTCTATCATGGCAGGGAACTGTTTCTCATACAATTCATTTATAATTTTGCCAGTAGTCTGGAATGCTAAGTCTACGATCGCTTCATCTTGATCGCTTGCAGCTAGGTGGAATACAGAGAATATATTTTTCCAACCTGACTTGATGTTGGGCGCTTGTGAGTTAACCATCTGGGCGATGCAACGTACCACCATGTCTCTGATTGTCGGAGAGCTGTTTTTCTTCATAATGTGCTCAAATGGTCTCAAGAAATCTTTTTGGAATTTGAAATTTGAGAATTCGCCTTTTTCAATAAACTTCATAGACAGTTGTCTCAACGAATCCACTGCGAAGAAAGCTATGTCTTCGTTGCTGCTGCAACCTACTTTGTTGAAATGATCACCAAGCACTTGCCATATTCGAGACCACTGCAGCCTAATGCGACCCATATTGTAGTACGATATTTCGACGATCTTCTGCAGTGAGAACATTCGAGGGTTCGTGGGATGACTTAATTCATCTAGGGATACTTGACATAATGCTTTGACAAAGTCTACAATGGCGTCACCATCAAGTTTCGTGGATCCTGTGAATATTCTATCTACCGCTACAACGACACTTTGAGAGCTGGTCTCTCCGATGTGTTCCTTGACGCTCGGATCCAGCGACATTAGACTAAACTTCAGCGAGTCTGGCTGAGGTTTGATACCCGACCCTGACAGGAACTGGGGCCGCACTCCCGTTCCGATGAGCTGCGCGAGTTCCAACTGAGAAATGCATTTTACGACGTCCAACCAACTCGTTCCCAAGTAGTTGCCGTCTGTATGTGCCACTGTGATCAACGTCTTTATAGTGTCGATGTTCTTCGCCTTCATTTCTGTGATTGGCGAATTAGCGGTAAGTAGTGTGAAGCGCGCGAGAGCTTGCACGTACGCGTCTCTTTCGAGAGACATGTGGAAAATGCAGGCGATTCGTATAGCACACCTAATGCCGTCTAAGCATAATGAAGCAATTTCAGGATCATCACAATCCTGCAGTCCAACTGAAAAAGCTGCGAGGAACGGTGTCCACGCCATCTTGAACATAGGGCGCACATGTTCCACGTGTTTCGCCGTCGTGAATGGAGTCTGCACGTGAGACACAGACTCCATCAAATTCTTTGCCGCTGTAGATATCACGTCCATCTCCATGTTCCAGATCAGTTTTCGCTTCTTCTCGTTAGCGATCATGTGTTTCCCCGGTTTCGAAGAACTCTTCATCTTGATCTCGTGACCAGCTATTTCATCATAAATCTGAGACAAATATTCACGAGGCAAGTCATTATTGTCACTAATGCCACTATTCAACTTAATGTATTGTTCTTTTGTCATCTTATTCTTGACTTGCGGCGAATGTAAATCAGTTGTTAGCATTATTATGGAAAATGCTAAAACGTAGACGGTGTCCGCGCTCATGAATAGCGTGTTGTTAGGATTGCACTCACAGTAACGAGATGCGAACTTTTCCATTAATCTGTCGATCTTTTGGGCTTCGCCAGGCAGTCTGAATCCTTCTAAGAAATAGCGTAATGCTGCCACAATATCCATGTTCGCGAAATTCATCGAGTCTACGTATGAGTACATCACTTCCTTGGAGTGATCTTCGTTTTCGCCTAAATATTCACCAACGAATGTTTTGTCAAGTCTTTCGTCGGTGAGTAGCCATTCAGCGATTTCTTTTGTCGATGTTCCTAAGAGACCTTGTTCTTGCAAGAAAGACACTCCGCGTTTTGGTTTCCTGTTAAATAGGTCGATGCCAGTTTCCCAAACCTCCTTTTGTTGTTTCAATACTTCAAACTGTTCTGGAGAATCTAATGTCTCTCTATTGCCAATATTGCTGGATCCTGTAGATACCAGACTAAGACTAGATCCTCCGTGAGATTTGATGCTGTGGTGGTCATGGTCTTCCTTTGCGATTCTCTCTCCCAAAGTGGTTTGTAGGTTTGGATTAATATAAAGTTCTTTGCTCCATTCCACCATACATTTTAATATCGAGACTAGACATTCGAGTCCACGAATTCGCATGGACTTTTCTTGGTTGGGCGTAGCGCCCAATTCTAAAGCTTGCCTTCCTTGTGCAATCTTGGACACATCATTCACCAATCGTTGGAACAGATTGGCTGCTGATAAATCACAGTCGTAGTTCACGTATATGTCTACGACGCTCTGCGCGTCTCCGCAGATCCTGGTCAGTGCTTGGATGACCATCCACTTGTGCTCGAAAGAAGAGCTCGAGGTCTCCAGAATGTTCATAAAGATTTCCTTAAAGAATACTTCAATTTGCTTCTTAAGGTGAACTTTGAAGTTTTGCAAAAGAGCTAAGAAAATAGCAAGAGATAGTTCGAATACTTCAGGTACAGAACTGACGCCATTCTTTGATAGCGCCACGCAGAGATACTGCTTGATAGCTGTGATGAACATTTCATTGTTCCTAAATACTGGACCAGCATTTTGTAAAATAGATAAGAGAAGATGAAGAGAGAGAATTTTAGATCTTAGCTCATGTGACTTAGGGTCTGGAGTTCCTTCAGGCAGTGGCTTCATTGAAAGCTTGCAGAGAGCTCTGAATACTAGGAAAGCATCTTTCTGTAACACATGAGTGAACTTAGCTGTGACTGAGTTATCATTTTCTGAAGCAACATCAACACTTTCCTGTGATGGTATTCTTTGTATAGTGGCTTCGGTCGGCACTTGACCATTACTCTCGTGGGTAACACTCCCACTGTCTTGAGAATCGGATGGATTTTCATTATTATCAGGACTATTTGCCACTCCTTCAGAAGTTTTCTTATTTGCAATACTTATGGCATTATCTATAACTGAATCTACTATTTGTTTAGCAATCATTTTTGCTTCTAATACTTCGTCCACTTCCTCTGTTGGCGTTTGTTCTACTTCTTTAACTTCTTCAGTTGTATTGTTAGGTGTTTCATCTGACACGACATTACCGTTGGGCATTTTGTGTGGTATTTCTGGTACTGTATTGCTATTACTGTTACCATTTGCTTCTGATTCAAGGGCTTGATTTTCCATCTTCGTGAATATAACATTCAGCATCTGTGTCAGGGTTGCTCTCGCTGTGGTCTGGTTGATGAGGTTTTTGCTTGCAAGGTAGATGTTGTAACATGTTCTGACAGCAAGCAGTACTGTGCCCTCGTGAACCTCGACATGTTGACTTGTGATTACTGTTAGTAGTGCTTTGATTATTTGCAGCTGCACTCCTTCATCAGTCTGAGGCCCTGTGAAACAGCTGCAGATTGTTTCAACAATTCGGTCTATGAGAAGTTTCCTTGGTGTAGTAGAGTCGGGAATGTTTCCAGTGAGATGGCCATACGCAATAAGCTTTTGTAGGCAGTCGAGAGCTGTCACCACTATCCTGGATGCCTTGCTCTGGCATGCCAGTTCAAATGGTAAGAAGTATTTTTCTGCTGTGATAATGTTGGAAGCGTCATTCTTGGGTAGAGGCAGAGTCCCTGATGTAGGACTCTCTGATGACTCAGGTTGACCTCCATTTTTCAATTCAGTTTTGATTTCCTCTGCAAAGAACAACAAAGTTTTTAAACAGTGCCAATGGATTGTACGTCTTTGGAGGATAGTGATTATAAACAATGTTACCTAAAAGTTATAGTCAAAAACATTTGTAATTCTCATTTTTCTAGGTAGATTATTTTAGTAGTTTGACAGGATAACTGACGGGCGGAAGGAAAGACTTTGATTAAAATAATATTTAGAATGTTTTTTCATTTGTTCCTATTGACAAACGAATATGTGTACCTTTATACCGTTGTGTAACCATTTAATTATGTACATGATTTTATGGAAAATTTGAAAAAGTAGTAAGTGAAATATTTACAAAAATAACACTATTTCTTATGAAAATTTGACTTAAAGCTAGCTTAACTGGAAAATAATACAGGTGAAGAGGTTATATTTCAAAATGAAGTTGACCTTGGTTCAAAATAAATAAATAAACGTTTGAAGTTAGTGATGGGCAGGAGGGAAGAAAAAAATGGGAGGGAAAAAAAAGATTGGGAAAATATGGGAAAATAAAATAAATTCCCGGAATTTTCCCAAACGACGGGAAAATAAATATTGAACCAATAACAATGTTAAAAATATGTAAATAATTATTGTATTAGGTGGTAATAAGGTGGTAGTAAGGCCTGCAACGGCTGGGTCATGCCAGTATTGATGTAGGTACTCTTTTGATATACTCACGGACTCAAACAGAACTTAATTGTACATGTACGGACCCTCGTATCCAGGGCGATAGGAGGGTCCGTACATTGCTTACCAGTGCATATCGAATGCATCACTCACGGTCTTCGGTTATGAGATTGTATATTCGAGGTTGAGATTTTCTAAACGTTAAGACTTTCCACAATCGTGAGATATGCAATCTCAGTGAATGTTTCCTAAAAGCCGACGTGGGAATGCATCGAGATGGCGGTGGACAAGGGCCTTACCCCACTCTCCTGGGCTAAAGAGAACTGGCGCAAACCTGCAGTGCTTGACACTAATGGTCGCATGGAAATATGACAGAACAAGGAGCTTCACGGACGTTTTTTCCGGGCCGTACATAGGCCTGATGCAGATGTAGACATATCTGCGTCGGTAGCCTGGCTACGAGCCGGAGAGTCCTTTGGAGAAACCAAAGGTTTTGTCAGAGCAATATGGAAGAAGTTGATTGAAGTGATGATGACATATAACTACCGGAGATTTATTGTGAAGGATAGCAGGGCTGAGATATGTCGGGCATGCCACCGTGTCCAGGCGAATCAATCTATCACATTTTCTCCGGGTGTTCTCGTCTCGCTAACGGAGAATATTTACATAGACACAACCCTGTAGCCAGAATAATCCATCAACTTGCTCTAAAATACAACCTTGTGGAATCAGAAGTGCCGTACTACAGGTATGTGCTCGACCCAGTTCTTGAAAGTGGCAATATGACACTGCGATATGCACGCGCTGCGGGAAGAGCTCCGTCGCGATCTCAGGGCAGTATGGAGGGAGCGACGGTCGCAACAGAGGTTCGGGTACGCTACAATCGCGGCGGTAATACCCTCTCTTAGAGGAGTGGCTGGGTAGGCGGCTCGGCGTCCTGACCTACCGCATGACGCAGGTCCTCACCGGACACGGAAGTTTCATGAGGTACATGTGTCGGATGGGGAAGCAGGAAACGCCTGGGTGTCACCACTGTGAGGACCGCCCGGAGGACACGGTGGAGCATACGGTGCAGGACTGCCCCGCTTGAGCAGAGCACCACCGTGTTCTCACGGCAATAGGCAGAGACCTCTCGCGACCGGCTTTGGTCGAAGCCATGCTTCGGGGCGAGACGGTGTGGGATGCGGTGGACTCCTTCTGCGAAGCAGTCATGCATGGGCTGAGTAAGGGACAGCGTCAGCGTCCGTCCACCCCAGCCGCAGTGGTAGACGCCCACGGCGCCGGATTTCGGCAGACGGATCTCCAGCCACCGTAGGCGCGGGCATGCGGGCGGCGAGTAATAGGCGACTCGCTGTCCGACCATGGACCATGTCCGGGTCAGCAGCGCGTTGTGTTCCACGCGCGCGTTTTTTTCAAGCATTTATTTTTGACGGTATTAATGAATTTGATTTCTATTTCAGTTCGTTCACCCGTGTGTAGCGTTCACAGCTGATTCCAATGTTTCCATCACATTTTGCAGACTGAACTGGCAATTCATCGAAATACTTACAAATAACTTATTTTATTGGCCATATAAATAGGCCAAAAGAAAAATGCTTGAAAAAAATTGATGATTTTTGAAAAAAAAAATGCAAAAAATATTTTTTTTGGAAATAACTTTTTTTTTTTTTTTTTTTTTACGTGGCTAAATCATCAAATGAGTCCTCCCACCCCGGGCAGGGCGGGAGGGACTGTCAGACTTGTACTGACTAAAATCCACGGTGTCCTTCGGTAGCCCTTTGTGTGCCGGAGTCGCGGTATACGTATGTCCCGCAACGTACGCAACGTTTGGAAATTACTTGGTTATTGATACGAGTAAGCACACCAAATTCTTGCAGTTAATTTTTTAAGACCATATATTACTTTGAAAATCTGTTAGAGACTCAAGAGTTTACGTTTGCCATTTGTCTACAAAGCAAGACTAAAAAAAAATATAAATTGTTAGATTAGAGCTATGATTATGTGGCTGTTTATACTTACAATACCCACTTTTCAGCGCACCAAGTAGGTAATAGATCTATCTTCAAAGTCAGCTGATTACTATTATAGGTATAAAGCCGCATTTATAGCAAAACTAATATTCAAAAAACAACCTAATAATCAGAAAAAGGTTGGTGTGATACTTTTGAGACTTGTTCGAAGTTGATTTTAAGTCTTTTTAAATAAATACGTATCAACAAACATTTCCATACATAAAATCCCTTACTTATAAGCTGCAACCATACTTTTACAATGAATGTCTTTTTTTTTAACCACGACATGCATGTACAGACTCACACAAATGCAAAACTTTGTAAAAAATAAATTAAATTGCTTAATTTTATACGAAAAATATTTTCCCGTCATTTGGGAATATTCCCGGGAAGAAATGGGAAAGTATCGGGAATTTTCCCAACTCGGGAAAATTCCCGGGCAAAAACCCATCACTAGTTTGAAGTGATTACATTATGAGAGCCTTTTTCAAATGTTTGGAAGATTAATAATTGCATCAGAATAATAATCAGAAAAAGAACATCTTACAATAAATTGTTTTAAGGGAAGGAATGAATGACGAAATAGGAAAAAAATTATGCACACACATACACACACTCGAGAATTAAGTGCTCAACTATCAGTTATCCTTTCTGAATCAATAACAATGTTCACTGCATTTTCAATCAAAATGGCGATGGTATTCATGTATTTTCATATAGATATTAACCAATTGTATCAACATTGAATACTGTATTGTATTGAAGTCTGCATATGTAGTGAGGGTGTTTGAATGGAAAGAAGTCAAACATTGTTAAATTTATATTCTAGCAAGTTTTATTACTCAGTATCTAATGGAAAATATGTTTGGTTATACCATGTTTAAGAATTTTGTTTTACAATTAATGCACTAATGGGTTTTACTTAATAATGGCCTTAATCAGCTAGGTTAGATTGGCAGCTGAAATAAAAGTTAATAAGTTAATTGATATAAAATACCAACATACAAGAAAACAGCTAAACCAATTTTGATAAAACATGTCTAAAAATGCAAGAAAACCTGCTTTCAAATTCAAATTAGCATTCAAATCGGTTTGCTAGTTTAAGAGCTATATGGTACAGTCAGCATCAAAAGTTGCTGACCACATTCAGATTTTCAAAATCACTGCTGCTGACTGTACCACAGATACACAACACTATGTGATCAAATTTATTTTAAAACTAGCGGCCCGTCCCGGATTCGCACGGGTGGACATGATGATTTTCGTCCTCTAAAACCTGGTGCTGATGGTTACAAACACATCAAAAAAAGAAGTAGCCGAATCGGTCCCGCCATTTTCGAGTTATGAGCTTAGCAACACATTTTGTGATCCATTTTTATATTATAGAATTAAAGTACTCATAATAATATTCCTTCACTGGTGAAGATAACAGTTTACATTATGTAAGCTTTGTTGAATATCTATCTTCTATATAAATAAAAATGAATTATTGTTCGTTAGTCTGATTAAAACTCGAGAACGGCTGGGCCGATTGAGCTGATTTTGGTTTTAAAATGTTTGTCGTAGTCCAGGGTAGGTCTAAAGGGTTTTTTTTTATTGTTTCTCAGGCGGTACGAAGTTTGCCGGGTCAGCTAGTTATAAATATTAATGTGTAGTCTCCTGTTGCACTGAGTGCCAAAATTACGAATTAACTGTCCAAGTCATGTATGGAGGTTATTTTACATAATAAAGTACTTCAAGCAAATCCTGCCATATGTGTACAGGAAGTGTGATTGCATACTAAGTTACTGTATGCTACAATGTTGATCAAACAATGGGTACCACTTAAAGCTGAACTATTATTTTTGTTCCAAGTACTGATAACAAAAGAAATATGTTATCAATGATACAAAGTGTCACGATTCACTAGATTGGTATTTTGTTTCTGATAATATAATCTAACTTCAATATTATAAATGTTTTTTGTCAAAGTTTGGATGTTTGCATGTATGGATGTTTGTTACTTGATCAATACTTGAGAATGGCTGATCAGATCTTGATGAAATTTGGCTCAGAGATAGGATGTAGTGTGTAATAACACATCACCTACTCTTTTTCTCAATATTATGCTCCCATGGGATAAATTTTCAGGTAAATGCGGGCAAAGCCTGTGTATTTATTAAATTTTTTAGACTACTTAGGACATCCAGCCATGGACTGTAAAGGTTGATGTGAGTGATGAGGAATTATGAGCATGAGGAAATAATATTGTAATTACCAGGCTTTGTATACAGATTGTCAGCTGTATTGTTTTCAGAAGAAACACAAAAGTTTTCAAACCACATTATTGTATGTTTAGTATAATTTTTATGAGTACTTTGATACTAATTGAAACACAGGTTGCTTTAGGCATAACAGCAACCTTAGGTGTGATGTAATGTACATATGCAAAGTTTTGCATGATACTGTGACTTTATATCAACATATAAGCTCACCCAACATTAGTAAGATGTATTTATTAGTGAACATTGTTCATATTACATACTATCACACTAGGTCATTACAAATTATACACATTATTGGTTTCACACACACCACTGACATTCGATCCACTGCCTGACTCGCTCGCCACTGTGTCGAAAACACTTCACAAGACACTGTGATAACGTAAAGTAGGTTTCGACTTTTTAAACCAAGGTCAATACATTCACTATCTAATTGATTATCAATAATAATAAAACTATCGCATTGTAGATTTTAACTTAATTAGTGACAGATGATAATACAATAAGTACTGAACACAATAGAGAACATATTACGTTACTAGACAGTAAAATGTCAGTAGGCCTTACCTAAAGCGACCTCGCAGGACTTCTTCAGTTGGCTGTGGTAGGACCTTTTTATGTCCTTATCAGCCAAAATCTTTTCTAGAGCTCTGACTATAAACATTTCTTTAGTTTTCAAGTTGGTTTGCATCGTTATTTCATAAGTTGATCACTCCATTCGTTCCTATTGGAACCGACTTAGTTACGCGGTGGTTTTTTAATCATTTAAGTTACTTATTGAGGCACTGTTATATTGTTATCGTATTACTGTATACTCGTATCGTGATAGCACAAATAGAACATCACAAAACTTTAGGGAACTATAGATTTTTGTGAAATCATTTCTGCGAGACTGAGATTTCTTTCTACGATTCACACCTCATCACAAACATGTCAATTATAAAGGTGCGTTCGTATTTTCGTAAACGTCACCAGATTACACAATCTTGTTGGAAAGTATTTTTGGAATTCCTACATACTCTCTCGTGATCCTTTTATGCTACTAATGAAACATGAATCCAAAAAAAGCTAATCATTTATATTTTTACTTGGCTTACAAAATTTTTATCATGAAAGTTAAAATTTTTCATATTTATTTTGATGCGTTCACATTTATTCTTCTTGAGCAGACATTTTGTTTTCGTTACGTCACCAAATCGTAAATGAATATCACGAGAAAAGAATGTTGAGTAATATTTACATAATAAAAATTAAAATCAGCAACTAAACTACCACATAGTAACGATATTATATTTTTTAAAGTAATGAGTTTTTAATTAAATATTTTTAGATTCTACGTTTAGTTTCTCCAGCACTTGTGTCAAATCTAGTTTAGTCAATTGTCATTTTTTATCTGTTGTGTCTCTGACGAACAAACTCGCTTGCGGTTAACCCGCTATTTACGTTAATTTTCGTGGTACTTCTTCTTAAAAGAAGAGCACTTTTTATTTTTTTGTGATAATTTCTATTAGCTAACAAAATTGCTTCCACAATGACAGTAACGCGGGTCGCGGAGTCCCGCACCGAGTTCAAATTGAAGAGCTTACCTGATGATGCGATTTCAAGCGTTAAATTCGCCCCGAAATCCAATCAGTTTTTGCTGGTGTCGTCGTGGGACTGTTCTGTTAGGCTGTACGATGTCACGTCGAACACGGAGCGCCATAAGTACAGCCACGAGCTGCCCGTTTTGGACGTTTGCTTTAGGGTAAGAATTGTGTTGTTTTTGCATGCTTGTAATGTGTACTTGAATGTGCCTGCAGTGCATAGCCTATGCACTGCAGGCAGAGATGACCCACTGACCGATAATTCTCTTTATCTTGAAGAACTTTGGTTGTTCAGGCATGAACATAATGAAGAAAAAAAAAATTGTCATTTGTAAAATAACAGAATAAATGAAAACTGTAATAAAATTTTCAAGGAAGCCAGCAGAACTGTATTGTAATATAAGCTTACTATTTTATCAAAAAGGCATTCAGAGGGTCAGTGTGAGTGTTGGTATTCTGGTAGTGGTCTATGTTTTTTAAAACTTATGGTCAGAGCTGTAGCACTGCCATGTTATATTACCATTTACTTTGTCATTCACTAAATTCCTACAGTAAGCAAACTTTTCTGCCATTTTAATCAACAAATGAAAACTCGAAAAGCCCCAAAGTAGTGCGTTTCTTTAGAAAACCTATATCTCAAAATTTTAATTTCAGGATGCGGTCCACACATACAGTGGTGGTTTGGACCAGATCCTCAAGATGTACGACTTGAACGCGAGTATGGAAACAACATTGGGTGAACATAAAGGAGCTATCCGATGTGTGGAGTTTGCTACTGAAGTGAATGCTGTGCTCACTGGTAGCTGGGACGGTACCGTCAAAATGTGGGACAGCCGTGTGCCGAATTGTGTTGGAACTTATAATCAGGGAAATGAGAGGGTAAGATAGATGAGAACTGCATAACGCTTTCAGTTTAAGTTGGTAAAATTTTATTTTTGATCCTATGTAATAAGAGCTTGATATGAGTATGAATGTTGATGGATGGAGAGTAAGAGGAAGACCAAAGAAAAGATGGATGGGTTGTCTAAAGAATGATATGAATGAAAAAGGAGTAAATGATACTATGACGTCTGATAGGGGAGAATGGAAAGAAAAACGTGTTGCGCCGACCACAAGTAAAATGGGATAAGGGCAGGAAGATCCCGGGTCGACGGCGCGTCGTGTCCCACGCGCGCCACAGAGGGCGACAGCAAAATGACGGGGCCCCCTCAGAGGGCCAAAGCCGCGGGGTCGCGGGACTTATTTCCTTACCGTGACCCCGGAACATAACGGCTATTGAAGGATACCGTGGATTTTAGTCAGTACAAGTCTGACAGTAGGGGGTGGGAGGACTCATTTGATGATTTTACCACGCTAAAAAAAAAAAAGGGCAGGTATATGATGATGACGTTAAGAGCTTGATAAAAGTGAATAATCAAAGTTTTAGTTCAACTCAAATAGTAGCTAGGAGAAGCTATACCTAAGGAAAACATTGCTGTTCTAAAATTATGAAATCCAGAAATATATGAAAATTACCAATTTATAGGCAAGAAACTTAACTGTATCAAGCAATCTTGAAATTAAATTATTTTTTAACTCTTTCAGGTTTACACAATGAGCATAGTAGGCGAGAAATTCGTCGTAGGAACATCAGGTCGCAAGATCTTTGTATGGGATGTCAGAAACATGGGCCACGTCAACCAGAGACGTGAATCCTCCCTCAAGTACCAGACGAGGTGCATCCGAGTGTTCCCAAACAAGCAGGGCTACGTCCTCAGTTCTATTGAGGGCAGGGTTGCTGTTGAGTACCTTGATAGTAATCCAGAGGTTCAGAAAAAGAAGTATGCGTTTAAGTGTCATCGGATTAAGGACGGTGGTGAGTGGCATCTTTAATTTATTCGCTTATTTATGCTACACTTCGCCGTAAACCACTTAAAACAAACAGAATTACTTTTTTTAAACTAGTCTATGGGTCTATTGCACAAGTCAGTTTATGTTACAGTAGTTTTTAAATGATGATGGGGATGTTCTGGACAAAACCATTGGCTTAAAGCTTGCTTAAGACACTAATAAAATTAAACAGAAACATTTACATGAATCCCTATTCCAGGTCTCGAAAAAATCTACCCAGTGAATGCGATAAGTTTCCACTCTGTTTACAACACCTTCGCTACTGGGGGATCAGATGGCTATGTCAACATCTGGGATGGTTTCAATAAGAAGAGACTGTGTCAGTTCCATAGATACAACACTGCCGTCTCATCTCTAAGCTTCTCCCACGACGGGTCAGCCCTAGCCATTGCCTGCTCCCAACTCGACGAGACACAAATAGAAGACCCAAAACCAGAAGACACTATCTACATTAGATATGTGACGGACCAAGAAACAAAACCTAAATGAGAAGTGGATTTTGCCCGGTTCGTCTGTTATTAAGTGGCCATTTTCAAAGTGTGTGTAGTTAAATGTAAGGGTGAAATTGGACTCCTGAACTATGACTGACGATTTCAACGAATGATTTATTTCCACGTTGATGCTGGTTTTTTCAAGATTGTTGTGTGTACGAATTTTTCCTCTGTCCATTGGATTCCAATTGCCCAAATAATAATAAATATTCCTCATTAAAATAAGAATTACCTATCTATTACTATATTTCAATTGAGAACTTTTTAACCAACTTCAAAAAAAGGAGGAGGTTCTTTCTATGATTGCTTATTAATATGCTTAATAATTCTTATTTTGCGCTTGTTCACATATTGTTCTACTCGCGATTTGGTACTATTTCTACATAATAATAAAAAATGTGCAGAAGTTCGAAATAAGCTGGAAAGTGCCAATATTAAATACAAAAAAAATGAATGAAAACGCTTCTATCCTATACCCTATCTATGCCTACACCTATCCAATGCCTATAGATATTTCGTATTTAAGTACCCATGAACCCAGAATATTGTCTAGGAATGTTGACGGTATTGTAAATAGCAATTTTGTTCAATGAAGTACTGAATTTAAAACCACGTATAGACGTCCGGGCGACAAGATCTTTGTGAACGAACCTTACAGTTCAATTAGGGTAAATTTTAGTTGTAAGTGATTAATAAAAAGTAATTAAGTTTCATAAAGGTTCGTTTTATTATCACCTTTATTATAACATAGTACGAATCACGAATGGTACTAAACTGAACTAAACTCACATAAAGAAACACCCAGAACCGGAACAAATAAGTACTATTTTATCAAACAAACATTTGTTTTTGAATCGAATCTGCGACATGCAGTGCGGCAGAAAAAGCTCAGCCAATGCGTCAAAACCGTGTCGTAGAATATAGCATAATATTCAGCTTAGCCAAGCCAACCCAGCATGATTTGGCGATGGCAAAAGTTTAAAATATGCCGATCAAAACGGGTCAACTAGTTGTCTGAACGAGTTGATTGTTCTGGAACTTGCATCTTAAATTCTTAATGCCTTCATGTGAGGACCTGCAAAGACGTGGAATAAAAAGCAAAGCGCCTTGCAATAAATAGTAGCAACATTTTTCAGATCAACAGCTTGCAATGACTCATGAAGTCACGGATGTCTTTGTATTTCGAACAAAAGTGCGCTTTTATCAGCAAACTAAGTGCTGCGGAATGTGCACGCCATATAAGTGCATATTAAAAGCAAACTGCATTGCTTTGAATTAACACATTCGCGAATACACAAGACGTGTGCGTCCGCTGTGTTTCGCAATTAAAATTTAAGAGCATTTATGTTGCTTTCTTTTGCGAAGGTTGAGAGTTTTTTTCAGCTAAATATATGGTTTATTTTCCCTTGTTTTGTCGATGAAGGTAAGTTGGTGAGTATGAAAGCTCGGCCAGTCTAAATTGGCGCTCAAACAAAGCTAATGTTTGCGACCACCTAAAGGTTTCTTAGAAGATGTTATTATAAACGTTTTGTGCGTCAAACCAAACGAGTGTTAGTTGTTTACAGAGCACATTTACTGCTGTTGTAATTATATTCTAGTATACCGTCGAATACATGTTAATTGAGGAAGTTGCAGCTAATACGGTACTTGGATCAAATGTTTGTTTAAACTCGGATTTCTACGTCTCTCCTTATTGTTAAGTTTTAATAAGCGATGGTGTGATGTGGAATTAACTCGTAGCTTTTATTAACTAACTAATTATACAGTTGCGAAGATATTGCGTTAGTTGAGACGGGTATGGATGTTTAAATAGAAATTACAGGCTTGGCATTTATAGCTATTTGATTAGCAGTTAATATGTTTGTGTAGATATTGGAGAAAATTGCAGGTTTAGATAAAGATCAAGACAACATTGTGCATAGGTTGGATTTTCTTGTTAATTGTAGATACTTAATTCTAACTGAAGTGGGCAACGATAATTAGACCTTTTTTTTGGCGAGACTATATGCATATAATACGTGACAAATTATGTTACACAAAAGCAATAAGTTCACGCTACCACACCCATAAGGTGAGGTCTTTCAACGAAGTGCCTAAAGTGCTAAACTACACTCGGCGTCACAAAAATCGCACCTCTTCGAAAATAAGTTTAAAACATGTCCCGCCAGTAACGAATACATTAAACCCAATTAATATTGGTATCAATTGAAAGTATGCTTAACGACCTTTAAATTAACAACAGTTAGAATCCCTAAACACAACAGGTTTCATTAGCACGTAACGTTAAAAAAAATGTTGTCAAAATACGCATTGCAAGGGCCACTAATTGCACCTCCCTACAAGGGTATAAAACGGGCGACCCGGGTTAAATGTGGGTCATTCGCTATTCAACCTTTGAAGTGAACACACGTGAACAGCTACAGCAAGAAAAATACCCCAGAAGATGGATACCACTGCAGATGAAGCCGCTCAAGTCATTGCACTACTGCAATCAGGGATGCGGCAATGTGATGTTGCTCGGCAACTGAACTTGAGTCGTTTTGCCGTTCGACGAGTGTTCCAACGCTTCCAAGAGACTGGTGGCTATATCCGAAGACGTGGATCTGGAAGACAACGGTGCACATCGGAAAGAGACGATCGCTTCATTGTTTCGACGTCTTTACGTAATCGGTTCTCCAATGCTGTTGAGCTGCAACAACAACTGCTATCAGCTCGCAGAACTTCTGTAAGCGTCTCCACGATTAGAAGAAGAATGCGGGAGAAGAAAATTGCAGCTCATAGGGCTGCTACAGGGCCAAAATTGACTGCACAGCATAGGAGAGACCGGTTGCAATTTGCCCGTGACCATGTGGATTGGACAATAGACCAATGGAGGGCTGTGCTCTTCTCGGATGAGACGAGGGTGTGTCTTTTCTGCAACGACAGGCGTCGAAGAGTGTATAGGAGGCAAGGTGAACGATTCGCACAAGCCTGTATTCAAGAGACAGTGGAATACGGGGGTGGCTCGTGCATGTTCTGGGGCGGCATGTCAATCGACGGTAAAACGAACCTTGTGTGTGTTTCTCGGACTGGAAGTGCTCGCGGGCAAGGGTCGCTGACTGCTGCTCGGTACATAACAGAGATCTTAGAGGAGCAGGTTGTCCCTTATGCGGGTTTTGTTGGCAGTGGGTTCACGTTAATGCACGATAACGCCCGCTGTCACACCGCTTTAATTGTAAGAGACTACCTGCAAGAAGTTGGAATCCCTGTTATGCGCTGGCCGGCGCGAAGTCCAGACCTAAACCCTATTGAGCACCTTTGGGATGAACTGAAACGGCGAGTACGGGCACGTGATCCTGCCCCTACCACTCTCCAAGACCTCCAAGATGCCGTCGTTGCAGAATGGGACAACATTCCTCAAGAGACTGTTGTCACATTAATTAGGTCCATGAGAGAACGCATGGAAGCAGTCATCAGGGCTAGGGGGGGTAACACTAGGTTTTAAGTTGTTTTTAAGGACTTTGTTGTAATTTTTGCTGATAAAATAAAATTTAACTTTTTAATCATTTGCATTAGCTTGCTTTTTTTTATTCCCTGGTAAACAAAAAACCAAATCCATTGATTTATACTGAAATTTAAATAAATTGCATTTCCAATGATACCTTATAGTCATAATGTCTACCATTGATTAATAGGTTTAAAATGACTTTGAAGGGAATTCTTAAAGTGGTGCGATTTTTGTGACGCCGAGTGTATTTTAGCACTACTAGTTGCGTACTCTAAAATAGCTATTTAAGTTACCACGCCCAACAATCAACCGCAAAAGCATTGGGGTAGGAAGCAGTCCCGAAAATTGGTATATTGTGTGTATTTATACGTCATACCCGACCATGTCTATTACATATAATAAAACTGTAGACGAGTAATTTTTGTACATTAAAAAAAAACTCAAAAAATATAGCCAGGGTGTTAAAGGACAACCAATAGAACCCATTTCTAGCATTTTTAGAATTTTTGTCTGTTTGTCTGTATGTCTGTTTGTCTGTTTGTATGTTTATTTGTGCGGGCATCACGTAAAATGTACGAGAGCTATGTAGATAACTTTAATACACAACGACTGACCGTAACTTGAAGTAGCGTTTAGTTTTTGTTTCATTGAAATCGGTTCAGTCTATCAAAAGATATTTGAATTTAAAGTGTTCCAGAAGTAAAATTACGGTCAGTTCACACCGAGACGCGCAGTTCAGTAGCGCGATCTAGCTTGGAATAGAAAAACTACATATTCAAATAATAAATCTAAACATATTCCAACGCACGGCAGATGGCGTTAAAAGAAAAACTGGAATAGAGGTGTTTAAATTGAAGTAACATTATTTAATTTGTTTCATCGTAATTCATTCACACCTTATAAAAAATATAAATTAATTAAAGCGATTTAAAGAAATCATAGAATAGAACAGAATGGAATGGAATGGACTGGAAAGGACTGGAATGGACTGGAATGGACTGGAATGGACTGGAATGGAATGGAGTGGAGTGGAGTGGAGTGGAGCAGAGTGGAGCAGAGTGGAGCAGAGTGAAGCGGAGTGGAGCGGAGTGGAGTAGAGTGGAGCAGAGTGGAGCAGAGTGGAGCAGAGTGGAGCAGAGTGGAGCAGAGTGGAGCAGAGTAGAGCACAGTGGAGCAGAGTGGAGCAGAGTGGAGCAGAGTGGAGCAGAGTGGAGCAGAGTGGAGCAGAGTGGAGCAGAGTGGAGCAGAGTGGAGCAGAGTGGAGCAGAGTGGAGCAGAGTGGAGCAGAGTGGAGCAGAGTGGAGCAGAGTGGAGCAGAGTGGAGCAGAGTGGAGCAGAGTGGAGCAGAGTGGAGCAGAGTGGAGCAGAGTGGAGCAGAGTGGAGCAGAGTGGAGCAGAGTGGAGCAGAGTGGAGCAGAGTGGAGCAGAGTGGAGGAGAGTGGAGCAGAGTGGAGCAGAGTGGAGCAGAGTGGAGCAGAGTGCAGCAGAGTGGAGCAGAGTGGAGCAGAGTGGAGTGTGGAGTGTGGAGTGGAGTGGAGTGGAGTGGAGTGGAGTGGAGTGGAGTGTGGAGTGGAGTGGAGTGGAGTGGAACAGAATCATTTATTTGCATAGTACGGACATTAGGAAAAAAGTAAATCATATCCGACAAGTTTATAAAATTGTTCCAGCAACCTTTTCTAAATATAAATCTTACCTTTATAACCTACATAAGCTGACACCAAACTTTTTTTTTTTTTGTTAATTTTGTACATGTCCATTGTAAGTACTTACATGTTTCTTTGACAATTAGATCTATTTTATTTGTTTTGGAGTTTTAACACTTTTTTTCGCTTTACGTTCACGCGCGCTGGAATAGGATTTAGAGTAGGTTCCATCAATATTTTTTTCCATACCAACATTTATTTAGTTCATTATACAATATCGAAAATTCAAATCGATAAACAAACTACTATAATCCAGTAGGAATTGAATGGTACTGCCTTTGAACGACAGAGGGCGTTTATTACAAACACGTCAAATTCTTGAAAAATGTAAGAAAATTCTAAAAATAGGGTTTATATGAAAAACGTGGCGAGAATTAAGCGCTTCGCACTAAAAAATACATTGTTAAATTCCGATATCCACGCGAACGAAGTCGCGGGCACAGCTAGTTTAAAATACGAATTGGAGTTATTACCTATGACATTTTCAGACGTTCAGCATCTATTACTCGTAAGCCCCCATTTTTTTTTCATCAGATGTAGTTATTTTAAATGTACTTACCTTTACCTATATAAAATGCGATTAATGACGCTGAAAGAAAACGTTAATCGTTTCTTAACCGATTTTATGAAAGGTCCTAAAGCCCTAAGCCAAGTCCAAGTACAGACGCCAGCAGGTTCAATCGAACACTAACCTTCCTTTATTGTGATCTACTCTATTAATGAAAATTGACAGACTAAGGTTGGTTTAATATTTCCTTGGGTATATAGATACCCATACCTATAGGTAGAGTCCAGTAAAAGGTGTGACAAAATCTGGGAAAGTTAAAATCTGAAAAAAGGCTTATCTTCTCGTCATAGCCTCTTTCACTTTATTTTATTGGATGCAATAAAATTCAACACAAATAAAAAATCGACAGCCATTTTCCCGCGTTTTATTCAGCACGTGTTATTATAGCTTCGGAACACGCGTGGGCGGGTAACCTATGACACGGCGACTTCATAATATATCTACTCCACTACAGCCAAATAAAGTATTTCTTATTGTGCAATCATAATATATGAGTAATGATAGAAAAATGTCGGTAAAAGCTTGGGAACTTCACTGATTTCTAAGTATCCGTGTTTATTTCATGTAAGGCCTTTTTATTTTCGTGTCAAATGGTTACCTACATAATTATCTTTGATTGAGTAGGTACAAATGAGACTTTTTAGCGCGTTCGCATACTACGAGAAACTGTCAGAAAAATTCTGATCGTTGAGGGACTGTCTTACTCTTAAGAGGATCGTCTACCGAGCGCTCCGTCCATACTAAAAGAGAAAACGTTTTCCTACCCCTAAATGTTAACTTTTGAAAAAAAAGAAAACCTATACCTAAACCTAGTTTTTTACTGTGTCAGAAGCATTCTAAAAAATCATTGAGATAGGACAACATTTAGGGGTAGGAAAACGTTTTCTCTTTTAGTACGGACGAGCGCTCGGTAGACGATCCTCGTAATAATGTAATCGTGAATTCGTGACCCTGAAACTTAAAGGGCTATGGAACTTGGGGGATTTCGATAACACCATTTACCGCTGTAACCTGTGTTGACTGTTAAGCGATTTCAATAGTGTTGGTAGACCATCTGGCTGGACAGAGGCTAAGAGCATACCTATTTTAACCGACTGAAAAAAAGAGGAGGCTCTCAATTCCTTGGAATTTAAAATAATAATAATAATATTCCACAACTATCACACAACGCCATCTAGTTCCAAGCCAAGCAGAGCTTGTGTTATGGGTACTAGACAACTGATAAACATACTTATATATTTCTAAATACATACATATTATAGACTAGCTGTGCCCGCGACTTCGTTCGCGTGGATGTCGGAATTTAACAATGTATTTTTTAGTGCGAAGCTTTTAATTCTCGCCACGTTTTTCATATATAAACCCTGTATTTCGAATTCAAGAATATTTAACGTGTT
The DNA here is from genome assembly GCA_954870645.1 of Agrotis clavis. NCBI lineage: Eukaryota > Metazoa > Arthropoda > Insecta > Lepidoptera > Noctuidae > Agrotis > Agrotis clavis. The sequence goes on along the minus strand of OX940931.1, from coordinate 24,127,454 downwards.
TGTAATAAACGCCCTCTGTTGTTCAAAGGCAGTACCATTCAATTGCTATTGGATTAGAGTAGTTTGTATATCGATTTGAATTCGATATTGTTTAATGAATTTAATTAATGTTGGTATGGAAAAAAAATTGATGGAACCTACTCTAAATCCTATTTCAGCGCGCGTGAACGTAAAGCGACAAAAAGAGTTAAAACTCCAAAACAAATAAAATTCTTAGATTTTTTGTCAAAGAAACATGTACTACTTACCTACAACGGACATACAAAAAGATTAACAAAAAATAAGGATTTGGGCTCAGCTTATATTATTATGTAGGTAAGATTTAGATTTTGAAAAGGTTGCTGGAACAATTTTATAAACTTGTCCACTTCACTCCACCCGCTCCACTCCACTCCACCCGCTCCACTCCACTCCACCCGCTCCACTCCACTCTACCCTCTCCACACCACTCTACCATCTCCACTCCACTCCTCCCACTACACTCCACTCCACTCTTCCCACTCCACTCCACTCCTCCCACTCCAACCGCTCCACTCCACTCCAACCGCTCCACTCCACTCCACCCGCTCCACTCCACTCCACCCGGTCCACTCCACTCCACCCGCTCCACTCCACTCCACCCGCTCCACTCCCCTCCACCCGCTCCACTCCTCTCTACCCGCTCCACACCACTCCACCCGCTCCACTCCACTCCACTCCACCCACTCTACACCACTTCACCCTCTACACTCAACTCCACCCGCTCCACTCCACTCCACTCCAGTCCAGTTCACTCCAGTCAACTCCACTCCTTTTCAGTCCACTACACTCCACTCCACTCCACTCCACTCCATTCCATTCCTCCACTCCACTCCACTGTACTCCACTTCACTCCACTCCATTCCATTCCATTCCATTCCATTCCATTCCGGTCCATTCCTCCACTCCACTCCATTCCAGTCCAGTCCAGTCCAGTCCATTCCATTCCATTCCAGTCCAGTCCAGTGCATTCCATTCCATTATGTTCGATTCCTTTAAATCGCTTTAATTAATTTCGGGTGAAATGATTCATCATCATCATCTATAATGTTCCCACTGCTGGGACACAGGCCTCCTCTCTGTGAGAGGGAGTGGGCCATAATCCACCACGCGGGCCCAGTGCGGGTTGGCAGATATCACATGTCTTCGAATTTTTGGTTCTAGGACATGCCGGTTTCCTCACGATGTTTTTTTTTTTTTTTCTTCCTTCACCGTTTTGAGAGCAGTGGTGATGAAATAAATTACGCAAAGTAATGCGCCTGGCGGGGTTCGAACCCACGACCTACAACTCGTAAGTCGGGACCGATACCACTGGGCCACCACTGCTCTCAATTGAATTGATTACGATGAAACAAAATACCGTACATAAATGTTACTTTCATAACACCTCGTTTCCAGGTTTCTTTCTTAAAACGCCATCTGCCGTGCGTTGAAGTAATTATGTTTAAGTTTATTAATTGAATAAGTAGTTTTTCCATTCGAAGCTAGATCGCGCTACTGACCTACGCGTCTCGGTGTGAACTGACCGTAATTTTACTTCTGGAACACTTTACATTCAAATATCTTTTGATAGACTGAACCGATTCCGATGAAACAAAAACTAAACGTTACTTCAAGGTACGGTCAGTCGTTGTGTATTAAAGTTATCTACAGAGCTTTCGTACATTTTAAGTGATGCCCGAACAAATAAACATACAAACAGACATACAGACAAACAGACAAAAATTCTAAAAATGCTAGAAATGGGTTCTATTGGTTGTCCTTTAATAACCTGGCTTTATTTTTTGAGTTTTTTTTTAATGTACAAAAATAACTTTTCTACAGCTTTATTATATGTATAGATATAGAAGAAGAATAGATTAATTACACCCAGACACAGAACAAATGATCGTGCTCATCACACAAACATTTGTCCTGGGTGGGAATCGAACCCACGACCTCCGGCATAGCAGTCAGGGTCACTAACCACTAGACCAACAGGGTCAGTCAAAATAAATAAATAAACAGTTTTGGTCCACAATAACGTGGTTCAAATTATGTTTACCTAAGTTCAAATGTGTAAACATTCCGCTATCAAATAGGTTGTAGCGGCCCTCTTGTTAGCTCAACATCTTAATTAGTAGCCAGACTAGAAAACATGATGTTCTAGTAATAAAGACTGGATATTAGCAACATGTGGGTAATTACTAGTGTACCTTATATTGCTATCTTTATCCGCGAACCGCAACCTGTGACCTGCTACTATTAAATGTCATACCTAACTTGCTGGTGTATCTACAAGAACCTAGATACATTTTAAGTACAAAAATAATTATCCTATCAATTTACATAATATGTAGGTACATATTATGGTACGTATTATGGCTGGTTCAAATACATAATATGTATTTGAACCAGCAATTGACGTAATTTTTATGAGCTGTCAAAACGCGATTTTCCCATGATTTTGTACGGCAAAAGCAAATTGTGACGTTAATTACTAATTAATGAACTCAATGATGTTACTATTTATTATTTTCAGAGCTAGACCTAATTTAATCTGGGGGCACGGCTGTGCCCCGCCAAGTCTCGAGCAAAAGGGCACGGCCGTACCATCTTTTCTCGAAGCGATTCGCGGCTGTTTCGCCCCCCCTATAACTTCGACGTGGACAAAGCTAGGAGTTTAGGTTTTCGGTGAATAATAGTAGGCATTAGAACAAGCTTAAGTTCGAAATTACATGCCAATTGAATGAATAATTTAGGAGTTACGGTCGATCAAAGTTACACCATTTTGTCACTCACTCACTGACTCACTGACCGATCATCAAAAATCTAAGGTACTTCTAGCAGACTTAGAAACTTCAAATTTTGCACCAAGATAGGTCATTAGCCACATATAAAGGAAAAATTATAAAAACATTAAAAAATAATATACCTTAAAAAACAATTTTATATTTGCGGTTTGGCAAGAACATTGTGTATGGATTTTGACTGCATTGTTAACTTTGTTCGTTGTTTAAGTTAGTATTCAATTGGATGAATACATACATAGAATAGAAAGGAATAATATAAATGTAATACATAGACTATAATTAATATAAATTAATACATAAAGTTCATAATTCATTAAATTAATAAAGCTAAAACTCCATTGTATTGCGATAAATATTGTATGCGCGCTCGATAGATGGCGTTGTACCTGTCTGAATCGCGCTATGGTTTCGTTACAGAGCGCAGTATAAGTAGTACTTTAAAATAATTCAATAATTTTCATTTGATAGCGCCATCTATCTATGAACAACCATTTCGAAACTAAAAAAATATTGTAGCGATATTCGGAGTAGATTTATTATTGTAACTGAAACAGTTATTTAGGAAAATAGTTTATTAATATAACATAGACATAGTTACATATCTAGTTGTTTACGTGTTATTTAGTTTAGTTATATTTTTAGTTTGTAAGTTAGCAGATATATATTTATTTAGTTATTTGTTAGTTAGTTTAGTTCTATTTAGTTTGTTAGATAGAGAATGGGTCCTAAGCAAAAAAGTAGCTGAAGTCCAAGAAATTATGAGGACACCTAAAAAAAAGAAAGAAATACACTTACAAAAAATAAATGAGATCCCACCAAAAACATTAAATGTAAAAAATGCCAAGTCTCTCGATGCAGTCTTTCCATCGTAAAAAGTTTTGAGATCTCACAGAAGCCAAGTCCTATTCAAATTATTTTGTAGTTATAAATCAACATTTAGTAATTATATCAATAGTTTTCTTTATATTATAACTATAGTGACTTGGCAATGAGCACAAATTAACTTGCTGCCTGGAATTATGTGCAAATGTTACTGACGAGACCTGTGATCAGATTATTTGTTATGTGTGAATCATGATGGTCACTACCGACTACATGTTCCAATACAATAATTAAGAATACCTTACGGGCCATCGCTTTATGAAAGTAAATGATGAATGTTAAGAGAATATATAAAGTAAAAGAGAATGTTTACGCATGCGGTGTGTGTAACTTTCAACTCCTCCAAATATGCCGTTTTATTTGTTTTTACTTGTGCTCATTGCCAAGTCACTATAGTTATAATATAAAGAAAACTATTGATATAATTACTAAATGTTGATTTATAACTACAAAATAATTTGAATAGGACTTGGCTTCTGTGAGATCTCAAAACTTTTTACGATGGAAAGACTGCATCGAGAGACTTGGCATTTTTTACATTTAATGTTTTTGGTGGGATATTTTTTAAAGAAAACGTGGTTTTTGGTCCTGAAATAAACGGTGTTTTTGAGAAATGTTGTTTAGGAACACCCAATTCTTCAATTTAGCTTTTTGGAGCGCCCTTAGCGCTCCTTCACCGCGAGCATTCACCTGTAGGTAATGTAACGTTACAGATTCGAACATTCGAAGACAATAGAGCATCAAATTGCGCACTTTTATGTTACATTACAGGTGAATGCTCGCGGTGAGGGAGCGCCTTAAGGCTAAAACTGACGATCATTGTTGTAGACTTGTTTTTTGGTGTAAAACGTGAATCAGCGAGTGATTGGTGGAACACCTTTGGGCAGGTGGAGCGACGACGGTTTCCGCAAGATTACTGGTAGCAGCAACCTTGCGGAAACCGTCGCTCAGTAGCAGCTCGATGAAAGTTGCCGAAAATCGAGCTTGATGACGTACCATTGGAGATGCGTGTGTGGAACTGGGGAATGCTACAGACTGATAATGATGATTTACTTACTGACTGACTTATTTCATTACCGTGACCCCGGAACAATAAAGGGCTATTAAAGGACACCGTGGATTTTAGGCAGTACGAGTCTGACAGTCCCTCCCGCCCTGCCCTGGGTGGGAGGCCTCATTTGATGATTTTACCATGTAAAAAAAAAAACTCTAATCTAGATAAAATTCTTACTACTCTATTCAACTCTGCGATGATCTTCGCAAGGTGGCCGATAACAGCGGGATGAGATTAGCCGGTAACGTTATGCGCTGGAGAGATATATGTCCCAGCAGTGACCTGCTATGGGCTGATGATGATAATTCAACCCTGACTAAAACTCACGAACCTTTTCATTTCCAGCATTTAACTGTTGCGCTCGCGTAGCATGCTCATATAAGCAGTAAAATCTACACCACTAACACGAAAGATTTACACCTATGACCGCATTTAATTACCAACAAACCTACCACATTACATTGCATTTTCAAAATAAAATAAATAAATTCGTACTTATCTGCACAGCTACTGCAACTCACATTCCACCTAAGGCAGTAGTCCCACCAACGGCGATTAAGCGACTAACTGTGCGACTGTCGGTTTGTAAATTCCTCGCGCTTCCTTGTGATAAGATATATTATGTACTTACTTCCCTATATTTCCGAGTAAACACATTTCATGCATAGATATATTAATAGGTCACTGACTGTTCGTCCTGCTGGCGAGGATTCGCTCCATAAGTATGTCGCTGAGCGACAAGAACTTCAAAGATATATTCGGTGATACCCGCTTAGCGATGTTCGCTTGGCCATCAGAACTTACGCCGTTAGTCTAACTACAGGCAGTGTTGCGCAAGTAGTACAAGTAATCGCTCACTGCACTTGGATACGCGCTGACAACCCAGCGACAAAACTATGGGAACTACACGCTTCTACTTGCTCGCTAATCGCCAGCAATAGGACTATTAGCTAACTCCTCATGTTATCACTAGTATATATGCGCGTCAGATAATGGCCATTGAACGTGTTTACATACGATGATTGCATTCCAACCACGTCGTAGAAACAACGGTAAGCTACGCGTTAATTGAAAACCATTAAGCTTATAAATGCGTCACTGTCCAGCCTCTATCTTCATTGGAGGTAACACCTTTATCATGATAGCTTGAATGTGGGCGAATTATTGAGTAGGGATGGGAGTGTGAGAATGTCCTAGGATGGACTAGAAAACACGAATTAACATTACCCGAAGTAATAGTTATTTATGATACTAGTGCGGTAAGTTGGTTTTTACAAACGAGTAGACGAATGTAAGCCCGAGCGAAGGCGAGGGCTTACCATAGTCACGAGTTTGTAAATACCAATTTCTGCACGTGTGTCATACAATGTTTTTCAACACATTTGCGAGAAAACAGTACAATATGTAAATAAACAAACTTTTTCATTTGACTATTTTTAACAAAATAACTGTTTTCTGCAATTTGCGCCTCATTCAAAATATCAGGTACCTAAACTAGATTGCATACTTATTAATATCAGATTCCTCGCTTGAACTCATATTATTATTTTGTTTATTTATCAGTGGGAAAGTCGCAACAATTTTTGAAGTTTCTAATGTGAAAATGGCGCGAATTTGCAAATGGCGCCACATGCACGAGGTGAAAAATTGAACTACATCTTTCGTCTCATTTACTCTTTAGTATTAAAGTGACACAACGTATTGAGCAAAAGCGCTTCCAAGGAGGTTCGATCAGTCAGGTTGTTTATTCTCATAATGTGAAACTCTGGTGGAATTCTTATTTTTTTTAATGGAAATTAAAAAAAACCCGTAAAGAAAACGCACGGTGCTATACAACGGGGTGTGCCGTAAAATAGGTACTTAGTTGAGAGTACCTATTTTACCGCCCGCTCCGTTGTATGGTGCGTAATTATTAACTTTCGAACAATGTATACAGGCTTCGTAAATGCATTTTTCGAGCAAATGTGTTGAAAAATAATTTTAGGAGGCATTAGTGTCAAAAGTTTCATCATTCCAGATTGAAAAGGACCCTTGTATCTGTTTGGCCTATTGAGCTACTTGCAATTTTGGAAAAGTGCTTGAGCCTCGCTGAAAACTGGTCATTTACTTCTTCAACTGTCTCTAAAATTAAGACCTGGCTGCGAGAAAGTGGAATTTAACTTCGCCAGACGTGTGGTTGGTGCACGGCAGCTGTTGTCGGGTTCCTCAATAATTAACCTATGTTCATTGGCTTCAAAGATGTTGCAAGTATTTTTTAGCAACTATGGCGGACATAAATTAAGTGTATAACTTAATTTATGTCCGCTATAGTTGCTAAAGTTTTGTACCTATTTTTAGACGACATTTTCGATTAACCATTTCTGTCAGATCAAATCAAAATAAAAAAAAATGATTTTGATTTGATTTAAAGTACCTATATGTAGTATGGTATTTAAAACATAGGTACTAATAATATACCTAGAAAGAAACGTCATTAGATACTATTTGCTCTATTTGACTATTTAATGCGGGCTTTGCTCTCCGCAAATTAGTGAGAAGCTCGGTTCTAGCTGGTTCGAAACAAATATCTCACTATTAAGCCATAAGTTCATTCCCTAAATCTTCATTATACCTAGCGCCCTATCATGTGACAGAGTGACGTGTGGGCGACGTAATGAAGCTGGAGCTGATTGTGACCAGTGGATGTATCAAGTAGCAATGTCAGGTGTCAATGGTGGCTATTTACCTTTGGCTTGCATTGCCGACACTATCTACTGGTACGTTGATTTCACGCATGAAAGTAAGTAGTTTAGGAGTCAGTCTATCAAAAAAATCTTCAGGAGTTACCTACTAATTAAGTTAAACTTAACATAATCACTACCCTTTTTTTTTTTTTAGCGTGGTAAAATCATCAAATGAGTCCTCCAACCCCGGGCAGGGCGGGAAGGACTGTCAGACTTCTACTGACTAAAATCCACGGTGTCCTTCAATAGCCCTTTCTGTTCCGGGGTCACGGTAAGGAAATAATCTCGCGACCCCGGCAGGCTTTGGCCCTCGGAGAGGGGGGCCCCGTCATTATGCTGACGCTCTTTGAGGCGCGCGTGGGACACAACGCGCCGTCGCGTCGACCCGGGCATAATCAGTTCCCTTAGCACGAGTTTTCACTCTTTTACTTTACAGCGTCTTTCCAGTATTTACAGCGTTTCTTGTATGAAAAAATGGAACAGCGCCTCTGGTGTGCCAAGAAGGAACTAATTTTTTCCTTGAAAATCGTCAATTTAAAATTGTCAAAGTTCCATTTACTTTACGTCTCAAATACTGAAAACTCGTGCTAAGGGAGGTTCACGTGAGTAAAGTAACATAAAAAATAGAAATTTTGTAATTTTATCAGTAGTCCTAGCGGAAAGAATAAAAGATAAAATATGAAAATTCTGCACTATGTTGTAGTACAGGTAAATTATGTTTTAAAAAGATCAGTACCCTTAGCACGAATTTTCACTCTTTTACTTTACAGTATTTACAGCGTTTCTTGTATGAAAAAATGGAACAGCGCCTCTGGTGCGCGAAGCCGGAACAAATTTTTTCCTTGAAAACTGTCAACTTGAAATTGTCAAAGTTCCAGTTTACTTTACGTCTCAAATAGGTACTGAAAATTCGTGCTAAGGGTACTGTTAATTTTTTTCACAAGATGCTCAAATTCAATTACTAATTAAATGATATAGGTAGGCCGATGAATTTGGTGTATCATCTTATTTAGATTTGTGATTCAAGTAATATCTACAATAGTCTTGGTAACTGAATTCCATCTGACATTTGCAAGCCTCGCTGGTTGGCTAAAAGCACTCATGATTTGACGCCACAGTGACCGTATAATGTTCACACTTATTATGTGTTTGCACACTCGACAGGTGCCCAAGTGTTTTGTTATTGCATTACATGAAATGTCAGTTACCTATAGTGAGTCTAGCCCGAGTCTTCATCTCTTGTATCTGAACGTGTTGAATCGCTCAAGGAAGACATATACCGACCTTATTGGTGTTGTCCATCAGAAATAAAAAATTGTACTCTCAGCCGGCGTGCTTGTATAACTAGATGTATGAACGTAGACCTGGCGAAAGGAGTATGTAAAAAAACCGGCCAAGTGCGTATCGGGCCACGCACAGTGTAGGGTTCCGTAGTTGCCCATCAAAATACTTATGCGAACTAACTAAACTGATTCGCTGAATTTAATTTTAAAAAGAAGAATTTTCAAAATCGGTCCAGGAGTCTTTGAGAAATCGGGCAAAATACATTTAAAAAAAAGATTACGACGAATTTAGAACCTCCTCCTTTTTTTGAAGTTAGTTAAAAATAGTTGACGATAAAAACCTACCTATCCCCAAAAAACATACCGTAAAACATACCTATTAAAGCTGTAAAAATAAAGTTGACAAACTTACATTTGCAGTTGAATAACATGTTCTCCGATACATTTTGTTTAAGAAAAATATTATCCAAGTACATTTTATAAGTTGGTCGACTATTACTCGTAAAGTTGTAAAGCCTACTAAGTCATGACAATTTTCTTTTAAACTTCGTTATATATACTACTATTGTGAATTTTTTCACACCCCCAAACATAACCGTTTAGCTGGTAGAGGGGGGGGACACTCGAGTCGAGCAAAATTTAGCACTTTAAAGCTTAATATTTCACAAACCAATTTTTTTATCAAAAAATTGTTAATGGAAACTGTCAATATTTTTTAAAGACCTATTTAATGATACCCCACACTATGGGGTACGCGAGAAAAAAAAATAACATCCCCACTTTACGTGTACAGGAGATACCCTAAAAAAAAATATTTTACGAGATTTTATTTTACCACTTTTTCGGCACAACAAATCCATATATTTACACCAAATTACAGCTCTCTAGTACTGTGCGTCTCTGAGCTAAACTGCGGACAGACGGACGGACGGACGGACGGACGGACGGACGGACGGACGGACATGGCGAAACTATAAGGGTTCCTTGTTGACTACGGAACCCTAAAAACCGGCCAAGTGCGTAGTGGGCCACGCACAGTGTAGGGTTCCGTAGTTGCCCATCAAAATACTTATGTGAACTAACTAAACTGATTCGCTGAATTTAATTTTAAAAAGAAGAATTTTCAAAATCGGTCCAGGAGTCTTTGAGAAATCGGGGAAAATACATAAAAAAAGATTACGACGAATTTAGAACCTCCTCCTTTTTTAAAGTTAGTTAAAAATTGTTGACGATAAAAACCTACCTATCCCCAAAAAACATACCGTAAAAACATACCTATTAAAGCTGTAAAAATAAAGTTGACAAACTTACATTTGCAGTTGAAGAACATGTTCTCCGATACATGTTGTTTAAGAAAATCTGTTATCCAAGTACGTTTTATAAGTTGGTCGACTATTACTCGTAAACTTGTAAAGCCTACTTAGTCATGATAATTTTCCTTCAAACTTCGTTATATATACTACTATTGTGAATTTTTTCACACCCCCAAACATAACCGTTTAGCTGGTAGAGGGGGGGGATACTCGAGTCGAGCAAAAATTAGCACTTTAAAGCTTAATATTTCACAAACGAATCTTTTTATCAAAAAATTGCTAATGGAAACTCTCAATATTTTTTAAAGACCTATTTAATGATACCCCACACTAAGGGGTACGCGAGAAAAAAAAAACATCCCCACTTTACGTGTACAGGAGGTACCCTAAAAAAAAATATTTTACGAGATTTTAATTTACCACTTTTTCGGCACAACAAATCCGTATATTTAAACCAAATTACAGCTCTCTAGTACTGTGCGTCTCTGAGCTAAACTGCGGACAGACGGACGGACGGACGGACGGACATGGCGAAACTATAAGGGTTCCTTGTTAACTACGGAACCCTAAAAAGAAGAATTTTCAAAATCGGTCCAGGCGTCTTTGAGAATCGGGGAAAATAAAAAAAAGATTACGACGAATTGAGAAACTCCTCCTTTTTTTGAAGTTAGTTAAAAATAGTTGACAATAAAAACCTACCTATCCCCAAAACATACCCACCTATTATAGCTGTAAAAATAAAGTTTACAAACTTACATTTGCAGTTGAAGAACATGTTCTGCGATACATTTTGTCTAGGAAAATATGCTATTCAAGTACGTTTTATAAGTTGGTCGACTATTACTCGTAAACTTGTAAAGCCTACTTAGTCATGATAATTTTCCTTCAAACTTCGTTATATATACTACTATTGTGAATTTTTTCACACCCCCAAACATAACCGTTTAGCTGGTAGAGGGGGGGGGATACTCGAGTCGAGCAAAAATTAGCACTTTAAAGCTTAATATTTCACAAACGAATCTTTTTATCAAAAAATTGTTAATGGAAACTATCAACATTTTTTAAAGACCTATTTAATGATACCCCACACTAAGGGGTACGCGAGAAATAAAAAAAACATCCCCACTATACGTGTACAGGAGGTACCCTAAAAAAAAATATTTTACGAGATTTTATTTTACTACTTTTTCGGCACAACAAATCCGTATATTTACACCAAATTACAGCTTTCTAGTATAGAATAGAATAGAATCATTTATTCGCTAGAGATGGTTTTACAAAGCTGTTAAAATTGATGGGTGGTACAAAGACATCTCACCTGCAGTAGGCATGCGAAAATTACAGGTTTATTATGCATGCATTACATCACAATATTTTATTGATTACAATTTTATTGAAATAAATTGACGCTAGTTACAAATTATACGAATGTCACATACTTATTAAATTAAATGGAAATGTTAATAAAATTAAGTTTGTCAAGAAAATGTCAAAATTAAATTAAATTACATGATGATAATGAAATGTCAAATTAAATTATTGTGGAAATAAAAAAAAAATATTATTTACTTTATTTAAAGATAGACATTACATTAAATTTATAATCAACGATCAATTCTTAACATAGACTAATTAATTTTGCTTATAATTGAAAAATTCATTGAGTGTGTAAAAGCAACTCTCAATCAACCATTGTTTTAGTTTATTTTTGAATTTATTCATAGGAAGTTCTCTGTAAACACGTGGGATGTGATTGTACACTTTTATGCACATCATTTGGCTGTTCTTTTTATGAAAAATGCTTTTACACCATATAATATTGAGCTTAGTAGGATCTCTTGATTTATATCTGGAATTCTCTCTGACTTTAGCAAATAAGAGTGTTTGGTTCCTCACAAACATTCCTACCTCTAATATGTACAATAGACACGAGAGTCAAAACACCTAATTTTTTGAAAAGCGGTCTGCATGTTTCAAAAGGGCCGGCCCCACATATCGCTCTGATGCACCTTTTCTGCAATATAAATGCTCTATTAACATGAGTCGAGTTGCCCCATAACAGTAGTCCGTATTTTAGGACGGATCCTACATATCCATGATATGCCGTAAGAGTTGCTGTTTCATTGGCTGTTCTCCTTAATTCTCTTATGGCATAAGTAAATCTGCTAAGTTTTTTGCATACTACGTCTACATGTGATTTCCAATTACAATGTTCATCTAAAGTGAGCCCTAAAATTTAATATTATCGACTCTGCCTATTTTTTCTCCTTCTAGTGTGATGTTAATATTTATTGGTATTTGTCTATAATTCGTGAAATGCATGTATTTAGTCTTAGCTATGTTTATCTTAAGATTATTATGTGAAAGCCAATTCAATATATTACTTAGTGTAGTGCGCACTGATTCTTCATGGTTGTCAAAATTATCTTGAGGTATCACCACTGAAACATCGTCAGCAAAGAGTACGCACTTATGACTAGTGACACTTGGCAGATCATTAATGTATAGCAGGAACAAGGGTGGTCCCAGGATACAGCCTTGTGGTACTCCTGCCCTATTAATTTTAAAACATGACCTGTAAGTAGTTGACAACAGGTTTTCGTCGACGCGAGACACTTCTACACATTGTCTTCGGTCATAGAGGTAGCTTCGTAGCCACGCTAGAGCAGGACCCCGAATGCCATATCGCTCACATTTATCCAGCAACTTTTCGAAATCAACAAGATCAAAAGCCTTGCTCATATCGAGGAACACAACAGTGACTGGCTGTTTTTTGTCTACATTTTCTGTTATGCACTTAACTAGAGAGTAAGCTGCTAATGTTGTAGACTTACCCTTTTGGAAGCCGTTCTGTTCTTCTTTAATTATTTTATGTTTATTTAAGAACTCACATAATCTGGAATGCATTACTTTTTCGTATACTTTAGATAGTATGGGTACGAGTGTGATAGGTCGGTAATTATTTATGTCAATTATGCAGTCTTTTTTATGAAGAGGTTTAACGACTGATATTTTCAATTTTTCCGGGAAGGTCCCGCTTGAAAAAGATGTATTTATTAAATGACATAGAATTGGAGCTATTGATTCAGCACATGATTTGAGCACAACTGTGGAAACCTCGTCATAACCTACTGATTTCTTATTATTTAGGGATTTGATAGTCCTGAAAATTTCTGATGGCGTGCATGGGCGCAAGAAAATACTTTCAGTATTTCTATTTGGTTGAGCAATGGGTTCACCAGTCATTGGTTTTGTGTTATTATCAGAAACTGTGGTAAAGAAGTTATTGAAAGCGTCGGCAATACCAATAGGGTCTGACAATATCTCGTTATTGTATTTGAGTGAATTTATTTGTTTATATGTATGCATTGAGTCTGCTTTGTTTTTAATGATATTCCAAGTAGCTAAGTTTTTATTTCTAGAATTTTGTATGTATTTCAGGTTAGCAGATTTTTTTGATGAAATAATACATTTTTTTAACATTTTATTGTACTTGTTATATCCAATCTTTATGTTTTTGTTTTGATTTTGATAACAAGTTCTCCTAAGTTTTCTTTTATTTTTGCAACAAATTTTTATACCCTGTATAGTATAGTACTGGGCGTCTCTGAGCTAAACTGCGGACAGACGGACGGACGGACGGACGGACGGACATGGCGAAACTATAAGGGTTCCTTGTTGACTACGGAACCCTAAAAATTGTATTAGTTGACGTTGTTTTCTGTGGTTATCACCAACCCCCATGAAAAGAGTCGTAAGGTTATGTATGTTTTAGCCCTTTCTGACCAGTTCAAGCCATCCCCGTTGTTAAGTACGTTCGCTGCCTTAAAAAATTATGAACGTTTGGTGTACTATACTTCGAGGAGACTCCGTCTCTCCTATGCACAAAAGCTGACGTTGTTCAAAGCATAAAATGGAGCTTCAAACAGTATAAGTAATTATTTGTCAGAAAATACGTTTCACATCTATGCAGGAAAACATTGTGAGGAAAATTGAAGTTATAAAGGTACCGTAATTGATAACTCTGGAATCACCAATCCGCATTATCCACCTTGAGCCAAGAAGGATGATCAATACTCGTGTTTTCTGTGTATGTAGAAGAGACTTTTTTCAGTACGATATATCATCGCTCACCATCAGGCGAGATAATGTTCAAACGTGAATATATCGCTAAATAATAAAAATAATAAAACGAGTCGTGTTAAAAGCGTGCCGATGTCGATATATTTTTAAACGTATTTTTTTAAATGAGGTGTTGTTGAGGCGATTTGCGTTCCTCGGTGTAGTAATGATCCTACTTAGTTATAGCTGTAGTTAATAGATACTTGTCTTCAACAAAAACAGTTGCCAAATACATTTGTAGTGGAACACACGTCGTTTTCTTCCAAAAATCACGACAAGCTAACGTAAACCCTATCACCATTATCAGGCCCCACCCGCGGTGGTGCACGCCCGCGGCGACGGACGTCGCAAGACGATCTCCGGCCACCGTAGGCGCGGGCATGCGGGCAGCGAGTAAAGGGCTACTCGCTGCCCGACCATGGACCATGCCCGGGTCGACGGCGCGTTGTGTCCCACGCGCGCCTCAAAGAGCGTCATCATAATGACGGGACCCCCTCTCAGAGGGCCAAAGCCTGCCGGGGTCGCGGGATTATTTCCTTACCGTGACCCCGGAACATAACAGGCTACTGAAGGACACCGTGGATTTTAGTCAGTAGAAGTCTGACAGTCCCTCCCGCCCTGCCCGGGGTTGGAGGACTCATTTGATGATTTTGCCACGTAAAAAAAAAAAAAATCACCATTATCAGGTGTTGTTGATTTTTTAAAAAAAATAAGAAAAAGTGATGAATAAAGAATAATATAAAAAAACTATAGTGCCTATCGAGGTAACTTCGAAAAATTAAATTATGACATCTACTAACTCACACCGGGCTCACGTGGTCGATTACACTCCCAGTATGGAAAGTTGGGAAACAGGAGGCCTGTTTCCCAGCTTTGGGACCATGTTAGGACCTTACGAGGGTTTTCTAATGCTTGTCTAACAGTTTCACTTCTATTCCGAAATCATGAAGTAATCACTAATCAACTCTGTGTATAAACTTGAGTCGTAATGTATTCGTATACGTTCCTACCGTACGTACTCGTGGGCTCTCCACGCCTCTGTCCGAATATTATTGTAACATCACAAATTATCTCACAATGCAGAGACAAGCTAGAGTAGAGACAAAAACAACAATGGCTCATAACTTGAGTGATACGGTGACTAGGCTACAGGATATCGTAGGATATTCTACAAAATTAGTTATGGACTATGGTGCTACAGTTATGTCTTGTGACTGGGACTGTAGAACCATAACCAATTTTATAGAATTTGTATTTTTTGTCTTTTTTAACAATCCAAAAGTACTGGTCTTCTTGACATAAATGAATTATGTGTGTTGGACTTAAATTTTCTTTACTATTAGTGCAAGACTACACGTAGATTTTTTGCTATTTTTTTTTCCCACGTTTTTATAAACTCACTTTTCTTGTTTGTTTATTTGTTTGTTTGTCGTTCCGGTTGGACTTTTGCAACTCAATTTTGAGGCACTTCCCGATAAGCTAGCAGGCTGAAATTTTGCACACGCTCTGAGTTCTGATGACAATACATGACTAGATAAGAAACGTCATAACAAATCCAATATGGCGACCTCTCCAAGATGGCGGACAGGCTATTTGAAATGCACCCTCATGATATGGGTATTAAATGAAAGGGTTTGCTGTCAGGAATATGAAAAAAAATAGTCACGTGTCTTAAATCCAACATGGCGGACATCCAAGATGGCGGACAGGCTATTAGAAATGCACCCCAATGATATGGGTATCAGGTTTTGCTGTCAGGAATATGAAAAAAATAGTTACGTGTCTTAAATCCAACATGGCGGATTGACTATTTGAAATGCACCCCTATGATATGGGTATTAAACGAAAGGGTTTGCTGAATGGGATACGAAAAAATCATAAAATAATTAATAGATTTAAAACATCTAAAAACCCACGTTTTTAAACTTCCTAAAAATAAGAAAATAACCCTACAGGGCTGAGAGAGGGGCCACTCAAAACGTGGGGGCGTATCTTTGCAAGTTACACCCACGATCTATACCTACACGTCATGTAAATATATTCCCATAAATAATCCCTTAAATAATATACGCCCCCACGTTTTGAGTGGCCCCTCTCTCAGCCCCGTAGGGTTATTTTCTTATTTTTAGGAAATTTAAAAACGTATGTTTTTAGATTTTTTAAATCTATTAATTATTCTTAATGATTGTAATTAGATAACTATTGCTTAATAGTGGTATTTTCACTGCCGATTATTAAAGTTATAATTTTTGTAGATATTTAACGCTTGCACGCTAAAAGGCAATTGTTTTTAACGTTAGGTAATTGTAGGTTTCTTTGGACTACATGATACAGAATTTAGTCTCTATGAAAACAGTTCTCGAGAAAACTATACCCCAAGTTATATGAATGAGTTGTCGATCCTATAAAAGGCCAAAATCACAGTCTCTCTACGGTGCTCAGTCGAGTCCAGTCATCGCGCCTGGGAATCGCACTTATTACTCGCACCGATCTTCAACCGACACTTGTGGATCTCGAAACACAGGCCGATGTCGAATCGGCCACTCGTCCAACTTTCCCGCCTCGAGAGCCCTCCACCACGAATATCTAATGAACCCATACAAAATAAATATGATAACAATTGTTTTATAAAAAATGTACACTTTCACGCGTGGGTGTATGAAAATAAAGAGCCTTAAAGAAGCGAAGTCGAGTGTGCGTGTTAGGTCATTTGTTGGCGAATCGAAAGTGGATGGACTTTTTAATTTTAAGTAGCGGTTTGCTGCGGGCGTGGGCGGGAGGATTTGACGTTTAATCTGATGAAGATGGCTCGACTTTTAAATTATGCGGTCAAGAACCAAGAACATGATGAGTGTGATTGTCTTTTTTTAGATCGAAAAGTAAAATACTGTTAAAATAGACAATGTTTTATTCAAGTGGATACAAAGGAAAAACAATATTAATAACTCTACTACAACTTGTGTAGTCTCGAAAACGTAAATATTTGCTCAGAACTTAAAATATTTTATGAAGTCAACATTAATTAATTGATAAAAGTTCACGCTGTGTGCGCATGAAGTTCTTGACAATCAATAACAAGTTCTTGAAAATCAATAACAAGTTCTTGACAATCAATAACAAGTCAAGAACTTCATGCGCACACAGACAGCGTGAACTTTTATCAATTAATTAATCCAACGAATCCAACGAATTGTCTATTATTATGTTTTAGCACTTATAACCTTAGTATATTATAGTCTAAATAGAAGAGCAGTGGTGGCCCAGTGGTATCGGTCCCGACTTACGAGTTGTAGGTCGTGGGTTTGCACCCAGTCAGGCGCATTACTTTGTGTAATTTATTTCATCACCACTGCTCTCAAAACGGTGAAGGAAAACATCGTGAGGAAACCGGCATGTCCTAGAACCAAAAATTCGAAGACATGTGACATCCACCAACCCACACTGGGCCCGCGTGGTGGATTATGGCCCACTCCCTCTCTCAGAGAGGAGGCCTGTGTCTCAGCAGTGGGAACATTTATAGGCTGATGATGATGATGACTTAACCTTAGGTCATTGCGAATTTCACTGCATTAGATTTACGTCTGCAAGAATTGTTTTAATTTTCAATTTCGGGGTTCATAGAGCATAGGTATCGTACCTTACTACTACGAGTATTATAATTGTTTTTGAGGTATTTAAATACTATGAATGGAAGAAATATAAAGTTACTGATTTCCAAAATAGTGCCTTTGTACTTGTAAATGTTCTGCACTTGCCTATGACAAACATAACTCTCTATGGAGACCAGGGCAACCCTGGAAAAGATAATTGAAAGAAACGGGGTGGGTTTAAGTCAGTATCAGCTTGACACTCCCTTCCGTTCCATCCAGATTTCCAGAGTGCAATACCCTTATCACGAGTTTTCACTATTTTACTTGACAGCGTCTTTCCAGTATTTACAGCGTTTCTTGTATGGAATAATGGAACAGCGCCTTTGGAGTACGAAGAAGGAACAAAGTTTTTCCTTGAAATTTGTCAATTTGAAAATGTCAAAGTTCCAGTTTACTTTACGTCGGAATAACTGAAAACTCATTATAAGGCCTCTGACCCATGCTTTACTAAGTTTCTCTAACTGGGTGAAGTAAGGAGACTACAAATGCCGATTTTGACTCCAATAAATGACATTATTTTACAGAGATGCAGTAAATGCCTAACACCATGAAAAGAAGGCGTGAGTTTATGTATGTATGTATTTAGATGCACTAGTTTGTTGTTGTTGTATATGATTTCAACAAAACAAAAAAAAAAACTCAATGTCAAAGAATGGCCAAGAAACTCTATGGACGCTCTTTTGCATCAGTAGGTAATAGAAGCCCTGAAATATAACATCCTCCACTCCGGCATCGACATACGAAGCTTCCACACTAAATATCGGCTAACAATAACAATAAATAAGGGGCAGCCACGTCACAGGCGCTGAGTAATATGTCCCGTTGTCTGCCAACAATAAACCACTTTCTCACGTCCAATGACAAATACCAACTGAATTAATACCAACTTGCTTTTGTACGAATAAATCAAACGTTGAGTAGCGCACGGCAGGTTGTTTTGACCGGCATGAATAACCACGTTATCCATACAGCTGTTAAAACCTTTAACACAACGGATTAAGGTGTTATTAAGAATAGTCTAGCGATATTTGACATTAAAATCTGAAGTGTTACCAGCTGTGTTGTTCTTGCGGTCAATAAAACTCTTGTCACGATAGATTTAAAGGTTGTTTTACCTTGTTTTAAGTCAGTTGATTGTTTTATAGTGTTAAATATACGCGT
The DNA here is from genome assembly GCA_954870645.1 of Agrotis clavis. Lineage (NCBI taxonomy): Eukaryota > Metazoa > Arthropoda > Insecta > Lepidoptera > Noctuidae > Agrotis > Agrotis clavis. The sequence goes on along the minus strand of OX940931.1, from coordinate 24,108,456 downwards.
TCGTCGGAGGATGTTATTGCTCAGTGTCTTCGGGTCGTGTAGGGCTGGGAGATTACTGGTGAGGTGATTTACTTACGCAGTTATTGCGAAGATGATATATTTAAGCTTTAATGGTATGTGTTGTATTTTTCTGGTTAATATCATGGTCGCTGTGACTTATTGTTTTGAGAGCCTGGCCCTTATTGGGAACTAAGTGGATCTCAATTGGCCACAAATGCGACTGCTGGGTGTTACTTGGGCAAACTGTTGTTGGGGTCTTTTGGGGCCTCATATGATTTTTCCTGCCCAGGGTGGAGTAGAACGTACTGTCTCGTAGTCACTTAAATCCACGGTGTCCCTTCAATAGCCTTTACGTTCCAGGGTCACGTTTACCTGGTTAGACAGTCCCGCAATCCTGGTAGGCATTTGCCCTCTATGGGTGCCCCGTCAGTTTGGTGCCTATTTTTACGTCAATTTTTTTTCCTGATGTCAGAATTTGCGTCTATTTTATAGCAATAGACTTGCCCCTATTAAGCTTAAAGATATAGGTAGCAGGTGTAAAGTTTGTGAACTGTGTTTACAACTGCACCTAATTACGCATAACCTTTTCAAAAAGAAACACAAACAAAAAAGAAAAACTCATTCAAATCCCATTCTTCAGTGGTCAGTACATCCCTAATACCCACACAGGGTGTCCCCCAGACAAATGTGTTGGGAGTCTAACAAGTGGTGTGCACAATTACGAGCACTACAGTCGGGGGTTAATAGTCTCAATAATTTGATATATTGGGTGGTCGCCCCACCGCGCCGACCACTCGATGCGAATTAATAAGGGATTTGATACTTGGGGTTAGGTAAAAATGAGTTTTGTTGTTAATTACAGGTTATTTGACACTTCTATAAACCTTTAATAGTATTTTTAAGTGTCATTTGCTTTGTCTATGTCAGTATTGGTAATTTGAACTAATAAGTGAAGGCGGCATTTACTTTTTAAATTTTGTTTTATTTACACGGATAAGTGCAGAATCTGTTTTTTTTTCTCAGTATTTGTGACTTTATGCCACCCATACTCTAATCAAAAAGCCCGCGTGGTGGATTGTGGCCCGCTCCCTCCCTCTCACAGAGAGGAGGCCTGTGTCCCAGCAGTGGGAACATTATAGGCTGATGATGATGATGATGATGATGTACAATATTAACTTAAATTCTTATGAGTGTTAATGGGTTAGTTTCTTTTGTAAATTAAATAATTGTGCTATCTTTCATTTTCTGCAAGGACCCATGATTGGATAAAGGCATCCTTTAAAGATCCCCATAAGCCACTGTCTTTTGCTATTTGGCTTCAGTTTGAGCGGGCGGTTCTTTTGACCTCCTATCTTGTTAGTGGTCTACCCCTAATCTAAACTAAACACCTCTTTAAATACCATTATAATTGTTTCTGCGTTAGGTTTATCGATTAATTTGAAAGTTGTTGTTGTAGTCCTCAGCACATTTACATAAATAATGTAAGCAAATAGTCAGCTAGATCATTCGTCATTTAGCAAATACAGTGAGACAGCTAATAAAACTGATAACAGTGGTTAAAACCACTGTAGTACTACTTGACATTACGGCTCAGTTTTAGAGCTATTTTGATTGATACCAGGAAATAGCCACATATCACGGAAACGCGTATTAAGGTCAATCTCAGATCGTGAACTTTATAATATTTGCGTAGTTCGATATGTAAACAGATAAAACTTTATTAGATGCGATGTGTAGGTGTCGTAAAGGTGCAGTTAGACTGAGGCTGATAGACAACGAGTAGTTGAGGGTTATCGACAAAATTGATTATTTTTATTGAAAAAGAAAAGTTTTGTCGATTTCGTTTAATTTAGAAAAGATATACATAAGCTTTCCACTAGTTCTACTTTATGTTGTTGTTTATTTTTTTGGTTGGAAAATCATCATAAATTACTCCTCTCTTGACTGGAGCGCTCTGTTGCTTTAGTTGTAAGTGTCCTTTGCGTTTAAGTAGTAAAACTTTTCCTGAACTTTATGGTTTTCGTAATTTTGAGTAAAAGCTTTAAGAGCGTATATTCCGAAAGCTGGCAACGTCGCAAATGGTTGTCAAATATTAACAAGTTTTAATTAATTTAGCATTGTTACTGTATGAAAATAAGAAATATGGCTCTGTAGTGCACTAAAAAATTGATAAGGGAATGCAATAATTAATATCGTAACACCGAATATATAGTTTTAGATGTAGAAAAAGCATTTGGAAGCTTTCCAAATGCCTTTTATACACCGGAAACGGTTACAACATCAAATTCAGTGTTTTAATTGCATTCCTATATCATTTTTTTAGTGAACTACAGAGCGATATTTCTTGTTTTTATACAGAAAATTTGCCAAATTAATTAAAACTTGTAATTATTTGACAGCTTTTTGCGACGTTGCCAACTTTCAGAATATGCAGCCTTAAGCGAGCTTTGACCACAACTCTGTCACTGCGACGGCTTTGGTAGTGGCTTCTTTGGTTCCTCAAAGTTCAGGTGGTATTGTAAAGACACCAGCAGGTCAACCTATCCGAATCTGTCAAATTTTACCAATCAAACATTGACCTGCCACCTTTGTGATAAGGTTGAAAATCTATTAAAGAAATTTTACAGATTGAGGTAGGTTGATGTGCTGGTGTCTCTTTGTCCGTACAAGAAGAAAGAAAAAAGATGGGCCATCGTTCGTGATGGTGATGTGATGTGGCTCGATAATTATAATATCTTTATTTCATTACTACTATATCCAGTGGACTGAATTTAACCTGTTATTAGTGAGTGACTTTCAAGTGAGTTACGGACCTTTGATAGATTATAAACTTTTTGACACTGTACTCTAATGGAGATATTTTTCTGTAGTGAAGCTCTAAAAAGAAGAAGCTTACAACAACTATCGTGCTTTACTTCAGTTGTCGAAGACTTTCTTTGTCTATATTCGTTTCGTTTGTATGGTGTAACCTAACCTTTATCCGCGAGGTATAGGTGACATTCTACAGTAATGGCCGCCATAAAACAGCTGTGACTTGCGAGCTCTAATTAGTTTTACAGCGCCGGTGACATCACTCGATATTGACGCCATAAAATATTAATTCAATTTGAGTGTTTGAGCGGGTCGGACAACGGCCTTTTTCTTTCTTTCTCGTGTTTGTATTAAAACCTCAATGCTTTTTAATTATCTGGATAGTAAAATACGTTTTATTTTCGAATCACTTTTCTGGGAAAATATATTTTTAGGATTTGTCATATTTCCGTAAGGTTTTGCTAGTGGTATTTTCAGGCCGCAAATACGCCACACAAGTGACGAGTCGAGGTGCGAAAATGGTGGTTTTGTAATCTTTTCAAGTTTCGTAGAAAACAGACTCTCAAACTACTAAAAATATGTAGTTGGCAAACAATAAAGTAAAAGTTTTTGCAAAAGCAATGTTGACGAATGTGCAACAAATATCTCGCCAAATAATTCGTCAAGTGTTGAGCCAGCCTAACAAAAATCTATTTACTAGAAGAATATAATAGCAAGGTAGGTACATTCGTAACCGTGAGTCGTGACCTTGGAACGTAACGGGTTATTGAAGGAATAGGGTGAATTTTTAGTCAGTAAGAATCTGCCAGTCCCTTCCTCTACACGCGCGAGAGGATTCATTTCATCAAATGAGTCCTCTCGCGCGTGTAGAGGAAGGGATGCCTAGCCAGGTGACGGGGTCGTCAAGTCATCACTTGACGACCCCATCACCTGCCTAGTCTTTTTCCAACTATATTGGGATCGGCTTCCAGTCAAACCAAATCTGGTCAGCTGAATATCAGTATTTTACATGAAGCGACTGCCTATCGGATCTCCACATCCCAGTATCTGGGTAATACAATATGATTTTACGACCCCAAAAGCAAGAAAAGGTAGCTAAACATACGTTACTTTTGGAAATAATATTATTCGTGAAATAAAAGACAGGATATGACGTATACTGATGATCTTTGACTTAGCTTAGATTTGTGTTGCCTGCCTATTTTCACACCTCAAACTGAACAAAACCAAAAGAAGATTGTTTTGCAACGGATGCACGAATGAAGTAAACATGAATAAATTGGTTAGCACTTCTATGACAGATTCTGTTGAAATATTAAAGTCACAATGTAGAATAAACATAGTAGTACCTTTGCATATTAAAATAAACCTTAAACACAGGAATATACGCTTATTTGGATAAAAAACCTACCTATAAACTTTTTAAATTACTTTAACATTACATAGAAAATAAGCACCAAAAACGTAGGGATAAGAGCCACAAAGGTAGTGCTAAGGCCAAATATAAACGAATGAAATAATATTTCATATCTAAACATTTCGAAGTTGACAAATTATAAGAATTGACAAATCTTCCAAATTAAAGTTAATACAAAATCAAATAAAAATGTCAAGGCATGTATTAAATTTAGCTTTTAAGAGCTAGTTCCAGATCTAAAACAATTTGTTTTAAATTAGTTTAATAAATCAATTTCACGATTCAATATCTTTAGAATTAATTTATAGTTTAGACTTGGCTGTAATTGATTATGGTGTAATTAAGGTAATTTTAATTTATAATATCGTGATTCCTCATTATAATTAGCTATGTGTACATTTGAGGAATTAATTCCGCATCGACATAATTCTGCAAACATCAACTGTCAGTTTGTGGGTTTTATTACGAATCTGGATCATAAATATGTATAGTGCGATCCAATTAAAAAGACCACCTTCTATTGACGTCACACCTGTCAAATCGAAACATTTGTATATTATTCTCCATACATTTGAAGTTGACCATAGACACTGGTCTTCTTAGTTGGAACGCATTATAATTGTATTTTCGTACCACTTGCTCAAAAAAGTGACATTCTATGCCACAAAAAGCGTACATAACAATAGTCATTATTAATCTGTTAGAAACAGCTTTCCCTAGGGAAAGAAAGTTGTACTGAATTTCATTCATCCTCTAGGGAGAGAATGTGATTTGAATTTGGAATACTTACCGATACTGAACTACATCAGTCTGTCTTTACAACATTGAGTTTGTATTTAAAGCATTATACAACTTTTTGAAAAGGAATACGCATTTATTATGCAGTTATGATTATTCAATACAATTACGAAAACCGTCGAGGCCGTATGAGCTTGATGCCTTTGCTTTTCCGACAAAATAATATTAGTCTAGGAATTTGCCGCGTTTTTGTTTTTTTAAATACAATTTTAATTTATTTTTATGAATAAATTAATATTCTAATATAAAAACGTGGGAAAAATAAGTTACGATGTTAAATCAAAGCGACAGTGACAGTGAATTGTCTGATTCCATCAGTGCAAATGCTGCCGCAATTATAAATAATTTGCTTCCAACAAAATCCAAGGAAAATTATTTAAAAACTTATGAAGAATTTTCAACGTGGAGAAGTGCGAAAGGCCTTTCAATTTCAGAATCAGTACTTCTTGTCTATTTTGATTATTTATCCAAGACAAAGAATCCGAATACACTTTGGTGCATATACTCAAAACTGAAAGCTACAATAAGCATCAAACACAGCATTGAAATAAACAAATTTACGAAATTGCTGGCTTTTTTAAAAAGAAAATCAGAAGGGCATTGCGCAAAGAAGTCTAAAATTTTTACGACTCAAAATGTGGAAAAATTTCTTAATGAAGCTCCTGACGAAGTTTATCTGGCCACAAAAGTAAGTGTACATGATATAACTATGAATAATTCGTATCTTAGTAATGGTAATTATTCTATATATTTACCTGTTTTTTATCTTTGTTATAGGTGGCCTTAATTTTTGGACTCAATGGTGCCTGCCGCGGATGTGAACTTGTAAACTTAAAGGTGGAGGACGTTGAAAATCATTCCAATGAGTTGCTGCTGATTAATGTAAAGGAAACTAAGACAAAGAAAAATCGCACATTCATTGTACAAGGAGAATATACTAAAATCATTCACAAATACCAAGCATTACGTCCCACCAACATGGAAAACAGTAGATTTTTTATAAACTATCGGAATGGGAAATGTACTCGACAAGCCATCGGCAAAAATAAAATTAGCAACATGCCAAAGGATATTGCAAAATATCTACAACTTAAAGATGTTGAACTCTACACCGGTCACTGCTTTAGAAGAACTTCGGCGACTTTCTTGGCGGATTCAGGGGCGGATATTACGTCAATAAAAAGACACGGTGGTTGGAGCTCTGATGGAGTAGCTGAGGGGTATATTGAAAGTTCAATGGCGAATAAAACTATGTTAAGCAGTCAAATTAACAAAAACATAAAATTTAATCCATCAGAGCCACAACCATCAACTTCTGGCATCTTATCTTCGTCCGTAACTGACATTGCACCACCACCACTATCTCCGACGTTTACTAGCTGCAATGAAACGCAAGTTCCTCAGACGCAACTTGAACAGAGAAATACTCAAATTAACTCATCAACAATAAATGTACCCAACAAAAATATAACTCTTTCAATAAATAATTGGACCAATGTTTCAAATATTAACTTTTACTTTTAATTTTCATTATTTTTATTAAATGCTTATCTTATATTATTATTGTGTTATTTTTTTCGCAAATGGTACGAAAAGTAGAGTATTTTCCTCGGTGATAAAGCTGTCTTAGTCTTGGGTGAACTTAAATCCCTCGCTACACTCAGGACTCGTCTTAAATCCCTCGCTTCGCTCGTGATTTAAGGTTTTAACACCCTCGCTACGCTCGGGAGTAAACCTCGAGTCCTTCGTGACGCTCGCGATTTAAATCGTCACCCGCGACAGAAGACACTGCTTTATCCCCTTGGTTAATAATCTACTATTTCGTACCACTTGCTCAAAAAAGTGACATTCTATGCCCCAAAAAGCGTACATAACAATAGTCATTTTTAATCTGTTAAAAACAGGGAAAGAAAGTTGTACTGAATTTCATTCATCCTCTAGGGAGAGAATGTGATTTAAGTTTGGAATACTTACCGATACTGAACATTCATCAGTTTATCTTTACATCATTGAGTTTGTATATACCTAAAGCATTATTATATAATGTTTGAAAAAGGAATACGCATTTATTATGCAGTTATGATTTTCAATAAAATTACGAATACCGAAGAGGCCGTATGAGCTTGATGCCTTTGTTTTTCGACAAAAAATATTAGTTGAGGAATTTGCCGCGTTTTTGTTTTCTTCAAATACATAAACGTTAAGTTTATTTTAATTTATTTTTATAAATAAGTTAATGTTAAATGTTAATGCTTAATAAATGCTTATCTCATATTATTATTGTGTTAATTTTTTCGCAAATGGTACGAAAAGTAGAGTATTTTCCTCGGTGATAAAGCTGTCTTAGTCTTGGGTGAACTTAAATCCCACGCAACACTCAGGACACGTCTTAAATCCCTCGCTTCGCTCGTGATTTAAGTTTTTAACACCCTCGCTACGCTCGGGAGTAAACCTCGTGTCCTTCGTTAAGCTCGCGATTTAAATCGTCACCCGCGACAGAAGACACTGCTTTATCCCCTTGGTTAATAACCTACTATTTGATGATTTGCGCTTTACAAAACTACAGATAATATAAACAAAACTAACGTTATAAACAAACTTTTCTTTTATATACCCTTTATTTTTATTCACACTACAACTTTATAAAATCACCACGTTCTGTTTTTGATTTAAAATTTTATTCACGTTTTATACCTACGTTAATCAATTAATGATACAAATTCAACTGTTGAAATGTTAATCAATAGTGCAAACTCAGGGTTTTATTAATTCAAAGGTCAAAGTGTTAATAAATGAAGAAAACAACAGTCGTCAACTAAAAATAAAGTTGTTATGATTGTTACGACATTATGTTGCTTATAACAACAAATATTTGTTAATTTAATTAGCGCAAAAACATTTGAAGGGCCCCAAAGATTTTTCTAGATTTATATTAGAGATTTTTGAGCAGTGGTGGCCCAGTGGTATCGGTCCCGACTTAAGAATTGTAGGTCGTGGATTCGAACCCCGCCAGACGCATTACTTTTTGTAATTTATTTCATCACTATTGTTCTCAAAACGGTGAAGGAAAACATCGTGAGGAAACCGGCATGTCCTAGAACCAAAAATTCGAAGACATGTGACATCTACCAACCCGCACTGGGCCCGCGTGGTGGATTATGGCCCACTCCCTCTCACAGAGTGAAGGCCTGTTTCTCAACAGACATTATAGGCTGATGATGATGATGATGAAAGATTTTTCTGGAAAATAAGTGCCTACGGGAAACGAACGGCACAGTTGGCGCAGTGACTGAGCAATTGACTGTTGCACTGCGTATCGTGGGTTCGATTCCCGTACGAAACAAATATTTGGACGAACTTTGAGTAGTTGTTCCGGGACTGTCTGTTCATGATATAGGAGAAAGTCATAGCGGCAACATTTTAATAAATAAAATTGGTGAAATAGTTAAAAAGAGGTGTAGGGGAGGTAAGCCTAAGACGGGTAGCCCGCCTAAAATGGGTATGCATGTTAAATTACGCGTCTTTGTTCATTTTAAATAATTTGTACTACGAGTACGTGCAGGACGCGTCGCCTCTCCCTATGAGGAGCGGCGTCCTACACGCACACATTCTCATTATTGGAGTTGGGGTGATGTTCACTCGACTTTTAAAGCACCCGTCGGAAAAATAATTTAAATCGGATCAGTTTTTTTGAAAACTCTTGTGTGGGTGATACAATTACTTAAAAATGTATACGACAAAGTGGATCTATGAAATGGACCTCTGTGTGTCCGAGAACTACGAAATCATGACGGATGATGGTACTGGAAAGGAGAAGTACACTCAAAGGAACTTAGATATGGACAGGACATTGATGATAATTATGTAGGTAATCAAAATGAAGAGAAGAAAAGAGCTAGCTGCGATGATGATGCGATGATGAGAACTCACCCTGTTCTAATGAAAGTATGGAAGACGAAGACAGGCTGCACAGATGAAATTTTTTTGGAGGACTATTTTTTTTAATTTTTTTTGTTATAGATAGGTTCGCGTTTGACCACTATCTCGCCTGATGGTAAGCGAAGATGTGGTCGACGTTGAAGCACGCTTGCCTAGAAGTAACCTGTTCACTCTTGACTTGAAGACCTCAAGGTTATAGCTGTCGTGAAATACAGATGCCGGCAGGGAATTCCACTCCTTAGCTGTGCGATACAATAAAGGTATTGGCAAAACGCTTTATACGTACCGGAGGGATTTCCACCAAATTGATGAATTACAACAAGATTAAATAAAGATAAAGTAGGGACCTACGTCCTACTCGAAGTACTACAGACAAGTCTCTCGTGAGTGACAAAAATAACTGATGACATGTTGATTAAACGGCATTAAGTCCGCCTATGTACCACCACACTGTACATCAAGTATAAATAAATAACATTATCCAGTTGGCAGCGATTCTGAATACTTAGAACTCGGAGTAGGCAAGGTATACTGATTTGTTCAGAACTCGGCCAAAGTATTATAGTACCTATCACCACTAAGTAAAGAGAATCAGTTGATACCAATATTTTATACATAGAGATGTATAAAATATTGGTATCAGGTTAGACTAATAGCCGAGCCTACAATTAACATATCAAATATCAAATATTTTATTAAAATAAACATTAGTAAAAATACAAATAAACCTAAAAAATACTGATAGTCCTAAAAAATTCGATGCCTGTACTAGGTACATTAAACCTGTATCACAGGCGTGTGTTCTAAAAAGATGTCTACGTGGACAATTGGATCTCTTAACAATATTTAACATCAGAAAGATTTTTAGAAAACTGGAACAAATACGAGTAGCTTAATTTATCATTACATAGGTATATCTAACTTACATAGAACAAAAACTAAAACATAAATAATATTAAAGTAGATACAAACTACGCCAATTACATATAAATTACGCAGTGTCAGCAGTCACTCAATTAACTTAAAATTACAAAAACCTCATAATAACATTATTGTGCAATGTGCATACACCAACAAATTCACCGAACGCACACAAGTTGAGTCAGTAAGAAACGAAAACGAATGTTTCTCTTTTCGGTATAATGCATTAGGTTCCTTCATAATCGATAGAATTTATAAATCTGATCTCTGCTATTTTCCGAGCAGGACATTCAACGTCTCCCGTTTTGTGGTCACTTGGTTTTTTATAGCGTAAACAAGTCGCGCATTTAGGGAAGAAATCTAAATTAGATTTCTTCTCGCATTCGGACATTGTGTGACCTGTTTTACCACAGTGACCGCACGTAGAGTTCACGTCTTTACAATATTTTGCTGCATGGCCGTATTGTTGGCATTTATAACACCTCGTCACTAAAGTAAAGTCCCTTACTGGACAGGACGACCAATTTATGAAAATACGTAATTGAGACATTAGCACTTTACGTATTTTAGCTGTGACTTCAATAATATAATTGCAGGTCGTAGCGTCTCTCTTCCCAGATTTGTGACTTAATTTTGTCGCGGCTAAGAATGATTCCAAGGTCATCTCAGGTAACTTGTCTTCTACATTTTGTTCAAAAATGCACTTGAAGACCTCACTTTCAGTCAATGAAGATGGGACACCCACAACCACGATCCGGGGTTTGCGCTTGTTGGGTTCATCAGCAGTGAGTCCAGATGTGGAAAGCTGAACTGCGTTCTTCAATTTATCAGCATCATCTTGAGTCTCGGTGCTGATAATTACGCCTCCATTTTTAGTTTTTCTGACCCCACGTACGTGCAGCTTCATTTGATCGGGCCGTATGATCTTCTGAACCAGTTCTTTTGTTTCTTCACTCGATTTGAATGTATCTTTGGGGTAGATGGCAATCGCGCTTAAGTGATTAGGTCTTACGAAGTCATTAAATCCTCTCTTCACCATGTCGGCAAAAGAAGCGTTTCCCGTAGAATTAGAGTTCTGTACCGTCTGCTTAAGGTCTGAAATATGTTCCGTTAGGTTACTTTTTTCTTTAAGAATGTTGATCTCTTGTTCGGCGTAAATGGCTTTTTGCTTGAGTGACTGATACAAGAGCGCCATCTGTGATGTACCAGAGCCTATTTTACGGCAGAGATTAGAGATTTTCATCTTCTGCTCCGTGTTAAGTTTGCCATCCGTGGCAATAGAACAAACTTCATTTAGGTGCTGCTCGATTGTTGACATCCATCTTTGAATCTCAGGTGTTGAAACAATGTACTCGGTCGTGCCCGATTTGGGAGCTGGGTTTTGCGTCTGCGCAGGCGAGGCAGAGGACTGCATAGCCCCCTTTGGGCTGCAGGGGTTGCTATCCATATTGTTTTAAAATTTCACTATTTTGTGTCCATCATTCACTACAGTACACACTAAGCAAAATTTTGCATTTATGCAAATACTAAAGTAGGTCACAATAATGACAAAATTATTAATTAAATATTGTTTGCATTACGTTATTGTCACGTCTGTACGCTGCAAGTGCTCGCAAAGAATCCAAAACATAGTTGGGTTAAGCCAGTGTGATCATAAGAAGGCTTCTTTCTTCACAACCAAAATGAGAAATGCACTTCATAGCAAGCTTGGGTTGGCATGGGATGACTCTCACATTATCTACAGTTCGGTACGAACGTTCGTAGCAAAGAAGAAGGTCAAATCTCTTCGCTATACTACGATACGCTTCGCCATACGCTTTTTAAAAGGGAGTGCCTTACAATAGGCGAAATTCTACTTGTAAAACTTTATTAGTCCTTTACGCTATGCTATAACTGTTGTCTTTGAACTAACAATAAGCTGTAGTTTGCATGATCACTTGTACCACACGCTGATCGCTTCGCTTCTCGATCCGCTACCGCCTTTACCTTACTCCAGCTATTTCGCAGGTCGCAACCTGTCTTTTACTATCTCCGCCGATACGAAGCTGCTCTATAAACCGAGTCCTATCTATCATTTTCCTGCAGCGCCGGCATTTTGATAACACCACAGATTTACGACCGGCTTACGAACCTATCTTAAATTCTTAATAGACACAAAACAAAATAATAAATAACCCGTACATTGTTGCAGGAACTTTGTTGTGGAATACTGAATTTTGCCTTGATTGTGGGCCTTTATTGGCCCTTATTTGAGAATGTTAATGAACTCTTTGGTGATGTCGGAAGACTAATACACTTCACCTATAAACTTAGATATGCGAAAGCAAGAAAGTAATGAAGACCAGTACCCTTAGCACGAGTTTTCAGTATTTGAGACGTAAAGTAAACTGGAACTTTGACAATTTCAAACTGACAATTTTCAAGGAAAAAATTAGTTCCTTCTTCGCACACCAGAGGCGCTGTTCCATTTTTTTCATACAAGAAACGCTGTAAATACTGGAAAGACGCTGTAAAGTAAAAGAGTGAAAATTCGTGCTAAGGGCACTGATTTTAGTCAGTACAAGTCTGACAGTCCCTCCCGCCCTTCCCGGGGTGGGAGGACTCACTTGATGATATTACCACGCTAAAAAAAAAAGGGTACTGATGAAAACTTAACGAAAACGTCTCTCCCGTAACTCAATGTTCAGACGTTCAGAAGTTACGGCGATAAAGAGACTTACAAACATACATACATACTTACATAAACACGTGAACCCTGAAAACATAACACTCCTTTTTTCGGGCAGCCGTGTAAAAAACACCACTAACTCGAAACTTTTTAATTAGTTAGGTTTTCATCTAGGGGTGCGATACTCGTATATGCCTACATTTTATATATATAGAGAACATTATAGTTGCTTACACCAAGTATCAGACGAGACGAGACGGAATTATTCAGGGGTGTCTCCTATTTAATAGTTCTCAAAACACGCGTGAGCGCAATCAACATTTAACAAGAGGGTGTAAACTATATGCTCGTAGTTATAAAGACCCAGTTATTAATTCTTCCTTTCTTCTTATAACTTTTCAGCTCACTAAAGTATCACCCCAGATGTTGCTACGATTTACGTAAAAGATAAAGCCAAGCTAATTAACAGCAAGGATAAGTTAGACAACGCAACATAAGGTGCTATTATAAACGAGTCACCTTATAACTCAGGCTTGCCAGCGATAAAATACCCCACACACATAGTCGCGAATATCATCCTCTCCCAAGATAAAACCTTCTTAGTTCACTTTATATATCCTCTTAATATTTTTTCCTATATATCCCATTATCTTCACAGGTTCACGTAACAAGACCAACTTTTCAACTTCAAGTTAAGAACGTTGTAAATTGTACGCATTTATAGACGCTGTGCGCGCCCTGGGTGGCGAGCTAATACCAACGAAAACTTTACCGCCCCTGAAAATACATGTGACACTTAATTGAGAAGTTAATAAGAGTGAGTTTTCCTTGACATGTTGCTAGTGTAGCTGTATATTTATCGTTGTGTATGGAAGTAAGTTTCAGAAAGGATTATGGCTATTGTAAATCTATCTGTGTGCTAATGACTGCGCTCGCGGATTAGGTCGATACTCGCGAGTTTTTTTTTTACGATTATATGGCTTAACGCCTTGTTATTGTTGAGAAATTTGGATTATAAAGGAAAAGTGTGGTGTCGCTTTTATTGCGTGTGCGTACGGGTGTAAAATTGTAATTTGACGGCGGTTCTTTATGTGTCAATGTGTCATTGTTGTCTTTGATCGGCCGCGGTGATTGATTATGTGGTGTTACGAAGAAATCTTTATTGAAGACCGTGAGCTGTAATATTTAAAATAGTTTAAACGGTAATATAGCTAATATTGTCTATATTAACCAGCCTACACAGTTGGGCTGGGGGATTGTTGTAAGGAGTTCCCGTAGTCATGAGATGGTAGGTAAATTATGCTGATAAGTGATTTATCAAGCTTGTATGGTGCTTGATCAACTTTTACAAGGAGCGTTGTTGCCAATCGCTCAAGAAAATGTATTGAAAATATAAAATGGTGACCACATGCCAAAAGCTCTTCGTACCACCCAGTACATACACTTTTAAGTTCACAATGTGAAAGCAGCAAATGTAATTATAAAGATTAATGCAATTATTTCGATACAGGATGTCCACGTTCACAAACAAGACATTTTAAATGATAAGACTAATTAATTCGTGTTCATTTGACCACAAAATCTTATTCATTTTTACAAATTAAGCGCAGTTTCATTTTATTTTTCTGAACTAATAATACAGATATACAAAGATCACAGGAAAAGGTCCTGGTTTATTAATCCCTTAACAAGATATCTTATTAACGCATTAATAAGACAAATGCAGTATAATGCGAACTGACAGCGGTAATTACTACCAATCGCACTCGTGCATTAATCAGTGAGGGAGAAAAATAAAAGCTTTAAGGATGGGAAGGGTACTTGTTATTTATTTATTTATGTAACGAATATGAAACATGAATTTGTTGATACATTTAGATTTGTAATTTGTACTGTTAACTATTTAAGTTTTGAAAATGGTCGACCTTAATTAATAGTAGAACTTAATTTTCAATTCATCATCAACATTACCTTTTCCCAACATAGCTAGACTAGACTTCCAGTTTTACTAGTAGAACTTCCATTTTACTTGGATCGTCTAATAAAAATATTTACTCCAACTTTTGTTCTCAACTAAATGCTACAAGCAAGCAGTCAAGGTGACCTATACGCTAATACAGGTTGATGCTTTGGAAGTGGTGAAGAAGAATTAGTACATAAAGTGTGACAGTGAAACTAAGAAAAAGGGTGATGAAAATCAAAGAGACACTTTTAATAAATCACGTTGAAAACCACAAACAAATTTCGATTTTCCCAATTTTCCCACGAGCATTAAAACCCACAACATTGTTGAACAGAACTTAAAACTTAATTCCATAACCAACCTTTTTACTCAAGTTTTAAGAGACCAACTTGACAAGTTCACAACTTAAGAGCCTTAAGTCACAAGTACCACTCCCAGAGTCTGGTAGATCGCGACGATATCTGTTAACAGTTCGTCATAAAAGCACGAAAGCTCTTTAACACTACATTCCTATATAACAATTTATGACCATATTTGACCCCGAATACAATGACTCCTACGCATCGAAGCTATAAACTTTACATTGAAAATCAATTTTTACATCACCCAGACAATGTGAGGTGGACAATAAATATGTATGTTGCGGTGTAATGATGGCTTGTTGGAAGTTTTAGAAGTTTCTAGTTAAGTATTTTAATGAAGGTACTGATTTTGGTCTTTCTATGTGGTCTGTACTAATTATGTCATTGTTACCATTAATCACGATGAAAAATATTACGACTGTTAAAGTTTCTTAACTGAAAGTAAATTATTTTTGATACTCATACTTATCATGATGAAGCTTTAAGACTTACTAAAGTTTGTTTTATTATAAAAGCTTAGATTTTCGGCATCTGGATTCCTGATAGTCTGACAACCAGTCTTATGAAGTGCTATCTGGTCAACCAGTTACTGATACTCACTTCATAATGGCTGAATACTGCTACTTTTACATGATGAATGTTGGTACTACTTACTGCATTGAATTTGATTTGAAACTGATATTAATTCTTGGGATTAGGGTACTTAGACAAGCGATGATAACAAGTCTTAACTCCTGTCAAGTAGGTCCTCAAGTTCTAGCGCTATCAATATTGTCCAATTTTCACACTTGTACAGTAACACGTACATATGACAGTTTAGTAGAACTACAGTACCGTTACGGACATAATTGAATTAACATAAGAGCATCATGTTAACAGTAAATGAGTTTTATTTCGCTACTGCGTAAGTGATGGTGTGATGAAGGCTTGGTTTATGATGTGATTGTGGCCATTGTTATTGGTTTTGGTGAGAAGAGGCTTTTTTTTATTCCTCGATAGGCTCGTTTTTGATGGTAAGATAAGATACGGACGCTTGCCTAGCACCTACTAGGTATATTTAGATGGGAAGATTATTGCTTGACTTTTTCAAAGCGTTTTAGCTTTTTACTCTTTTTTTACGCGTATCCTTAACCTATCAGCTTTAATTTAGTAAAATTTAAAAGTAACGAATGTCAAAAGTTAATAATTTCACTTTTGAAATTCGTCATTTTCATTAATTTGAATGAATATTGTCTAGCACTTTATTTTTGTTATTTCAAGATATGGTCAAGTTGCTTCCTCTTATTAGCTTGATATTCTCTGAAAGCTCGATGTTCGCAGCATAGCTTTTCTATTTCCATATTTCTTTATTTCTCGTCATTTCACCAGTCACATCGTCCTTCACACATCTATATATTGTTTCTTTGGTTCTTCTTCTATACATCAAGATTTCGATATTTTATGGACTGAATGAATAAGCAAAGAGGTTTTAAAGTTCACCTTGCCTTAACTCGCTCTGTGAAAACTCATACCAGATATAATATATAAAAATATATATTTATAACTCGTATGATCCTATTCGTAACGGTTGGAAGCGAACTGAACATAAATTACGTTCAAATTGTTGCGTATGCGCATCGAATAACTCGGATAGGATGTCGCTACTGATTCTAAACCATCTTTATTGTACATCTCTTTTAAAGGAAAACAAACTTTGTGTAATATAAGATAGGGGTGTTGTGAAGTGCCTGATAAATTTGCCCGATACGATAACAATATTGGGATGTAATATGTAAGATAATATACCGATTATACATATAAACTCAATACAATCAATTTTAAACGTTATTTATGATAAACGCTAGATTATTTCACTTTGAAAAATCTTTCGTGTAATCCAACCTTAGAAAGTGTATGTTTCATAAAATTACATTTATTAATATCTTATGGTGTACTCTTTGCTTACAATGTTCGTTTTATGTACTTGTGGACACTAAGCTTATAGTTTCAAATTAGCGGGATCTCTATTGATCTCTGAGATTATTGAGTTTCTCATAGTTTTCGTTCTTATTTATGCTTGTCTGTAGGTATCTGTCGCATATACAATCTTAACCAGAGGTCTAAAAGATCCACTTTTGTCGTACCACAATATGAATTTTATTGTGATCAAACTATTTTTAATCTGTGATTTAATCTATTGCTTAGCTGTGTACTCGAAAACTTTTTAACCCTTTGCTATGTGAAAGAATGGATAGGTTATTTCTAGTCAATCGTGTTTCACCGATACGTGATAGTGGTCAAACGAGTCTATCGATAAATAGATAAAACCCGTTAAATACCTATTTATTTAGTCTTTTAATGTTTGTTGTTATATCGGCAACAGAAAGGCATCAATCATCTGTAAAATTCTCAACTGTTTCAATGAGCACGGTTTATGAGAAACAGTCGGGCAATAGACGGACAGACAGATTCACGGACGGACAGCGGCGTCTTAGTGAAATAGGATCCCATTTTGTGCTTTGGGTACGGAACTCTAAAAACGTATTCTGCTTCATCATCATCATCATCATCAGCCGGAAGACGTCCACTGCTGAACATAGGCCTCCCCTTTAGACCTGTATTTTGCTTATGCGTATGAAATTCATTACAAAATGGTTCAGTAATTTCAAAAAATAAGGTCTTTAAATTTTATTAAAATGACGTTCTGCACACACGCTCTTTTACACACCAGATACCGTACTAAAGATCGATAAAGTTACCTTTAGTGATTATTTAATAGGCTAACATCCTTAATAGCGTGTGTAACATCGCTACCGCTCGATAGTGATCTGGAGCGCTATTGAATGTTAATATGTTATAAGCAGGGTGGATATCATACCAATTACCTAACGCACTAGTTGTATGGGAGCTTGTAAACACGTACGGAGATAAAATACTAGGGTAAGTAGGAGAAAGCAGATTTCAATATTTATTTTAATACTAGTTTTTGTCCATAGCTTTGCTCGCCTTATTACTTTTAACCTTTTCCAGGGTCTCATCTGTCTCTATATCAAAATCCATCAGAATCGGTACAGCGGTTTAGGCTTGGGAGTGTATCATATTAATTCACTTTCTTTTTTCTCTTTATTTGGATAATAATTTAGATGAGTGAAAACTGTATGGTGATTTAGACCAGTGTGAAAATATGTTTTTTTGGTTTATTTAATGCAAAATCTTCATTCATCAACGTCATTTTTGTAATTTTACTATATGAACGCGTTGATGTCTTCTGTTCTTAGTTAAGCTATCGGATCAAAAAACTTGTAATATAATTATGGTGAAGGAGGTAGGTGATAACAAAAAAAAAACTTATATCACCTTTAAAGTAGCAGTTCTAAATCAACTGAATTTGAAATATGATATGGATGGCAAATATGTAGTGAAACAACAATTTATTTATTTATACATTTTTACCGTAACCGAATTAAATTTTTGTGTGAGATAAAATTCAATTCGAATCAGGGTAAAGAAAAAAGAATATTTAACATACATTTTAAAAAACTTTATCATTTTGTACACACAATACAAAGTTCCTTAACATCTGAACGCGTTGATGTCTTTTGCACGCACGTTCACTTCAGTCGCACCGATATTAGTCTAGCTCATGTCAAGGCGATGCAATCATTGTTACTACGATTATTTTACTATTTAATCGCTAGCTCTGCACTTTATATACTACTAAACTTAATTGAAACTATTTGTATCAGTTTTCGACTTTAATGATTAACCCCCAAAAGTGTAATATTAGAACAATGGTTACATATGGGTTAGGTTAAAATAATGGCCATATTATTAACTGATCTTTACTTGACAAACGGTGATTCAGAATAAACATTGTTAATTAATCCAGTTTATTTTAATAAGGCTAAATAATCGCATTAAATTATCTAAGTAAAATTTTAACCTAACTAAAACAAAAAATGAAGCACAGAAATTCTTCCGTAGCTCATCTGAAGATTTACCATTAAAACTAAAAATCTCATAACGATATATCATCTAATATATAATACACAATCAGTATACGCATCACTTATTATATAATCAGCTATATCATTAAAGACAACGCGTCGGACACGCGACTAAATCGTCCATATACATATGAATTGCCGTAAAACCGTATTTTTGAACCGTAAATTGATGGGAGGTCCCCTAATTGTTGATGATATGCAAATATGACGATTAACACAACTATATTTTATCAGAAACTATGCCTAATATATCACTGTATATTAATATGACCTGGATTTTTTCGTTGTTCTTTTTTTATTGGCTCTTGATTAAGAGGCTGTATAACCTATTGTTTATATTTCACGGCTTCTCGAATGACGTGTGGTTTATATTAATATGTTTTTCTATGAGACTTGTTAGGGTTTCGACATTTAAAATATTGTGTGGCGCCGCGGGAGGCCCGCTGTTTTATGATAGATGTTTCTTTGAAATCTGAAGTTCTGTGTGACATGAATTTTGCGGGAATGGTCTTAAATTACCTATATTGTAGGATTTAACTGACGATACTAAATATATAGGATGTTAGTACATGATGTAAGATCCCTAATCGCAAATTTGATTATTTGAGTGCTGTGTTCAATAGTAACGCTTTGACGTCATCACATCAATATGCCTATTTCAGCTAGCTAAAAAAGACATAATATGATGGATTATGAAGTGATGACAACTACGAAGTAAAATGTTGTATAAAAGGTGATCGAACTATTGAGGTTTATTGTAATATTTTATAACAATTGGTTATCACAGCTTCCAGCTGCTTATTATCAAACATGGTATGATTAATATTACAATATTTGAGTTTGTTCAACACCTTCGAACATGTATTACCCCTACGCAGAATCACAGAGTTGTGATTTCTTTTTTATTTATCCATTGTTGAGTGTAATGTCTTTAATGAGGTACAAAGTATAAATAGTTAAATTTGTATCTTCGCAGCTATTGTAAACGAATCCAGATAAGTCACAATTTTTTTTGTACGATGCGTTCACAAGAAATTTCACAAGTTTGACATTACCTTTTCAGTAGGTCATGTCAATTCGGGTGCCAGGAATTTCTAAGTCACAGGAACATATTGGTCGCGGGAAAATCTGGGGCTGGTCACAAGGATGTATTACCAAGGGGATGTAGTAGGCAATTTATTTCAGGTAACTAAAAACAACCCTGTAGATGGTTTGTTGTCAATACAAGTTTGACAGACTCTATCGCTTCAATGAGGGGAGGAGCCGTTGATAACATGATTTTCCACTACCCCAAATTATGACAATTCAACACTTTTAAGACTCTACTATCTTCATTATTGCTGCCATTTTGTTTCGGTACTTTTTTGTTACATACTTGTAAGCTCAAGGAATCATCACTTTTATAGGTGAAGAGGGAGGCGGTTATATATAAATTATAATTTGAGACTAGTGTCCGCCGCAGCACCGCCCGCTTTAGTGCTCAATTAGAAACGCCCACGTTGCATTTGCATAACATCATATTTTGGTTTCGGCGTTTTTTTGCGTGTGACGAATATGTGCAGAATGTGACTGGTGATCTAAATGTTGCGTATAACGATCTTATATTGTTAAAATATTTTTCTCTGTCTTTACAGGACTGGTGAAAACATATTTCTCGTTTAATATTGACGTACCCTGAATTCACATCTACATGGTATAATTATATGTTGTGGAAAATGAGGGACGAAAGACAGAAGAGTATAAAATACTAGCTAATGTCATAAGCTGTTCATCAACAGACATATTTTATTATGAAATATGGATTATATCTTTAAACTCATCCAGAAAAATATCAATTCAAATCTTATTTCTAATCGAAGCTCAAGATAAACGACTGTTAAAGCTCAAAGTTTTGATGTTCTACAAGCCATTTGCCCACTCGTGGGCCATTAATGAGCGTTCATTTCACTCAATATCACCCAAATGTCGTATAATTTATGTTTCTGTCGATATAAAAGTCCAAAATATATGACGATGTCAAAGTTCGAGTGGATGCCCGTCACCAATCTATATTGCCTTCAAATAGCATCGGAATGTCATCCGACGCCACGCTATAGACCACATGTATAAAACTGTTGTATTTTAATACAGCACATAAACCGCGGCCCGACTTTATACCAAGTATCTGTAATGGCCGAGAGGGAAATCCGAAAATGTCACTTTAAATAATCGTGTTCATTAGTAAACATTTAAAACACGCATTAGGAACGCTGGGTGCCGGCGCCCGACACGATCACAATCTTAGTACACATAAATGTATCTCTGTCCTGCTCATTACAGTACTGGTAGTAAGTGTGCGTAAGGGACGACGCTTCCTAAGCTGCAGTTTCGAATAAGGAATAGAGAGGTGAGACGGCGATTGCATCGACGCATGCGCAGGGGATACGTACTAATTAAGCGGCCGACTCTTACCGATAAACGGCCCCAAAAGATCCTCTCCTAAGATGTTGCAATTAAGACATACACTCGAAAGAAGCGGGCGTCGAGAATCGGTACGATTTAATCGATTTCCGTTTAAATTAAACGTCGATTAGTATTTAAATTCGGACACACAATGTTTGACGACCCGCCGCGAGGTAATTGGTGATAATTTTTTTAATTGATATTGTCGTTTGTGGCGATTTATATTATAGGTAGTAGTCGTCGTGTCGTAGGCGTCCCGTAACGCGGACACTTATCGTGCGGCATTATGTAATTTTTTTAATTGGTCACAGTTGACATTTAGCATGGTTCAATTACTTATTTAAGATATGAGAGTTTCTTTTTTTAAAAATTAACTGTCGTGTCTCACTGCAGGCCTTTTATGACTAAATATAATAATCGTGACGGTTCGTGCACTCTCGTATCGGACGGAGTGACTTAATTGATGCATCGGGAGACGTTGAAGGTTGTCGTGGATTCTGTATAAAACTGTGAATGTTCGAGGTTCATGAGCGTGTAAAAATGTCGTAATAATCGCTGAATAACGGAAACTGACACTTCCATAATCATTGGACGCGGTAAACTTTATGTCTATTAAGTTAAAGCAAAAAACAACAATTTGTCTGCTAAGTACTGCAAGTTGATTGTTTTCCAATGTTCTATGTTGGTGGTCGATTTATTTCCATGTGTAAAGTTTATAGTGGTTGTTCATTAAAATACGTTAAATTATTCCAAAGACTGGTTTCTTTACGGGTTTCGAGCCTTTTGGTGAACTTTTAACATATTGTTGAAACGCTTTCTTGCTTAAGAGTATGGTCTTAAACGAGACTTGCACATATTTCTATTTTTAAAAGAGAAGGTGTCATGTATATTACTAAATATTTCTTATAGGGCCGTTGCTCCTATTCCAGACGCAAATATACGACTTTTTGCTTTCCCTACGACTTTTTAGTATAAGTTGTTTAAGATTTTACATATTTTTTTAGTCAAATTAGACATGTAAAGTTCCTTGTTCGTTGCATGACAAATTGTATACCGTTTCTAAGAAATTGGCTGGAAAAAGTATAGAACATCAAAAATATTGATCCAACCAAAATTACACTAATAACAAAAAAAAAACCGTTAATATAATCGTAATCTCAATAAACCGTATCTTAGTTTAATTTGTGTGAGGACGGATGTGGCTATCCGTCGGATATCACGCATTAGGAGTCGATAGTTAAGTGCACTAATTGAACGTGTGATACCTCGGTATGAAGACATTACTAGCATACATGTAGGGTTAAGTTTTGATTCCGTTGAGAGACCGCATTGAGATGACTCCATATTTTATGAAAAAATACACAGGATATTGAGGACAATTGGTGCACAGGTCGTTGTTGTCAAACAGACAGGCGAAGCGGATGCGATCCGAAGCGTTTGTAATGTATGGAATTGTTTGAATCCAGTCACATAGAAAAGCGAAAGCGATCCGATAGTCTATGTGACTGGCTGCAATCAATTCCATACATTATAAACAAAAACGCTAGCTTCGCGTTCGCCACGCCTATCTGTTTGACAATAGCTTTAAAGAGTGCAAACAGAGCCAGATTGGCATAAAACAGAGAGCTTTGGAAAGAGGTAGGGGAGGTCTTTGCCCAGCAGTGGGTCCATTAATAGGCTATTTGGAAAAATGAAAACAATTTAATTTCAAACATCAACCAGCTTTTCAGGAATCAATAATGAACCCACGATATAGGAGAAATTCTTAATGATTGGCAAAAAAAAATTACAGTTTCAGACTTCTAAATGTCAATTTATGCTCAAAATTCAACATTTCATCACCGTGTCTGAGTTCTGCTCTTCATCATCATCGTGTGGCAAATGTATTCACAACTATGATGGGGTCTGCTTCCAGTATAACTGCATACAGTTGAATACAATGGTGCGAATGTCGGACTTCATATCCCTAGCAGCTCCGCCATTTAAACTCCTAATTATCATTAAGCTAATTAGATTCACACTGGGACTAAAATAAGCTTTTTTTATATGTCTCTATTTACTCGAATATAACAACAGTCATGGAAAACCTTGATTTTCATCTCTGAAATCGCTTACTGATGGTGAGCAAGCAATAAAAGAAAACAAGCGTAAACAAAATGATATTTATAGCCCCCAGTTGAACAATATTGACCAAGCTGATCTTAAACACGGTATTGCTAAACGTAGTTCATACAGCAGTAAGTAGTTTTAGCGTGAAAGCAACACTTTTTGAACTGAATGTATCGGAATTAGCGTCGTTCTGTTAAACTGTTAATGTGATCGGAAATACCACTTTGCTGAGGTCTAATGTTCCTCTTTCAATTTAAAATTCTCAAAATTGAAAGAAAGAAGAAGAATTATCTCAAACATACAATATACGAGTCTGAAATGGTCGTGTTTAATTTTAAAGCAACGTATCGTCATTCGAGGACTTGACTATTTCTATTTCCTTAACAATGTACGTATATATTATGTAAAGTATTTTTAATACAATGTATGTACCTGGAAAGTATTTAAAAGTACACTTTATGACGGAAAACAACGTTCAAAAGCTCCGATTGAATCGATTTTCCATCAAAAGTAAACCGTGGCAATAAAACAAATGAGTGTGTGTTCGAAACAAACAACAAATCACTCTACTCCAATTTACAGAACGTTAAAACCGTGTGTTTGGTAATTGATACGCTGTTCAAACTATTTGTATAGAAAGCGTGTGGCCAAAAGGTTGCATTTAAGTAATCTCAGACGATCACGATCGCGTGACGAATAAATTCCATCGATATATTGATTATATATCGATTTTTATCACGGTTTACGGGAACACGGTCCGATACCGATGTGTGAGTATAGATAAATGCTTTCAATTATATCGATAAATCCTCTATTATAATTAACTAGCGTTTACACGCGGCGTCGCCGCCCAAATGTGAATATTTTAATTTCGAATGAATATGCTGGATTTATTAAAAACTATTTCGTATCTAATGAGGATTTTAAATTATGTACTCAGCAGCTGTTAAGCTCAGAGAATCGTTTAAATGTAATTGAAACACCTACTAGCTTAACATATATCACATGATGGTGTTATTGACTGAAGTAACAGCCGTTTGTAATGCGTTTCGATTTAGAATTAAAAACTTATTGCGAAATCTAAACGGTAATTCTAAACACAGTGAATGCTAATTCGCAATACAAAATGTATGCACAAACAAAAAGACGTATCTACATTAAGTAATGTAGATAATAATGGACAGAGCAAATATAGATTTTGTTCTCGCTCGTCTGTCAAATGTATTTCACGGCGTTTTATATATCTTGATAGCCGGCAATTTGAACATTTCCACAGTGACGAATCGATTCAGTGTAACAGTTCTATCGATCCTAATAGAAACGAATAAATATTTAATTATCGGCCTTTATAGTGAATGGTAACGCAACGGATTGTAGTGCTTTGTTAATCATTTTAATTTGTTCTATTGGCCATTTGCTATCAGATAAATCGACTGATATCGGATTGCGATCAAAGGTCACTGATAAATTGTTAACACTCATTTCTAATAAGAAAATCTGCGAAGCTGTTTGAATAAGAAGCGATTGTATTACTTCGAAGTGAACTATAACATTTTTATAGTTATAAAGTGTAATGAAAATCGATTGTGAAAGTTATCGATTGAAACCATCGATAAAACTGACCGACCGTGTGAATTTCGTCGTCTGAGACGTCGGACTTTAAGATTTTTAAAATGTGTTCCAAAGGCGTTACTTCTTAACGTGCGCCGCACGAGCTAATGTAAAGCTAAACTTGCGTTAATCATAGTTATTACACAGTTTATTATTAGCGCCGAGTTTGTTAGCGATAGGCACGTCACTTTACATATCGATATACTAGACGGACGAGCGCTGCAACGCAACGTTTTATCGCAAATCATAAACATGTTTGCATATTACGTTTTTGGTATGGAGCACTATAAACTTAACAACGGTTCAAATTGCTCATCAAGGTTTTATTATTTGAATATATTAATATCGTAGTCGAATTTATCGACATTATATCGATATGGCAGCTATCAATCACGCGTCGGTTTGCATGAAAGGCAATGAAGACATTACCCCCAATAATAACACCTCAAAACCTTAGACGGGCCGCGTTTATTAGATCAATAACTTTATAATGCAAAACGATTTATTATTATATAATTATACAGCCATAATCGAGCAACGATTAATTGGGGTGACGTATAATCGATCACACGGCGTGACGAATCGGGTTGTTTGGTATCGATTTTTTTAACTCGACTAATGCGTATAGGGCAGTATGTTTTAATGGGTACGATTTAGTTTATCGTGTGATCACGATGTTAATGAGTATTCGTTTGGAGTTTATTTAATCAGTGCTCTTTGAATAAATGAGATGTTCCATTGGACTTATGTGCGCGCGCGCAGTTGTTTATTACATGTTAATATTTTCACTCTGTATAACATTTCCGCTGTCGCCCTGGTGTTTGTAATTAACTTCGGGCCACTCGACATTTATCTCACGTCTTCCTTTCTCGCTCAAATGCTTCATCGATAGATATATAGTGCTCATCGATATAAATAGTTTTTTGCATTATATTTAGAGTTGAGTTATTTTAGTGTTGTGCATGAACACGAGTGAGACACCAATCATCATCGATTGAGAGATACTAAGTTATCTAAGAGAATGTGGATACGGGTATTGATTAATGTGGCTTGTAAATGCTGCTGTTATTTGATCCTTATGATTTTGAGTTATTGGTGTTGTGTAATATATTTCATTTAGAAATAGCTAGCCCGTGAGTTTACCTTCATATAGATGAGGAGTTTTATACCTTAAACTTGAGATAGCGAAAATCCACATAAGTTAGATGATACTTGAAAGTTGTGCTAGCTAAAATACCAGTGATGAACTTAGTGTCAAGTGAACAACAATTGCATTATATATTCATACATACAGGTAGATAGATCACGAACATTACATTACCCACACGAGTTCACATCTGGAGCACGACGACGAAATCACGGGGACGTATCCACCAGTAGCACTGGAAAGGACATGAGTCGAAGGACCATGTTTGACCTTCATAATTATGAAGATCAGTGTCCAAAACAAAGAAGTTAGAATGAGAGATCGAGGGGATAGGTAGAAATGTCTTTAACTTGACTTTTAAATTAGGTAATGGCATCCCTTGGCAATTGCCCTCTTTGAACTCTATGCAATACAATTTACAGTGGAAAATTGAAAGTTTGCTAGAAACGCATTAAGCCGCATCCAGAGACCACACATCTTGACTAGAGGTGAAGGGTCATCAATTAGGGTGAGCCCTATTTTTAACCCGCCGACTGCAACCTCTCATCGCCGCAACCGACGTGCAATCACGGATTAACCCTAAACGAGAGTAAATAGAAGCAATCTTGTGGTGAAATGTACTGCATTCATGTTTTGTTGCACGTTTGCCGCGCTCGCAGCTAGATGGAGCCAGTGATTTCGATGTAAGCGGTTCAAGGAAAAATCACTATCTTGTCCAGGTGTAATCGTGAATGAATGATTGAGGAAAACGATGAAATTTTTGTTTGAGTCACTGGTTTTTGAGAAAGTTGTAAAGAGTAACTGTATGTGCACAGGGTAACGCAAATTTCCTATTAAACAAGGTAACATGTCAGGTAAATGAAAATGTTAATGTTTGAAATTATTAGTAATAGTTGTACGTTTTATTTATTATAATATATTGAAATTGTGATGTCAGACTAAGTTTTTATTTTCCTTAAATTAGTTATACATCTCATGCATATGTAATTAGTTGATTAAATTCCCCGCATGACATGCGATCATTATCAGTAACAAAGGGCAAACTACAGCCTCTCCATCTTATTTAGAAAGTAAGCACCTTATTTCAAAGCCATGACAATATTTTTCTTCTATCAAAAAAATATCTCCTCGCATCTATCCCCATTTCTCAAATCTATTAAGCTGTATCTGATAAATAAACTAAGAAACACACAAAAATGTCGTCCCTAAAGCGGGACATAAACAAAATTTTATTCAATCGACAAGAGACATTTTGAATCAATTAATAAATAATAAAAGTTGTTCGTAAAGCGGACATTACCGGAGTAGAAACAATAAAATGCGGAGCGTCCCATCCTCATAAATCGGTGTAACAAGTGTCCCACTGGGCCCCACTGGGTCGCACGGGGCCCTGGGGACGCGGGGCGCTGCGGGCGCACGGTGGCATAAATTATACGACAGCAGTGCACGGGTTGGGTGCAAGGTGTAACTAGTGTTGGGATATGGAGTCGATTGTTCGGGAGCTTTCCTATGATATTGGTCATTTGTAATTTGTAATTTCGGTAGCAGTTGATGGACCTGTGGAAAAGTATAATTTGCTGTGATAGCTCAGCTGTTGATTGATTCTTTGGTAAAATTGTATTTAGTTTTCTTGACAACTCAAATGGAAAAATGTCAGCAGTTTTTTTTGAGAATTTTAAAATTGGGATCTATAAACTGCTAATAAACTGAGTAGTCCTATTGTGCACCCTTCCATTTTTTGCCGATTCAAATTATTTCTCGACAAAAAGTATTTAAAACCAAAAATACTCAGAACAAAATCACCTCGAGCGCACCCATATTCCATAGGTTAAAATAATTACATTAGTTTGGTGGCAATAACAATAATTTTGTCCCGTTAAGGACGTCCCCGCGGGGCACTCTGCCTTCACAGATCACCAGATATGAACTTTGAGTTACGCGACAGCAGGCTCTATGCTCTTGTGACAAATAACTGACTAGGCATGGAGGTATGGAGCTAGCAGCCTTTGCATCTTTAAAAAAAAAATGGAAGTCTGACGTTTGACGCATTGTCGAAAAAATAAAAAAATGTTAAATAAACTTCTTAGAGCCGAAATGAAAAAAAAAGTGGTGCACAAATGGACAAAAAAATATACTATAAAAGAAATTGAGTGTTGTTTAATAAGTTGTTGTAGTTAATATACGTTGGAGCTTCTGGAAAATCAATGGACTCCACAACGCAAGGTTTATGCGAAGTAAGTATTAAATTCTTTTTTTGAAATCGTTGCAAATGCACGTCTGTTATTTAGATGAATAATATGATACCTCTTACCGCTTAAAACATGATTAGGTATAAAGACGGTCCCAACTTAGATTCTAGATATTAATTGTATAATTTGTGCCCTAGGGCGTTCATAGATCTTAAATCTTATGACCTTTGACTCATATCACAACTTGTGACATGATATTCAAAAGATTAAATTTGACATTTGTGTTTTTTCATGCTCTTCAGGATCCAGCATAGCTTGCTGGATCCTGAAGAGCATTAAACGTCTGTGCATACTGGCAGGTAAAAAGTGTTTCTCATTTTATTCGTAAAACATTCGAGGTTCATTCGACTCATTATTCAAACAAACATAAAATTATAAACGTAACTATTTACAAATAAAATTGTGTCATAACCGTGTAACACCCAACATAAAACACGAGAGAACATCGTTTTCTTTTTAACGACCCTTAAATTACCTTAAAATATGTTGCTTAATTAACGGTGTCATACTCCAATAAAACTAAAATAAAATCATGTGGAATTTATCAAACACAACGTGAAACATTTGTTACCAACAATTTTATCTCAAGTCGAGCGCCCCGTGAAGATAATATATGGGCATAATGACAGGAATCCTTTGCCTAAAAAAAAAGAAAACTGACGCCATATTGAATTTGTGGTATTCGAAATGTTCGAAAAGCGCACATTACTCGTTATTTAAATTATTAAACGCGTTCGCGTGATGTCAAAATTGTTAATTTGATCTATTTATTTTGTTACTCTGAATTGTTAATGTATTTGCTTTTCCCACGAATCAATTAATGAAGTAACTGTTTATTTAAGTTTACGAAAAAAGAGATGGCAGGACAATCTACTAGTAGATGCGTAGCTCGATGGCTGGTCCGAAGTGGCACTAGAAAAGAACATTTGGAAGGATAAGGGGGAGGCCTTTGCCCAGCAGTGGGACATAAATGGCTAATAAAAAAAAGGTGAAACGATATAAATATTGCTATTAAAAACATTCAATTCCATCGATTATGGATCCTTCCCATGTTGATTCGGTAATGAAAGAAAAACATTAAAAACATCGGTTTTATACATGACGTTTTATAGAATTTGAAAAATCTTAGGATGTTAGATCGGAAGAGTATCAAGTCACGTATCGATAGCCATTAAATAAGTTTACTTCCATAACTGAGTTCAGTAAGAAGAAGCATTAACAATTTTACACTTATTACATTTCAGTTCATCCCATTAAGTAATAGCTTTGATAGTACTTTCGACTGATGTAATTGCACCTGATACGACATGCCTTTGCTTCACAGAAACATAATAGAACCGTTTTTATGATTTTATAGTTTACTTCGGCACTAAACTTGTCGAACTAAATACGCCCATTAAGTCAGAACCGATTCCAATACTCGCAACAATTTGCAATCGTTTAGAAGCTTTTTACGCGGGAAACTGCAACTGATGGGCCGCCATATTATTTTCTTATTACCAATTTATTTTTACGCGCCAATAACTTCTTGATATACAGTTTTGACTCTTAACACTTTATGTTTACGAAGATCCATTTTAAAATAATATTGAAAATATAAAATGTACTAAAATTGTTTAGCAAACTTATTTATGCGGGTATCAAAGGCGAAGGTTAGAAAAATACGTTCTAAATTCAAGCTGCGAGGATTCAAAGATGGCGGTTGAATTAAGACATTAGTTGCAGGATTAAGTTCGCGGAGTGCCTCGTGGATGGACGCGTAATAGCGGATAATTGTCATCGGCATGCTTCGCCCTCGTTTCGATAACAATTTATGAGTATATTTTGGTCACGACCTATAAGTAATTGTTGAAGGATCGTCCCCAAGAGTTGGAGCACGACCGACTTGATTTGTTGCCTTGTCTTTCGTTACCTGAGTAATTTTAAGAGACATATTTTCGTATACTTATTTGATAAATGTCATCAAATTAAAACCTGACGTTTGCTGTTTGCGACAAATCTTTGCCAGTTACCTTTTTTTTTTAGGTGGTAAAATCATCAAAATTGAGTCCTCCCGCCCTGGGTGGGGCGGAAGGGACTTTCAGACTCTTACTGACTAAAACCACCCGTGTTCCTTCGTATGCCCTTTACGTTCCGGGGCCACGATATCCTGGGTTAAGAAAAACCCGCGACCCCAGCAGGCATTTGGCGCGAAATACGACGCGCCACCGACCTGGGCTTGGTCCTTGGTCGGACGGCGAGCTCCCATTACTCACCGTCCGCAAGCCGACTCCGCCGCTGTGCCCTCTGCTGATCAGAGGGACACGCGTTAAAGCGTCCACACGACAGGCTATTCGCATAAGGGGAAAAAAGAGACACCTTAGGCACACAGTGCCTAAGGAAGAGTTTTTGCCCCCATCCCAGGGTGCACCGGCCCGAAAAACTGGTCTTTCCCCCCGGACGTATCCCGCGTATCCGAGGGGGAACTCCAGTCCACGGGCGCACGTGGAGGTTTCCTGTCTTAGCACCCCTTGCTAGTTACCTTAGCTTTAGAATATAAACATATTACGATCTTTATGGTCACATGGCCCTGATTATGATTTGTCATTACCATTTGCAATAGCTAAACTTACAAAGCTCAAAGTCACGACTCTTTGTTATCATCCCTCAATCCTCATCTATCTATCCACCTTAGACCACGAAGTATCTCAATTTGTCAACGATACGAGCCCTGCCCTGACCTGTCGCTAAGACATCGCATATTTCACCGGGCAGGTCGAAAGCGTCATTTTAATAAATAACGCTCGACAATTTGGCCAAACTATAAAAGATAACAGGCCGCAAGACGTTTTTCCGATAAGCGATGTGACCGACAAATGTGAAGAGTAGTCTGAAAAAACAGAGGCGGTTTTGAAGTGTCACATGATTTTTAGGCATTGTTTATTTCATGCAGCTCTTTCACAATTTGCTTTGATATCAAATCAAATTGTTTGTGAATCACGTACTATAATTATATGAGTTAATAACATTAATGACAATAATAACTAAGCTTAAATGTTCCTTAAACCAAATTCTACAATAGACCACTACATACAGGCCAGGCTTGCGCAGGCAAAACTGTGGTCACAGTATATACAGTATTGGATCTCCCTACAAACGGACGAAACGCGAGCTATACCTACGCGCCTCGATGTCGGGGCGCGCTCGAGGCGCAGACAGTCACGGCCGTACCGTAGTGATGAACGGACGGTGCTTTGATTTTTTTTAGCAAATATGACAAGTAGAAAATATTGTGCTGTGTTTGGGTGTTTAACGTCAACAATAACGCATCCAGACATAAGTTTTTTTAAATTACCTGCAACCTCTGAAAGGTGAGTACTAACTATAAAATAATTTTACTTACTAGTAGCTAGTAGCCGTGCTAGTAGGTAGGTACATAATGTGTGACTTTTTAATGGTTATGCATTTTCCTTTATCTCACGAAAAAAAGGGTATTTGGGTTAATAAATACAGTAAAATGAATAAAGTAAAGGAAAGTTACTGAGGCAAGTTAAATAGTTAAGTTATAGGCGGTTCTGAATGAATCATGATACGGTAGGTACTTACTCTTGTGTTAAAACTCCAGTGCATGTGTGTTTTGTTAGTTAGTATTATTCAAAGTAAAGTCATGGTGTAACGGCGCGGTGGGATTGTCGGCGGGCACGGAAATGAAGCAGTGAGCTTCATTTACCTACGGTACGGTGTACAATCAACGTATATTCAGTGTACTACATAAACTTTAACACAGTCATGAATCTTGGAACGTAAGAGTACATAGTTCGCTCCGTATTTGAGTGTGCGCACTCGGTTGCATTAGGCCGACTGCCTGCGCGAGCGATGCGCTGTACGAGGTAGCGCGAGCGGCGCACTGACCTTGAAGGAGCGGTTGACGCGAATCCACACGACGACGTAATCAGACCCTTGTTATATCGTCACGGGTGCGTTTTACGTAACGGCGCTACAGTAATATTTGTTTATTATCTGTGTTTTGTGTATGAATAACACTAGAAAAACCGGCCAAGTGCGTGTCGGGCCACGCACAGTGTAGGGTTCCGTAGTTGCCCATCAAAATACTTATGCGAACTAACTTAAACTGAGTCGCTGAATTTAATTTTAAAAAGAAGAATTTTCAAAATCGGTCCAGGAGTCTTTGAGAAATCGGGGAAAATACACAAAAAAAAAGATTACGACGAATTTAGAACCTCCTCCTTTTTTTGAAGTTAGTTAAAAATAGTTGACGATAAAAACCTACCTATTCCCTAAAAACATACCTATTAAAGCTGTAAAAATAAAGTTGACAAACTTACATTTGCAGTTGAAAAACATGTTCTCCGATACGTTTTGTTTAAGAAAATATGTTATCTAAGTACATTTTATAAGTTGGTCGACTATTACTCGTAAAGTTGTAAAGCCTACTTAGTCATGATAATTTTCTTTTAAACTTCGTTATACATACTACTATTGTGAATTTTTTCACACCCCTATACATAACCGTTTAGCTGGTAGAGGGGGGGGGACATTCGAGTCGAGCAAAATTTAGCACTTTAAAGCTTTTAATATTTCACAAACGAATTTTTTTATCAAAAAATTGTCATTGAAAATTATCAATATTTTTTAAAGACCTATTTAATGATACCCCACACTAAGGGGTACACGAGAAAAAAATAAAACATCCCCACTTTACGTGTTCAGGAGGTACCCTAAAAAAAAATATTTTACGAGATTTTATTTTACCACTTTTTCGGCACAACAAATCCGTATATTTACACCAAATTGCAGCTCTCTAGTACTGTGCGTCTCTGAGCTAAACTGCGGACAGACGGACGGACGGACGGACATGGCGAAACTATAAGGGTTCCTTGTTGACTACGGAACCAAAAAAATACATTTGACCGTCTGTGTGTCATTAGATAGGTAGTTGAAATTTTCACAAAGTATTAGCTGAGATAAAAAGTTACTAAAATTACTCTTCAGTTGTTTCTTGCATTTTAGTTGAGTAGGTAAATGTTGGAGTTTCTAAGGATTGGAGTTTTGTAACGCGGCAGTAAGGAGACTGCACATTTTTTTTCCCTTTAAAAGGATTTTTTTTTTCAGACGTCTTCAATGGTTGCAACTGATCCGTCGAGATGATTTGGAAAACAAACCTAATTTTAGTTCCTACCAAGTTTGTGAAAAACATTTTAATTTGGAGGATGTATTGCATTCATCAAATAGAAAACTTTTGAAAAAGAATGCCCTACCATTGCTGATGCTGCCAAGCTTAGCTAGTACTGATCCAGGAGTCTCTCTAAAAGAAGATAAACAAACACAAACTGCTCCGTTGGTAGGAATTGAAAATAGTACACAGACTGAAAATGCAACAAATGAAATCTTTGCTCAAACCTCAACGAGTCTCTCTAGCAACACTCCAAGAAAAAGAAAATTGAAAGTTGAACTCCTACAATGCAGAAAGAAAATAAAATTATACGAAACTGAAAATAAAACACAAAAAGCTGAAGAAAATACTTTCCATCGACTTTGCGATAAATTTTTGACTGACAAGCTAGCTCTCATGATAAAAGCCCAAGGTAAACTAAAACAACATGGAAAAGGAAATCGATATGATGAAGACTACATCATTTACTGTTTAAATTTATACCACATCAGCCCACAAGCATACCGGTTTTTGCAAAGTGCGTTATGTTTACCCTGTCCTTCAACATTGTACAAGCATTCTTTCCCAATTACAACTGAAATCAATGAAAGAGCTATGTCTCTTCTTAAATTAAAAGTTGCACAAATGACAGAAACAGAAAAAAATTGTTCAGTTATGATTGATGCTATGTCATTAAAAGCAAATCTTTTCTTTAATATTAAAGAAGACAAAATTACCGGCTTCCACGAAATTGAAGGATTGCAGTCTCCTGAACCCGCTAAAAATGCGTTAGTAATAATGGTTCGTGGTATATTTGTAAACTGGAAACAGCCTATTTCATATGCATTAATTTCAGAATGTCGAAACTATGAAGAAATAAATAAATGGATTGATAAAGTACTGCAAAAGTTATTCGAAATTGGTCTTAACGTCCGTATTTTTGTGTCCGATCAAGGTTCTGATTTATGGAAAGCTGCTAAACAAAGATCAGTTTCAATTGAAAGACCATATTTTTTTTTGAATAATAGAAAAATTTATTATGTTTTTGATGCACCGCATCTAATTAAAAACGTTCGAAATAACCTGATGCAATATGATTTCCACTTCGGTGATTCTATAGCAAAATACGATCACGTTGTCAAGTTTTATAATCACGACATAAAAAAGAGTTTAAGGCTTGCACCTAAACTTAACAACAGTCATATCAAACCCACAAGCTTCGAGAAAATGAAGGTTTGCTATGCGACACAACTTCTTAGCAAGTCCGTTGCAAATGGCATTCGTACGTATATAGATAACAATGAAATTGAAGAATCCGGCAGAGACACGGCTAACTTTTTAATGATGATGAATAATTTGTTCGATTCTTTGAATACATCTAATCTGAGGAATAGTTATGAATATAAAAGAGCGTATGAAGGCAATGAGTCACAAAAGGCATTTTTTAAACAGATGTTAAGCTTTTTCAAAGACTTAAAATTAAAGAATCCAAAGAATGGCAATGACGTCACATCAAGTGTTAGATTCATTGAGGGTTTCCAAATAACTATTACATCCATAATGCTCTTGTTCGATGAGTTGCGAGTGGAAGGATTTAATTTTCTTATGACTAGAAGATGCAATCAAGACGCTCTTGAAAATCTATTCGGACAAATACGAACGAAAAATGGCACGGCTCTAAATCCGACTTGTAGACAATTTTCATCGGCTTTCAAAAACTTATTTTTCTGCAACATCATGAAACCTCCAAAAGGCGGAAATTGTGCGGATGATTTCGGAACTCTTCTTGTTCAAACGACGAATAAAAAAGATACTAGGGATGCATTAACGGTATCATCCAACGAATTATCAAATACAGATTGTGAAGAATTTTCCAGCATCCAAATTACTAGTTCAGATTACAATCAGCTAGATATACCAGAAAAAAATTCACTTTTTTATATTTGTGGATATCTTCTTAAGCGTTGTTTGGAGAAACATGATGATTGTCATGCTTTTAAATCGTATGTGAAACCCGATCAAAGAAGCCACAATTTCAGCTCCCAGAGTCGGTATTTAAGGTACCGGGACTACAATAAGAATAATTCGCAAACTATTTTGATTGTACCCAGCGATGATTTTGTGGAATATATAGAAAAAATGGAGGAAATATTCCGAACTTCACTTAAAACCAAACATATAAATTGTAATTTAGCTGCAGGTATATATAATCAAGTAAAAGATATTCCTTTTTCTCCACCTTGTCCATGTTTCCCAAAACAATTTTTAATTAAGCTTTTTATTAGAATGCGAGTTTATTATACTTTAAAATTCAATAATAAAGCATTTCGTACGAGTCAGTCAAGGCGCAAATATTTTTCGGTCGCAAATTTATAAGCACAATTTGTTTTTCAAACAAACATTTGTTTTTAAATTAAATCTATTAATAAAAAACAACACGCATTTTTATTGAACACTTCCTTTTCAATATACAAAGTATTTTATTTGTTTACTTAAATATAAGAAAAGTATATTTACAATCACAACACTAAATAGAAACAGAAAGTAGGCAAATGTAATTAAAATGCTGGAGACGGGCGTCGGACAGCCCTAACGCATGTTTACGTACCGCGCGGCTGTAGGTATTTATTTCTATCATGCGGCCGAGAGCCACTACTGTAGATATTTATACTGTGCTGTGGTCAAGCTTGTGCGTGTGGTAGGCCCATAAAAGCCCTTATTTATAAATTTAATTAAAATAAAGGTGTAAAAGAGAACTAATTAATATTCGATAGAACCATTTCGATCATAGATTCACAAACAAAGTTTATTCCCCGGTTTATGCCTAAATCATAAATCTCCGTAAATCCGTAGCGGAACATAATTATCAGCAATTTTAATCTGTTTCGTCGTTACTTTAATTACTCTAGAAACATAGAAGTCTTTTTCCATGTTTGGTAAATTATTTCAATTTTTATTTGAACAGGATATCACTTCTTCCTGTTATAATAATTTTGTATAAAAAAACAGCTGTCAGTAATTTCCTTGGGTTAGAGCGTGGAGAATGAAAAAATCACTACAATTTAGATATAACGTTCAAAATGTTTGTATCTTTTGATTTCTTTACGGCTATTCGATTTAACGGAAAAAGCAGAACTATCATAGTGGGTTATTATAACAGCTATTATTAAATATGTTTCGGTACTAGTTTACCTGGTTGCTGTGTAAGCTTGATAGTATTAATTAGTACAAAAAACTAGTATTTAGAACTTTTATCTTTGAATTATTTTATACAGTTTTGAAAATTATAATGTAGATAGTTTGGCTTTCACATTTTCCAATATGACGCTTGGTGACACATCTTTTGGCAGAAATAGTATTTATTTTTTTCCGACATTGCACTGGCTCAAATCGTATAAGTAGCGGCTGAAAGAAGCTGTTAGTGACATTATTGGCAGAGGTTCTGCAAATGCGAAGAGCATTTGCAGAACCTCTATGATGATAATTGATACTCACCATAATATGATGATAATTGTAATAAGCTGATTGATGTCTTTTCTTTGGGGAAGGGTTGTCACATCGATTGACATTTTTTTTCTCACACAAAAATACATCTAATTACTACAAAACCATATCATACCAAACCTCTCTGTTTTCAAAACTACTCTGTACGCTCATTACCCGCTGATGGCACCGACGTAATAATGTGAGCTATCCGTCAATGCGCGCGCGCAAAGGACACGGCTTTCTCAGCGCGGGGTGGGGCGGCCCGCGGCGCGCGCGCAGCGTTTTGTTCGCCTGTCAACTGCAGGTGAGGGGTCAAGTGCTGGACAAGGTTTTCAAGGGTTATGTGATGTAGTTGTGGAGTGATACAGATTGGAGGGAAGAATGATGCGTTTTGTTTTGAGTGACATGTTGATGTGGCTTTGTTTGGAAGAATTTTAGTTGACAGCGACGAAGCCTACAATGTGGAGTGAGGTTACCCAGAAGAAGCTTGTGAATGTTTGATTTCAGAACGTGCGTCGAAAGAAAATCGAAATACTGGAGGTACTGTGTGAAAGGATATGGCTAGATAGGATGTGACCAGTGAGAAGAGTTGGGAATAGAGAAGTGCAAAAAAATAATAATTTGCTGCACAGATGTCAAATAAATTGTTAATTCCATTTCGGCAGGATAATGATGATGATAAGTTGATAATATCGTAAAATAAAAATAATTTATAAAACTTGAACTCAAACAAAACGGTTGGAACAATTGGGTAACTGCGAACTCTCTGTACACATAATTAACCTCTGTGCCCACTTGTCCAGATATAATCACGGCTGAGATGGCCACATTTAAATAAAGAACATTACGTACCCATCTGCTGTTTCACAACTTGCTTATTTTGTCATTCCTGTTTTAAGTGTCTTTTAAAATAATATTTATGATTACCCGATATGTAATTAATATTACAAAAAAAAATTAGACTACATAAAATAAAATTTATATTTTAAAACGGCGATTTATTTGTGTATCTCACTGCAAATTTTCTTAACAAATACGTATTTGACTCGTTTTCCAGATCGCGGGTGACATTTTGTCCGTTTTTGGCGCGAAGTTGACCTAACCTCTTATTGTTCGAAAGGAATTGACCTCCTAATATGGCGGAGATGCCACTAAAAATAATGAATCATTCGAACGAGACATTAGTAGCTTAATAGCCGCCTCCTTTGTTACCATACTTTTTGGAATGGTTTAGAAAATATTAAGGTAATGGTTCGCTTGTACCTCTAAATGAAGAGGTCAGGTTTTAGTGGGATCACAAACTGACAGTTTTGTTGTGTGCAGCGCCGAAATTGAGAAATTATCAGCAAAGTGGAACGGAACGTGAGTGTCACAAGGTTGAAGATGGACTTCTTTAAGTGCTTCTGTAATTGGTGTGATTTATCTTACTTTGCAACCGGATGGAAAAAAACAATGCAGAGTCATTAGTAAGTAGGTTTTGCGGAGAAACTTATGCTTGAGTGTATTTCATAAGCTTATTTAATTTTGAAATTATCCATAATTGGAAGCATCGCTGTAATTTTTTTGAATTCCAAAATTTTTACAATGTCATTCAAATGCCAAAAGATCCTTGTAGCAAATTGAGTATGTGCACGCTGTAAACACGGCAGTGAGACTACTTTTTGAAGAGTCGCTGAAGGGGTACCGCCGTCCTCACCTTCTACTTGACGGAGTTACTCACCGGACAAAGTTGTTTTAGGAGTTTCCTGTGTCGGATTTGGTGGGAGGATACGCCCGGGTGTCACCACTGTATGGGTCGTCTGAAAGTCACTGCGGAACATTTGATGGAGGCCTGGCGTGCTTGGGCGAAGCACCGCAGTGTCCTCACAGAGGCCCTAAAGTAGCGGCTACCTCTAGCTTCCCTTAGTTCAGGCCATGGTACGCAGTGAGAGGAAGCAGACATCTTTCTGCGAACTTGATTTACAACACACAAACATTAATCTATAGGGTGTTCGATCCACAGATCACAAAGCATATCTGGAAGGAATTGATCAATCGATTCTTGTTGCTATGTATCCCATAATCGAGCAGCGTATCGATTACAAACACATTCGTTAAACATCGATATGTTCCATTGATGTGCAAAAAAATCTATAATTATACAAGTTAAGTTAGTATTTAACTGTTTAGTTACGCGTTCGCAACTGCCCATGCAATTAACTAGGAGCTTACAGTAGCTTTTTAGCAACATTTCTACATGAAACCTTCTAAAATTGAATGTTAAGATTTTAAATACAGTTATACGCTTGTATGAACAGCATCAGACCACCATCGGCCAATTTCATCATAACATGGTAACGATTTCGAAAATGGCAAACACATTTCATTAAGAAATTGATAGGCATATTTTTTAATAATCTTAATGCAATACTACTATGGGTATTGCTCCTGGAGTAAAGAAGCAAATATCAGGCCTAAGATGAAGTGAGCCAACTCAGAAGGAAATGAGACTCTTGCGCACAAATAGCCGACAATTAAAACTGTTTGACGCTTTACTCTAGCAGGATGATGATCCCAAAACAGGCGACTCTGGTGAGGCCTACCACCTTCAATGCGATAGCTCAGGCACCACCCCAGTTTACAGCATGCCGTTGCTTGAAGAGGACCGCAACCAGATCCTATCCACCTCATAAAGTTCCGTATTTTCATAAGCATAAACTTTAAAACTGACTTTCTGAGCTTTGAATTTTGCCATATCGATTTTGATAAATCATCGTACAGAAATAAGAACAGTATCGGATTACGAAGATTCCCATGGTTCTTATTTTATCTCTTCACACACCTGACTATTAACATAGACAAAGAAGAATGTCTGAAATTAAAACTAGATTCCAGAGTGACTAAAATTTTGTATCACAAGTCACGCGCTATCAGCGTCATCCACAAATATATTACCCCATTTAAACGGTCAGTTTTTCATCTGGCTTGCATAGCTGGCGATAAATCGTAAGATGTATCGATCTCTGTTGTCAGATGTAGTCATAGTGATATATTAGCATTCGACATAAGCAATTTGTCGGCAGTTTATGCGTAATCATTTGATCGATGGCATCTTTCGACGTTCTCGTCATACTAGTACCGGACAGGTACTATCTAGATTTTGTTAGTATATAGCTTTGTGATTTTGTTAGTATTTGAACAGTTTTATAAAATGATTTAATTTCTGTGATGTTTAAGGAACTTTTTAGATTTCTCATCATTCCCAAATTATTTGTGATCAGCGCAACATATTTTCTACTTCCATACTTCTCTATTAGCATTTATTTCATGAGTCTCCCTTTCTTTTTCAAGAGACCTTATCATCATTTTCATGTTCAGAGACAGGACGTCCATTGTTGAATATAGGCCTCTTCCATAGATTACCAATACGACTGCATGGAAGCGGCTTGCATCTAGCGTAATCCTGTGGTCAGAATTCATCAGATCGTCTTTCCACCTTGTACTTTGGTGTCCTATCCAGGAGAAATGTTGTTACATACTTCACATTTCAATACTAATGTTCCAGCAGTTCTGCTTTTCGTCATTGATAGCGTCGTTTCTTTACAACTTCTTTTACCATATTGGTCAAAATCACTTTCATAAGAATACAGTTGGAATATTCATGAATAATAAACCTATCAGAAATAATAACGTTTGCCGGTCATCTGTCATGAACAGTTTCTCTTAAACTTTCGATGGTGTCATAAATAAAACCAACTTAAACATATCGTCATCGACCAATTAGTAAGACGGGCGGTTGCGCGTGCGCCGAGAAAAATGGCCGCCATTTTTCATACAAAACGAGATCAGAAATTACGACATGCTGAGATAAAAAGGTAATTTCTTCATAGTCTGTATTGTAACCTATGACCTGATGTAAGTTAATTATTATGTATTTATTAAAACAACGCATTCTCCAGTTCCTTAAATTATACATTATAGAGGTTTTGCCTCCCGGCGTTGTCTCTTGTCCGCTGATTTTAATTTAGTGTTCGACACCTCAATGCTCTCGTATGATGCATCGCTTATTATTAACACAAATAGTGTGTAATTAACTTGGTAGTAATTATTCAAATAAACGAAAGGAATTATGTTGTCTATGTTTACAGGTGTAAATATTACTGTTATCTTAGTTGGTACATGACCTGACAGTTCAGGTCTAGACAGTGTTTCTTTAAAGATCAAATGATATAAGATTTTCAGCAGCTTATGTCGTATCCCGTTTATGCCTATTGTTTTTAACGTCACCGTGTCGTCAGAATTTAACTTTGTCGGGACCCAAGCAGTACATGAGAGATTGTTAGCTTTATACCCAAAACTTTCCTTTCATTAGTTCAGGTTAACATTAAACGATGCAATTATTGTAACGAGTTTCGGGGATTTAAACAACTAACAAGGCTAATTAAATAAAACCTGGTAAATAGTTCACAATAAACTGAAGTTGTCTGAGAGAGAAGTAATCTGGGTTACTAAAATCTCTCTCACTTTTTAAACTTCTAAAGATATTTATAATCTTACCAAAGATAAACCAAATACGTTCATACGTTTCTCCATTCTCTAACAAAACATAAAACATTTAGAGTAACGCCATTTCGGTGCTTAGATTAATGGTCCAGTACGGAGTGAGGCTGATAACTCAATCGATGGCGCTCATGAATAAAATGCTCATTAAATCGATGGTGTGATACCAGGCTGGTCGGATGCCAGTGAGTTATGTTTGTTTGGAACTTAAAGTTAAGCTGATCTATGTGAGCTTAACTGGGAAATAATCTGGTTAAGTATGTGATGCTCTTGTTTGGAATTTTTTTGGTGGCTAAGAATGAAAAAAGGTGCTGTGTTTTGGTGGGATTCTGTGTTACCTGCTCGTAGATTCTCACCACAGAACGCCAGCTTTAAAAATGTAATTAAAGTGTAAACAAGTGAATATTGAAATCAACGGTTCAACCCGTATTTAATTGGGTTATTTTACAAAAAAAACGAGCTTCTGCCGATCGCGTGAAGTTCTGGCCCCGATGCACTGCGTCACATCCCATAGCGCGCTTGCGATATTAGCTTTTCTGACTTCTTAGACAAACATTTTAATACCTCGATTAATAGGCCTGACATGAAGAAAATAAATAGAATTGGATTATTAGTTACCTCTTTATAGTATTAATAATATAAATTACAATAATATAAAGCCACTTGTTTATCAAGATAGCCAAGAATAATAAAGTAATTAAGTCAGTAGTTGGTGGTAACTTAATCATTGACAAGCTGAATTATCCTTCTAATCAAATTAAAAACAAAACCTGAAGTAAAATCAAAAAATATTTTCAAAATATCATCACGGTTCGTCTATAAGATTAGAAATAGACTCGTAACTCATAAACACGTAAAAATGCATGCAAATATTTTAATCTGAAGTCTACCTGTGATTGCTAGGTAGCACCGACCTGTTACGTACGATTTACCTCCTCCTTACAAACAGTTTTCTTTATTTAACTCGCAATTATAATGTTTCCATCTTTCAGTTTTTGTCAGGACATTTAAGTTTTATGTGCCTCCGTACATTTTGAATGAGGTCAGTTTTCGTGATAGATATATTTTTAGGGATACAGTCCAATTTAAACAATAAAGTATCCATGAAAAAATAGAAATCAAAAACTCAAATCCATTGAAAGGTTTTTGTCCAAAATACAAGGTATTTAAACATGACTGGCGATAAAGTTTAATGTCCAAAGATTTTCTCCTTTGAATGGGCATTAACTGTTGCGGCTTTCGTTCAGGACCTTTCAAATTAAGAAATGGTTACCCTACTCGCAAATCGAATGGATTATCACATTCAAACACAGATAGTGATGCGCAATACGAAATTCCCATTGGCATTTAATCGATTTCAATATCGACGAAACTTTCTATGGCGCGAAATTTGGATGCGTGTCGAGCTTGCACGCGATATGCCGTCAATTCATTCGGTATTCATTATTTTACGAGTAATTAAAGATTATTGTGTAGGTTACTGACTTCTCTAAACAAATGGCGGTAGCTTTGATTTTAAAATTACCGTGTTTAGCGTCATACTTTCCTTGCGAGTGTGGATAATTTGATTTGGTAGCACCAGAGCCTGTTTTTGGCGACTAACGGTCCTGGAACATCTTTGTAGGGAAGACCGACTAATTAACTTAGTTTGGATTATGCGACTACGATAACGTTGAATACGTTAATGACCTCCGAGTGTCAACTGTTTAGAAATGTACTACGCGCGAATTCATTTTCAACAATATTTATTGTTTCGGTTATTTCCAGCGTGCAAGTGTAAGAAAAGCGTGCATGACGTCTCAATATTGCGCCATCACAAATTCACCTATACTGTGGTTGTATAGTAATAAGTAACAAGTTCAACCTATCACTGCCCACTGCTGTCCTTGAACGTGGCACTAACGAGCATCCGTGACCCCGGAACGTACAGGGTTATTGAAGGACACCGTGAATTTTAATCAGTACAAGTCTGACAG
This sequence comes from Agrotis clavis, assembly GCA_954870645.1. Lineage (NCBI taxonomy): Eukaryota > Metazoa > Arthropoda > Insecta > Lepidoptera > Noctuidae > Agrotis > Agrotis clavis. Next base: position 24,064,880 of record OX940931.1, on the reverse strand, counting down.
TCGCTCCTGCCCTGCCCTGGGTGGGAGGACTCATTTGATGATTTTAACCTTAAAAAAAATCCACTTCTTTCAAAGTTGGAGCAGTCTTATTAGATGCTGGTAACCCCATTACTACCAATTAAAATATAACTGAAGATAGTAAAAGCAAAAACCGCAGTATCCACATATTGTGTAGGTATTACAACAATACGATTACCGTTGATCAACCACAAGCGTATAACTGGAAAAATCAATAGCGTCGACCTTTAAAAGTTGCGAGGTATTAATTATCAGCAGGCATATAAAATAAAAACGGAAAACGGAAACCGGCACGTCCTAGAACCAAAAGTTCGAAGACATGTGACATCTACCAACACGCACTGGGCCCGCGTGGTGGATTATGGCCCACTCCCTCTCACAGAGAGGCCTGTGTCCCAGCAGTGGGAACATTATAGGCTGATGATGATGACGCATATCAAATAGCGTCCGACCACATGTATGCGAATAACAAATTCAATAAAAAGAATGGCGAGGTGTTCTAACAGGGGTCTTCTATCACCTCCAATTTCCTTCATTATTATTTTTTGATGCATCTTTTTTTATTTAGCGAAAGGCTCGCATTTGACCGATATCCCGTCTGATGGTAAGCGGTGATGTGGTCGACGGTGAAGCACGCTTGCCTAGAAGTAACCTGTTCACTCTTGATTTTAAAACTCGGAGGTTTTAAAATCAAGAGTGAACAGGGGCGAGGAATTCCTATATTTCTTTTTATTCCGGAACATTGCATCAAACTAGATAATTCTGTTTTTGTGTTTGTTATTGTAAAGAAAAATTTCGGAAGATAAACCGGGTAGATCGAAAAGATACCGAGGAAAGCGAAGGCGAGCTGCTAGTTTTTAAAAGGTATTGAAAACAAATAAAGTAGGTATAAAAAAATGTCCTTAAATATATATATATATTGTATGCCCTTTATGAACATGCTCATATTATATATTGTATGCCCTTTATGAACATGCTCATAAAGGGCAGCCGGCATCGTTATAAAGACTCCAAAAAACTTGTTGATACTGTGAGTGTGTTTTGCCGTGACTTAGTGTCGAGTTCCAGTAGTGCGCGTAACAAGAGACAAAGAAAGAGGGTAGACAGATTTGTCTGCTCCTAACAATTTATTTTCATCCACCCGCAATCTCCAGTCAACCCGCGATCATGGCGCTTGCAACAGCGTCGAAATATCGGGAACTCAAACAAAAATGTAATCACGGAAGATATCCCGTAAGTGACATTTTAAATTTAAAGTAGGTATGTACATATATCCGTCTTACTACAAAAACTTAAACATCTGTGGAACACTTGTCTAAAAAAATCAAATTGCAAAACGACCCTTTCATCAAAGTCAAATGCCAATTTGAAGTTGACAGTTTTTTTAGACAGTAGTTCGTTTATCCAATGTTTAACTTATTGTAGTAAAAAGGAAGTGTCCTCCCTAGTTTGTTGCTTATATTTCAGTTTTATTGTAACTTTTTTAGATTCCTTATAGAACTTAAACCCTACGTATTCGCAGCCTCTATTAACTCCTCTACATAGTAAAGTATCGCCCTGTTCCGCCCAGTCAATGTACAGCACTTGTAATTATAATTACTGCGACACGAATATCTTAATATTGAGCCAATATGAGCTGTGTTTAACATTCTATGACCAATTTAAGAGCTTTATAGCGAGTAATATGCATTATGCCTATGATATATTTCATAGATTTAAGTATGAAAACAACCAATGTATTATGAGAACTTAACAATGAGAGTCTTGGAAGTAATGCGATCGATTTGACGAGACTTGCAATTCCATTTCTTAACAGATCCTATGAGCGAGGTAGTATGTTTCATTCGATTGATTAACGTCTTTTGGGCTGCGAAAACAGGTGGTTAAACTTCTGAAGTACTTGTCCAGAAAGACGCAGGTTCGAGTTCCGCTGCAGCACGAAAAAAGCATGTATATTTAGATCGTAGATTGTACTCAAGTCGATCCTTTACTCAGGGAAATTCCAATTACCTAGCTAAGTAGATAAAAATTGTCCCAAAAACAAGATACAAGAAGGACAGATAGACAGATAGATAAAAATATGAGTAACTAAGTAACTTTACAACATTAAGCAGCATGCACACCAACGCATTACTAAAAAATATCCGGTGAAGTGTCGATGGTGTGCGCCTCGCCTAACCGTCGTTATAGTGCACTGTGATCGGCGCACGCGCCGCGGGACGCTGCATGATAAAAACAAACGGACCGCCTGGTTTACTACTTTTAAATACTTGGTTACATTCATTTGAACTACTATTTGTTTCAATGAGATTTTTATGAGGTGGCTTACGAGTGAGATGGTATAAGCGTGGCAATTTTTGCTATAGGTAATCATCAAATTAGTCCATGTGACTCCTTTCCAGGGACTACACCCTTGAACTTCTGGAACCTTGGGAGAAGACGACTCTGAAGTCTTTTAGTCGGTTAATTTGAAAAGCACATAGTTCTGTAGGAAATACGGCATATAAATATATACTTTGTGACTAAACGTTTAATAACAATAAAAATGAAGGTCGCGAAATTCTAAAACTATGAGATGGAGGAGGACAGAGGTAAGCTAAGCGAAAGAGTATACAGATGTGTGCGAAGGAATGTTTATGGATGCGGATCTGAAAATTTAACTTTTAGGTCAATCAATTCTTCAGATCTGTAAAGCGTGGCTTAAATTCAGTATTCAAGTTACTGCACATCATCAGAAATGAGGGAGAGACCTCATTGTGGTCGGTAGCATTTGAAGATCTAAAGCCCTACACTACACGCGAAGTTGCCTCGACGGAGTACCTACTCGTCGAAGTTGATCGAAGCTCCGAAGTATGTGACTACACACTCGTGCAACTTCGCGAGGAGCTCATTGAGCCCTTTGACTCGGTCGCAAAAACCGACAACAAATGGAAGTCGCCCGAAGCGATCCGAAGTTGCACGAAGCGAAGCGAAGTGCCCTTCGACCAACCAACTTCGCGAGTAGTGTAGTGTAGGCTTTAAAAGGCCACTTATCTGAATCTCCCCTGTGATGCGTTCAAATCATCATCATCATCATCTTCCTGTCCTTATCCCATTTTACCTACTTGTGGACGGCGCAACACGTTTTTTTCTTTCATTCTCCCCTATCAGACGTCACGGTATCATTTACTCCTTTTTCTTTCATATCGTTCCTTAGACAATCCATCCATCTTTTCTTTGGTCTTCCTCTTCCTCTCCATCCATCAACATTCATACTCGTCACTCTCTTTGTCACATGAGTGTCATCCATGTCCCCTGTGATGCGTTCAAAAAAGTATTTTAATATGCATGGTGATTACCTATGGCTTAGTTTCCTTTCAAAGGTGAAAACAAACTTAAGACTACACTTTCAAGTCGATTAGAATAAAAAGTTTTCATTAGTAGTGGACATTATTAAACGTTCTCACATAGAAAGTTGTAGTTATGGATCTAATTATATAATACGTGGCGCTTGACCCCTGTCTTGTTCGTCTGTCTGTGCGTCACAACTATTGCTCATGACAGATTAGAGGCGCCTCCGATGTTTTTGTTGTTCAATATTTGGAGCAGGACCCACATCACAACTAACAAGTTGTGATGTGGGTGAGATTTGATAAAATAGGCTTAAATAAATACATCATAAGAGCACTCCTTCTCCCCATGGGGGTAGGAAAAGCAGAACGTCACCAGAAACGATCCTCACATACTTCTTTCGCCTCGTCTACGTTCATACATCTAGCCATACTTGTACAGGCACGCTGTTGTAAGTACTTCGCACATAACCTTTCTGAATATCTTCTGGCATAATCAGTCTGTTATACGTAATGATCTCACCACAGCTTTAACATAAATCACGATATTTTATTTATGTATTAGGGTTGAACCATATCTGGCAGCACGGAATCGCCTTTTTCCGTTGCCCTTTCTCTTTCTGTCGCTTAGAACTGCCATTTGCTAGACTGAGACAATGCGACAGCAGCCGGCCGCCTCACGGATTCCGCCGCGTGCTATCGCATTATGCATTCTGTCTCGGTCTAGCAAATGGCAGTTCTAAGCGACAGAAAGAGAAAGGGCGACAGAAAAAGGCGATTCCGTGCTGCCAGATGTGGTGTAGCCCTTATTCTCCTTTATTCATTATGTATTATTATTATTATTAGAGCAGTGGTCTACACCACTGCTCTCTCACTGTCTCTCTCTCTCTTTGAAATAACAAATTTAAAAAAATGACAGACAGTGATTTGCTAGTCTGGGTTGGAACTGCAAATTGTTCGCCGCAGTCTTTGACTAAGATGTGGTATATTTCAAGATGATTTAGAAAACCAATACGTAAAATTAATTAAGGTTAAAAACAAACCAATCAAGTTGATCAAACGTTGTTAATGAATGAAATTCTAATCGATACTCGTTATATTATTACTACATTCTACAGTTTCTGATCAAAACCATACTCGTAGATAGTTATCTCCATTTTTGGTAAAATCTTTTTTTCTGATCAAATCATATTGAGGTGTTGCTAGACCGCGTCGGTAGAAAACTATACATATAATTGTGCAAGTTCAAAATCCATATTCGATAATATGGAAAGTCAAACATCAAAGTAATTGATTCAAATAAGGCTGGTGGATTATTGACGTTTTAAAATCACCCCTTGTCAGAGGCAAAGTCGACGATGTGATGTAGCGAGCTTACCCAGAAGAAGACTTAAGAAAGAAACTTCTTTCTATTAATTTATACAAAAAAAAAAAAAAATAATAAAAAAAAAATCTTAAACCGAACCATAAATTCTATCTGCAATAGTAAAAGGGGCTTCAAAATATTCATAATAATAAATTCCTAAAATAATTGTAATAAATAGACCAAATGTTTCTTTTTGATTACTCTAACATTGAAGAGGTTCGGGTTGTATGCGTTCGCCCCTTATAAATAAATCCATTTTGAATATGTTTTTTACAATTTAATGAAAAGTATTCCTATGACTACTATAAAGCAAGGAACACTGTCTCTTCCACCAGCTTAATCAACGATGTATCGAATCACACACCCATGGTCTTAATTAATTCGTGACTCTGTCGGCACTATGCCTACAACTTGATTAATTAAGCACAATCAAATTTTCAAATAGTTTAAATATTTGCCAAACACAAAGCGGAAAACAGCGTAACCATCCAAATAGCTTCACGACAGACTCTCCTTTTCCTGGAACACATTAATTGCAGAAAGTGTTCATCAAAGGACCGATTTCCATAACGATCGCAGATTATTCGATAAAAATCAATATTATTTCGATATATCGATACCATATAAGGCATGACTTCATCTTCTAAATAGAGCCAGGTGCTCACGATTGGAGATCATGAATAAGTCATTAAAGCTCCTCCCTGAACTTGTGACCTATGTCTCAGTTAAACACAATCGTAGAAATAACTTATCGGTTCGCGAAGAACCGCTATTATGCGAAATACTCGTTATTTCATATAATTTTTGAAAGTATGACATTGGTTGTTATATTTTGAGAGTTTTGTAACAGTAATTTATCACGCTTATGTAATGTTTGACAGAATGTTAGTTAAATAATTCGCTTAATAATATTTGTGTGTTATTAAAAGTATTTTTTGCAGTTTTTTTGCACCTCTCAAATTATTAAAGGTCAACTTGAAGCTCAACACAAAGTTCATCAATACAGGCCATATTTGTAGGAACGGAAAAAACGTGTCAAAACTTATTTCAGCCAACAAATTGCTAGAATTTTCATTAGACCGTCATCTACCTAGCTTTTGGGCTTGCTTCCCAGTCCAACAGAATGCAGCTGATTACCAGTATTTTACACGAAACGACTGCTTATGTGACCTCCAAGTTACTAGGTTAAACCAAAGTTGGTGAAACTAAGAACACATACATATTTTGCTGAAAACCAATGACTTGATTTCCGTATGTACGTATTTTTGACCACTGAAAATCAGCGCTATGCTGTGGGTCCCAGTAGTAGAGTCAGAGTCATTACGTGCAGTTACCGTCTATTTCTGTTATGTGATTATACCCATGTACTTAGAATATTTTGATTAATGTATGGACTCGTTTCTGTGACACGAAAAACCAATGTTTTTTTATGTGGATTAGCTCTTGACTCTCGTCTAGTCTAGATCAAAGTTACAGAGACAAGCTTACAATGCAGCGAGCGGCGACTTTGAAGAGCCCTAGCTTTACGCACTTTTTTTTTTATTTCTCTCAGAGGAACTTTTCTTTCTGCCAGTATCTAACATTTCAATATAGTTCACATAGTTAAACTCTAAGTGAGATGAACACAATGCTACTCAATACATCACCGACCGTCTAATAACATCTCATTAAGCTCGTTTAACGGAACAAATAGGCGATGCTCAGTCGATCGGTTCGCTCGATAAATGCTCTATAAACACAGCTGTTGGCATTAGAGCACGAGCGATTGAGATGTAGAACTATTCACGATGGAAATTGGATAAGAGGGTTGACTAGATGATATTCTGGCAGGCGAGACGTGTTGTAAATGTCAAAAATTGTACGGGACTGACATTCGCTATCGAAAAATGTAATTAGAGTCCGCGGCACGACTCAAATCCTTTGACGCGGCGCTGGTGTCTATGTCATTATGTTATTACATCAAATTGCATTATTCGGTCCGTAACGAGAACAAAATCTTTAAAAAATAAAGGTTACACTTTTCTTCTGATTGGTACACAGGCATGGGATTCAACGGGAAAAGAAAAAGGAGTCCAACGAGAATAAATCCAATGTAGTAACTCGAGTTTTCCGCAGGTCATGTGTTATGTCAATCCTCAATTAAAAGCGCATGCAAACAATAATGTTCTGTAAAGTTTTAAACATAAAAGAAATTATTCCAGAAACATAGTTCCAGAAACATAATTCTTTTTTTTTTTTTTTAGCGTGGTTAAATCATCAAATGAGTCCTCCCACCCCGGGCAGGGTGGGAGGGACTTTCAGACTTCTACTGACTAAAATCCACGGTGTCCTTCAATAGCCCTTTCTGTTCCGGGGTCACGGTAAGGAAATAATCCCGCGACCCCGGCAGGCTTTGGCCCTCTGAGAGGGGGGCCTCGTCATTATGCTGACGCTCTTTGAGGCGCGCGTGGGACACAACGCGCCGTCGACCCGGGCATGGTCCATGGTCGGGCAGCGAGTTGCCCTTTACTCGCTGCCCGCATGCCCGCGCCTACGGTGGCCGGAGATCGTCTAGCGACGTCCGTCACCGTGGGCGTCTACTACCGCGGGTGGGGCGGAGGGAGGACGCTGTCCTCTCTCGCTCGCGGCTCGACTCCTCCTTCGCGAGCATTACTGCTTCGCAGAAGGAGGCGACCGCTTATGTGATGATTGCTTATTGGAATGTACGTACGCTTAGCGATGACAGCCGACTAGCCCAAGCAGAAGCAGTAATGCTTAGCTACAAACTGCAGATTCTCGGCCTAAGCGAAGTGAGGAGAAACGGTTTTGGTGAGCTGAGAACGTCCAAGAGCCTGACTTTGCTGTATTCAGGTAAAGAAAGTGAGGAAGATGTGCGTGAGTATGGAGTCGGTCTCCTCCTTTCCAATGCAGCTAAGAAAAGCCTCCTGGACTGGAAACCGATCTCAGACCGAATCATTTATGCCCGTTTCAACTCAAGAGCCCGGAAGATCTCCATTGTACAGTGCTACGCGCCAACCAATGCATCACCCGAGGATACCAAGGACGCTTTCTACAATGCCCTCAACGCCACCCTTAGGAGCATAAAGAAACAAGACATAATCATCGTCATGGGGGACCTAAATGCAAAGGTTGGAAGTGTTAACACTCTCCGCGAGCGACATATGGGTACACAGGGACTCGGAGTGTGCAATGAGAATGGAGAGAGATTTATCGAGTTTTGCCAGAACCACGACCTTACCATCGGAGGAACATTATTCATTCATGGCGACCACCATAAGTACACGTGGAACTCTCCTGATGGTGTCACCAAGAACCAAATTGACCATCTTGCCATTAGTTCCAAATGGCGTTCTTCATTGCTCGATGTTCGCAACCGTAGGGGCGCCGATATTGATAGCGATCACCATCTGGTGGTCGCTGAAGTCCGGCTTAAAGTAGCAGTAGCCCGTGCGGCTGGAGGATTTGGCAAAATTGGAAGAAGGTTCGAGGTTAACAAACTGCGTGACTCAGATACATGTGAGGCATTTCGACTCGAATTGCGCAATCGCTTTGCTGTGCTCGATGCTGCTTCGGAATCATTAGACGAGGAGTGGAACCGCATCAAAGTGGTCTACACAGAGACCAGCTCCGCCGTCTTAGGGCACAAATCGACTCACTCTCGGGAAGACTGGATGTCACAACGTACGTGGGGCCTGATTGACGATCGCAGAAGGCTACATTTGAGACTGCTTGGAACCCATGACGACGCCATACGAGCCGACCTTAACACACAATACCGTCAGAAACGCAAGGAAATCTATCGCAGTACCCGCAAAGATAGGAGGCAGTGGGCTGACGGTATTGCTGATCGTGCTCAACTAGCTGCAAACACCGGTAACCTGAAGGAGTTGTACAAAGCTACCAAAACCTTGGCGGGTAACAGCAAGTCAAAGAAAAAGCCGCTGAAATCCAAGGATGGTCAACTCATTGTGACGTCAGAAGGGCAGCTTCAACGCTGGCATCAACACTTTGAGGAGGTCTTCCGTTTGTCAGTTACATCGACGCCTGATGTTACACTTGTAAGCTCCCCACCGCCTCGGCTTCTCGACATCAACACGGAACCACCGACAGCCTCTGAAGTTGCGGAGGCAGTCCGCTCTTTGAAAACAGGCAAAGCACCAGGACTTGACTTGATAACTGCGGAAATGCTACAAGCCGACTTATCCTCCGCCGTCGACGTCTTGACGCCCCTTATTGAAAAGATCTGGACAGCCGAAGAGCTCCCTGACGATTGGAACAAAGGTCTCCTTATAACTGTGCCTAAGAAAGGTGATCTAAGCCAGTGTGATAACTGGAGAGGTATTACGTTGCTCTCGATTCCCTCGAAGGTTTTCTGTAAAATTATGCTGGATAGACTGTCGAAGGTCGTGAAGCCTCTTCTACGCAATGAGCAGGCTGGATTCCGCAGGAACCGCTCATGTACGGACCAGATAAACACTCTCCGAATCATATTGGAACAGGCATCAGAATGGCAGAGGGAGGTTTATCTAACCTTTGTCGACTTCGAAAAAGCCTTTGACACGCTGAAGTGGTCTAGCATCTGGTCCCGCCTCCTGGAAATTGGAGTGCCGCCGAAAATCGTCCGTTTGTTACAAACCATTTACAAGACTTATTCTTGTAAGGTAACTCACGACGGCCTCATCTCGGACGACGTAACAGTACACGCGGGTGTTCGCCAAGGTTGCCTCCTGTCGCCGCTCCTTTTCTTAGTCGTTCTTGATGGAATAATGCTTCGCATCTTAGAGAACAGGCGCCGCGGCATAGAGTGGGGATTATCCAACGTCTTGGAGGACTTGGATTACGCCGATGACCTATGCCTGCTGAGTCATACCCATGCCGATATGCAAGCTAAGTTGAACGATTTGGAACAGGAAGCGGCGATAACAGGGCTTAAAATAAACATCCGGAAGACCCAGGAAATGAGAACTGGTGTGAAGAATCGCTCACCGTTGCTGATTGGCACAGAGGCAGTGGAACGCGTCCACAAATTTACTTACCTCGGAAGCGTCGTGTCAGAGACTGGTGGTAGTGAGGAGGACATCAACTCACGGATAGCCAAAGCCAGAGCTACCTTCGCACAGCTGAGACCTGTTTGGCAATCGCGGAAACTGACCCGAAGGATTAAACTTAAAATATTCGGGTCCAATGTAAAATCCGTGCTGCTTTACGGGTGCGAAACGTGGAAGGTTACAAAGGACATCTCACGCCAATTACAAGTCTTCGTCAACCGTTGTCTTCGTCGCATTCTCGGAATTTACTGGCCCGAGACCATCTCCAACGTAGAGCTGCTGGGGAAATGCAACGAGAGCCCGATCGACAACCAGATCAAGCGTCGCAAGTGGAGATGGATTGGCCACACGCTCCGAAGGGACCCTGACCACATACCCAAACAAGCTTTGGATTGGAATCCCCAAGGGAAAAGAAAGCGTGGCCGTCCCCGTCAAACCTGGCGACGCACCGTGCTAGCGGAAGCGGCGAGCATTGGATTGACGTGGAGCGAGGTGAAGCGTGAAGCTCAAGACAGATCACGATGGAAGACATCTGTGGACGCCCTCTGCCCCATCTAGGGGACATAGGACCTTAAGTCAAGTAAGTCAGAAGGAGGCGACCGCTTCCCACTCCGTCTCGCCCCGCAGCATGGCCGCAACCAATGCTGGGCGCGAGAGGTCTCCGCCTATCGCAGCCGTGAGGACACGTCGGTGCTATGCCCAAGCTGGGCAGTCTTGCACCGTATGCTCCACCGTGTCCTCCGGGCGATCTTCGCAGTGGTGACACCCAGGCGTTTCCTCCTTTCGCATCAGACACAGGTACCTCCCGAAACTTCCGTGTCCGGTGAGGACCTGCGTCAAGCGGTAGGTCAGGACGCCATGACTTCTCTCCAGCCACTCCTCAAAGAGGGGTCTTACCGCCGCAATTGCGGTGTGCCCGGCCTTCGGTCGCGACAGTCGTTCCTTCCATACTGCCCTGAGATCGCGCCGGAGCTCTTCCCGCCGCGCCTCGACTTCTCGAGGCAGCGGGGTCACGCCCCGGCGCTGCGCCTCCACGCCCTACTCATAGACGCGCTGGAGGGCAGTCGCCTCCAGATCCCAGGGCAGAGAAACATAGACAATAGAGATATTTTTGTGCATATTTAATTAATTATTTACTTTGTAAAAGATATGGCTTAAGTTAAAATTGACGATTCTAAGGGCTCTAAATCAATTTCTGAATCATATATCTACGTCATACATATATTACTAGGTTATTTACGTTAGACATTTGTATTTCTGTGTCGCATCGTTAGCTCCGATACGTATGAACAGATTTTCAAGTATCTGTTCCATTATCTGTTTTTGTCAACCCTAGACAAAACGTAGATTTATTTATTCCGTAAAAATCTAACTTATTCGAAAACTTCTCAATAGTCATGTTCGTTAATAAATCTTTGGATGAACCTATAACCCTTCGTGAACTACATGTTCGGAGCACGTCGGGCTAATTCGTGAGTGCTCGTGAGCCTTCGGCTTGGGTGACACAATACTGGGTTACAAGATGTTACTTGAATCTATTGATAGATTTAAACTATCAATTTTGTTTACGATTGTACTTTGTTTCGGTGCATCTGCTATTTAGGTTCGAATACTGGTTTATTTTGTTGGATTTGTTTATGGTTTTGGTTTAAACTTTGTTGTTACTGTTTTTAAGATTTGGTTGGCATTTTATCGAATCAAAGGTTTTGCGGATTTGAGCCAGATTGATGACTATAGTCTCACTGTTTATGGAACTTGAAAATATCTGGCATAATATTGGCTATTACTATAGCAACACTTTTATTGTGTTTATTATTGAAAACCTGACAACTCAATTCTGCACGATCAATAAATGCTTATGGTCATGTACATTTAGAGGTTAGAGATGTTTGAGGGTCTAAACCGGTTTTTAAGCAATATTCCAATAGATTCATTTCTTGTGCTTCCAGCAACGCCATTGGCTTTTCACTCACGGAGTGAATCATTAGGTATATTGCTTATATCCGTTTTGGATCCGTATCGAAATATTTGTAGTAGGTATCGTCGTAGTCGTAAATAAATTAAAAATAATGTACACTTTTGACTGATAAGACGATCTTACCTAAGCAGATACGACAGAATATTATATGTATAAAACATGGCTTTATGTAATGAATACCATATATTTTGTAGTAGCAACACCATTACAATATATCATATAATATACCACTACTTTCAAAAGCATAAACTATAAAAATAAGTTTCAAAACTTGTAGTAATGTGATCCGGGTATGCCAAGAATTTACTCTTATTCTTAGTGTTAGAAAAAAAGTGAAATTTACATAAAATATTAGTGTTTCTTGTATTTTATGTTATATTCTTGTTTTAATTATCATTTAAAATATGTGGGTGAGGTTGTGTCATTTGATTGCTTATTTTTTAGTGACCGACCGAAATTTCGGTTTCGGTTTCGGTTTCGGCCGGTTTCGGCCAAAAAATCTAGTTTCGGCCTTAGTTTCGGTTTCGGCCAGAATATAGCCGAAACTTTCGGCTCTGCCGAAACTCAAGTGTTCGTGCATTTTCGTGCCTCGTTCGGTTAAATTCGTAGCTAACACGTGCTTGCTCGCCGGGCGGCGCGGGCGGGGCCCCGACTCAGTTCGCCTCCGTCCATTTAATCGTGAGTTGAGGTTATGTTTTTGAGTTTACTGCCAAGATTAAGTCTTGTATATTCATGTCAGAATCAAATTTGAGTGAGTACGTTAATGAATAAAGAACTTATCAATCGTCAAGGTAATGACCTTATTCGAAATACAGTTAACAGTTTCTTAATTGAAATAATGCTATTTATTTATTTCAACTCGAGTAATTTCGTGTTGCTGAGTATAGTGCGATTGTTGAGACTTCAAATCCAGTGAAACATTGAAAACAATGATTTTTTATAATTTAGAATAGATTATGTATGACTCAGTTAAAATAGCATAGAAAAATATCAATTTAATAAAAATCTGCTATTTGCATTAGTTTGCCGTTTACCATTACTTTCTTTTCATTTTTCCAAAATTTCGATAAAAATTCAGCAGTTTCGATTCCCGGCCAGGATTATTGATTTTTCTAAAATCCAATGATGCACGTTTAGTTATCGTTAAAATCTATCTCTAGACTCATTCAACGTTTTTCGATATTCCTCATAGTTAAGGATATAATAGGCAACTACGCCCAGTCGAAAAATTCATCTGTATATAACATTATTTTTAGTTTATGCGAAACCTGAATATATGTAGTTTGTTCAGAATCAGTAACTGATTCGATTCCAATAATTTTTATACCATGTTAAATGTTTTTTCAAAAATATTTGAATTAAATTTGATTACCAGTTAATTACAATACAAACACCGTACGGTTAGGTACCTATTGCCAAACTATTATCACGAGTGTATAACACAGTAGACGTGGTTTACGCGGGTGTATCGCGAAAGGAGCATGTTTTTGAACGGACAACCAGGTAAAATACAAGCTTATAACTTTGTGATTTTTTATGATACGGTTTTAAAATTTTGTACATAGATTCTTTACACAAAAATATTGGACAAGTGTATCGGGTTTCGCATAAACAAAAAATAATGTTGTATATAATAGTTTTTTTCATGTGTTATAAATGTAAAAAAAAAAACATTAAATATCGGAAAATAATCGAAATTTTAAATGAGTTAAAAAGTTTCGGTTTCGGTTTCGGTTTCGGCCGAAACTGAGAGCAAGGCCGAAAGTTCGGTTTCGGTTTCGGTTTCGGCTGTAAAATCAGTTTCGGTCGGACACTATTATTTTTGTCTAAAGCTGTACTGTGTGTATTTATGTTGATGGCAAAAAATACTGGTTTTTAGGGTTCCGTAGTCAACAAGGAACCCTTATAGTTTCGCCATGTCCGTCCGTCCGTCCGTCCGTCTGTCCGCAGTTTAGCTCAGAGATGCACAGTACTAGAGAGCTGTAATTTGGTGTAAATATACGGAGTTGTTGTGCCGAAAAAGTGGTAAAATAAAATCTCGTAAAATATTTTTTTTTTAGGGTACCTCCTGTACACGTAAAGTGGGGATGTATTTTTTTTTTCTCGCGTACCCCTTAGTGTGGGGTATCATTAAATAGGTCTTTAAAAATATTGATAGTTTCCCTTAACAATTTTTTTATAAAAAAATTCGTTTGTGAAATATTAAGCTTTAAAGTGCTAAATTTTGCTCGACTCGAGTGTCCCCCCCCTCTACCAGCTAAACGGTTATGTTTGGGGGTATGAAAAAATTCACAATAGTAGTATATATAACGAAGTTTAAAAGAAAATTATCATGACTAAGTAGGCTTTACAACTTTACGAGTTATAGTCGACCAACTTATAAAATGTACTTGAATAACATATTTTCTTAAACAAAATGTATCGGAGAACATGTTCATCAACTACAAATGTAAGTTTGTCAACGTTATTTTTACAGCTGTATTAGGTATGTTTTTACGGTATGTTTTTTGGGGATGTATGATGGAGGTAGGTTTTTATCGTCAACAATTTTTAACTAACTTCAAAAAAAGGAGGAGGTTCTAAATTAGTCGTAATCTTTTTTTTATGTATTTTCCCCGATTTCTCAGACTCCTGGACCGATTTTGAAAATTCTTCTTTTTAAAATTAAATTCAGCGAATCAGTTTAGTTAGTTCGCATAAGTATTTTGATGGGCAACTACGGAACCCTACACTGTGCGTGGCCCGACACGCACTTGGCCGGTTTTTTGTAGGATGTTTTAGTTATTTATATTATTTCTGGACAATGATCTACATGACAATAGGTCAGTAATTAAATGAAGTGATTCCTAAAAATTGAGCTTTTGCTTACAACGAATCGGACCGCAGAAATCACCAGTTTCAAATTTTATTTTAAAGAAATATTTTCAGCGTATTTTTCGGCGTATCTGTGTGTGTGGAACTTTAATTTACTGTTGTCAATTTTGAAATGTGAAACCATAATTTCTTAAAATGTTACTGCTCTTAGCGTTGTTGTCAAAGGCCGGACGTATAAAATTAGTCATGTTGTACTACCATTTAATTAACAATGATAGTCTGATGTCATTTTAGGGTAAATTACCAAATAGACTGTTTAATATGCTTTAAGAATAATTTTATGTTTTGTGCCTACCAGTAGGATCTATTAACCAGCATATCTTGATTCGGTGGAATTTGGAACTAACTCTAGCTGTACTGAATTTGACAGGTGGGTGTCGTTTTCTTAAGCAAGCAGCGCCCCTGTGAAGTGCCAAGTTATGTTGGTCATTTAAAAGGTTTTTTTTTAATAGCAGTGTTATGAATATTATGATCCTAATCAGTTTTTTTTTCATCATAAGTAGGTGTGCTATGGCAATCATTTTATGATAATGGTGACGTATTTATTGTTTTATATTATGTTGATTTTAATTAGTGCGAATTTTAAGTGCTTAATTAATTTTATTATAGGCCTCATTGTTTTTGTGTGGAAACGGTATCCTTGGAAAATTGCATTTTGAACCCGAGAATGTTTGCAACTGTTTTCTTTAAGAGAAAATTGATAATAAGAATTTATTCTGTACCGTAGGTTCGTTTACAAATATTTAAACTGACTTATATAAACAGCCAGACCTGAAATAACTACTCGTAAATCATACAAAAATACTTGTTCCGTGCGGTAATCGAACCCCTGAGGCTCCTCCAAGTCCGAGAAACTTGTAGGAAGCGGTCGCCTCCTTCTGCGAAGCAGTAATACTCGTGAAGCAGGAGGCGGGCCGCGAGAGGGAGAGGACAGCATCCTCCCTCCGCCCCAACCGCAGTGGTAGACGCCCACGGCGTGTGACGTCGGCAGACGACCTCCGGCCACCGTAGGCGCGGGCATGCGGACAGCGAGTAAAGGGCAACTCGCTGTCCGACCATGGACTATGCCCGGGTCGACGGCGCGTCGTGTTCCACGCGCGCCTTAAAGAGCTTCAGCAAAATGACGGGGCCCCCTTACAGAGGGCCAAAGCCTGCCGGGGTCGAGGGACTTATTTCCATCACCGTGGCCCCGGAACATAAAGGGCTATTGAAGGACACCGTGGATTTTAGTCAGTACAAGTTTGACAGTGCCTCCCGCCCTGCCTGGGGTGGGAGGCCTCATTTGATGATATACCACGTTAAAAAAAAAGTCCGAGAAACTTACATAAAACTGGCGTTTATGACTTGGGAGTGGAAAACTAAGCATAAATATTAAAACAATTAGAATACTTTTAACTGCCAATTAAAAATTCTACGAACAGTATAAACACAAACATAACAGACACCGCCACTATTTTAATGGCAATTTTTTTTTTTTTACGTGGCAAAATCATCAAATGAGTCCTCCAGCCCCGGGCAGGGCGGAAGGGACTGTCAGACTTCTACTGACTAAAATCCCCGGTGTCCTTCAGTAGCCTGTTATGTTCCGGGGTCACGGTAAGGAAATAATCCCGCGACCCCGGATTTTAATGGCAATTACCCACAGTTCACTCCATAAATATTTCACAATTCTGTATTGAATATCGGCCAAAAATCCAATCGGTAGACCCCAGTGACCCCGGGCGACCCCGGGTCGTGACCTCAACAGTATTAATTACGTCGCGTGCCATTTCCAATGTTTCTGCGCTTGCGCAATGACGTCACATCCGTATAGAGAGGTGATGGGCTGGCTGAATTTGTAGCTATACTTACTAATGTTATTGAATAACGAAAGTGAGTTTGTCCAACTGTTACTTCAAAGCTAACTTTTTAATGCTCCATTGGTATTGTGGTTGTAATTATGACTGCTGAACATATTGTGTCCTTCTGGGTTACATTTCCGGGTCAGGGTAAGCTAAATGGTTTTTTGTTCATAAATTATAAATATAATCTCAGTAGGTGTTTAGAAGGTTTTGAAAGGATACTCACATGTTTCAGAATTTTAGAAACACCTCTCTACTACAAAGTCTCCCTTCTAGGCTCTGCTGAAAGCTTTTACAAATAAACAGTGCTTTTGTACTTTTTTTTTCTTATAAAATATTTTATCTGTTTGTGTACATATATAAATTAATAAGCGATGCTCCTGCTCTCTCTTCAGTTATGTCGGATTGCCGTCCTATTTTACTATGAGAGTAAAGGAACAGACAGTACACCTGTGTCTGCGCACATATTTTTACACTTTAACATTTTCATCGCCAAGTGGTTATTTTGTACCTGAAAAACGTACAGGTGTATTATTATAATTATAGAACTGAATTGTGGAGTTTTTGACTCACTGGAAGACCGTAGATACATTTTAATCCCGGTAATATGTTCCTCGGATAATTTTCGACCTCAACACGACCGAAGCCGTGGCCATAGGCTAGTTAAGCACTATAAATATTATTGGTTGGAGGTTTATTGAAAGCTGTCTCTTTAGACTTGCGGTCGTTAGTGTGACAAGTGAAGGTCAGCGTTTGATTCTCGGGTAATGTGATTGGATGTACGTGTGAAGATGTTTGTAAACAGTATTTTTATTTATAACCAAGTGTATATGACCTCATATTTTATCAATTTAGTGAAATAATCTACTCAATTTAGATTGTTGACTTTGTTACAATTTTCAATGGTCTCTTTCTCAAACATTTTTTCATTACAAGTGATGAAACCTACATAACCTAGAACCGAAGGACACCGTGGATTTTAGTCAGTACAAGTCTGACAATCCCTTCTGTCCTGTCCTGACTCATTTTATGATTTTACCACGGTAAAAAAAACCTAGAACCGAAAATATGAAGAAATATGACATCTACCAACTCACACTGAGCCAGAGTCGTAGATTGGAACCCAATTCCTGGAACAGAGAGGAGGCCCAGCAGTGGGAACATTTTAGACTAATTAATTATGCTACATTATTTCATATAATTATCAATTTACCTGGTTAGAGTCACGCGACTATATCCATCTTAAACACTGCGACGCCGGTTATTAGCAATAACGGTTATAATGGCAACTGTTTATTGAACAGTATCGTTGTTAAAAGGCGGTATTTGATAGAAGGTAGTGAGTTGCTTTTGATATGAGCCGGTGTTGTTAGGATGCGTGTGGTTTTGATAATAGTGTGTCGGATGAACATGCGAGAGTTCTGTATTTTGTCATGCATGTTAACTTAACGTTACGTAGACATTACGCACCTTAGCAGTGAGAATGTTATCTTTATCGGCGGTTGAAGGACTGGCTACACAGAGTACCGTGGCCCTGAAATGCAAAGGTCTTCCGAAGGAGCTGGGTGGTTTTATTCAGTAAAGGTTAACAGTCATTTAGCTACAGCCAGGGCGGGAGGTCTCCTCCTCCGCCTCTCTATAGACTGAAATGCATGTGGGTTAACTGCAGGCTCATGGATGTCATATAACTTTGAGATTTTTTATCTAAAATTATCGTGATGAAACTAAAATATCCATTTTAGTTTCATCACGATAATTTTCTTACTATTGTTATTTGAGTGTTTGAAAAATTAAATTCCTTCCTGCTGTATACTAAATTATGAATCAAGTATTCTGAATGCACACATAAGTCAGTAATTAATTTATGAAATTGCGGGAAAACAGACATCTAACAAATATGCAGAAGGAAGTGGCAGACAGAGATTGAACACTGATTGAATTAACGCATAATTGAATTTAAAATCTCCACTTTAATAACTTAGAGGAAGTCAGTCGAAGCAACAAATTATACCGACTATTACGTCTTATCATCATAATCATTCTTTTGCCCTTGTGTGTATTCGGGATTGGTAGCACTTCTTCTTTCTCATACTAGTTTTCTTCTTAAAGTTCATCCCTATCTCTCTCTCACATCTTTCACATACACATCATACATAGTTCATCAATTTTCCCTTTGTCTCTTGTCCACAATCATACTCAAAACTGTTCCCGCGATAAACTCAGAAACAAACTGTTACAGTAAACCTGCGGAGTGAGATGATACAAAACTGGGTCTAAGAACCTCTCCCCACCCTGCCGGGGTCGCGGAATTGACTTATCAGGTAACGTTGCCCCGGAACGGAAAGGGCTATTGAAGGACACCGTGGATTTTAGTCGGTACCAGTCTGATAGTTCCACCCAAACCATGACGGGAGGGCCCATCCTGCCCCAGGTGGGAGGACTCAGTTGATGATTTTACTACGTAAATAAAAAAGACCACTCCCCATGACTTCCGAAACGTATTCACATAAACTACGGAGTGTAGTTCATATAAACTACATTAGCTGGTGTTTTGACAGCACGTTTGGCACAGTTGCTAAACGATTGTCTACTGCGCTATGCCTAGGGCTGTTCCGGGTTTGGCTAACAGGTATGTGAGTTAAAATGTTTGCAAAATTTGTGCAAGGCAACGTGCTTTAAATAAATCTGACTGATGGTTTTATCTAGCTCGTCCCACAATCCTTTTACAAACCCCCTACAGTCTCAAGCCACATAAATTCCTAAAAATACTAGATTTCATTAGCAAATGTGTCCGCATAAGAGTTATGGCGTATTGCGGCTGCAGTGGGTACTGTTAGCGTCGCGGCGCGGCGCGGGTCGCATGTGTTGTGAGCGGAGCGCCTTGACCCGCGCTACGAGCAGGCACATCTCCGCTCCAAGATCTTGGGCGCTGGATGTGGTAAGATGACAAATGGAGATATGATGACTTCTGCCTATATTGCACTCCTAAGCAAAGGCCTCCTGAAGAATTCTACGTATAGCTATTTAATGATGTGGTTGGCGCAGTGGCTGAGCGATTGACTGCTGACCAGCGTGTCATCGGTTCGATCCCCGCAGGGAGCAAATATTTGCATCATTATCAGCCTATTGCCGTCCACTGCTGAACGTAAGCCTCCCTCAAAGAGCGCCAACCATCCCGGTCCTGGGCAGCCCGCATCCATCCACTGCCAGCCACCATTCTTAAATCATCGACCCATCTTGCAGCAGGGCGTCCTACACTACGTTTGCCCATTCGCGGTCTGCACTCTAGCACATGGTTGCTCCATCTGCCGTCTGTCCGTCTACAGACGTGGCCGGCCCACTTCCACTTCAGCATGCTGATTCTAAGCGCAATGTCGGTTACTTTAGTTTTCTGGCGAATGACTTCATTACGAATTCTATCCACCAGAGAAACCCCGAGCATTGCTCTCTCCATTGCACGCTGAGCAACCTTAAATTTGTGGACCAGGCCGATGGTAAGTGTACACGTTTCGGCTCCGTAAGTCATTACGGGTAGGACACACTGGTTGTAAACCCTGGTTTTAAGGGATTGTGGGATCGATGATTCAAAGATAATTATGACGCAGCTTCCCGAATGCCGCCCAGCCCAAGCGTATTCTTCTAGCTGCCTCCTTCTCAAAGTTGTCCCTGCCCAGTTGTACACTTTGGCCTAGATAAATGTATTCTTGCACAACCTCGAGGGCAGCACCATTCACGATTACAGGTCTCGCGGTGACATGACCATTAAAAATGAGTTTGGTTTTGTCCAGATTCATTCCGAGACCCACACGCCTTAAAATTATTTGCATGACCTAACTAAAAGAGTTGCCTAAGAAGAGCCTAAACCAAGAAGTTGTTCCGGGTATGGGTGTTTGTGTATGTGTGTTTCTATTTTTTTAAACGCACGCACGACCCAGGAGAAATTCCTAGTATCCCGCAACGTCTGCAGTACAATAAGAAGAAAACGTGATGCGCCGACTCCAAGTAAATAATAATATAATAATAATAATAATATTCCACAACTATCACACAACGCCATCTAGTCCCAAGCTAAGCAGAGCTTGTGTTATGGGTACTAGACAACTGATAAACATACTTATATATTTCTAAATACATACATATTATAGATAAATTACACCCAGACACAGAACAAATGATCGTGCTCATCACACAAACATTTGTCCTGGGTGGGAATCGAACCCACGACCTCCGGCATAGCAGTCAGGGTCACTAACCACTAGACCAACAGGCAAATGAGATAAGGACAAGAAGATAGTTAACTGCAGTATAGATGCTTGGCTTTTTGAAATAATGACAGAATCAGTGTTCTCTGCTTTTGTACGAATATTGCAGATCTGGGAACATCAAACAACACAAGCTGATGAAGTAAAAGACTCTTGGTATCCCATATCATTAGCCATAACTATCCCACCGCTGGTTCTTCCTTTATTCCTTCCATCAATCATGAATCTGCGCTTTATCTGTCAAGTTTTCAAGGAATATCTCCAATTGATCCTAACTGATGGACCATAATATCTAAAACTACGAGTACGTCTTATACTCTCTTCTCTAACTTCTGGAAAAACTATTCTCATCGAAATGTTACCGCCTTTTCAAATTTTCACATTACTGCTCACATTTATCAGAGATGCCATATTTTATGATTTATTAGTACAGTTCCGGGATCTTCCTTGCCACATCTAGATCCCCACATCTTTGCCCCAAGCGATACCTAACGCAAGTCGAAACCACTTGTGTAACAGTAGTAAAGTGTGCGCACAATAACCATGTTATAGGTCATTTTGTGTGGATGAATACGTAATTAGGAGGCGACCTAGCCTAGCCCACGACTAGACCTAAGTAGGCACTGTGTTTTTAATGAGCATTACTACCAGTATCTCAAATGTTTAGGCTATTAATTTGTAACTGTGAAGCTTCTGTATTGTATCACGTCTTTTGTGAAAGCGGTAAAAGAGTGATTGAATATCGATAAAATGTACATAGGTATATACAACGTGTGCAGAAATGTCTGATTTGATCTTCTGTTATAGCATTGTCGCATACAATGAGTTTTATTTTAGAACATACCTGTTTGTTGGGTCGCGGTAAAGTCTAAGCAGGATACCGTGGCATGGAATGCAAAGGGTAACTGATGAATACGGGTGGACTTATTGTAAGAAAAAGTCTAACAGTCCCTTTCGCCCTAGGTCTATAAAGGACGGTAGGACTCATTTGATGAATTTACCAGTCAAAAAAACCTGTTAGTTGACTGTAAGAACAAAAAATGTATTTAGCAACTATCATGAAAGGCGTTGGTGCATTATTGGTGCATTCTTCTCCAAAATGTGTATATATAGGCATAGGACTAAACCGCTAAGCTTGCCTTTGAGGGCACAGAATTTATTTAGATTTAGTTATTGATTCGTATTTCAATCATAGGCGATACTTTAGCCATACAACTATTTGTTATGACATACTTAAGATGTGCTATCAAAAGAGTACTTTTGTATGAGCCTTGAGCATCTTAGCTAACTATAATGAAGCCAAGACCATGCTCTAAAAACGATTTATGGTTCCAAGTTTATGATTAAGTATTTTAGATCTTTAGCTCAAATCGTGTGGCTGACAATAAAATCCATTTGTCCGTATGGATCTATTTTATGATGGATGTATGTAAATAAACTTGAAGCTTATTTGCGATGGCAATTGATTTTATTTGTGATACAGAAATGTGGTAAAATGAAGCTGTCTTTCATGATTTTGAATTAACTATTTGTGGTGTGTGATTGGAGTTATGGTGTTTAAAGATAAAAATATCAATAAATACTTATAAATATCGATGATAATCTATATCTCTATTTGTAATAAATGTTAATCTATCTATAATTAGAAGTTAACATGACAGCCGTAGTCTTTGTTAACCTACAAAGCTCATGTTGTTATTTTTGTTAAAATAACATATAGACGTACAATTAAAATGAATTTTTTGTATGCTCCAACCTCCAAATCCTAGCGTATATTATAAATGCGATAGTAGTAATATTTGCCGAGAAAAACAGCAATTACGTTCTTATGATAATAGATGGCGCCACGGGTCCTCGAATTGATTTTAAGTTCTTTAAGAACATGGGAGATGTAACACGCAATAGCTAGTAGAAAATATTTATTATCGTCATCTAATTAAAATAATTATAACACGTGCAATAAACAAGGATTTAAATAGAAATTCATTGAAAATACACGACTCTGCGGTCAGTTATTCTGCTCAAAAGTGACCAAGATCAATGACACAAAAAAAAAAACTAGAAATGCTACACAAGCCCGACACTCAATCGTAAACACCTGACATCATCAAAACAAAACCAGTTTTCATAATAAGGCCTCAATCTAAACTTTATGAATGAAATATACGCTTTTAATAAATAAAAAAAAAAATACAACATTCAGTTAATCGAAAATCGTTTTAATGACAACGAATGCGCGGGCGCAAGGAATCTCGTATAACAGGCAGCCATTAAGTTTCCCGCGACTGAAGACTTTTTACAGCAATATATACCAACTTTTTGCAGCAATATCACCGTATAAGTGAGCTATGTTTTAAAAATAATGAGTGTACACGGTGCGCGTGCGCCGCGGGGCGTTGAATTATGGAGACAACAGTCATAGATCACGCTGTAGGTACTTTCGTCTTTGTTACGCGGGGATAAACGCGTTTTTCTTTAATAATCAACAATTTATAGAGCATTAACGTTATTGGACAGTTTTTAAAGCGGCTCCTTAACATAAAACTCTTTTTAAAAGCTTTGTTTACTGGTAATTTGGATTATGTGCAATTCGTCCCATTTACAATCGTATTTGGACGCATTCCCATTCGCAGTTGGTCTCAAGTGTGGTTAGTTACATCCGCAGTTGGTCCCATTCGCGGTTCATTCCATTCGCAGTTGGTCCCATTCGTTTGTGAACTATTTTAGGATGTGTTGCAGTCTTCCTTGTTAGGTCACGGTCTATGTTTACTTTTTTGCGTTCAGTCTAAATTATTCTTTGTACTGTCATAATGAATGTCTGTATTGTAGAATTAATAATTATGTTGTTTGTGAGTGCTACCGCTACCAGGGTCACGTATCTGCATACGTTTCCGAATGTTGTTTAAGATTAATCATAGGATTCAATTCTATTACGTTTGAATAATATTTCTTTTACGTTTGAAATTCTGCTTCATTGAATTTCATATTTTAGATATTTACGGATGATGTTTACGGATGAAAGATGGTGCTCGCAAAAAATACTTGGAAAAAAATTGTGGGACCCCTTACCCAGCAGTGGGACATTAATACCTGAATAAACAGTCGGCTTTCCACACCAACAATCGGAAATCAATAAAAAGCTAAGGTTTCTGTACCATTTTTGAATTATTTGTTGTTATAGCGGCAATTGAATGAAACACACATTCTGTCAAAATTTCAGCTATTTACCTATTACAGATCATGAGATACAGCCTGATGACCGTCCGACAGACATCTGAAGCACATTAATAAGATCCCGTTTGTTACCCTTCGAGTACGGAACCCAAAAAAATAAGAACGCAGATAAGCTCCATTCAGCTCAACCATTGATAATAAAATAAAAAAGAAATCTAGTTTCCTTAACAACTTCTAAGTAAAAGTACATCAACAAGCTCACTCAATGAAAGCTTTAACCAATGAACTGACCAGTCCCTTTAATTAGCGGTACCGATGGCCGGAAAAAACGTTGGACTTACAAATAAATAGCTTGCACATTCATCCTATTGAATCTTGGAGCACAATCCATGGAATCAGTTGTAGACACGCAAAAAGTCACTGAGTCCGTCATGTCATGAATATGCATAGATCTATCTGCTAACGACCTTAGCACGCGACCTACCGCAATGATATAGCTAAGTATGTTATTTATCAGAATTATTAATTTACAGTTTTTTCCTGTTGAAATTTTATGCTATTTTGTGGACCATTTTTTGGTTTCCGAAATTCTGATGTTTCTAAAATACTCATACTAGCAAACATTGTCACGTAAATGGTATGGTGTAGGCGGGCGAAACGAGCTCGCATTTAAATTTGCTCTTTACCTCAGATATTTCAGTTTTTTGTTTGTCTACCCTAAGAAATAAGACTGAATAAATACGTCGACACAATCAGAAATGTTTACGATTTCAGAGAACATAGGAAGCAATTTAGCATACAAAGCAAGCTCAACCTTTTGACTATTTAAGGCAGCATAAAAGCGAGCGAAGCATGTATAGTTGAAGCATTATTTTTTTTTAAATTTAATTTGCAAGGTTCAATTATTATAAAACGAGCGTGCTAAAAAAATTTGGCAGCGTAGAGACAACAGATTTCGTAGAACATGGAATGTAAGTGATAATCTAGAAAAATATTATACAAATATTTTCATTTGTTTAGCGCCCCCGCAAGCTATAGCACCCGGGTCACGTGACCCGTCTGCCCGCCCCCCTAGTTTCGGCACTGGACGGCACATTTTTGTGGATGATTTTATATTATTACTCTTTATTTAAGTTTGTTTTTTTCGCCAGTGAACATACCGTATATTAATCAAGCACTACTCAATGATGTATGAATTACGTCAGTAATCGCGAAAATTTGCATAAAGGTACATTTACAATCGTAGTTTTTTTCTGTAACCTAATGCGCTAAGTAGTTATTAGGTGCGAATCTTGAATAATAATGTGATTTATTTCATTTCTGTTGCCACGATTTTTTGTTACGCCAATAAGATCGATTTATTCTTAAATATTGGTAACTATTTAGATGTGTCAATATTTAAAACGAAAAGGTTACAATGTTTTTCTAAAACTGAAGTTTTACCCTATAATTTTCCTGTTTTACGGGAAAAATCAAGACGTTGACGTCATTTATATGACGTTGACGTCATTTATATGACGCTGACGTCATTTATATGACGTTGACGTTTAATATTGATTATTACCGTATCTGGGTAATTTTATTTTGCATAATGACGTAGATATCTGATATATTATACATATTAAAATTAAAGTGACCGAAGATTTATGGGGATTGTCTATCAAAGTTTGTACAGGCATTGTGGAAACTGTAGCGCCATATTTGGCATTAATTTTTAATCTGTGTGTGGATCAAGGAGTTTTTCCTGATTTGATGAAGTTCAGTAAAGTCGTGCCTCTTTTTAAATCTGGGGACTCTAAAGATACTAACAATTATAGACCAGTATCCGTGTTGCCAGTCTTTAGCAAGATATTTGAGAAAGTAATGCTAAATCAGATGCTTAATCACTTCAAGACCCACAAAATCTTACACGATCAGCAGTATGGTTTCACCAAGGGACGTTGTACAACTGACGCCGGTGTCACCCTATTGAAGCACATATATTATTTACTGCATGGGAAGAGGCACAAGACGCCATAAACACCTGACATCATCAAAACAAAACCAGTTTTCATAATAAGGCCTCAATCTAAACTTTATGAATGAAATATACGCTTTTAATAAATAAAAAAAAAATACAACATTCAGTTAATCGAAAATCGTTTTAATGACAACGAATGCGCGGGCGCAAGGAATCTCGTATAACAGGCAGCCATTAAGTTTCCCGCGACTGAAGACTTTTTACAGCAATATATACCAACTTTTTGCAGCAATATCACCGTATAAGTGAGCTATGTTTTAAAAATAATGAGTGTACACGGTGCGCGTGCGCCGCGGGGCGTTGAATTATGGAGACAACAGTCATAGATCACGCTGTAGGTACTTTCGTCTTTGTTACGCGGGGATAAACGCGTTTTTCTTTAATAATCAACAATTTATAGAGCATTAACCCATTTGGCCCAGCCGTGCCCAAACGAGGACACTTGTAGAAGTATCCCCTATTTTTTAATTACTTAATTTATTCTTGTTTTCATTGTTGATTAATAACATTTGATAGTGGATCTTTATGTTTTTAGTCCAAAAATATGATATTGACAGTTATAATAGATTCTGTAGCGCATTTAAATGAGGTGTTTCAAATTCTGTAGATGCCGAAAATTAAACAATTTTTATTTTTAACTTTTTCTTCAAGATAAATTATTTTTTGATATTGAAATACTTCAATATACTCTGTATAATAAAATAAAATTATTTCACACCAAAAATATAGAAATCTCGTAGTACGATAAGTGATTTTATAACGGTGTCCCCAATTGAGGACGCTGGGCACTTCAGAGGTATTTATTACGATTTTTATTGAGACATTTATTTTGAGCAACTGCTAGTACAAGTGACATTTTACAAGTCAAAATGACTACCATGGCCTTCAGGAAGCATTTGGTGCTACATTGGATGGAAAATATGGTTTAGAGAGGTAGGTTTAGTAGGTCTTCCATCAGAATCAAGCCCATATACGAAGGTGATGACGACTATGTGCAAAGCTATGTCATATCATGAGGTATACAAAGCAGAGACGATGTGTTTACGGGACGAAGAGGAATGGGGCAGCAACAACTAGAAAACATGAGATGCTGCAGCCAAATGACATAGTCTAATTTATAAGGGGCATGTCTGTCCTATTCAGCTTCAAGACCTCATTTACTCATTCATTTCGAACGAATCCTGCTATGTGTGTGGCTAGCATTTTGGTACATGTTCTTGGCTATATCCTAGAAAGCCAGTGGATGTTAGTATACCACATGTTTTTCAATAAAGAATGGACGGGATCGAGCTGAATGCAATCTATTCCTCTGCACCAATCTGATATACTAGGCCATAATGTTGATGGGTTTTGTTCACATATGTGCTGGATTTAGCTGTTGTGACCGCCTTGTGGGTACACCTACTAACAGCTAATGAAACCAAAATAGATCAGCTTGTCTGTCACTGTAATATCGCTTCTTATTGTTTGAGACAGACAATCTATGTAAGTTTTCGGCCAGCAGATGTGATGGTATCATAACTGCAGCAAAATGGGGTGGGTTATTATTCTCAAAACTATTCCCAACAACTATGACGTGTTGCACTCATTAAAACGCTTATTGGTAACCAAAAAGTGTTGTATAACACTGTGCATCGGTAAAGAATGTTTTGATAATTTTGACACCGTCTGCGCTCATCGTCCCCATTTGAGGACGGCATTTTTTTTCTATAAAAACAAACAATATTTTTAATTATTTTGATGATTTTTGTTTTATTTTAGTGTTTTCTACCCGTTACATAAGAAATTACTTTCTTCCTACTGCTCATTTATGTTTGGGTCCAAATGGGTTAACGTTATTGGACAGTTTTTAAAGCGGCTCCTTAACATAAAACTCTTTTTAAAAGCTTTGTTTACTGGTAATTTGGATTATGTGCAATTCGTCCCATTTACAATCGTATTTGGACGCATTCCCATTCGCAGTTGGTCTCAAGTGTGGTTAGTTACATCCGCAGTTGGTCCCATTCGCGGTTCATTCCATTCGCAGTTGGTCCCATTCGTTTGTGAACTATTTTAGGATGTGTTGCAGTCTTCCTTGTTAGGTCACGGTCTATGTTTACTTTTTTGCGTTCAGTCTAAATTATTCTTTGTACTGTCATAATGAATGTCTGTATTGTAGAATTAATAATTATGTTGTTTGTGAGTGCTACCGCTACCAGGGTCACGTATCTGCATACGTTTCCGAATGTTGTTTAAGATTAATCATAGGATTCAATTCTATTACGTTTGAATAATATTTCTTTTACGTTTGAAATTCTGCTTCATTGAATTTCATATTTTAGATATTTACGGATGATGTTTACGGATGAAAGATGGTGCTCGCAAAAAATACTTGGAAAAAAATTGTGGGACCCCTTACCCAGCAGTGGGACATTAATACCTGAATAAACAGTCGGTTTTCCACACCAACAATCGGAAATCAATAAAAACCTAGGTTTCTGTACCATTTTTGAATTATTTGTTGTTATAGCGGCAATTGAATGAAACACACATTCTGTCAAAATTTCAGCTATTTACCTATTACAGATCATGAGATACAGCCTGATGACCGTCCGACAGACATCTGAAGCACATTAATAAGATCCCGTTTGTTACCCTTCGAGTACGGAACCCAAAAAAATAAGAACGCAGATAAGCTCCATTCAGCTCAACCATTGATAATAAAATAAAAAAGAAATCTAGTTTCCTTAACAACTTCTAAGTAAAAGTACATCAACAAGCTCACTCAATGAAAGCTTTAACCAATGAACTGACCAGTCCCTTTAATTAGCGGTACCGATGGCCGGAAAAAACGTTGGACTTACAAATAAATAGCTTGCACATTCATCCTATTGAATCTTGGAGCACAATCCATGGAATCAGTTGTAGACACGCAAAAAGTCACTGAGTCCGTCATGTCATGAATATGCATAGATCTATCTGCTAACGACCTTAGCACGCGACCTACCGCAATGATATAGCTAAGTATGTTATTTATCAGAATTATTAATTTACAGTTTTTTCCTGTTGAAATTTTATGCTATTTTGTGGACCATTTTTTGGTTTCCGAAATTCTGATGTTTCTAAAATACTCATACTAGCAAACATTGTCACGTAAATGGTATGGTGTAGGCGGGCGAAACGAGCTCGCATTTAAATTTGCTCTTTACCTCAGATATTTCAGTTTTTTGTTTGTCTACCCTAAGAAATAAGACTGAATAAATACGTCGACACAATCAGAAATGTTTACGATTTCAGAGAACATAGGAAGCAATTTAGCATACAAAGCAAGCTCAACCTTTTGACTATTTAAGGCAGCATAAAAGCGAGCGAAGCATGTATAGTTGAAGCATTATTTTTTTTTTAATTTAATTTGCAAGGTTCAATTATTATAAAACGCCTAGAAAAAACGAGCGTGCTAAAAAAAATTGGCAGCGTAGAGAAAACAGATTTCGTAGAACATGGAATGTAAGTGATAATCTAGAAAAATATTATACAAATATTTTCATTTGTTTAGCGCCCCCGCAAGCTATAGCACCCGGGTCACGTGACCCGTCTGCCCGCCCCCCTAGTTTCGGCACTGGACGGCACATTTTTGTGGATGATTTTATATTATTACTCTATAATTAAGTTTGTTTTTTTCGCCAGTGAACATACCGTATATTAATCAAGCACTACTCAATGATGTATGAATTACGTCAGTAATCGCGAAAATTTGCATAAAGGTACATTTACAATCGTAGTTTTTTTCTGTAACCTAATGCGCTAAGTAGTTATTAGGTGCGAATCTTGAATAATAATGTGATTTATTTCATTTCTGTTGCCACGATTTTTTGTTACGCCAATAAGATCGATTTATTCTTAAATATTGGTAACTATTTAGATGTGTCAATATTTAAAACGAAAAGGTTACAATGTTTTTCTAAAACTGAAGTTTTACCCTATAATTTTCCTGTTTTACGGGAAAAATCAAGACGTTGACGTCATTTATATGACGTTGACGTCATTTATATGACGCTGACGTCATTTATATGACGTTGACGTTTAATATTGATTATTACCGTATCTGGGTAATTTTATTTTGCATAATGACGTAGATATCTGATATATTATACATATTAAAATTAAAGTGACCGAAGATTTATGGGGATTGTCTATCAAAGTTTGTACAGGCATTGTGGAAACTGTAGCGCCATATTTGGCATTAATTTTTAATCTGTGTGTGGATCAAGGAGTTTTTCCTGATTTGATGAAGTTCAGTAAAGTCGTGCCTCTTTTTAAATCTGGGGACTCTAAAGATACTAACAATTATAGACCAGTATCCGTGTTGCCAGTCTTTAGCAAGATATTTGAGAAAGTAATGCTAAATCAGATGCTTAATCACTTCAACACCCACAAAATCTTACACGATCAGCAGTATGGTTTCACCAAGGGACGTTGTACAACTGACGCCGGTGTCACCCTATTGAAGCACATATATTATTTACTGCATGGGAAGAGGCACAAGACGCCATAAACACCTGACATCATCAAAACAAAACCAGTTTTCATAATAAGGCCTCAATCTAAACTTTATGAATGAAATATACGCTTTTAATAAATAAAAAAAAAAATACAACATTCAGTTAATCGAAAATCGTTTTAATGACAACGAATGCGCGGGCGCAAGGAATCTCGTATAACAGGCAGCCATTAAGTTTCCCGCGACTGAAGACTTTTTACAGCAATATATACCAACTTTTTGCAGCAATATCACCGTATAAGTGAGCTATGTTTTAAAAATAATGAGTGTACACGGTGCGCGTGCGCCGCGGGGCGTTGAATTATGGAGACAACAGTCATAGATCACGCTGTAGGTACTTTCGTCTTTGTTACGCGGGGATAAACGCGTTTTTCTTTAATAATCAACAATTTATAGAGCATTAACGTTATTGGACAGTTTTTAAAGCGGCTCCTTAACATAAAACTCTTTTTAAAAGCTTTGTTTACTGGTAATTTGGATTATGTGCAATTCGTCCCATTTACAATCGTATTTGGACGCATTCCCATTCGCAGTTGGTCTCAAGTGTGGTTAGTTACATCCGCAGTTGGTCCCATTCGCGGTTCATTCCATTCGCAGTTGGTCCCATTCGTTTGTGAACTATTTTAGGATGTGTTGCAGTCTTCCTTGTTAGGTCACGGTCTATGTTTACTTTTTTGCGTTCAGTCTAAATTATTCTTTGTACTGTCATAATGAATGTCTGTATTGTAGAATTAATAATTATGTTGTTTGTGAGTGCTACCGCTACCAGGGTCACGTATCTGCATACGTTTCCGAATGTTGTTTAAGATTAATCATAGGATTCAATTCTATTACGTTTGAATAATATTTCTTTTACGTTTGAAATTCTGCTTCATTGAATTTCATATTTTAGATATTTACGGATGATGTTTACGGATGAAAGATGGTGCTCGCAAAAAATACTTGGAAAAAAATTGTGGGACCCCTTACCCAGCAGTGGGACATTAATACCTGAATAAACAGTCGGTTTTCCACACCAACAATCGGAAATCAATAAAAAGCTAAGGTTTCTGTACCATTTTTGAATTATTTGTTGTTATAGCGGCAATTGAATGAAACACACATTCTGTCAAAATTTCAGCTATTTACCTATTACAGATCATGAGATACAGCCTGATGACCGTCCGACAGACATCGGAAGCACATTAATAAGATCCCATTTGTTACCCTTCGAGTACGGAACCCAAAAAAATAAGAACGCAGATAAGCTCCATTCAGCTCAGCCATTGATAATAAAATAAAAAAGAAATCTAGTTTCCTTAACAACTTCTAAGTAAAAGTACATCAACAAGCTCACTCAATGAAAGCTTTAACCAATGAACTGACCAGTCCCTTTAATTAGCGGTACCGATGGCCGGAAAAAAACGTTGGACTTACAAATAAATAGCTTGCACATTCATCTTATTGAATCTTGGAGCACAATCCATGGAATCAGTTGTAGACACGCAAAAAGTCACTGAGTCCGTCATGTCATGAATATGCATAGATCTATCTGCTAACGACCTTAGCACGCGACCTACCGCAATGATATAGCTAAGTATGTTATTTATCAGAATTATTAATTTACAGTTTTTTCCTGTTGAAATTTTATGCTTTTTTGTGGACCATTTTTTGGTTACCGAAATTCTGATGTTTCTAAAATACTCATACTAGCAAACATTGTCATGTAAATGGTATGGTGTAGGCGGGCGAAACGAGCTCGCATTTATTTTTGTCTTTACCTCAGATATTTCAGTTTTTTGTTTGTCTACCCTAAGAAATAAGACTGAATAAATACGTCGACACAATCAGAAATGTTTACGATTTCAGAGAACATAGGAAGCAATAGCATACAAAGCAAGCTCAACCTTTTGACTATTTAAGGCAGCATAAAAGCGAGCGAAGCATGTATAGTTGAAGCATTATTTTTTTTTTAAATTTAATTCGCAAGGTTCAATTATTATAAAACGCCTAGAAAACACGAGCGTGCTAAAAAAAATTGGCAGCGTAGAGACAACAGATTTCATAGAATATGGAATGTAAGTGATAATCTAGAAAAATATTATACAAATATTTTCATTTGTTTAGCGCCCCCGCAAGCTATAGCACCCGGGTCACGTGACCCGTCTGCCCGCCCCCCTAGATTCGGCACTGGACGGCACATTTTTGTGGATGATTTTATATTATTACTCTTTATTTAAGTTTGTTTTTTTCGCCAGTGGAACATACCGTATATTAATCAAGCACTACTCAATGATGTATGAATTACGTCAGTAACCGCGAAAATTTGCATAAAGGTACATTTACAATCGTAGTTTTTTTCTGTAACCTAATGCGCTAAGTAGTTATTAGGTGCGAATCTTGAATAATAATGTGATTTATTTCATTTCTGTTGCCACGATTTTTTGTTACGCCACTAAGATCGATTTATTCTTAAAATATATTGGTAACTATTTAGATGTGTCAATATTTAAAACGAAAAGGTTACAATGTTTTTCTAAAACTGAAGTTTTACCCTATAATTTTCCTGTTTTACGGGAAAAATCAAGACGTTGACGTCATTTATATGACTTTGACGTCATTTATATGACGTTGAAGTTTAATATTGATTATTACCGTATCTGGGTAATTTTATTTTGCATAGACGTGATATGTACGTAATGACGTAGATATCTGATATATATTATTTTTCATTTCATTATTTTGTCCTATAGGAAGTATACTAACCAAAGGAAAATGAACTAAGTTTTAGAAAAACAGTATCTAATTTTAATTTTAGGGGACATCAACATATTGTTATTTATTAAAAATGGGAAAAACGTTTTTTAACAATTTTCCCTATTCAAGGGCTGAGAGAGCCAATTCTATCAACAGTGTCATGTATCAGAGACGTATGTATGTGTGTATTTAAAATGGGCAAGAGTAAATTGGATGGATTTTTGGATATTTGTTACTCTTGCAAGAACTACTGAACTGATTCTGATAAAACTTAACAGTTATATACGTACTCACACTAGAATAATTTTACAATGGTAATGAGTAAAAAAAACGGGCCAAATGGCGGCAGAAGCTAGTACTGAATATAATACAACTTATTGATCATTATTGAATAGTCAAATCATTTAATTAGATACACTCTTACAATGCATACAATTACATCAAGATTCATATTACATATGTCATATCCCGCATATGACACATTTAATACGAACAATACACAGTACCTAGATACAAAGTGATGTGGGAGTGAGTGGTGCCTGCTGGGCCATGCTCGGCCATAATGGGGTGGTTAATGGGTGTCGCGAACCCTTGGGATTGGATGCTGGTGTCACAGTGGCGTAGCGAAACCGAATCTAGAAGGGGGGAGGGATAAGATGCATCTGCCAGACCAATTTCTTTCAGGACGAAAAATGTGACTTGCCTCCGCTGCTCGCGCGTGGTTGTAAGATGACTTGGTTCCCCAAAGCGATATCAGCTTTGCGAGGCCCTTTTGACTCTTTCAGATCCCAAAAAAAAAACCTACCCAAGTTATCTTGCAACATGTGGCCTCGTGCGAGCAGTGGAGATTTTTGTCTCAGAGCGCGAGGCCTCTTCTGGCCGAGGCCGGGGGCTAGGGTCCGCTTCGCCCCCCCTAGCTACGCCACTGGTAGGTGATGTTGCAATGTGGACACGTATGCGAAGTAGGTGAGCTGGTATACCCTTCATCATCATCAACATCTTCCTGACCTCATCCCATTTTACTTTTTACACGGCGCAACACGTTTTATTTTTCCATTCTTCCCTATCATACGTCAGGTGAGGTGGTATACCCTTGAAGTTCATTTATTTTTAGTCATGTTACTGATTGGTCTGCCATTCTTGCAGATAGACTGCCGTGGAACGCAAAGGGCAGCTGAAGTAACAGAATGGTTTTAGTCAGTACGAGTCTGATAGACCCTTCCGCTTCAACCAGGGCTTAGACTCATTTTGCTTAGAATTTATACTCCAAAAAAAACTATTGTCAAAGAGACAGCGGCGAAGCGAATGCGATCCGAAGCGTTTTTATCTGTATTGTATGGAATTGTTTGAATCCAGTCACATAGAAAACCGACAGCGATCCGATAGTCTACATAATATGACGGGCTTCAAACAATTGCATAGATTACAAGAAAAAAAACGCCTCGCTTCGCGTTCGCCACGTCTATCTGTTTGACAATAGCTAAAGAGAGAACTTTAAAGAACTCCAGTCGTAGTAGTTTTATTTTATAACATTTTCTATTCCGGTCTGACAGTATTGTTGAGATCTCTGGAGGACAACCTCAGAGCTCATTTGAGTTAGTAGTGAACTAGTGACTGTGAGACCAGAATCAGATCGACAAAGATTCGATAAGCCTCTCCTTTTTTATCTTTTGTGTACCTAGACTAGAGCCTAGCACGAGTATTCTCATCTATAATATAAAAATCAGTTGCTGTTCGTGACCGATTTGGCAAATTTTTGTTTTGAATTATTTTCGTAAGTCCAGGGAAGGTTTAAAAGGTGATTTTGAAGCGGTACGAAGTTTGCCGGTTCAGCTAGTCTTACATAAAAAAGATGTGCTCATCATTGTGACATTCATTTTCTTCATTATAAAACTATTCTTCATAAGCAGTAAAAGAAAATTAGGAGACGTTTTTCCTCTACTTACTTCTAGAACATGACACAAACGATATTTTGTTAGGTATATAGATACTACGTTGTTAAACAAAATATGACATTTGACTTTGAACGAAAATTACTAGTTCCATGTAATTTGAGTCATTATTTCTGTCGTATTTATGTAAAATATCTGACATTCTGTCAGTTTTTTTGCTGTTACAAATCCCAAGATTTATTAGTGAATTGATTGTTAGTGGCCGCGCCTTGGTCGAGCATTTGCATGTCAATCTATCAATTAGTATTATGGATTGGGTAGAATAAAATTAGACAAGGTCCTTCTTATTGGAGGAAACTGTTTTTTATTAATTTAGTTGATGTACGTTCTTTTTGGTTCAGCAATACCAATTAGTATCTATTAGTTGGCAATTACATTTTTCCAACACTTCATGGTATTTGCCTAGTTATGTATACAGTTGTTTGAAGAGAGTTCTCTGCTCTGGGTCTAGGATTGCTTATCTTGGGCGGAGCAACGCTCACCATATCATCATGGAGACTTGGTGACTGGGGAGTTTGTTCCGCCACTTCTTCTTCCCAGCCAAAACTCTAGGAAGTGTCGAAGGGGGGACGGTTTGGGGGACAGTCTTATGTAAAAATTGACCTTCAAAAAGTGCTGATAAAAGAGACTTACTTGAATATATGACTTTTGATTATGATTGATTGGCGGCGTCGTGCGTTCTACTCAGGGGTATAGATAGCTTCGGCCGAAGTTTCAGCCGTGTACTTCTCTTTATCACTTGTCTTATGGACATAAGATTAGTTAGTGGTACGAACTAAACAGTGATGACAACGTTGTTGGACATTTGTACCGATTCCCGATGTGTTGTAAGAACTTATGAATTCAAAACAAATAGGGAGTAGGGTTCAATTAATAGTTTTGAGATAGTTTCGTACGATCCCGTATTTTCGTTTACGGAATAAGAGAGTAGACCCTCTGGTTCTGAGGATATAGTACGGAGCGAGGGGTAAGCAGTTACTTCTTTCTTCAAAACTTTAATGCGAGCAAAGAAATTGAACGAACAGGGTTGGTTTTAGTCAGATAAGAGTGTGACGGTCAGACGGGAGGACACTTTACTAAAAGAACACAAAAAGAAACGTTATACTGAGTGTAAGGGGTCAGTTACCTCCTCTAGAGGCCCAAAAAAATAGGGGTCAGTTACTGTAAGATAACTTACTGAAACTAGCGATCTATGTGAGTCGTAAAGTCATTGAATGATTACAATTTTTTTTTTAATTGGCGAATCTTAGGTGATTAGTGTCTCTTAGTTCTCTTTTGTGTTTTCTTTTAGATCAGCTATGTACTTAGTACGTTGGATCTAATTAGCAGTCAGATTTAGTATTTGATTACAATAATTTGATTTTATAGAAATTGCAGTATCAGTTACTGTTATAATAGTCAGCGGGCCATGCTTCTGCTTTTTAAAGAGCGGGGAATGATTCCAAAGAAAAACCAAATTCGAGTGCATGAATAGTTTATTTTATACGTCTCCGTGGAATGTATTCATTACAAACATTTGTTTACGAAATAAAAAAACACTCTACCTATATTTATATTTACAAAAAACACGTTTGTCAAACAAAAGTATTACATTTGAGTATGAATGTGTAGGTCATTTCACTACTTGAGTAAATGGAAATGTATATAAGAGAGTTTACATCAACATTGAGCAATCATAGGAATGTTTGTGTCACAATCGAGTATATTATCCTTTAGCTCTTACCATCTCTTTCTAATATAGAAATGAAAAAAGAAACAATGTATTTCAAAACAAAAAAAAAAGTAATAATAAAGAGATCATTCCAGAAATCCAAAAGAGATAATAAGATAAGTTTTTTTTTACAAAATCAATATAAAAGTACAGCCGACAGTCGTGATTAAATAATAGAACTTAGCTACAGATAGTAATACGAAGACTTAGAAATATAAAAGGCTTCACAATGCACCCGAAGTTAACACTTTACAACCACAAACAACACTTTGAAAATTCTACTAGAAATAAATTATAATTCAAACTTTTATACAAAAATATATAAGATTCTTTTCTCAGTTATGGAATGTTGCAACACCCGGCTGTTTCCATTTTCCAAAAAACATAATTATCTATAGTAACCTACCTTAAACTATACAAAGAATAATTTATTTATTTACATTCGTTTTGTACATAACCTTATACCGGGTTCGTTAAGTACCAATAACATTGTATTTACTAAACATTACTTATTATACGTATTTGGATAGACTCTTTCAAGCGATAACAAATCAAACAACATTCGAGTGTTTGAGCTTAAACAAAAATCACATTCCTCTATACTGGCCTTCGATTCATTCACTGACGTGGATACAGTCTATAGTAACGGCACTAGGTGACGCGGCGAGTCACGTCAGACTTTGGTGGTGAGGTCCAGAGGGTGCAGCTTGATCCTCTTAATTTGTGAATATGACACGTCCTCCTCCTCGCTGGCGGAGCCCGCGCCGCTGCCCGACTCGCCGTCCTCATTGTCTGGCACTATTACTTCACTGTCGTCTGATCTTCGTCGCGCGGAACTCGACCTCCCGTCAGATTTCACTGATAAGTCCATAGGGTTCTCCTGCAGCGGAGATTCAGAGGTTCTCCTCTCAGCCGGCGGCGTTGGAACAAATTCCGCTTCAGAAATCACGTCCTCTTGAGGAGTGGGCTGAGTAGACCGCTGTTGTTTTAAGATCTCATCGAGGAAGAAACGTTTCGACGACTCTGTTCGTTCATTGTGATCGTCAATTCTGACGTCATTGTTGTTCTCAGCAGCTTGCCGTAACGCTGCGTGATCTAACAGATGTCTTGAGTATATCGGGTGGAAGCCTGGCGGGAACAGCAACGGGTGGTTGTGGGCGAACGGGCTAAACGGCGGCGGGGGTAAGAAGGGCGAGTGGGGGAAGTGGGGCAAGGAGGCGATGTTGGCGAGGTGGAGGGGGACGAAGTTGTCTCTGGGCGGTGTCAGCGGCCGGTCCGGCGGCCGCGACTGTGTGAGTCTCGACTTTTCGTCTAACTTTGGCGAAGACCCGCTTTTATGTGAGTCTGGGGACGCGGAGCAAGGAGGCTTGTAGTCATCTAAGCCGAGGAGAGCGAGTTCCTCTTTTGTCCGTGGTCTCGCGAGTCCTGGGAAGAGGTGAGGAGGGAAGGGAGGCGCTAGTGGGTGATGGGGTGAGGAAGGCACTCTTGGTGGCGACTGGGACTGAGCAGCTTGCTGTTGTTCTTGCAGGAGGCAGTGGATCTTGAACCAGTTGGAGCGGCGGCCGTACCTCGAGCCGGACTTGGACATGCCGACCATGAGGCACTTGCGCAGGCGGCAGGCCTTGCACGCCGTCCTGTTCTTCTTGTTGATGACACATTCTCCGTTGTTCTTGCACTCTGTGATGGAGTTCAGGTTGTTGTAAGAGCGGCCGAAGAAGGACTGGAAAGAGAGAAAATACATTGGTTAATAAATGTAGAACTTTTAATGACTTACAAGACTGTCTTGTTGATGTTATAAGAAAATTGTTTCCTTGAAAGGCATTTGTATTATTTTCTCCGCTAATATTTCATTCTGCAATTGGGCTGCAGCTGAAAATCAGCGTCAGGTGGCAAACTGTGTGTTGCTGCCTGACATTATGCTGAGCTGAGGCCCTTTGGCATTAATTTTTATTAAGTTTGTATTGTTATAGTTTTAAGTTTTAGCACAAGTGCCAATAAACGCAATTTTCTTTCTTTTCTTTCTTTCTTTCTTTCAATTACAAATGGAGACAAGGTAATTTCCTTTAGAACCATTTGTTGTAATAACTACGATATATGACTATATGGGCAACAGGGCAACCCCTCTTCTAAGTAGCTGATATTTCGTGCTATATGATGAAGCAACACATTTCACATTCACACTACGAACAATAATGAACAACCATCAATTAACAATTGTTTGTCATATCGTTAGTTAACCAACCGTAAATAACTGTCAACTGTAAAAGCAATTGCTTTATTTAATTAAATTTAATCAGCAGAGCGGGTAGCTACCGGTTTTATGCATATGCATAGTGCATAGAGCTCAATTGAATATGCATAATTGTATGATGACCAAGAATTATGGTTCATGTGGTGAATAAAATTGAAAATGGGAGGTCGTAGGTTGCTCCTAGCTTAGTTCGCTAATTAAAATGACATCGTTATTATAAATATCGCGTTATGTGAACCTCGTTATTGGCAGAATATGTGGTTTTGGTCTATGATATCCTGGGTGAATAGATTTGAGAACTATGTAGTTATTTATGAAACAATTTTTGGTGCTTTGTTGATTTTAGTAGAAGTTTTTGAATGAATGAGACATTGTGACTGGCTGGCAAAACAAAAATACAGTTTTTTTTTTATATCTACACTGTCTTTCATTATACAAATTGCCTCTTGGAGTTTAAATATGGGATTTCGAGTGACATTTATAACATACGGCTGGCAAAATATAAATAAATGCTTTTTGATTGGAGTCGATCCTTTGTTTTTTATGAGTGTCTTTGAAGATTGGTTGTCTATCGATTAGCAGTCTCGTGTGAAAATCTGATTTCCCAAAGGGTGATAGAGGTCAAACGAGAATCAATATGAAACCCGCCGTGTCATGATTAGAAGAACCGGACAAGTTTAACCCGTTCTTGAAGAGCCAAGATGACATACAACTTTATTTCCTTCCAATAAATGAGTTCTGAAGACTCACTATCAGGACAACTTGGTAAAGTTTGACCTAAAGCCGTAGTTACACGGCCGGTTAGCGCCTACCGGACCGCGTAACTCCGATAGTGAAAACTTCGCCTTACAAATGTCGTGTTCACGGTTTAAGACGTCATTTCCGGTCGCCGGTGGATATGGACCGGTTCGGTTCCGGTCTGCTACTCGTTTAACTACGGTTTTGTTTTCATTTGACCTTGATTTTTGGCAAATTTATTACGTAAGTGATGGCCTATTGTTTTAGGCTTTTTTTTAGATGAGGAGCAGATTGTTGATTACAAGTGCTCGATTTGTTTGATTGCTATCGTTATTGTACTTGATACTGTTTTGTTTGTATGAGGTTTGAGTACGAATGTACGGTCTTTTGATTTGTTGTTCATTTTATAGCTTGATTTAGGCTGCGGTTCCGGAGCGGAGCAGAACGGAGAGCGATTCAACAATCACATGGCTTGAGTGGAGAAGAGATGTGAATTTCAAGCCATGTGATTGGTGAATCGCTCTCCGCTCTGCTACGCTCCGCCTCAGTGGAACCGCAGCCTAATAGTGTATCTTACAGTTGATATTATGTCCTCGGCGTTTTTTTGTGGAAAACGCTGTTATAAAAAGAAACGGTTCTATTTTATGGCTTCTGGATAAAGTTTAAATTAAATCATAATGTCAGTCAATATGAGTACTACTGGTACACAAAGGTAAGATAATTATGTGATGTACATCCCGCTATTCAAATAGCGCTTAAAATACTTCATAATAATATATTATCTTAATGCACGATTAAAGAATCAAATATTAAAGTATCAAGGACACAAAAGTACCAGGGCAACATGAAAAACGAGCGTTAACTAAACATACACGCGTTTACAACATTACCAAAATGGTTGCAAAACGCCACCGCGTCGCTTGAATGACAATCAGCTGCTACCTGCTATGGGCGCCATGTTGCTTTTAAAAGTGGGACAGTCCCGAAATGGTAGGAGGAAAATTATATGCTCTATTTTTTGCAAATTGGTAAAGGGATTTTTTTGATATAAGTACATTTATGTCAGTCATTCAGAACTAAGTCTAAGTAAATTAAATAAACTACTAACATAATTAGACATTTTTTTTTTTTTTTTTACGTGGCAAAATCATCAAATGAGTCCTCCCACCCCGGGCAGGGCGGGAGGGACTGTCAGACTTCTACTGACTAAAATCCACGGTGTCCTTCAATAGCCCTTTATGTTCCGGGGTCACGGTAAGGAAATAATCCCGCGACCCCGGCAGGCTTTGGCCCTCTGAGAGGGGGGCTCCGTCATTATGCTGACGCTCTTTGAGGCGCGCGTGGGACACAACGCGCCGTCGACCCGGGCATGGTCCATGGTCGGGCAGCGAGTTGCCCTTTACTCGCTGCCCGCATGCCCGCGCAACATAATTTGACATATGATAAAATATGACTTTTCTTTATTGTAAATAGACAAGAATTGATTGTCAGCTGAGATGTCAGTTAAATACTCTTATTGGGTGGATCTCCAAAACGGGCGTATTCGTGTGATCGCTCTGGTGCTTTTCAGATATTGATATTTAACGGTAATTATGTATCTCATTAAAAAGTATGATATTCAAATAGTATTTTTACTTTTGGCCTTCAATTTACACTAACAGTTACGGAAATATTTAAGTTCAAAAAATTTCGCGACCAGAGCAATCATAATTGGTGCCAGAGCGATCATATATGGTCAAACCAATTTAAAAAAAAAAGAATATTGATAAAGTAATATTAGTTTTGGCGTTTTTTGTCTTATTCAGTTGGTATACGTGTAACAAGATAACATGTAAGTGATACCTTTTCTTCCGGAAGTCGGTGGCTTTGTTTTTTATTTCACTGATTATGGCCATCCGACTTCCGAAAGAAAAGTTATTTTATACTTTTTTGTGTTTGGTTTTGAAGTCGGTTCCTTTTTTTTTCAAAAAGCTTTTTTTTATTTTTCCCTTTTAGTTTAGATATTCAATTAAATCGGTGTCTTTGAAAATCTACAATACAAGTCAGCAAAAAAAGGGATGTATGTGGGTAATGTCACAAGATATCCATTAGTTTTATATTTTAAAACCGTTCATCATCATCATCTCAGCCATAGGACGTCCACTGCTGAACATAGGCCTCCCCTTTTGATCTCCACATATACCGGTTGGAAGCGACCTGCATCCAGCGTCTTCCGGCGACCTTTATGAGGTCGTCTGTCTACCTTGCCGGTGGACGTCCTACGCTGCGCTTGCTAGTCCGTGGTCTCCACTCTAATACTTTTCGACTCCATCGGCCATCTGCTCTGCGAGCAATATGGCCTGCCCATTGCCACTTCAGCTTGCTAATCCGGTGGTCTATAATATATCGGTGACTTTAGTTCGTCTACGTTTTACGTCTAGTATAGCCCTCTCCATAGCTCGTTGAGCGACTTTGAGCTTTGAGATGAGGCCGATAGTGAAAGACCACGTTTCGGTGCCGTAACTCATCACTGGTAACACACATTGGTTGAAGACTTTCGTCTTGAGGCACTGAGGTATGTCGGACGAAAAGACATTGCGTTTTAGTTTCCCGAACGCTGCCCAACCGAGTTGGATTCGGCGGTTGACCTCTTTCTCGAAGTTGGACCTACCTAACTGGACTGCTTGTCCTAAGTAGATATATGAGTCAACAACTTCGAGTACCGAGTTTCCAACAGAGACTGGGGTGGGCACAACATTGGCATTTGACATAATTTTCGTCTTGTCCATGTTCATTTTCAAGCCCACCCGTTGTGAAACTCGGTCGAGGCCATCGAGCATCATGCTGAGTTCCTCCATCGACTTTGCCATGACTAGGATGTCGTCGGCAAACCGAAGGTGACTGATGTATTCGCCGTTGATGTTGATGCCAAGTCCTTGCCATTCCAGGAGCTTGAAGGCGTCTTCCATTGCGGCAGTAAACAGTTTCGGGGAGATAACGTCCCCCTGTCTTACGCCTCTTCTCAATGGAATCGCCTTCGTGCTCTGCTCCTGTAGTCGGACCGACATGGTGGCGTTATTATACAAGCACTTCAACACCTCGATGTACCGATAGTCAATACGCCATCGCTGGAGTGACTCAAGTACCGCCCATGTTTCCACCGATTGAAGGCTTTCTCATAGTCCACAAACGCTAAGCATAATGGCAAGTTATACTCTTCGGTCTTCAGTATAACTTGCCGCAGCGTATGGATGTGGTCTATGGTACTATAGCCTCTTCGGAAACCGGCTTGTTCGGTAGGCTGGAAGTCATCAAGTCTGTGTTCGAGACGGTTCGTGTAATTATAATTATATTAAAACCGTTCCCAGAATAAAACTAATACTTTTCTGAAAACCGCATCAAAATCGGTTCAGCCAAACGCGAGATAATCGCGGACAAACATTCATACACACGTACAGGCCGAACTACGAATCTTTTTAAGTTGGTTAAATAGTTTTATAACGTACAATTAATGCAAAATATCATTGCTCTGGTCTTTTTGGACAGAGCAATCACAACCATATCGATCAGAAAAAGTCGCAAAATCATGAATATAGCCGAATTTAAAAGCAGTAGAAAATTATAATTACGTGTCATAAAAACCATCATAAAGATAACCTAATTCACATAAAAAACACATTTACAAGCTTAATATTTAATTTGAATAACGTGCCATATCAATCATAAAATTCGAGAACCAAATCCAGAGTAATCATAAACTTGCCTTCGTGAACTTACCTTCGCGGATACGTGGCACAAAGGTATCCTCCTCAACGGTTAGACCACTGCTGGTGCTACCCAGCGAGAGTGGAATAGAGTGACTATAACGCGTAACTAGGCATGAGCGCGATGTTTTACCTGAGCGCAGAGCGATGAGATAAAATGCCCGGACACGAATTTAAATTCAAATTGTGGCAAAAGTATTCATAATAAAACTACAAGTATTTTATAACAATGAAGATTAACTATTTCTTATGTAATCTAAATAAGTTGTTTCATATGTAGCTTCTCATTAAAAAATTAAGAATATTTTTTTCATTCAATCGGGAGTGACGACAACCCAGAGCGATCAGGATTTTAGGGTTTAAGATTTTTTTTAAATATTTTAAATAAACTTATTCATAATATTAGCCTTGTACCAGGTAGATTAGACACTGAACTGCATATAAAAAAATATTTTGAAAACGTTTTTCATTTTTAAAATGGGTTTATTCAGCCCGACACGAAAAAAAATGCCTCTGGAGATCGACCCTATTATATATGCTTATTGAATAAAATATTGAAAACAGTTTCAAAGTTGACTGGTTAATTTATTGAAGCAGCGGTAGTAAAATAATTTATTTTCAGTCCTTAAGTTTCATATTTAAATCTTCAAGTAATATCTGTGTTGGCCTTGTATTGCGAAATTAGACATTCTCATTCTGAAAAATTGACAGTTGAATATGCTAAGAAGTGTTAAGAGTATTATTATTTCTTATGAAATATTACGTTCCTCAACATTTGACCAAGAAATTATACAGCTTATGACGATATACAGTTTAAAATAAAAGAATAAATTGACCTAAAACTTAAAAACAAAATATCAAGAAATTAAATTTAAAATTTTGCATACGGAATGCGCGT
Organism: Agrotis clavis; assembly: GCA_954870645.1. NCBI lineage: Eukaryota > Metazoa > Arthropoda > Insecta > Lepidoptera > Noctuidae > Agrotis > Agrotis clavis. The sequence goes on along the minus strand of OX940931.1, from coordinate 24,020,401 downwards.
GAGTATGATATAATAGGAGTGCCTATTTAGGTTTCGTAATAGATGGTGCTCTTTACTCTTTGTTTGAAAGTGTGAAAAAGTCATATTAGTGAATATGGCCAAGAAAGAATGCATATTATGGGAAATCCCAATATGGTGACCCTACAATTGACCAATTGCAGGATCACGTCATAGATGAAGAATTTAAACTGAAACAATGCCATCTTTGAACGTGCTGCGTGCGTGATGCGAATTATACTGCGCGTGCGCGGCGTTATTCCACATAACATTCTCACAAAGGATTCTCGTCCTTATATTTTAGAGTACAAGTGTGATTTCAACATGACAAACAAAGCATTATTTTGGTGATGGCATCGCTAATTTAAAAGAAAAGATAATAATAAATACTTATAAGTGCGTTGTGTTATATTGTAATACAATGCTGATGTTTGTTCGTATTTTCTGAATTTGGTATGACTTTGACACATTAGGTACTAACGGTACAGTAAATGTGTTTAACCTAACCTTATATGCTTAAATTAGATGCAGTACCACCTTTTGTTAGAATACTAGAAACATATTTCTTACATTATATAGTAAAGTCCAGCTAAAGGACAGTCGTACACTGCAATCGATAAGCCCCCACGCAAGTCGCCAACATATTTAAAACGTTTAAAGTAATTAAAGTAAAGTGTCGTGCAATGATTCAATATGATATTTAAATTAATCGAGTAGATAAAAGCGTGGGGAATCGCAGCCGTCGCATGCGTTATATTAATTGCGTCATATGTTTCATTCTAAAGTACAGACTCGTATAGAAATGTTTCGCAGATTTTTTTAATTAGCAACTCTGTTATTTTTTTATGCACCTGCGTTTACTCAGATATTTTTGCTGTCATCTAAACAAAGAGTGGCATTAAAATAATTATAACAATATTAAAATAATTATGATTAACGATAATTGTTTTTAATAGCCGCTTCGATACCTTTTTTCGGTTCAAATTCAAAAAACTGATACCTCGTCAATTGTAATGTTCTTGAACTGAATAATTCATTTTAAATATATTTCAAAATTACTTCAATTGCAATTATTCGAGACAGGTATTCTTTTTTAAGAAAAGTATCTATTCAGTTCTAAAAAGTAAAGACTCGTCTTCACAATGGCACTAATAATTGCCAGATTGACGTTATTTTTAAATTAATATTACAGGTCAAATCCATTTTAATATAATACTAGATATGTAGTAACTTTATTTAAAAAACAATAAAAGATACATCTGCTTTTATCTGATTTTATTAAGGTGAGAGAGCGCAGGCGCAGCTTAATTGTCTTCTTCTATTTTTCTAATATTCAAAACTTTTCCCACAAATTAAATATGGATGAAAATTTCTGCAGTACAGTGCAGTACAGTTCACCATAATGCCTGTGACAGTACTTGTAGTTAATAATCAGTATGTGCATAAATTGGCTGCGTTGCGCAAGAGTCGCGGGCGGCGCCGGGCGACGGGCGAAGTTACGAGCGACCTGGCCGGAGCCACCTATGACCTGCGCGCGCGCCGCGTACAGGTGGGGGACTGGTGGCTTAGGGTGGGTGCTGATGATGGCTTAGCAGTAAATCGTTGATCTTTTTTGATAAGTTGTAGCCTGCGTGTTCATAAAATATAGGACTTGAAATATTACTAGAGAATTTTTGGTATAATTCTGCCTAAGCATTTGTGGATTGTGATGGGGGTGATTACGAGTATGTCGATGTTCGGATTTATGGCTGATCTTTATTTTTTGTTGATGGTACACGAAAAGTTTCTGTAATTATGATAAATATTACTTATTATCTACTAATGCAGCTTTAAACATATTGATGAATATAATAAACCATTTTTAATAGCTTTAGTAATACGTGTTGCAGTTATGTCATGAATTTCTTTATTGCCTCCTTAGACCATTTCCGAACGTGTTACGAGAAAAATGTTTTACTAAAAATAAATTTTAACAGTGCAGTAAATACTCAACTAAAATGAAAACAAGAATATGTTTCAGTTCCTAGTCCGCAATTGTGCACTGCGCGCTAGCTCGCGGTCATAAAAGCAAAGGATGCGCTCGCGCATCGCTGGCGAGAGGTGAACGTAAGAGAACAATAAATTATCCGTTGCTAGGCAACGCGGGCCCTGACGAAACGTGAACACTAGATATTGTTTTTGTTAGTGCTTTGATTTTGTAAAGGAATTTATTAGGAATACCTTGAATTGTGGTCACCTTAGTTCTGTTGAAAGTTCAGGAACTTGACTTAAAAATAAATCGATGTTAGATTGATTTTTAATTTATGTAAGTAATAATATTTTTACTTACGATCATTAACTTGCGTCTCATATAAATATATAGAGTCATATATAATTATTTATGTTTTATTAATAATTACAAACATAAGTTTTCTTTGACGTCGGCTGATGACACTAGATGGCGTTAGTTGTTCTAATGTTGAGAATAGTTGCTATTAGTACTTTTCATAATTTCAGTAATGTTAAGAACTTTGTTTTACCATAGAGAAAAGGATTGTTTATTTATATTTTAGTGCCAGAATTTACAGTTATTCTCACTATAATTTATCTTCCAATGTAAGTTAAAATAATGCTAAAGATATTGTATGTACGTTGAGTTTATGTCGCTGATTTCAACGAGTATTAGAGTGACAATATTTTATAGTTTGTGTATTATTTATAGTCCATTAGGTGATAAGATTTAATGGACCAATAATATCGAAGATAAAGTTTATATATTTCACGCTCTTTAACCCTTTGTATAACGATCACAAGCCGCTACAAGATAATAACCACCATAACGAGTTTTATTTAGGAAATGCTGTTTTTGTAGCCTTTATGAAATTCTTCAGAACTTAAGACATTGGATCAGGGTCATTTCATCATTTCATTTCGTTTAATAATATCATTTCATTTCGTTGTAAAAAATTACAACCTTTCATGGGCCGAAAGTATTTACGGAAAAATATTTAACTTTCTATGAAACTCCTGAATTAACTTTAAATTTTCAGGGTTGTTATCATGGTAAAAGTTGTTTATAACCATAAGTACTTTCAGCCCTTGAAAGGCTATTATTTTTTATAAATAACTCTGTATATAACAATATTATCGCAATTCACATTATGATTCTGTTTAAGTGGCTTTTTGGCCCCCTGACAGGTGTTGTGTATATAGGTAGGCTACTGTGTTTTTGACGCAATTCTGCATATGATTACGTGACGTCGGTTGTAATTCATAGATGTCACCACTGTACTGCAATAGAATCAGGAACGCAAATCTCTACCGCGTTGGTGGGTGTTTTAATAACCCATTAATAAGTCTAACAAAATTAAATATACACAAACGACTGCGTGCCGCGAAAATTTATAGTATCAGACCCATAACCCATGAAATATGGTCTTATGTACACTAAAACAGGTCTTTTAGTCCCATCGCAAGAAAATGTTGTGCCATAACTTTGTAGTGGCGCTTTATGGTGTATTAATAGGTGATGGACCCCACAAGTTTATGGGGATTACTTTGTACGTCAGTGTAAGTACACAACGTTTGGTTCATTTGGAATCTATGGCGTTATGGGGAACTGTCGAGAGAAAGAATGGCTGTTTTATTCAGGGTTAATTTCGGAATTTATTTTTAGTCTGTGGTTTTTTTTAAAATTACAGTTGAGCTTCTGTTTAACTGTTCGAATTTTGAAATTTGGAATCGTTGCGTGAGTATTCAAATTAGTCAATCGCTTGAATGATTCTGTGTCTCACTATTAATCTCTTAATAATTTAGTCGCTAACTAGTATGAGACAAATTGGTCTTCTTAACTAATCCGTCCATTGTTAGCCTATCAAGGAAAACTTCAAAATAATCTACCGTCCAATCACAATGCAAATTATAATTTAACACATGATTAATTTTGTTATATCGATTTTTGATGCGATTTATATCGATAAGTGTGACAAATCGAGTGAAGACCCCGTGTGGACTTTCCAAATGAACCGTTGGCAGCATCACGCACGCGAAACAAGCGTGAGAACGACCAGATAACATTAACAACATCAAATTTTGACCTTTCTCCTACTGTGGTGACCCGTACCAGTATCATTTTGCACTTCTTCAACTTCAAGATCATCAATAATCAACCTTATCCTAACTTGACAAGCCTTAAAATTGATTGCCTCAGGGTTTTTTCGACGGTAAAATGATGTTGGTTGGAAATGCGAGCGCGTGTCATCCCGCGTTTGCGTTCGGAAGCACTGACCTGCACCGCACCGCGATGTTTTGATTGGCTCTGACATTCAAATACAATCGATTATTCGTTTAATTTGAATCGATACCGCTCGTGATTTGCTCTTCGGGGAAATCGAGGTTCACATTCGAAATTGGAACATTTTTTAAATATTTAATCCATAGACAATGATGATACACTTCTAAGAATTATTATTTTTTTTTATTATAGTTTCTGGTATGGCTTTTGGGCGTCTATACTATCGTCCAGTTGCTTGAGAGTTTAAGTAAATGTTGCCAGGATGAAATAAATTGGATATATGGGTGAAGCTGAGCGGTATAAATTCACCTGTTAACATTTAATTACTGACCTATCAATTACGTTAGGAGTTACACAATAGCTAACGTTATTAACAACAATAGATCCTTGAACCCGGCACAATCGTATAAATTATGCAACAATACTAATCGTACAACATGTCCGACGGACGCCGCTGCAGATTTCGTGACGGGAATAAAAATTATTGCCATGCTCCAATAAGTTGATCGGTGTGCCAACTGCGTTGCGTCCGTTGACAATTTCGACACGAAACCTCTCTAAAACAATGACAATCATTAACTGGCCTGCCAATCAATTGTCGACTAGAAATTAATGATTTAAAATTCAAATTCGTGTGACTAATCGTCGGGAAACGATACAAATAAAACAAGACCGTACACGCAAAAGTGAGTAAGTGCAAATTTGAATCGATTGCGGGTGCTCGGAATCGAGACGAATCGATTCGGCCCGTGAATTGTATTGCAAAGTGAATAGGCGGTGTGTCGCTACTATGACGGCCGTTGCGACAAATGAACCGTTTTATATTGATCTCGTTTTTAATTGATACCTTGTCATTGCAAGGTTGAATGCTAAGTAAATATTGATAACCTCATTCATTTAATTTTATTTCAAGTAAGCATGTTAAAGTTAGCTCAAGATCTGGTACTAGTCGAGTAGGTGCACTACCACGGTATAAGCGAAGAATTTTCTTCTAATTAACTCTCCACAACGTGAATCTTATGTCTAACGAAACCAATGGCACCAGGAAGACCATATGCAAGTAACCATTTTCCTAACTAGGTATAAGTATTGATTGCCAACACTAACTACTTGCGATTATCGTACATAAAAACTCACATGCCTAATCAAGCAATACTTTTTCACAGTTACCATTCCAAACGAATTTAATTAAACCCTGAAGCACTTACTCGAACATCTAATTGAAAACTAATTAACTCAATATAGGTCATTATCGATTTAAATATAATTAAATATATGGAGGCATTAAAGCCAATTAAAACAGTCGTATTAATTAGCCGACAAGGCTATTAAGGTTTATTCTTTTCGCTTTAAGGTTTCTCGTTGACAAATTACGCGCGCGGTGCCTTTCATGGCGCGGCTGTGGCGAGAGGGCAATTGTCTCCGTACAATACGATTACACACACAGATAATTCTAGAAAAAACCTTTAAAAGCAAATTAGAAGCGATGATTTATTACTGAACGGGTTACGAAATGTAACTGAGCGGTGCCGTTTAGGGTGTGTGTAGATGGACGGTTTTCGGCAGTCGTTTAACATTTAACGAACTATTTTGTATAAAAGGAAAGGAAACAAAGTCGTACAGGCGAGAAGCGTGTACAACTTTGTAAGCCTAAGTATTAGAATATTGAAACTAACGTCATTAAGAAAAATCACATCATGCATATTAATTAAGAACTAAGGGCTGCTCTAACAACTTAATTACAATTTTTTGTCACTTCAACAGAATTGAACTCAAGACTTATAAGTATAGGTGGATGCTCTATCTTGTTCGAGACTAAATATATCTCTTCTACCTATTACATAACTGGCCAAAATCCAACTATGCACGCGTCCTAACCGTCAAATATCTTTTCCGCCAACGTTTCCCGATCGCGTGCCGTACCGCAATTTATATGTGCTCCAAATTTGAAAATAATTCGTTTCGCCCCGATGACGATGACGCGGCCGTGCGAATTAGAACGTTTATCGGATGAGCTTTTGACACTGACAGCCTTGTTTTGATGTTTGACAATAATATTTTATCATCTATGATCAAGATCATACCAAGGTCTATGGTAGTCTATGGGCGGCAGTTCCCGCTCAATCGTAATTGCCACTAATGTCATTTACATTACAATGAAATTAATTTGTAATCCAGAATTTGGTGGGATATTGTTGAAAGTTCTGTGATTTCAAAATTATCGTAAATTAGAATCCAAAGTCACATACGGCAGTTTTGTATTTTATCCGTATTTACGGGGTAATAATAGACAAAATAATGAACAGTGAGTCTGAATACTTTTTAAAATCTCTCAATCCTCTTAGCAGAAAAACTTTAATATAAATCTGCAACAAATCTAAAAAGCGACTATTCCTACCCAGCAATCGACGCTCAACCATCAAAGGACAGAAGGTGAATCTAAAAAAGATATCAACAGTATAGTTACGAGTAGCGGTGGGTTCAGACGGCCAGCTAATGGCAGCCGTGATTGATGTTGATCGCCAGACCACAGCAAAAACGTGTGAACCCGGCTTAGTGGCTGTGCTCTAATTATTGCGTAACTCTTGGATGCTCTGTACGTTATCATTACGGTTGCTACTTTATGAGGTGAGCTGGGGTGAAGGATAGCTTAACACGAGTGGCCTTAGAGTTAGAGAGATTGGTTTCATCGACAGAGGCTGTTAAATAGTAGCTTCTTGAAAGTTGTTTACGAAGAGGTTTGAAAGAATTATTTAGTAGACAAATTGTTGCACAATGTCGACTCATGTTCCATAAAAAAAAACTGCAGATAGAGTCCTAAAATTAAGTGCTTTCAAAAGTATTATACCACTTAAAAGAAAAACAATGTATTTTATCTTCTATCTCCTATATCTTTGAAACACGATTGCGTATATCAAACATAAATATCTCAATCACCCCAAACAAACATCTAACACAAACAATTCATCGTTACCGACCCAAATAACCACGGCCCATTACCCAGTAACCAGTAGATAACCATCCAGCAACCAAAAGGTTTATGGTGTACCAAGCAACGTTGCCAAACCGCCACTTAAGTTCACAAGCCGGAAAATAGTCGACGAAATATCGAAACTGATTCAGAATCCATTTTGAAAATATTGAGCAATACTATGTAAGATCTAGGTTAAAAATTTGACCGTGAAATTATTTAAAGTAGTGCTGAAAATTGGTTTGATTAGTATTTATCTTGGATTTAGACTAGTTAACTAAGATTTGAAAAGTAGATTGACAGTTATAATACTGATCACCGTGCTCTGGTTTTAGGATTAGGGGTCCGATGAGACAGTTGCACTTAGATTTCAAATACCTTTAGTACTTTATACATTTTAATAATTATATTTGGATTTTATGGCTGAATAATAACAGTCCCATAGGTCGATCTTCAAAAGCAAGGCAGATGATGTGATGATATAAGAAACCTCAACAAAATAAGATAAAAAATCTGGTGCAGGAACGAACGAAATACAGTTTTTTGAAATGTCGTCTTGAATAGATAAGATTTTTTTATTTTATTTGCCATCGAAGCGTAAATCCTATAAACTGAAGATTTCAGGCCAGCTGAACTATTACAATAAACAACTTAGTCAAAGAAACGTAGAAACAGATGCAGTTAAATAAATCAACGTTCAAAACATATTGCAGTAAGTAACAAAGCGTACAAAAAATAAATCTATCAAGCAACAAGCACAACAATCAACCGTTCAGTCCGTGGGTTCGAGTCGCGTGCGACGTATTTACATACAAACGGGTGCGCAGGCGCACGCCATAGTTAATTACACGACACGAGACAAATTGACGACCGCCCGCTAACGATCACCGCTAACCACTGAGTTTAAGGGATAAAATAGCTCTTTTTATGTTTTAATTAAATAGTTGTACAGATTCTTGAGTTTTAATGCCAGTAATATTTTGTAGAAATAAAAATTGTAAGGTATATTTAGTTGGTATCTTGTGGGCTTTTAAGAGCATGTTATACTGGTTTTCGTTATTTTTTAATTTGATACAGTCTAGACAGATTTGTCTTAAATATTTGAACTCATCCGTGCGCATTAATCTCTCTCTAAAATTAAACGATTTGTCAAAACCGCTCCATTTTAATCGACTTTTTCTTTTGTATAGCCTAGTTTATTAACCCAAAATCCCGTTGATTACATAGCCTTGGTAGCCATTGTGCCTCGAGACATCCTGAGACAGTATCCACCCTTGCACAAGCCATTGTCGTTCAGTTCCACTTGCATTCATACAAATTGCGCTTGCGCAAGAAGGAAATTGTCGTTTGTATGGACTAGTGGGTTTAGTACGGTTCGCCCTTGTTACAATAAATGTAGCGGAAGATTGATTTGTTAATCGAGAATTGTTTTAAGAATTGAACGCGATTTTATTTAGGAACGCATTTTTTCTGCATATTGTTTATGAATGGGACTTTATTAACGTGCTTATTATTAAATCGACATTTCTTTTTTTTTAATTATTCTTTACCGACACAGAATCCTTGAGTGGTATAAATAGATTGATAATCAACGTGGCAATGTTGCCAGATTTCCTGCGACTTTTTATTATATTTCGAAAAGTGTGTGTTCCATTTTTAAAAGATGTATTAGTTTATGTTTCTTTTTGGAAAGTGTTTGGTAGTGAGACACGCGAGTTCAGTCAGAAACTGACCTCATTTAGTACGCATCCACAAAAAAAAGTATAACGGATGATTATGCGTGCTGATCGAATTATCGATGTGCATCTCCCGGACATTGTCGATATCTACACATTGGCATTTACATGTGCAGACTATAAAGTCCTTATTTTTAAAACAGTAAAGTTGAAAATTGCCCAGCTATGGTGCGGCAATAGTGGTAGAGCTGAGGATGGATCGAGTTAGAATCGGAATTAAAGTAATTAACGATATTAATAATCGATCACGGAATCTATTTTTTTTGCAATTGAATTTTTTGGATGATTTGGCGGTTTAAGCGCATTTATATTTTAGTTTAACATTAAAGTCAAATATTATTTCTAGTTGATTTGGCAATTAAAGTCTTCAAAACCAATTGGAATGTCAGCACCCAATTTTTCAACATGCCAACGAATTTAGAATTAGACCATTAATCAGCTGTCCCATATCGATTAACTTAGCCAAACTAATTATATTCGAATAAGGTGTCAATCGATTTATCGTCATTTTAATGAAGTCACGCAAACGTTTATAAATCGCCATTTATAGCTGACGAGAAGTTTTAATTATGGGTTCATGTTTATTGAAGAAAGGTTGAGGACCCCTGCTATTGTAATAATTGGTTTCTGGTCAGGTCTCGTGCCTTCAATGGCTGCGATTTGATTTCAAGGTCCTGGGTTTGTATTTTAAATGTATTGTGGTAAATTATGAATGCTTATTTTCGAAGGCTCAAGTAGATAAATTTTGTTAGCGATTTTGTAACTCAAAAATCGTTTCTTACCTAAGTGTTTTAAATTGACGACATCTTGTAATAAATGTAAGTATGTATGGTGAGCAATGGCCAATTCCCTATTATAAAATAACGAAGAAAAATTAATGAGATACTTCCACCGGTCCATAATGAACTCACGTGGTAGATTATATGGCTCAATACCGCTCACAAACGAGGTTTGTGTCAAAGCAGTTCGAAATTCAAAGTGTTCTCTATTCCACCAGCGTTTTTAAAACACCCGTCTGCAACAACCAATGATCCTTGATACGATTGTTGAAATTTACATTTCCGATTTTCTGTTTTCATTTCCTAATAATTAGAACGAATCGCATAACTTAAGTTTAGAAAATAAGTGCTTGTTGAATTAATGATGACACAGATTTTTAATTACTGCCCTGTTTTTATTGCGATTAATCTGTTTTTATACCTTTTAGAGGACTGACTTGATCTAGAAAATGAAATTGATAAAAGATCACGCTTAAAAAACATTTTCTGAAGAATTTTGGTGTTTCTTAATTTAATACTATGTTGCATACTTATTTGGCTCACAATATATTGAATCTAAGTGTATGGTCGTGCGAATGTTTACATATACCCACAAACACATATACATGTACATTTAAAAAAATCATGGTATGTACTCAGAGATTGGTTACGTTTTTAATAATTTACAACTCAACACGTTCAATGTAATACGTGGTTCTACACTAACTAGGTTTTATTTTTTTATTCACCCTATGTCTCAAATCATAGAGATTTTCATATCCTTAATCTAAGCCACATTATCATCCAGTTTAAGACCCAAAGCTGTGCTGACGATATGCTACCAACTCGTGTGCATATTTCTGCCTTTACAACTGATCAGTATCATCATCATGATAATATTAGTTCTAGGATGTCCACTGCTGAGCACAGGTGGCCTTGACGTCTTAAAGTCAGAGTAGTTCCCGTGAGTGAACTCTGTCTCTTTTCCACACTGGAACTTCTCTGGCTTATAGACGTCATGGTAGGCCACCTGGGGTATTACAACGTCTTAAAACCAGGCTTGTTTCAGTGAGTGAACGAGATGGCGCTAGACGACTTGTATAGCTCTGTCACTTTCACTCGCCGGAACAAGCCTATGTTGCAATACCCCCCCTGGTTTCTCTATAGATTCCCAATAGGACTGGCTGGAAGCGATTAGCTTATAGCAAGCAGCAGAATTATTGAAAAAAAAAATTGAAGTTCTCTTTTCAAATCTATGACAGCACATTTAGTTTTTTTAATTAAATACTTTTTAGATAATTACCTTGCATCCCTCACATGTAAACGCGCCGAAGTGGAAGCCAGCCGCCGGCTCCCCGCAGACTTTACACTTTTGGTTCATCTGGAAAAGACAGAGGACTGTTAGATAAGATACGAAGGAATTCCTACACAAAAGGAAAATCGATTATCGACGTTAACACAATGTATATAGGTTCAAATTCACAGGAGAGAGTCACAGGTCTTTATTTACATATTTCCGGATAAGGGTTTAACTACAGTACTCTATGAAATGTTATTATGACATTAAATTGATCTAGAGTAAAGAGCCTTAGCAACATCTAAGGATTTTGGCTAAGTGACAAGAAAATTAGGAAAAATTGTCAACAGATTTTTAAAGACGGAATAAAATTTATACAAAGTAAGAAAAAGCATTTAAAAAATACACTCACGGTGCGCACAAAACTAGCCAATATTGTTGCTCTTATCGCTCGACATAAACGAATATGCAACTGAAAATCCGCCACAGAAACCCAATTCACTGTTAATATGCCGTGACCGAGATCGGGCATTTTCCAATCAGTCATTTAGTTGTTAATTTCGAAGAGCATGGGGCATGTTATTGGTTGCATATGCGATAAAATCGTTTTGTATGTATCGATTAAACGATATTAATTGTTGCGATTTATTTCATATGCACTACGTGTCGCGCTCTACGCGTTCTATATTTGAAAACTTACTGCGACGCATTTTGACAAGTTTTTTTTTACGCATTGACACATTAAATTCTGTTTTTTCTGTGCGATTGTCTTATTTACGATCGTGTTATGTGCCATTATTAGTGTTATTTCTTGCCATATAAGGTAAGCAGACCATAAAATGAATGCCTACGGTCAATCCGTCGGTATCGCTCAAAGTCGTCAACGAAAAAAAAACGTAAAAAACTTTATCATTTGCATAAAATTCGGAGTGAATAAACTTTAGCATGCATAAATGAACAATTTTAATTAAATTGACTTATTTTTTACAAACTGTCGGCTGTTTCGTATAAAAATAACAATAAAGTCGTAAGTAGTACCCTTTCTGTCATCAAGTGAGTTACAGTAATGGCGGTATCACATTTTAATGGTTCTTTCAACGGTTTTTACACTTTTTAAGCTCGTAATATAATGTAATGTGCATTGTAAATCCAGAAAAACGTCTGTTATTAACGAAATTATGTGATTAACACTGAAAATATGTAAGAGTTGAAGTAAAAGGAGTAGTTACGAGCTGACGGGGGTCATGTTACGATGGCCACAATGTCCGATCGTTAAGTATCTCGGATTGGTTGGGGATCCTTGAGTGAGCCAAACTAATGTGTCATTTAGGATCATTTAGGATTTAATGTGTAATGTGTATTTATTCACGGACAATAAAGTAATTTGTAATATTAAGGCGTCGGCGTCGCCATCTTAGTCGTTATTTGTATACTTAGTACTACGATTTTCTGCTTTGTGACTTTTTTACTCTTTAGATAACTCCGTGCGATTCATAAAGAATTCTCAGGGGTAATATACATTCATATATTGTAGTATCTCATTACCCTTTATATCAGTTATTGAAATTCATCTCGTTGTCATTGTCGCTAGTGACACGATGGCATTAATGTGACGCAATGGATTGTGTTAAGGGTTTTTAACCTGTTTATGTCAGATCCCAAATGTCGTAAATAGTTTTAAGTATTGAATGAGTCCTATTCCACTGCTAGTTAGCCCATAGTAGCCTAGCATTAGAATTATCATATTATAGTCTAGCTTAGCCTAGTAAGTTGGAGTCGGCTTAAAGATTAATTGGACGCCACTAAACGCTAGTGTTTACAATGGGGCTACAAATTTATTAATCCACAGCCCTGTTTCTGGTAAAATCTCGACTGACGAACTTAGTTCCATAATATTTTTACATACGGAATCCCATATTGAAATTAACTGAATTACAAACGAAAAGTTGAAAAAAGTCGCGCGCGTCAACGAGATAGTAATCGGAGAGAATATACTGCGATGCAAAATATGAAGAAAGCAATTCGGCTTAACTTGTTTTAAAGTAATTAAAGTTAATGTTATGAGGCGCCTAACTGTATGTTGAACATACTTTAAAGTATGATGATACCGATGTTTAAGATAGAAACCATTGATTAAGAGAATTATTGAACACACTTCAACTTCTTGAACATTTTCAGTTTAAGCAATCGAAACGTATACTAAGATATTTTAAGATCGGGAATCGAACTTGAGAAATCTTAATGGTTATATAAAAAAAATATATTCCTTCATATTTGGTTTGATATCATGTCAGCGACTGCAGGGCAGTTCCGCTATCAACTATGCTTGAAATCTTTTTAGCAATTGTTATATACGCATATCTGGTAATTTTCTTGCTGATCGTACAGATAAAGAACCAAAAACATTACAGACAAACATAGAAATCAGACATTTCCAAAGAAATCTGATAACATTTCCCCTAAAAACAAAAACATTTCCAATAGGTACTTCACAATTGCTAGCGTACAAAACATCGCGAGATTTATCCGAAGACACGGGAATAAACTTTGAGAAAATTCCCGAGATTCCAATCGGGAGAAAACGAACAAAGCCGAGTTGGCAACGAAGTAATCCGTTTATCTAGCAAGCGGGGATCGGCAGAGATGCAGGTGGATGCGTACGCGCAGGGTAACAACTAACTGGAGACTTAAATTGTTGGAAACGCTAAAATTGTGAAGGATTTTCTCCTTCGGTTTGATTTAGCTAAAATCCTACAAAACGTATTTACAATTGTGTGTTTGTGTGTGTATATGTGTAAGTGTGTATGTGATTAATGAGATCAGGAAGTTTTTTGGACAATTTAAGAGTGAATAAGTAGTAATTGTTCAGTCCTTGAAGTAATTAAATTAATTAAAAGGTGTGATTAATATAATTTTAATTGCTGTAATTACTACTAAGGTAGCATTTTGATCTCAATCATAATAGTCCTTTCATTTGGGATAAACAATCCAGTGCCAAATGTTGCAAATAAAGTTAATTGGTGGAAGCTCCTTATAATTACACTTTCTTCAGGCTTTCCCGTGGATGGCTTAAAAAGTAAAATTACCGAAAAAATGTGTCTATGAGTTTCTTGACAAGTCTTATCCATAGAGATCAACGTTTTGAAGAATACGCTAACCTGAAGAATATAACAACAGTACTTTCACAAGTTTTTATGCCTTATGACTAGATTAGATTTATTGTTTGATTATGTATAAAATAAAAAATTACCAGTGCCTGTAGGTCTAATTGAAATACATAGTTTGAGTTTGAATGTCTGACCATTTTTCATAACAAATCCCCAAAGCTAGGTACTATTGACCCCCCCCCCCAAGAGGGCCAATGCCTTCCGGGGTCGCGGGACTTATTCCATTACCGTGACCCTGGATCTAAAAGGGCTAATGAAGGACACCGTGGATTTTAGTCAGTACAAGTCTGACAGTCCTTCCCGCCCTGCACTGGGTGGAAGGACTCACTTGATGATATTACCACGCTAAAAAAAAAAAAAAACTAGGTACTATAAAAATAAAGTACTCAAATAATTAAATTGTCGACACTAGTTCCTCTGTTCCGTGTCCCTGCGCAGAGCTAAGTAAATCACGCAGCATGGGACCGTCGCCTATTGCTGCTCCAATCGTGCGCAGCAAATTAGAACAAAGGCTTTCAGGGGTCAGCGGAATTTCAGGTAAGTTTTGTTTGAAGATTGGGTAACATTTATAATGGCAGAAGAATGGGGTTGGCTTTATAAAGGAATACAGGAATATTACGTATATTAGATATGTTCGTTTAAGATAATAGTGAACAGGCATTAAAGAAGTAGTTTGGTTCTTATTGTGTACTTGCCGCTTTTATTTAATTTTCAGGCATTAGTGTTAGAAAATTTAAATGTATGTGAATAAAGAACGAAGAAAAACAATTTGCATATCAAGATCAGTACAGATTTGTTGATCGGTGATGTCACACTATGGCGCACATATAGGGATCAATTTGAATAATCACAGCACACGTAATGACCGTTAATTGTCCCAATCAACCGCATCCATAAAGGTTAGATCACTTTTGAGTAATTATTATATTTTATTATCTTATTTAAAAGGAACAAGAATTACCTGTGCTATATAGAAAAGAAAAAAGCGTTCCAAATCATTAAATGAAGGGATAATTGGATCGAAGTCTGTCATTGACTGTTCGCGAGACACGTGTATTAAAATTAATATTATAATTTTTAACACGTCAAGGTTATTGACCTAATAAATGCAAAATTCAGCGCCGGTGCACACGGCCCGAATAATCTCGATATCTGTCCGTGTAACTGGATGCAACAGATCGATTCCCTTACTACATGACTTCATTAATTTTCGCTTGCCTTCATCTTTTTAGGGCACTCCTTAGACAATAAAACACAAGGGAAAAACAACCATAAGCTGATAAAGTAAGGTTAATATTACAGTGAGCCAATTTAAGGTTTGTTCAAGCAAATAAATTGAATGCTCATGACAAGTCTCGAGTCGCGAAAGCCTCGCAGTCGAAATGGCTGTCACCGTTGTCAGTCCGTCTCCAATCATATATCTCGTTTATAATCTGGAAATGCAATTAGCATATTAATCGCTTCATATTTGGATGATTAAAACCAACGTTTTATTTAAATCGATTCCATTTTGATTTATATTCGGACACGATGCCGGATTTAAATCTAAACATGTGCGATTAGTTATTATTATTATTATGACTAGTTAATTTTTAGTGTAATGCCCTTTTTGTGTTTCTTAAAATCAATTTAGACGAGTTAATTTGTTGACAAGTATTTCAATCTGACCATTTAAATGGCCGACTTGCTGGCATTGCGGACACCTTGCAGTCTATTGAGACGAGATCGACAGTAAAACCCTTGAATACGCAGAAGAAGATAGCCGCACTCACCTCTTAAATAATATAATTTCAATACTTTTAATAACACCAGCTTCTGCATAAATTATATCGTAAATCGCTTCACTGAAACGTGTCGAAATTACAATCTTTAGAAGCGTTTCCAGAAATAATCTACAGCATGAAACATCGTAGCGAAATCCATTAAATACTGAATATGCGCACTCTTATTATACACATTAAATGTCGTAGTGCGGCCAATTTCCGCACTAACGGTCGCACTTTAAATCAAAATTATCGATTTTATAGGTTCCATTAATCGTAATACAGATGTTTTTGTATAGATCGAGATTACGTGGCCTGTGCCTGGGCTTCTCCGACATTATTTATGTGCTTCACAGAATGTTGTGCGGAGATGAGTTAATCTAGTGAATTAACGCACACAAAAACACTGAACTTTAAATGCCACGCGCACTGGTGTGAATTGCAATAAATTGTAACAAATCTGTGTACACTATGGTATACACATCTCGCGATACTTATGGGGCAGAGTTTCTAAATCTACATATTTAAACGTTCCTGGGGCAGAACAGTGAACTGTGCGCGTTTCCTGTAACGGCACGAATATTAATATCTGTAGAGTCGACTACATTTCACACTAGATTGTCTTCTGAACATGCTTTTGGCGGTTCATCAATAACTTCATCGCAGTATAAGACAAGTTTATCTTATTATTAGAGGGTCACTTCCTCTAATGGCGCTTGTACTATGTGTTTATCTATAGCTATATGTTACTCTAGAACTGTCGATGTTTCGGTAGACATGTTATTTGTATCGTGTGAAAGACGAGGCGGCCTGTCATTTGCCGTGACCACCATTATCGATGCTCGGCGGCGACCTCGTGGGAATCTATGGGGTTTATGGGATTCTGAGGCAGGGTTAACAGGTGCATTTGTGGAGGCAAGCGCTGACTGATGGCATGTCGTAATGGTGGATTGAAGTGCTGATAGTGATGTTATTCTTGTGGAAGAATGTGGTGGTTTAGCTAGTATTTAGATTTTAAATATTTGCTGAGATTTAGTTAATGTTATTACTTGACTGGCCTGTTGGTCTAGTGGTTAGTGACCCTGACTGCTATGCCGGGGGTCGTGGGTTCGATTCCCACCCAGGACAAATTTTGTGTGATGAGCATGATTATTTGTTCTGTGTCTGGGTGTAATATATCTATAATATGTATGTATTTAGAAATATATAAGTATGTTTATCAGTTTTCTAGTACCCATAACACAAGCTTTGCTCAGCTTGGGACTAGATGTTGTCGTGTGATAGTTGTGGAATATTATTATTAATTAATGACAGAGAAAGAGCTGAACTAAATAGGAAATCAGTAAGGTCTTTAAATATCATCTGACCATTCTAAATAAAAAAAAAATGTCACGATTTCATAATCGTGATGTTACAAAAAGATCATCGTATCTAAAATCTAATCTAGATATCACAACATAGACGTAGTCAGTAGACATGTTCACTCCGATGCACAAACTTGTATTTTGACGGGCACACGTCACAGCTGTCATACGGCCACAGTTCACCACCGACGTGAAACTAATTTAATACTACATTAATGTAATGGGCAGACATTTGAGAACCTTTGATCCGAAACATGTTATAACATGAGAAATATTTAGAGCACAGTTTTTGCTTCAAGATTGTTGAAGAAGATTACTTAAATAGACATACGAGTAGATTGAGTTTTTTGATAATAATCATCAACTTATGAAGACTAAGAATAATATTGAAGTAAAATTCAACACATTAACGTTATAAATACAAATGATAAACATGCAAATAATTTGAATAAAAGAAAAGACAAAAATGACGCTGAAGTTGATAAATTGAATCCTAAACACGAAACAGAAACAACCAGTCACAAAGCTTTCAAAAATCTCCACCAAATTGAATCAGAAAGAAAAGCAGCCAATACTTATAGAACCCCATATTTTCCTTCAATTCCCATAGCTTACCCGCAAGGTTCTCACAAAGACAAGTACTAGCAGAGTTATAAGTGAGCGGGACGAATGTGTAATGGCGCGGGAACCGAACCGGTGAGGCTACGGGGGACAAAACATGGAGAGAAAATGTATTTAAGCGAAGTTGGATATTAGAGCAAAGTGCGGGGTATTGTCAGGCAGAAGTAGCATTTACTTATGTAGACGATGTTGTTATGGGTCTTTCTGTTAAGTGATTTTGATAGATGTCAAAGGTGATTTTTGAGTTCGATGTCATTTTAATTAGGATTTTAAGGACACTAAAAAAAAAACAAGTGTCACCCAAGTACAGAACATTTAAAAAGGATCCTTATAAAAGAATCTTCTGGAAGTATATAACATATTATAATATTTAATTCTTTAGCCTTCTCCATACTAAGTTGCTGGCTCTACATAGAGTCGGCTCTACTCTTGATTTCGTTTTGATAGGTGTTAATTTGTCATGCTCTTGTGGTTCACGCACGTTACACCTGTTAACCGTAACAGTATTATTACGAGCCGTCTGTTTGTCTGTCCCTATGAAAACTATACTAAATTGCTAAGTTACTTTTGTAGATAACGAGGTTTTTATTCCAAGTGGAATTGTGGTTAAAGAAGTGTTGTAACTAAATGAATTATGGACGCGTAATTTTCTTCAGAACAAATAGTCAGAGATGAATGAGTTGTTAGTCGTAAAAGTCAAGTAGCGTACAAAGATAACAATAACTTTTATTGGGTTTGCGTATTAAATCATTAACTAAATCATGATTATTGATCATGACAATAAAACGCAGCTATTACGTTAAACGCAAAAGCACTTCACTTAACAATATTTCAAAATGAACGCACTTCAAAAACTATAAAACTAAATGTCAATCGACATTACCTAGTTTCACAAAATGAAGTAAACGTAGCGAAAATAAAATGAGCAACAGATCTAAAGCTCGCAAGGACATCAAAAGGACCGAAGTTCAAAGGTGCTCCTGCGCATCGAAACGTGTACAAATGTCCAATTAAATTGATCAATCGGTACATGGAGCTTCAATTAGTGTAATAACATGTGGCGAACAGTTCAATTAATATTGTCACGTTAATTGGTCTAGGTTTACGGAGACCTATGCTAAAATGTAAATTGTCAAGATTATTCTTGGATATGTAGGCAGTATTTTTTTTCGAAATGAAGTGCTTTATTTTATAAATGCTACTGGTATTCAATTAAAATTGCGTAGGTAGTGCATAGATATTTGCAATTAATTAGTTACCTTTGAGAGCATCTGGATTTTGTAAGCTGTCGTACAATTTTAAAAAATCAGTTACTTGGTTAATTTTGGACCAAATTTATATAAGGTTAAATACTAAATTATTTTTTATAAATCTAGTTAAATTTTAAATTAAAATAACTACTTCAATAAATTACAGACAGTTAAATTACTACGGCTACCGTTCTTTCATTCGCTCACTCAATCACTCTCGTTCACGGAGCTCGCTCACTCATTGTATGCACGTGTTACAGTAATTAATTGTAATTTGTAATTAATACTTGGCGTTAAAGCGTTGTTTTTCCGCGCTGCTTGAGTGTTTGTTCTACTAATATGATAATTGATGGTTAATGGGGAAATTGCTGTTTCTTTATTACTTACTCAGAAAAAATAATTAATCACTAGGAGAACGTATAATAAAGATGTAAAAATATATGTATGCTGTCATACGTGAGGTGCGGCTTGCATTTCTGATTTAAAATATCCAATATTTTTTCTCACGTCCACACAAAATGTCACTGCGCAATTTTGTAAACTCATCTCGAAAAATGTTACCATAACCTATAATATTGTTAATGATGAATGAAATAAAGATTTGAAAAGAGATATGCAGCGAAAAGGTCATCAATAAAAAATGGGCACACACAAACTCAACGATTTTTCATTCGATTATTTGTCATATCAAAAGGGGCTCACCTCTGATCTTAAACGATTCCGTTAACCAATCGATTATCGATAAAAACGTATGATTAATCGATCCTAATTGATATAATTCATCCCTTTTGGCAGCGGGACGTCTGTCACGTGACTTGTCAGCATGACACGCGATTTTATGACAGCCCGTGACAAATTGTTGTGACAAAATATTTCAACAGTTGCGTCAATCGGTATTGGAACAACCCTCATTATATGGAATCCCACGTAGTTCAACAATTATAATATTTTCTCCGTCAATATTATTTCGCTCTTATGCCATTGTCATAAAATTCAAAATGGAACGGAAAACCGTTTTCGCGATTGTAGTGTTCAAACTTAGAATGCAAAAGGGACGAATGACGTTGCGCAATCAATTCAAATTTTTGGAATTCGAATGAATGAATGTAAGTTCGAAAATTGTAGAACATAATTGATTGAGCGAGACATGTTTAAAATTCGATGACTTGAAACTTGTGATATGCAGATGCAATCTGCGTGAATTTAGAAAGAATTCAATTTATTATCAAAAGAAAATATTTCATCGACATCTGCTCAACCGTGTGGAATGACAAACATGATTTGGCTTATAATGTTAAAAAACTACAGTTAGTTTAAATTAGAATTGATTATTGTTATCTTTTGAACGTTATATTGGAATTTCGATTTTGCAGGCGCCATTACTTTTTTATAATAGATATAGAAGGTAAGTATTGAATTTATTCTTTTTAATACAGTTGAAAACTATGACCAAAGCATCAATCGGACATTCTCGACATAACTTATCTCCCAATCAACGATTACCAGCGAAAAGTCATAAGAGAATTAATTCATTAACCTCTATAGAACCATCAGATGTCTCTTAAAAATGTCAATAGACGGACAAATCCCATTATATTAGATACGGATTTAAATAATAGACTAGATTAGACCTTTAACAGCTATTATATTATTGTGAAGTTCGGCTCTAACCTTTAACCCGGGAATCAAACCGATGAGTGGTACTTTTGGAGTATTATGATGTGCCGCGGCTTCGCTTCACTAGCTTTTTTGTTATTACTGCTATTGTTTGATGTAAGTTATACTTTGCTAGGTTTTAAGGAGAAGTTTTACTAACACTTTTTAAAATTAAGTTCAATTCTAGTGTGTCTAACTTTATGAGCAGATCTTGCAAAAAGACAAATGAGCGATATTCTGCGGTTTACGTCTTGCACGTATAATTCAAAATAAAGCTTTAAAATCAGTAATTTTAAGTACTTCTTATATTTTTATTATTTCCAGAATACCTTTAAAAAACTAGAGCATTAATTTTTCACACATAGGTAGGTACATTTGAACGACTACATGAAAACATTTGTCGACCAATCGCACCAACAGAACAGTGCCTTAAGTCGTACTGGACGTAATGCTTAGTCACCGCCTCGCTTCCCATGACAAGTGACCTGTGTCTCTGCCGGCTATCTTAGTGGAGCATCGCGATGTCAGCGATAGCAATATAAAACGATAGTGATACTGTTTGTGAAGTGGATCCTTAAATAGATGGCGCTAGACGATATAATGGACATAGAGGCTCTTTAAATAGAGGTGTTGATTTTATACGCGTCTTCTAATTATGGCAGTGATACATAACATCACGCCTTATGGCCTTAAAAGTAGTGCACACAATTATTACTAGTTTTGTTTAAGTATCATGTAAAAAAAAATTGTTACAAAAACTAAAAATAAAAAATTACGGAGAGACTATTCCCAATTTCCCATAGTCCGTTCTATCAATTAAGACTCTGCAACTGTTACTGAGGTGTTCGTATTGGAAAATATCATCAACATTTTACCCGTCATGTGAATCAAATCTAGAGCGTCTCGCTCAGCAGCCGTCCTTGCGACTTGATCAGCGAGACAGTGCTACCATTTGGGGATTTATGTATTTGATAAAATGTTAAATATTAAATACCATATCTTCGGACGATTGCGGCATTAGTACAGTAAGCCACGATGATCGAAAGATTCTTCTTATTAATTCATTTCTATCAAAGATTTCAATCAGAGACAGGCGTATCTAAAATCTAATAAGCATTACCATAGATAATTCTCCAGTTAATGGGCCAAAGAAACGGTAATCAAATCCGTATAATATTAAAATGATTCCTTTTAATTTGGGCGACAGATGCTTCATTAGGTTCATTACACTAATAGGAACTAATAACCAGTACCCGGAAAACGATATCAAATGACATCACTAACAAATCTAATTTAGAAACACGAATACATTACTATGTACTATAAAGTCGTCAAAGTACGCGGCTGTCAGACATGTCATTGTCACTCACAATGGCTGCACCGAATCGATTCAATTCATAATCGGATTGGAATACAATGATACTGATACCCACGCGATCACACACATTCGGTTACGTTGAAAGTAATATGTGCTAGACTGATTAATTGAATTACAATACTGATCTGATGGAATCCCGTGCGTATATCAAGTGGTATTGTTTTATCTTGTAGGTGCATTTGTGACTTGTCTACATGTATGACTGTTTATTATGTATTAGGTATATTACATAAATAACACAAGTTACATAGAAATGTATTTTACCTAATATGGACAGTTGGACACGTCATAATCTCCTCAGAGTTTAATGACGAAATAATTACAGACAGCTGGCATTCAAATCAATAAGCCGCATTATGGTTTCAAGTGAATCCAAGAGGCAAGTTTGTGAATACCGACCGCAAAGCAACGACGTTTTCATTTACCTTTTACTATCACAATAATAATAAACATTTTCCATTGAGATCAAAGAATGAAAGTAACGTATGAATGCCCAACCTTTTGCACAAGTCGTAAGACTTAACTGAGGAAATGGTTTGTATTGGTGCTGGCTAACTCTTCACTATTTATGACGGACATTACTACACATCAAACAATGAAAATATCGCAACAAGCATGTCGGCCGACTTCAAATATCCAAACACAAAACATTAACTATTTATTAACAATACAAGTTCATTACTTCAAATAGAAGAAGAAATTAACATGCAAAAATTTGCGGCAACAACAGTTGAGGAAATAGTAAAAAGTCTTATCACCGCTGTACTGTACTGCTTCGAGCATAAACCTAAAAGTTCGCGAATAGTAAAACAATTTGCACTAAAAAGGTTTAACAATGAGTAATTGTGTCGGGTGAGCGAGTAAAAAAACGCAAGTGTCGGCACATGAAAGGACAAAGGCGGCCTGCGCGCGCGCCGAAACAAATGCCGTCGTAAAACAGATCTATTCGCAGAAAAGAAATTTTGCACAAGTTACGCTTTAGCGAAGCATTGTGCTGCCTTTTAGAGTTACCGCTTAACGGAAAGCCGCTGAGAAAATGTTGCTTTTATAGCTACCAGTGCTTACTGTAAGACAGATCTAAGTACGACTGCACTATCACGCTTATGGCTAACAGGTGCAGCAGTAACTAATACTGTGGAGGCAGCTGAAATCATGTTTGAAGAAAATGTGTAGTTTGAAGGCATTTGAAATATTTCTGGCTTTGTTCATTACACAGTAGCAACATGGTACCTACGCCGAGATATTTTTAAAATGCTTTTATAAAATTCGGCTGGAAGTTAGATAATATCAGTTTGAAGGCTAATTCTACAGTTTTTCAGTGATTGAGTTTATTTTTTTTTTATTTGGCTGAACTAAATTGTCTCTGCAACATTTTGTATAACCAGTAAGAGATCATTGCTCATAAATCTGTTATGTAGGCTCCTATGATAGAGATGAAAACGTAGATGACGTGTATTCCAAATTCTTAGCAACCGCAAAAATGATCAACATGCAACTATTTATAAGTCTCAATATCTCATTGACACAACTGTCAGGTGACGTCACCCCAAAAAGCCGGATCTCAAGAGATAGGTATAGCGGGCACGCGCCGCGCATGCGTGCAGCGCCGACGAACGATTGGTCGCTGTCGCCCCGCCTCGCGTTGCGCAAGCGACGCACGTTATCGTTCACTCGGGCTCGACAATTAGTTGTTAATGTCGAACTGGTTCTAAACGACGTTATGGGTCTTTAATTAAAGGGTTTGGTCAGTCTTTGCACAAAATAACAAGATTGATATGATAGATGATAAGAATTTACTAGTCAGTTTTCAAAGTCTCTTAATATAGGTATATCGGGAAAGTTATTACCTATATTACCTATTTTTATTTGTGTGATTTCAGCAATATTTGTAAAAAACAATGAAATTGTAACTTCAATTGAAGGTATAATAATCAGTCGTCATTGTTTTCGAAATTATGTGTGCTAATTATGAAAAAATGAGAACTTATCAACACACATCACATCAAGAATAATTTAAAACCTAACAAATTCATTTGCTTTTACAGTTTAACTACATTTGCCAAGGTGGACTAACATAAAGACGCTCCATTTTAACCGTGGGTGTAATTAGCTCTTCGGTCCTAATGGAAACTAGTTTCATTTCATTGTATTACAAGAAAATAATAACTATATGCACGTATTAACAGGTACAGTTAAGAACACTCATATCTATAAAACTAGCAAATTCCAAAGCGTGGAGATAAGATTGCAACTTTGACACAAGGCTTATAGTTATATGAGAGAGGCTGTCTTTTTGTAATCGGAACCATATACCTATAATGAATATTATGACAATTTAGGACAAAATGAGGAACTTATTATTAGGCCATCTTAAAAGGACGTCTTTATAAAGTATCAGGACCACCTCCAAGGTTGACATATGAGAAGCCATTTATAAAAAAAAAATTAATAGTGTTTGTGACTGTATTCAAATGACCAACAATTACATATGTTAGCCTGTATAACCAGTTGTGTGCATATGTAAGCAAGGTGCATACTAGAATGAGCATATATCTCGCTTTATAAATAACAGATACTTAAAACGTACAATTGTTAGGAAATTATAGCTTGACTAAACGTTTTGTGCGTACTTTTGCACGTTATGTCTATGTATGTAATATGTATGGCTTATGTATGTTTTTAGTGTATTTGTGGCTTTTTTGAAATCATGGTATGGTAATTATAAGTATTACAGAAGGTACCAGGGACCTTAGAAGCCATACTTTATTAAGAAGAAAAATGTCTTGAAATTTTTCACTTTACATGAATGTGCTATCAAATGAAGAGGAGGGAATGAATGGAGTGCGTGAAGGACGATGTGGCTGGAAAAGGAGTGATAATGATAACGGCCAAAAGAAGAAAACATGTAGAAGAAAAGACGCAGAAAAGGTGTATAAATAATGAATCGATTTTCCGCACTCTTTCAAAAAGTGATAAACCTAGTCATATCGCTATACTAGAACAGTGAAACAAAAACCAATCCTTCCTTCAAATCTGTCTACAAAGGCAAAGCCGCAGAAACCTTATAAAAACGTGACAGGCCGCCAATCCGCCATATTCCATAACGTGACATTTCCATGATCCATTTCCCACGCGTGGGCTATATTAAAATGCATTAGAGAACACGCCCGTATAGAATATATCGCGATCTGGATCACACAGTGCCGCCGCAATAACTCATAGATCGATCGATGGATCAATATGGATGAGGGGCGCCCGGGATGCGCGCGCGCATTCAACTGTCACCGCTCGTGCGCCCGCGCCGCGAATTCGAATTCATAAATAGAACGACGGATTTAATGTATTTCATATGAAATTGTGTTTGTTCGTCTCTGGTGAAAGGTCTTGTATAATATCTGTCATATTTATTCGACATTTTTAGTCAAAGAAGACAGACTTTGACCTGAATTAGAATTTACAATGCAGTGCAAATAAATTATCTCATTCATAAAATGTATAAATGTTTTTCTAAATGATATCTTGACGTCAAATCGTAGACACCAACAGACGTAATCATGACGACAAATCTTAAATAAATTAACGTCTCAGATACCTAATTGTATTTTTAAGTAGCTTCGATCTCGGTATCATGCTGCATAAAGATTAGAATTTTATGTAAAAGTCATAAGTCAATCTAACCGAATTAAAATCAACATAAAAGTGCAATAATTTAAGTTCTTACGAATCCAAATATGCAGTAAATGTTGCTTAATTATCTAATTTAATTGAGATAATCATGACAGAAATAGCTTATCGTATAATTTTTGAGACATAAACATCCTATCTGAATCTGTGTGGTCTTCAAGAGAGAATGACTCTCTTAATTTAGTCGCATACTTATTAGAAGAGGATGCAAGTATTAAAGTATACTGTTATCCCATTTACATACCTACAGCATTGATATCGTATTGTAAAAACGAACCTAATGACCTAAACATCCTTGCAGCAATCCAACAGAAAAATATACCACATTTAGCTCCAAATTACAGTGTCGATTTCTATAAGACAAAGGCCAGAAAATGTGCGGATTGTGAAATATCTCATGAGGTCAGAAGACGTTTAGTTGCATGTACTTCGCCGACCTTGTGTCACATCGGAACATTTGCCGTCGACAACCTTCCTCGGCTAATAACGAGTCATCAAATTCTTATTACGACATTAAATAATATCAATGTTGTGTGTCAGTCGGGTTGAACGCCAGTGTACGGGTTTGTAGGAAATTGTGTGTTACATTGTAGCGCTTAGGAATGTTTGAATATTTGTGATGGCCTCTTTATTTTGCACTGAAGTGCATTCGTGCGAGGACAAGTTGAGAAAATGGCGGTATAGGAAAATATGGGCTGAATAGCTGTAAGATATTTGTACTAGAGAGATCAATAGTACGAGTTTTATCTGAAAATGATGAAAGAAAAGAGCCCTTACATTATTACACAATAAGACAGATAGATTTTGTTTAATTCCTTGATAACTGCTAATTATACAGACTGATTTATTTCAATACACTCGCTATAATCACAACGAAAAACCTTTATTTCCATCATGCTCTACTTGCAAAAAAACTATCAATTAATACAACATTAGTACTCTAGCCAAGCTATTACTGCTATTAAATCATAGCAGAGGATGTTTCTACTTAGGCCGCGATTGAGAAACCGTCCTTTATTTCCGATTTATGTTCGGCAGCCGAGTCGGCGCGGGTGGAAGCGACCCGTCCGGGAAACGGTGATGCAAATGTTCGGTGCAGTGTCAAGTGGTGGGTACAGGCTGTTCCGTTAGTGATTGTGGGTTCTAAATAATTGTTGTTTGATGGATTTTAGTTTGCCAAAGTTCCTGTCAGTACGGGACACATACCCATTTACGTGAAAGAAAATAGGTGTGTTGTGTATGCTTGATGTAACGGTGTTGTGCTCTGGAACTCAGAAAAATCGTGAGATTTATAATATTATGGATATACGTTAATATTAAAAAATATAAATAGAGCAATTTTGATTACTTGTACTTCAAATGTAGAGCTGATTTACTGATAATTCTCTCAATAGACAAATCTAAACACACTTATGGAATATCATCTCAAAATAAGAACTAAAATTGATTATAATTTATTAAAGGCAAACCTAGGCAATAGTAAGGACGCAGGACAATTTAAAAGAAGATGTAAAAGCATAATGCATATAAGGAAAGCTTTAGGAACTTTACTCTTCATGTTCTGAGGTATTCCACATTAGGCAACCGCTGAAATGGCACCTACACTATTTTACATACGGCTCCTATGAATCTACCCAATGTGGAATACCTCCATGTTCTTAAGGTGACCACCGTGATGGTTTTAGTAAAGTAAAAGGGGACAGGGGAAGTGTGGGATCACTGCCCGGTCTTATGCCCAAAGTAACTGTACTCTCCAAATACATCCAATGGCTTCAAAATCATAGTGCATCATCCCGTAGACGATCGAGTGCGCGGGGACGTCACGGTGGCTGCGTGCGGATGTGAGGCAAGTGTCGTCCGAGGACGCGACAACTGTGCCAATAACACGTGCACTCACGCTACCGTGACAACGACGCTCATATGTAGACTGACGAGTTATTGGTTTTGGTTGAACAACTTATGACTTGATGCTGCTTCATCATTTTGTGCGAACTAACAAAGCGTACCTACACCATAACACATCCTTTTTTTTAGCATGGTGTAACCATCATATGAGTAATCCCACCCAAGGCTGGGCAGCAGGGACTGTCAGACTTGTACTGACTAAAATCCACTGTGTCCTTCAATAGCCCTTTACGTTTCAGGCTAAAGATACAGTGTAACCTTAATTAGAGGCTGCTAAAGCATTCATTAAACATAGAAGGAGGGAAATACAGTAGCCAAAAATAGTTTCTGCTCATAATTTGGATTAGCGCTGTATAACTCTAGTCTATCACAACGAATTAGCAAGTTGAAATGGCAGTAGGAAGGCCAGAACAGGTGGCTGATGGTGCCGTAAGGTTCTCAAATCGAGACCATAACGGCAAGCGCAGCGTAGGACATCCAACCACAAGGTGGACAGACGATCTTATGAAGACCACAAGATCACGCTGGATGGATGAAGCCGTTCCAACCGGTCCTATTGAAAGTCTATAGAGAGGCCAATGTTCAGCAGTCTTACGACTGATATGATGATGATGACGATGATGATGATGAACTTTGGTCCAGAGCAGACGTGACAGAGACAAGGTCTACGATGGAGAAAGCTTACCCAGAAGAAGCCTGTTCACTCTAACTTTGAAGAGATTAGGGTTGTATGCGTTCGGAAACACCGGCGCAGGTAGTGAGTTCTACATAGTAACAAATCTGGCGAAATTAATATACGCTGCTATTTTCCCTTCCGAGGGTTACAAGCATGATCTTATTTGATTGGTAATATTAAGTAAAACTTCGAATCAATATGTTGATCATGGACAACCTTGGTAGACTGCTCAATGTGGTAGTAATTGATAGGCTTTTAATAGAATGTCCAGCTGCCTGCCGCCTTTTCAATATATACTGGGTCAAGTGAAAGCATTGATGATAGCTTTAACAATAACTTACACCGTCAAACTTTATCTTCTTCCGTCCCATTCCTCATTGATTCTCCTTCAAGCTGCGCATCAGCTGGTAGGTATTAGCCATACAATCTAGCTGTTACCGTGTAGCTTCAATAGACGCTGGTAACTATAACTAACACTAGCAGGTGGAGTGAAATAGTGAAATGTATTGAATGCCGCACGGTTGCGCTGCTACAGTGGGTGAAGATTAAATTACTTTGAAGATCGGTAAAGTTTTAAACGAGTTGAAACTTAGAATGAAATGTTGTTTTTTTTTAATGGTTTTTTACTTCACAAAGGTTTGATGAAACAGATATGGATAGATTGAATAGAATATGAAACGGCTGCAGACTTTGAAAGCTGTTTTTAGGGTTCCGTACGTCCGAATACAAAAACGGAACCCTTATAGGATCACTCGCGTGTCCGTCTGTCTGTCGCTTATCAATTATCTCCGAATCTACTAGACCGATTAAGTTGAAATTTGTTACACATATCAATTCCTATGACCCAAGCACAGAAGTGTGGCGTGACTAGATGAAATCTGTATATGGGTGGTAATTTTGAGGGGGGCAGGCCAAAAAAAATAATGAAAACTGCATCGTGTGACATATCAAATGAAAGGTCTTGTTGAGAAGATCTTAAATGTATTTTTTTTTAAATTATTGCCTTTCTGGCGACTTGAACCATGTCCATTTCGAATGTGGCGTCTCGATATTTACAAAAACTTTTTATGGACTTATCTTATATCTAGTTTCTAGTGGATGGAGCCTCATAGAAAAGGCTTTGCGTATGTAAAAGGCTAGGAAGAGAATGGTTTAGACAGGACTTGCCATTTGAAAGCCGCTACTAACCGGTCACTATTGTTGTATTAAGAAGCACCCACCATAGCCGACAACAGGTCAATAACGTGATAGGCATAACCTTTACCACTATAGAAAGCTACTCCTCTTCAACAATGGCTACAAACCAGCACCCTCGTTCAAATACCAATGAATAACATTTCGCCAAGAACGAAATGTGCCCACTGGCGAACGAACCTTGCGTGAAAGGTTGGTATCATCCCGCGACCCTCACGGAAACTACCATGCCAATACCTTCGGCCCATGAAAAACTAGCTCACACAATTCAAACCAAACTATAACCAGCTATTAACAGAGTTGAATTTTAAATAGCAGCTTAGTGAAGATGACAGCGAATGCGTTAGAGAAATCTGCATCTTGTTTAAATGGGAACAAGGTGGGGTGTTGTCTGGTGGTGGTATTGCACTAGAAAGTCTGACTCGAGTAACCCCAGTCTGGGTCTAGGTGAATAAGTAATAGTAAAACTGATTTGGGATTAAACGGAATTCATTAGAATTATGTTCAGCTGGTTGTGTGTGATTGTGGGTCTGGGTGTTCACGATTTAGAGGAGTAAACAGGACAGTCGTTTAGTCTATGTTTGGATATAATGCAAAATTAGGTACATTCACACCAAGTAGTCTTTAATAAAAGGAAAGATAAACGCTGAGTCTTAGGTGTGAAAATGCTTCTAGAGTTTTGGTCACGTGCTTGTCACATAGAAACTTTAGAATGTTTTAATTTATCTAGGGAAGCCATCAATCTGTGTTAAAATCAATCAATACCGCAAAAACTGGGCCTTTTCTTCCAAACTTGCAGTTATTCTAAAAAACCTTTATCTCGGTATAATAATTGTGTACCAATCCAGAACAGGGAATCTAAAAAGGTCACTTTAGAAATAAATATTCTATTCTAAGAATTTCATCTCAATTCATATTGCGATTCTGCTTAAATTGCCCCTCTTGTATTCATAAACAAAAAATATAAATCAGTTCAGCCATATTTCGCATTATAATTGGCGAAAAGATTTACAATAATAATGTTCGTGCGACTCATTATGTATCGCGTACTATGTGGAATTACTTCAGTCTCTTTGTGGTACTTTGTATTATAATGCTGGCTCTTATTACTGAGTAAGCAGAGTTTATTGGTACATTTATAGATATACGCCTCAGGGATATAGTTTTAGTATAAGGTCATACAATTATTTTTTGTCCGACATGGCGATTTTGCTCTTTAGTTAGAGCTATTTCATTTTTTTTTGCACTGTATTAGATTAATTTTGTACTAATTAGTAAAAATTATATTTTTATTTGGTATATTATATTTTATTGAATATTTCGCTTTTATTAGTTGTGAAAATTTAATTTATATTTAATTGCTATTAAGTTTTCAAAAGTAAACATTAAAAGATATTCTCAGTAAGACCAAATAAATCCTATTGAAAAGGTTTGTCTACAAAAAACGAAAACAGAATTCATGCTCTTACAAAATTACTTTGCAACTTGCACAAGCAACATTGCAAATAAGTCAATAACCACTCATTTGCCGCATCTCCGCATTTGCTTAGCATTTGTTACTAGTATGTCACCTCCGTGACCCGCTCGTAAAAACAACCTCACAACCAGGGCCTGTACCACCACCTCTTTTATGGCATAATATCGTATTAAACAGTATTTCTTTAATGATAATTTATAGCAGGAGCTAATGGACGTCAATGAAAGAGTTAAACCTGTCGCTTTATTTGGATTTGATTTAGATTGCCATTGCAACAATAAGAAGAGTATGACTTCAACTTTTAACATTAAAATCATCATCAATGGTTACCAATTCACCATGGTGGGAAAAGATTTAGAGTTATTTATACATGGCATCTATCTCCAATATGTTTTCTGGTCTGAAGTCGTATTAAGAAATTCGTAATTTTACTTTTGACTAAACTTATTAACGCAAAAGTTTGTAAGAATGGTTGAAAGTTTGTTATTCTTTAACTCGCAAAATTTAAATGTTGGCTGTTTCTTAAACAGTAATACAGATTAGACATCAGAAGAAAACGAAGGCAATACTCGTAATTTGTAAAGGTTAAATTATTAAATCTTGCGAATAGAAGTTAGCCTTGCTAAAAGAGATGGCGGTAAGCCCCCAGTGCGTTGCGAAGATGATTTCCGGTATATGATTATCCGTGATATGTGATGTTGTCCGTGGAAACTGCCTTCCCTCGGCGATTTTATATTAAGTAAGTATAATTAGAAGCTGCTTAGCTAGAGTAAGGTTCAGGATGGCATCCGGTGCGATGGGAATAGCTTTCTTTGAACCTTACCGTTGCAACAGTTAGAAAAGGTTTCATATCTATGTTTTCGTGAAGTATGGGTAAGAGATAGTAGATCTTTTTTACTCGTGGCATACTAGCATACATAGAAAACCACTGAAAAAATAAATAGTTCATTCAACTGCTGATCATCCATCTCCATCTTACACATCTTGTCCCATCATCTCTTTTACGAAAACCAGCAGAAAACCTAATTTAAAAGTTTTTGAAGGCTAATCGGGTTTCCAGATCTAAAATGAAATGTTTTTAGAGGTTTTTTTTTTTAAATTACTGATCAAAACAGTGTCAAAAACTCAATTACCTAAGATTCATCATCTACGTAAACCGCACTAAATTGACCGACCACATTACATTTGTAGGCCAACAATTAAAATGGCGACAATACTAAAAGCCTCCTTCAGGATCCTAAATTTAAATTGAATCTGTTGTGAGCGCGTAACGTAAGTCGTTTGAGGGACTTCCTTACACCGTCGGCACCTTTGTAAAGAGTAATGGAAGACGGATGTCAATCCGGTGACACAGCGAATGTTTATAGCTACGGTTCGGTGTGATTGAGGAACTGAGGCGGGTGTTTTGGGCTTCAGATGATCTAGGTAATATAGTGGCCCATTTTGGCTAGTGTATATGGTAATCTAGATAATATAATGGCCCATTTTGGCTCTGAATTGAAAGTTTTGAAAGTTATGGGGTCCAGCAGTGGGATTAAGTATGCTTGGAAGTGTGTATCAGGTGCTGCAAGTGTGGAAAGAGTTAGAGATCAGACTATTATGGTTATGATTTGTTCCATTCGAGATTTTTCTGTCTTAAAAAAAAAACGCGTTTTTTTTGGAGTGCATAAATCAGAATTTAAAATAAAGTCAAATGTAACTGTGAGAAAAACATCTTTTTTTCATTAGCTTCAGATTTTGGCTTATCCTTTAAAACTAGGCTTATAGTAGTATTCAGAAAGCTAGATCGCTCTCCGCTTCTGCCTTTCACCCCACTATAAAGTGGTCGGTCTAGTGATCAAATTTAACATTTCGCCGTCCAATCGCGTCCCGTCGATAGATTGTAAATGTAATTGGAACTACAAGGTGGCGTACCCGCTGCCTCTGCGTGTGCGCAGGTTGACATCAAACGGAATGAATTCAATTTAAATGTTTCGGTGGCTTTGGCGCCCGTATGTTAACAAAATTGGTAGGTAGGTACTTACTTAGTTTTTTGGATTAAGAATTAAATAATAATTAATTTATGTAACTGGAGATATGTGGTTGTTGTCTAATACAGGCGTTGTTATATCCTAGAACTTTTAATTTATTGATTTAGCAATTTGTTAAAATCGTAAAATACTAATTTATTTCAATGATGATCTGGAACATTTAATTTCATCAACCATTCTAAATTAATTAGTCTATTCATGTAAATCGATGTAAATCAGGTTGTTTTTTTTCAATAATCATAAAAAGATCTACAAAAAATGTCGTCGAACCAAAAAAGTGACTCCCTAATAAAACTGAACCGCATTGTACACTAATTCCTAACGACGCCACACATCAATTGTTTGTTTTTTATTTATTTTCAAATTTCATCGCGATATTATTAACTTTATTGCGATTACGATCTTGAGAATTCATTTTTGACGTTTTTATTCGAATTTATGCGATTCCTTACAGCGTTACCAAGTTATTATTTCATGTTCTCAACACATTTAACAACCTTATAACATGGAAATAAGGTAGAATACAGCATGTTTTTATTAAAACCGTTTTACAAATAAAATTTGGTCGCTATGACTTCGTGTGACTGCTCTAAGATTTTATTATTTAAAAAATTGATATTTTATTTTTCGAATTGGACTGCTAACGCGCTCAGCGGGTGGTTGGGACCGCTTCAAATAATTTAGAGCCATATCGGGGACATCTTAAGGTTTATTTTGTTTAGTATAACATTCTGCCCTTTGAGGGACTTCAAGGAATCGAGTCTGGGATCTGCGCCTGCGCTTATATTTCCAGCTCAGTTGGATGTTTCGATGTAATCTTTGGAATTGTATAATAGTTATACCTATGTACCGGCGTGGCATAACGTCTAGATTTTTTATGATAAAGTATTTTATTGAACGACTTGTAAAATGATCCAGATTGAGAGAAACTAGCTGTGGAGTTTATAGTTTTTATGCTGAGCTGTTTCAGATCAGGAGATAACTTTATGGAGGGACATTTTTAAATGCCTAGGTGTTTATTTGTAATTTATCGTCTAAATAGGTATCTTTTTTTATTGTTAATCTTGTTTTTATGTATTTACAAACACTACTAAGTTAACTAGTTTTTATAACACCCTGTATACGCAACATACCGCGAACATCTCTGACCTTAGCTTATTACTATTCAATCCGATCAAATAACTTATGATTAATACCTGAGTTATTATCTATCGACTTTATATATTAAACTGACAATTATGTATTGCCAAGAAAAAGCGGTCGCTGATTTAAATTAATATGTAATATATGTTTATGATAATAAAGTATATAATAATCACTATGAATATCGAAGCAGTGGTGTTTTTAATTTGCTAGAATATTTATGTAATCCTATCCTTTTAAAAACCAAATCTGGTAAGTCACAAGTAGCCTAGAAACAAATGATCAGATTCTAGTTCTAAGGTATGCAAAGTATTACTTCTGGGGTTAGGTGTTGAACACAAAATATGAACCAGAAAGAGGGTAAAGAATATTTTTCTTTACTCAAAAATCATCTTTACGATGAGTGTCGCATGCGTTATTTATTGCGTTTAAAAAAAGAGGGTAGACCGTTTTGTGTACCCATAAACATACAGCCGTAATTACTTCAGTTCATCTGTGATCATTGTGATTGCAACAGTGTCGGAATATCAGAAAATCGAAACAAATAACAAACATGGTAAATATCACGTTTCATTTTCTAATGATAAGCTGTAAAAGTCGCGTGATTTTCACTAGTTCAAGAATAGTGTTAATAATTACGAAGTCCCAAATATTATTCAAGTTTATGTTAATTTGTTAACCGTACTTTTAAGGCGTGTACGCTGGCAGAACTTGACGTTAGAATCGTAATATATTCAGAATCCCATATTTTACGACATTATTGTGATTTTTCGTGTTAAACTGTACAGTGATTGGTTTTAATAAGTTTTGAAGAAATATTTTCTTCATATTTAGAGAGAAATGTTTAATTTGACTAATGAGCAGCGTAAATGCATACTTATCACAGTCATTGCAATATGTTTCATTTGATAAATTAAAGATTTTTATTAGCGTATTAAATATCACTAGACATCGGTAAACGAAAATATTGTGATGAAACATGGAATTATTCTAGTCAACTAACTTTTACCTGCGACTTCGGTCGCAATCATTAATCATTACCTACCTAACCAATTTGGGTTGTACACGTAGCGCCACAAACAATGTTATTGTTGTTGTAGTTCCATAATGGAAGTAGACAATGGAACTACTGAGATACTGCGTTTTCTTTGGGAACAGTACTGTTTTTCGGGATAAAAAGTAGCTTAGTAGCTACGCTATGTCCGTTTCTATTCACCTGACTGATCGGTTCAGCAGTTTAGGCATTATAAATATCATCAATCAAACTTACTCGCACTTTCTCATTTTTAATATTAGTTAGGATTTGAATTTCCTCTTGTAATATCGATAAATTATAGTGACGAGACAAGGATACCATGTACACACAATTTTCACAATTCATTGCATCGTAAATCGTATCGATTGCTTTAATCGATATGTTTATACGGAAAAACAATGAATGTAGGACAGAATATTGGCCCCATGCCAAGCCTAATGTGTATGTTAATTGGTTCGACCCAAGCCTAATGCCATGTAAACTAGTATTACTAATGTATTGATCCAGTGTTGACGCAATTGCTAACTAGTACTTGGTCTACCGGTTTTAGCTTTGTTTCACTTTGGTATTATCCGGCTTGTAAAACTGAAAGGGTAGATTAAAGTCGTGTGACATCTAAAGTGGTAAAGACTGTCTTACATCATTTTCCTTTACATGCTATTTGCGTTCTAGGGTTGCAGTGTTCTTAGACAGTCTCGCGGCCCCGGAAGTTTAAGTAGATCTCTATCAGAAAAACTTAGCCAATTGTGTTCTACAAACCGGGTACTTGTCCTGGGGTGATAATTATGTTAATTAAAAACACTTGATCATCTCTAGAAGGACTGCTGCGACTTATAAAACGTTTCCTTTGAGATGGAAGCGTCATTTTAACCCTGCCAATACCTCATCTCCCACACCTGAAACCCTACCTACCTTGATACAATCAGACAGTCGACATCATTATACTCACAGGCGAACTACTCATAAAATTAAAAACATCATGATACCGATCGGCGCACATCGGCAATCTTCGTACAAGATCGGGCCGCGATCAAATAATATCACATGTTTATGATCAGATTCGATCTCTATAACATATTCTATGCGCATGCGACGAATATTTTTCTTTACTGATATTACCGTTAGTGACTGTCGTTAACCTATGGTTTACTAATCGTGTTTTAGAGATTGCAATCATGCAGTTTAGATACTGGTTTTCTCCCTTAGAGTTTCTTGGTTTAAACGGTTGTAGTAATGTAGGGAATTAAGACTTCTGGTTCGTTGTCATTAGTGTTTTTAAAGTCTAGTTGGTGTAGTGGCTGAGCGATCGCCTGCTGTGCTATGTGCCGCTGGTTCGATTCTCACATTGAAAAAATATTTGTAAGACCTATAAACAGTTGTTCCAGTTCTGAATGCTGGCGTTGTTGAATTTGAATGATTAAAAACACATCCACGATACAGGAGAAATTTCTAGTTCGCAGCAACGTTACAAAATCTCTGGTTGAAAGAAAGAAAGAAAATAAGTGTATTGGCACGCATTTGGCACACAGTTTTGACCAAAAAAATATAATAGTAATAAAAAATAATCACAAAAAGTAGGTACCGTGTGGTTAATCTCTAAAATACGAAGTATCTTCCAAGAAAGGAACTATCCTACTTTCAAGAAAACCCATCTACACAGAACAGCTCAATAAACCCTCCCATCCATCAGCCACGAACAAACACCAAAACACAAATCGCCAACAATAACAGTTATAAAGTCAACATCTCACAGAAGTCTCAATTACTTCCCTTCCCTCTGACCCTCTTCCCTCCCGTTCCCTCCCTGGTTTCCCATAGTGGTCGTGTGTGGGGAATCGTGCGCTATTACGGAGGGACCCACGAAACGCTCCGAGCTACCGGTGCTAAGAATTTCCCAGGTTAGGCTCTGGTTTAGGACGGGAAACGGTGCACAGCTCATGTGTGTTGTATGGTGGAGGTGAATTAGACGGTTTACTAAGATTTAGTGGGTTTTGAACTTTATAGTAAATAACCGTGATAGCCTAAAACAGTGTTTATAGTAGGTGTCACGAGACTTAGACATACCTTGGGATTCATGACTGTACATTTTCTCTCTCACGTCTTTTCTTCAAAACCTAAGCTTTTGGAGAAAAGCTGTTGTTTAAAGGACTAAATTCTGCATAATTCTTAAATCAAATTCCAATTAAGAATTTGGTAAATTAATAAAGATATTGCAGAAAAATAAGGCTATGTTTGAATTATATTATTATCCTATACTTTTTTTTTTTAAGAAATCGATCGGAATTGGAAATCGATCCTTAAATAGAAAGCAGCTAGACAGACGCTGCAGAATTTTCCGAGTTCGAATTAGTCATCTCTAGATCCATTTACGATAGACAACAATAGGATATTGATATTGTCAATTGAAGCTGGCTTTGGATTGTATCATAATAATTGCTTAATTCTCTTTCAAATGTAAACTGTAAACACCTTGTTCACGACTTCAGGCAATATAAGCGACAAGCAAGTTTCACACTTGTTTCTTTAACATTACCTATCACAACGTTACTGTAACCCATGCCATGCTTTTAGCAACTTACATTTTAAAGTTGTTGTGGAAAAAAATCAAAAGCAATTAAGCAGAGGGTCTAAAACGTTTGTGCAATGTTTTTTTTTGAATTAGGACTAACCCACCACTCTATTCCCAAACCACTGCAACTCTTGAAAGCCAGAATCAACAGTGGCAACCACCAGAAAAGCGCCGAGACAATGAAGCTCGACGTGTCCCGGAGAATGAATGATTTCTGCAATGTTATTGATTTACTTCGTCAATTAATGACATTATTAGAAATGCACGAAGTGAATAACTAGAAACATTGCTTAAAGTAGCCGTTTTAGACCCGTAGGACTCGAACCTGCCTCTTTCTTCTTTCGCTTAACCAACTAGGCTATCGCAATCCTGTCCAGCGAGGTAGAGTCCTTTATTCCAATTTAAACATCCTTCAGTGACATTCTTTCGTTTTTCGGTAGGTTCATACATTTGTTTTTCTCCACAGAAACAGAAGCAAGACGCGAGTTGCCTGATGATGCAGTTGGCAGCCGACAGGTAACAATCAGCTATCTAATACTTACTCCAATCAATGCTAATGAAAAACCGCTAGTTATCGAAGGATATAGACAGACAGATGATATCTCGAAATAAAGCCGTTTCCGTATAACCTCCTGTATATTTAGTCAATTAATTAGGTTAGCAGTATAGTTTTACGGGATAGTTAAACTTTAAACCTATCATTTGCATACATTTTGTTTACTGTCACACTGTCATAACATAGTTAATTGTCTGATAAGCAATTTCATTATAACATCTTTATGTCGTAATATTATGGGTTATATTCGTAGCGAAACATATGTTACGCAAGTTATATGTCATGTTATTTAGTGTTTCTCAGAAAACCAGTGTTTTATAATTATTGATTTACAAAGATGTTTTAAAGAGAGGTCTTTGTCCAGCTGTGGGGTGATGCAGGCGAGCAGTACCAATAGCAGTAACGATTTTGTTTGGTTGCTTTTGTGTAATTTTATGAGATTAGAATAAGTTGGTTCCCCCTTGGTTTCTAAAACTAAGCTCTTAAGCATTATTATATTAGTACAGATTAGAGACTAGCTTTAATCCACGGCTTCATCTTCAGTAATGAAATATTCCATAACCACCCGCGCTCTTCAATACTTAATTGGATTTAAAATTTATTAATAAGTCATCATGCTTATTCCACGTTATAAAATACATATTTAATTAAAACATAAAACACCAAATAAAAAACCTAATCTAGAAAACAACCCATTACTAAAAAGCGAAGTGTAAAGTGCGTTCATAAGGTTATAAATAAGGCTATATGCTGGGCGGGCGGCGTGGGCGGGCGGACCGTGAGAAACCGTTCGTTAAGGCTGTACGCGAACCTATGTATTAATATTACATGGAAATAGTGATTGATTTTGTATGAATATGGATATTATGGCTATTTGTTTAATGTTATTGGATAGTTTAAAGATTTTGGTGGGGTTGAGTATGATATTTCAATATGTTTTGTATAATTTAATGGCATGGTTGGTACAGTGGTGATTGACTGCTGCTTTGTGTGTCGCGGGTACGATTTCCAGATAGAATAAATATTATGAACTACTAGAAGTTGTACCGGGTTTGTGTATTTTATTCAAATATTTGTAAATGTACCATACAATGTTAAAAAAAAACTGGAAATAATAAGAACATTTTGATTTATATCTTTGCTAACTTAAAAGTTACACTCTATACCTACGATATAAGTAAATTGATAAAGCTTTAAATAAGACAACACGTAACCGTATGTACACATGTAACACAAGCTAATGCCTTTTTTCAATTGGGATAGGCAGACTCTTAAATGCCCGCTTAATTAAAAGCACACGGCTGGATCTGCAACACGCGACTGAGCGCTTATAGTTAAAAAAAAGTGCAATTATTTGAAGACTCATTACTTATTCTATCAGCATTTTTTGCTCACTATGTATTGCTCAAAAATAACAGCTCAAACTTCTAAAATGATGAACTATCACCACCCATCTTAATCTCTAACCTCGACCCAATAAAGATTATGAAAACAACCGCCTCCGCGGCGCAGACTTATGGCTTTCAATTTGTAGATAATCTTTTACGATAGTGATCGGTACAAGTGTAAACAATAGACAGTCTGGTACCCACACATGTACACATATACATGTACACACACGCACACATAAATAGTAGTAGTAGTCCTTCGAGTTAGAACGTGGATAGAAAGACCAAATAAATTCACATGTGTGTTCCCAACTAGATTATGAAATAAATATATATGTGTTATGTATCTTCATAATGGCGTAACTTTTTCTATCTTATGATTTAGTTACAAGTTTAAAATACCTATGTAATATCTTTAGACA
The DNA here is from genome assembly GCA_954870645.1 of Agrotis clavis. Lineage (NCBI taxonomy): Eukaryota > Metazoa > Arthropoda > Insecta > Lepidoptera > Noctuidae > Agrotis > Agrotis clavis. The sequence goes on along the minus strand of OX940931.1, from coordinate 23,980,090 downwards.
TCGAAGGTTTTTTGATAACTATGGTGAAAACGACTTTATGTATGTAGCTTTTAAGAAAAACTAAACTAAAATTCATAATATATCAAATACTAGCTGTTGCCAGCGGTTTCACCCGCTGCAACTCGAAAATTATCCCACGGGAACATAAAATCGGGATAAAAACTATCCTATGTGTTAATCCAGGTTATAAACTATCTGTATACCAAATTTTAGCCAAATCCGTTCAGTGGTTTTTGCGTGAAAGAGTAACAAACATCCATACATCCATACTTACAAACTTTCGCCTTTATATTAGTAGGATATACAATAAGTGAAAAAAAACCTACTTTCAGTCGAAATAATCGTTTTTGTTGAAATGCATTTCGAAAATTTTTAACGATAACTTGAATAATAAAACAACAACAATTAAGTCACTAGACATCCTGAAAGCAAGAAATAAAGCAGATATGCAAAAATAAATCCAATTTCATACCCAAACACTGTAATTTATGCAAAATAAAGGCACCATTACCATTAGGCCAAACAGGCCCAAGTAGAGCCATCCCATTGAAGCACCGTAACTTACTTATAATTCATTTGTGATATAATATCTATATTTCAGGATCAGAGGTCAATTTACAAAAATGACAATGCGAGAACCCCGCATGACAGAGATGGATATACGAAACTCTATAAGAAAGAAAAAGATAACAATAGAGTCGTGCCAAACGCTGCAGGCGCCGCACTATGCAGCAATGATGATATTACTGCATAGATGCACTTGCATTACCTTGAAAATTACCAAACTCTTCATATTGAACTTTATTTTGTAAGGGACAAGGTTGAGGGTTATGTTAATTTTTGAAGTGAAAACTTCTTTAGCGGCGTTGTACACTTTTTCTGTAATGGGTAAAAAATTTAAAACTCGCGTCAGGGTCACGTGACCAAAACTCGCGTCAGGGTCACGTGACCCTGATCGAAAATGAGTAAGACGTCATTCAAATTAAAAATAAAACATAGTAACAAAAAAGTTTTCACTTCTACCGGCACTCCTGGAGTGCAACCTTTTTTGAAGTGAAAACTTCTTTAGCGGCGTTGTACACTTTTTCTGTAATGGGTAAAAAATTTAAAACTCGCGTCAGGGTCACGTGACCAAAACTCGCGTCAGGGTCACGTGACCCTGATCGAAAATGAGTAAGACGTCATTCAAATTAAAAAAAAAGGTTGCACTCCAGGAGTGCCGGTAGAAGTGAAAACTTTTTTGTTACTATGTTTTATTTTTAATTTGAATGACGTCTTACTCATTTTCGATCAGGGTCACGTGACCCTGACGCGAGTTTTAAATTTTTTACCCATTACAGAAAAAGTGTACAACGCCGCTAAAGAAGTTTTCACTTCAAAAAAATACGATAGGGATGTAAAGATGCAGAACTGTAAAAATCGATTCTTGAATCTATTCAAATCGTTACCAGAATTATTATGGCCACACAAAAAATGGAGGTCTAAAGAAACCCACTCATCCGGTTTTGCTAAAATTCACAATATCATTTATCGTTACTGTAGCAAAAAATATATCTTATTACAGCTTGGCAAAATAGAGTAGAAAACTGGAAGTCGCCACTGTGCTCTCGCTATGCAAGAGCACTTTTAATGTTTTTTATTCACTTATTACGTTAGTTTCATGGCACAATAATATCAAAGATTTAAAAACGTTGTTAGCAAACAAAAAGAATAGTTCCGTTTCAAGACGTTCTGGCCAAGCTGTAAGTCTTGTATCCTGGAAAACAGGTTTTCTCCGTATTTGGAACCTAAATGATTTTGATTTTCGAAAGTGAAATACTGATTCACTGGATAGATTTATTAGGTAGTGTTGTTGATAGCAATTTTAAATTAACTCATTTTTATTTCTGATAATTAATTACCTATTCGATCTCAGATCAACATTCCTAATTTTATTATTGACAGTTGACAGTAATCATCTGATCTGCAGTGTTGCCGTTTTAGCCACTTTGTGGCTAGATCTAGCGGATTTTCAACGGTTCTAGACAAATAGAAAACCATTTTAGCCACCAAAATAAATCTAGCCACTTCTGGCTGATTTTTCGATTGTTAAACTTTTACTAAATTACTATTGGAAATCTACCGATTAATTAAACCAAACTACAAAAAAAAAAAGGTTGCACTCCAGGAGTGCCGGTAGAAGTGAAAACTTTTTTGTTACTATGTTTTATTTTTAATTTGAATGACGTCTTACTCATTTTCGATCAGGGTCACGTGACCCTGACGGTCACGTGACCCTGACGGTCACGTGACCCTGACGCGAGTTTTAAATTTTTTACCCATTACAGAAAAAGTGTACAACGCCGCTAAAGAAGTTTTCACTTCAATAAAACATAGTAACAAAAAAGTTTTCACTTCTACCGGCACTCCTGGAGTGCAACCTTTTTTTTTTTGAACAGCAAAGTTATGTTGGTAAATTGTGCGAAGTGTTCAAACGCATGGCTTTATTATGTGTTGAACAAAATGAGGTTATTAAGGCTCATCGTAATAGGTTGAAAGTTGAGGCTCTAAGGGATTGATGGAAACACTAGAGAAAAGGACCAAAACACTAGGAACCAATGATTTTTGTAAGATATTCCTAGTACAGATGATACAGTTATAACTGAGATAAATTTTATGAGGAAATTACCTGGTTTTCAAACACTTACTATAATGTCTTTTGGAAGTTGAAAATATTTCTTGATAACTTATGAATAATCGTAATAAATGAGAATGTCTCAATCTCAAAGAAACGTAGTTTATTAGTATTGGATCAGTACCCTTAGCACTAGTTTTCAGTATTTGAGACGTAAAGTAAACTGGAACTTTGACAATTTCAAATTGACAGTTTTCAAGGAAATAATTAGTTCCTTCTTCGCACACCAGAGGCGCTGTACGTTTTTTTCATACAAGAAACGCTGTAAATACTGGAAAGACGCTGTAAAGTAAAAGAGTGAAAATTCGTGCTAAGGGTACTGGTCTTTGATTTGGCTTTCACAGTTTCATAGCTGGTATGATATACTTATACATATTAGCCGTTATTAACGGCTTCGTCTGGCTGCAACTCGAAAATTATCCCCCGAGAACTAAATGCCGGGATAAACAATATCCTATATATTATTCCAAACTTTAATCTGTCTTTGAGCCAAATTTCCTCAAGATAGGTTCAGCCGTTCTAACGTGATGGAGTCACAAACGTACACATCCAAACTTTAGTAAACATCAGTAAGGTTCATAAGAAGTAATATACATTTAAGTGATCTATAAAAAAGCAACCAAGAAAATTCCCATGAACCAGTAACATTAAAACTAAATAACTTAAAACAATTAAAAATAAAACAACATAATCTTCTGTATCGATATAAATGAATAACTAAGTTAAACTCAGAGTAAATATTAAACGTTATTAAGAGTGGTCGGTGCCATCGTACGGTTAACCTGCAATTAAAACTCGGGTTATAATCGCCGGTGATCGAGATCAAACAGAGACATTAAGAGCTCACAGTTAATGTTGATAGAGATGTGCCCGTGATTTGATTAGAGATAGTTATTTTTTCAAAGATGGTTTTTAATTGACTAACATTATTTTTTCAGAGATTAAATTTTTGTAAAGGTTATGATTTTTTATTGATGATAATAAGCGTTATCGTAGCATCTTTGTCTGAGTATTTTTTTAGGACATTTCTATTTTTCAAGTATCCATCTAACTACTTATTTATTTCTTAAACTCCAAAGTTTAGTGTCAATTAAAATGAAAATACTTGTATTGCTTAGTAACCAAAGCACCATATTGTAATGCATTTATGCCAAACCACAAATAATACATATCCCTTACGTCAAATGGAATTATCAGGAAACTTATTCAACGTCAATGGTTATTAACAATGTGTCAAAGGGACTATCAATTATCTGATTAATACTAAGTTGACGTTGTATAGTTTTACATAGATTAGTGATACACAAGGGCGGGGACAGTTGACATAGCGATGAATATTAAATTATAAGTTTTTCATGACGGTAGGTACGATTCAAATAACAATGTTAATGTCTACACTTTGACAGAACAAATGATCGGTTCATTGTCACATTGAAGTGTGACCCGAATGACAAATATTATTTAACAAACATTTACATGACATCTGTCACTTCCAAAATCAAAGTACGTCTGTATTAATAGAAATACGTCAGTAATCGTATTGTGTAGTACAACCCTAATGTAGTTTGTTTTATAATGTTCCAAAGATATTAAATTACGAACAGCCTCGGGTCAAAAGTGATTGTATACAATTACATCTTGATTACAGTTTAACCTTTTGTTAATTACGGGAGCGGTGTAACCGGACGATTTTGTTTTAACTATTTTTAATAAGCGTGCGAATGTGTTTCTGTAATTATTGTCTCGAGGGCGCAGAGATTGAATCATAAATCGAGCAAGAGATCTGATGACGAACCAGAATCGATTATTGATGTTGGAAACGTGTCGACATCGCTTCACACCTCGTTGTATAGCAATAAAATAATATCGATACCCAACCGTTAAGCACCAGACAATCGATAAAAAACAACTTGCTACAAATTCCCCGATGCGTCGTTCGATATTTCATTTTGAAAAAAAAAAGAACTCAGGCCGAGCACGGCGCGAACGTAAAACAATTGAAGCATAATTCTATCGGCGTCTATGGCGACCCGAGTGACCCCGAGCTCGGCCGAGAGAGCCCGAGAATAGCCGAGTGAATCCCGCCCACCCCTATTAGGAATTGCTCAGCTAATAACTGTTTTTAAAGGGATTTTAAAATGAAATTAGTTCTATTGCTGTAATAAAGCTATTGGATTGTGAGTCTGCGTAGGTAGGTATTTCATTAGCAAAATGTGTCGAATGAGTAATAAGACTGACATAAAGTTTGATGTGTCTTTTACGAAGCAATTGTACATTCTTAATAACCCTTAAATGTTTGTTTATGTTGCTGAACATAATTAATGTACTGTACAATTAACAATTAAGCATATTTACTTACCTTCGTAATCAATTTTGACTGCAAGTGATTAATTATTTAAAATTAAATTATTTTTATGAATATCTTACCGTATTGCTCATGAACGGTGATGGAGAACATACCTGAAACCAAAAAACCAAAAAACATTATTAAAAATGTAAATTTAACAAAACATGTTATTTGGAAAAATTTTGAAGTAGTTAATAATCATCTTAAATATTCTAAAATGTAAGCTTGAGCTAAAGCTCATAATCACTTAAACTAACAGAAAGTCCCAGAATTCACAAAAAGCCTGCATATCCTATTTAACCCTCCCGTGCGGGGTGCGGTCAAATTAAACAATGCGACTATTTTGTCCCATTATCGACTTAAGTCTCACGACAAGGGTTGATTGATGATTTACAACTTACCACCCATTTCTGTGGTTTATTTAAGAGGTAGCAATGATGGGATTAAAACGGGATGTTTTGCAGTTTTTTTTTGTTTTCTTTGGAAAGAGATACGGGATATTCATTCACAGTTTTTTTAGGATTACTCTGATATTTGATCTGTTTTACGAGAAATTGTTATTGTTTAAATCGGTTTAACAAGTTTTTTTAAAGATTTGTCTCACTGTGGGTTTGCCTACATATCTCTTTTTTAAATATGGTTTTTAGAAAACAGTATTTTGTAACATTCGGTTGAACTGGAAGTCAATTCCAAAATAGTTGCCAAGTGACCAGTCAAATGATATTAATGATGTGGTACAATTATGTAAACAAAACAATATTGATTACTTGAATCTAAAACAAATTAAATCCCATCCAACAATTAAAAAAAAAAAAAACACCTACCGTCTTCCTAGCAATACATACAATAATAGTGAGATCTCTGGACACCCACACTACGCTATTACCAAGGCTCTAACAGGTTAAGTGCTGTGTTAATACACACTCACAATGCGCGAGCGCATTCAAATACGGTTAGCACAAAAATCATGGTACAAAAGATGTTTCCGAGTTATGGCTGCGTTAATAGACCAAACGTGTGGAGGCATGTCCTGTCTGTAATGGGTGGCATGGAGGAAAGTGCGGACTTTGTGGAGTAAGGTGCTCGAAGAACCGTTGGTTCTTGGGCATATGTGAGTCAGTGAAAAGCTTTGTTTGCATTGAAGGTAGGTATGATATTAAATGAATTGAGATTATTTGGGTTTTGCAGAGATTATTTTGGATCAGCGTCTGCATCTGTAAGCGTTTGAAAGAAGTGTGCTTAAAAGAACCCTCGCATTTTGACCGATTGTTGTGTTTATAAAAGCAGCCAAATTCCGTTTTATTTATTCAGAGCAAACATTTGAAAAGGAAATTCCATTTTACGCAAAAAAACAGCTCATACAATCTTTACCCAACTCAATTTTTTTCGTTAAATGCAAAAACAAACACAATTTATGATGAACCAATACACTTACTATTTATGTGTCGTATACTATCACCGATAATGATCGCACAAACACAGTGTAGCGAAAGTCGCCGAGTTTCCAAATTAGCACGTTCAGATGACCAACGGATTGATAGAGGACGAATTAGCAGCTTTTGTTGGACTGTGTTCGCGCACGCACGCACCGGGTTAACACAGGGACCACGTTTTGGGTTATAAAATGGACTTTTATACAGAAAAAATGTGTGTTTTATAATTTTTCAATTTTATTCAAAATTGCTATGCCAATGACACATTTTTAGAAAATGCTGTACCTTTCTTAAAATAAAATGTAATATTCTTTTAATTAAAATTGTTGTTTGATTGAAATAAGCCAGGTCATGATAATGACATACGGATTTTTTTGTTGGATTTTAAATGAGGTACCAGAATAAAGTAATGATTTTGAGTGCAATAAACACTAAAAGTGAGACACTAAGTACACTAAATTGTGAATAATTACAAAGAATGACGTTATACTGTGACATTGAAAGATCATCAAACAAGTTTCAAAATGCTCAAGTGTAGATTAAGAAGTTTTAGCAAAACCGACGTTCATTACAGATATTATTAATAATATTTATGTACTTTATAATAATAACTCAATACAATTTATTGCATCGATTTGACCCGTCGCTCAATATGAATAATAACAATATAAATTAATTTTAATGGCATTTAAGAGTTTATGTTTCAATAAAAACCGTTCTCAAGGCAAATGAATATGAAGGACTTAAATGTAGCAGTGGATAATAACAGTTTGTAATTAAAAGCACACTGAGCACTAATAATTATGCAAATACAACAAATTGGTGTAATTACTAGTTTTGTATACGTTTTTAAGAAACAGCGATTACGGTTGTTTTGAAAATTGTTACAGAATTCTTAACATTTATTACTTTTTATGATAAACGATTGTAAATTTGTTTTTATTAAAACAGTTGCTAAATGTCAAACGATTATAATTGTTAATTTCTATAGAAAACGGTTTTACATTATGATTTTCTGTGTAAAATGTCACAATACGTTTGATTTATAGTTTGGCACAGTTTGTAACGACCACGAATATGTTATTATCTGTCGGGGTCTATATCGATTTCAATAATTTAATTTCTGAACCAGAAGCATTAAAAGAATAATATTTGCAATCAATATTCATAATTTAAAATACATTTATATAAATATTTATGTAGGGTAGGCGCGGCCGAGACATACAAGAACAAACCTTGTAACTTCACAACACGAAACGTAGCATAATAAGATTTTCCTATCGCCATATCATAGAATTTCGTTTAGCTTCAAATATAGAATAGAACCTTTTTTTCCTCAATCCTTTGTAAAAAAACAAAAATATTTGATTCTTTATAATTCCTGATTCTGTCTCACAGTAGCGTGTATCACGAACACCCTACATAGCATTTAGCGGGTGATATTACAAGTGGTTCCGACTCTTTGTTAGCACTTACGAACTCACATGAAAGTCAATTGTATGTTATTTTGTGTATCTTCCGTGTTGGCTGAGAATTCGGAACATTCGTATTTATCAGCTCAATCGTTTCTTAAGAGAACGCTTTTTAGAAGCCCTTATTTAGAATGGTTATTTTAGATGGGTTTAATTGTTGTGGGCACCATAATATTCTGTTGAGTTTTTCCCAAATAATTTGAGGTCTACTTCTAGATAAATCGGATCTTACTGAATACTATTTAACATGAAACGACTGTCTATCTAACCTCCTGACCAAAACCCAGTAACTGGGTAAAAATACACCATTTGGTTAGTTTCTTTGTTCACTTAAATCAGTTTAATTATTTTTTAAAAGACTTGTAAAGGTTGTATAAGCTTAACCAATTACTCCCATTCCCTCACATTTTTATCTTAACTAGATCATCAGCTTGCCTAACTAAAAAACACTTATAAATCTATCCAAACGTTAAATCTATTAGAAAATCTGTTTCAACCACGCCCCCTATTTGAAAAAACAAACACTACATTATTGTTTTAGTCCAATCAATTTAGATCTACCTCGAGTGTGATACCATACAACTCGTACATTTCACACACGAAAGGTTGTATTGTATCAGATTAATGTGTATGATAAATGGGGTGAGCAGTAATCGAGGTTATGTAAACATAGTTTTTGTTATATAATTATTGAGTTTAAGTTTAAAGGTTAGTATATGACCTAATGAGATTAGGTTAATATCATATTGTTTGTTAGTTGTTAAGTCTTTCAGTACATGAAGTTTAAATTGTTTAATTTTTTATCTATCTTTTTTCAATGTTTCATATTCTATGTTTACCGAATGGAACTGATGGAACTTTGATTTGAAAAGCTGCAATTAAGATTATTTAAGGAAAAATTTGTTAACGAAAAATAGTTTAATGTTTAAAGGAGTTGAGGGGAAATATTGGAAATGAAAAACACACATAGTTTTCTAATGTCCTGTTTTATTAAAAGTTGGACCTATTAATTACAAAAATTCTTCTTCAGTAGGTAACTTTCTTAGGACCGAAAGACAAGACTTTTTGTTGCTTAAGAACTAGACTATAATAGATTTATAAGTAAAGAATATTTAATACAAAAAATAAGGCACATTTAACATGTGAACACTCAGCGTAAGTCGTGGGAATCTCATAAAGCGATTGACGCGCTTCGTTATGTAGAACGATCTGTAATTGCGATGTACGGACAGCAGAATAGCGGTAGCTTTACATCGCTTTTATTGCTAGAATGCGTTATGACTACCGATGTTTTTATCATCTCGTGTCTTTGTTGAGAAATGGCGAACAAGTGGAATCGTTATTTTGTAAACATTAATAAAATGACGATTTGAATTCTTAGTTTTTTTTTTCGTTTCGATTGATGCAAAATATAAATTGAGTGGAACTGATGTTGTGAGAAAAGTAATTTGTAACAAAAATAGTAACTAGGTATTTTGTACTTGAAGCTCACTTATTCGAAATATTAATGAGCACCACGTTTCCCAAGTAACTAAAGTCGAACAAACAGAAAAGTTTTAATGTAAACTTAGTGTCGATGAAGAAAATAATAGCATAATAACTAACAAAGTTTATTCTTAGGACAGCACTAAGACTTCTCGCCACGCCTGTTTTATTTGAACTTTTAACCCTAACAGAGTTTGTGTCCATCGTAAGGTACTGTTACTTATACCAGGGCTAATATAACTGCCATAAAACAATAAGAGACTTAAAAAAATACCTTAGTACTATTATTTTAATGCTCCATTTTCCACAAGCATAACGGTTTTCAATCAGCTAAGGCAATAAACACATAAAATATAAATAATTCGAGGCTAGAATAAGTAAAATGGAGCTATCATCGGACCGTTTTATAGTTCATTTATTCATACAATGAAGCGTAAAATCCATGACATTTATAAATATACGATCGATTTTGTAACCGATTACGTATTCAAACATCGATAAATCGATTCAGCTCAAAATCACGCGGCAATCAAGAAAACATACACAGATCACGATATGGACAATTATTGGTCACAAATTAAATTTCACGGCGTGATATTTTATTCTCTGTTATGTTGTCGGTACACGCGATCGTTTTGATACGATATCATCACGCTATTTGTTACGAAGGGTTAAATTGCTATTGAGATAAATGTTTTTGCTATCGCTCTGTCCAGATTTTTTTCAAAACTTTTATGTAGCAAACGTTTTTATCTTTATTAGTAAGTTGGTTTGAAGAAAGCCTACATAATACTGCCGAAGTTTTTTATACAAATTCCTAAATGCTTATTCTAAAAACAATATTGTTTGCCTCATAAAATGTTATTTTAATTGTAATTGTGTCGTCAAGTATTTTGTAATGTGCAATGACGTTAATATTTTTTGAATATTTTTTGTAAATCATAATATATAATTATGAAAGATTTCGGCGAAGTATCAAATGAAAAACTATAATAAATATATTGCCAAATATAACTGATATTTTTTTACAAGTACGTTACATCAAGCTTTCTGTTAATTTCATCATCATCATCATTAGCCGGAAGACGTCCACTGCTGAACATAGGCCTCCCCCTTAGACCACCACGCCGAACGACAATTCGCCACTTGCATCCATCGGTTGCCCGCTTGTGTTAATTTACTATCATTTAATTACTAAAAAATAAGTGCTCTAAAAATCAACACTCAACATCATCTGCTTAGCCATTTTTCAAACAACTTGGATCAGCTTCTATATCAACAGGATGCCTCTAACCAATAGTTTATAAGATCTTCACTTTTTTCCCCAAAAAAAAGTCTTATCTTCATTTCCGAAGCCAGTTCAAATTTCTAAACAAACAAAAGTTTGTACAGATGTGAACAAACACGTTAGATAGTAGCGAGGTGGTGGTGAGTGTACCAATTATGTGCGTCTGCGCAGTTAGTGGCCACTTAACATGTTGCGTTGTTGCGGTTGCCTCGGGATTAACTCTGGTTAGGAAGTGTCTTAATAATTGTTATCTTTTTTTTGGGTAGGTACATAGTTTTTGGCTACTTCCTCGTTTTTTTAAACGTTCGTTCACATAGATTTTCGCCTGTGTCGTGGGTGCGTTAATAAATATTTTAGCTCACATACAACATCACATAAGGTGGACAGACGATCTTAGAAGACCACAGGATCACGCTGGATGCAAACTGCTTCCAACCGGTCCTACTGGAAGATCTTTGTTCAACAGTGGACGTCTTACGCCTAATATGATGATATACGAGGCAGTTCAGCAAAGTCTGCCATGATTATGATAAGCTATATTCGACGATAGACCACGTGTCAATTTGTTCTAGCTCAAAATAATGATCTCAGATTGAAAATATTTGTCCAGACCGCAATAAAAGCAAATAAATGAACAGACCTTGTTGTCCTATTTTTGTGCATAATATTGTTCTATAATCTTCGAATTTAATGATTGATTACGACATTGAATTGGTCTTATGTACAGACGCCAGCATACCAACCTGCCTCAATCTGTCTAATTTCTTTAATAGATTTTCACCTTATCACAGTAGTGAAAGGTTAATGTTCGATTGGTAAATTTTGATAGATTTGGGTAAGTTGACTAGCTGGCGTCTGTACAAACATCAACAACTTGAACAAAACAGACTTCCTCATATTAAAAATGGGAATATTTGGATGGATAGATGTTTTTTACTTATTTACGTCAAAAACGGCTGATCGCATCTTAATGAAATTTGGCTCAGACATAGGTTGCAGTTTGGAACAACACACAGGATATCTTTCATCCCGATTTTATAATCCTTTGAGATAGTTTTCGACATACATGCAAACGAAGTCGTTTGTAAGAGATAGTCAATAAAAAAGCACGTAATTATTATGTCTTGTCCCTCATAACTGGCTTTTCGTTCTGACATTCATGTCCTAGTTAACAGTATTTTTCCCCAATGTTTGTTTCACAAAGTCTCCTAAATCTTAACCTCTAATCATAACGACCAATCACGCGTCCCGCATACCTCATTAGACCTCATTACCACTTGTGAACACCAATGAATCAATACAACCATTTACCAACTTATTTACACACTGATCAACTGAAATACAAGCGATTTTAGCTATTAACAGTATAGGATTAAAGGACCGTGAGGTTAGCTTAAACACAAAATGTAAGTTTGTTTTTTCCTAACCCGTTGAAATGACGAAATATTTTCTTACTTAATTCCTTCAGCCTGATGCATTACTAATGTAACCATGTATTTTCTTAGCACCCATTTCTAAACCAATAGAGGCGATAATCCAATGAGTTTTGTTTGTCGAACTAGGATAATATTGTTAGTGTAAAACAGTGATGTTTACATTACCAATAGTTAAATCCGTGATTAAGTTTGTCCATTCGTTAACGAAGGTGTGATATGGGTTGTTTCGAGGTTAAACGATCGTTTCGAAACAAACCATGTTTAGTTTATGAATTTTATTAGTGTTTGATTCTTTGGTTTGTAACGAAGTTTGTAATGAACATGTATAAGGCGAAGGTATTCATCACGATATCTCCGTCATGAAAAATACTGTGTTAAATAATAAGTATGAATTGGAACTTTTATGAATTGCTTTTCGGAAATAATCTTAGTCTTACATAGATGAAATGAAAATAAAAATTACTAGCTTAAAGTAGAACGAATAAAAGATCTTGATAGTACTCCGATGATGCCAATAGGCTCACTCACAACATAATTATGACTCAATCATAACTTTTCGTGATAAAATCAAACATAACTGAACGAATTTTTATGTAGTTTTTTAATAGACAGGTTAATTCATGATACACCTAAGGTCTAGTCATCATCATTTTCCTGCGTTTTTCCCATTTTTTTCTTCCATTCTTCCATATCCGACGTCACAGTATCATTCATCTATTAAAATTTTGTGTAAATGGGTTTATGTCGATAATAACTTGAAAACGTCGCAAAAATTCAAGTAGTCTAAGAGCTCTCATCCAAAACGCTAATATTATTGAAATATTGACATATTATAACAAAACGTAAACATATCATGGTTTAGTACCAGTGCGAAGCAAAAATTCGCAAAATCATAAGGTTATATGAAGATACTAAGATGGAATTTGTGACAGGTAAACCCATTACCACTCCAATTGAGATACAACGTGGGATCTGATGTCGCAAGCTTCGGAGCCAGGGTTCAAAGTGAATCGGTTCGAACGTATAGCTGTGCTGCTCCAAACATAATAATAATTGTGATTCCTTGCACCACATGTCTTAGTTATTTATGTATTGTAAAGTTCAACTTTAATACTAACGTTGTTTTTCGTGAGTGTATCCATTGTTATACGTAATTTAAACATCTTTGAACTGACTTCGGGGCCAAAAATCTTATTATTCATCGTCATCATTAATTATTATAAGAAAGTTGATCATATTAACAACAAAAGCTAGTACCTATTTGGCTAGCATTTAAAACGTAGCATTTTGACTACGATTGCCATTTTTCTAGTCTGATTCTGTGTCACTTTTGCTCAGAAATGCCATGCTTTTGCCTAAAATTCAAAGGCTGCCAATCAGTACACATTTACCGATCAAACCTGCCTATATATTCTTCGCTAAACCATTCCAAATATGCCGCCAACTCTCACCCATCATCCATCAAAAACATAAACGGATTTCTCTCATTCCACCGTCAGGTTGTAAAAGCACACAATTAACATATTTAATATACGAATTCATAAATTCCAAGCTAGCCATAAAATATTTAAGACAATAGCTATTTGTTGTTTGACCGTTCATAAAATCGTGTCGTATGGCATTGTGCAATGGGGACGAGCGGTCTGACACGAGTGATATTATTTAATTTCGCAACAGCACAGTGCGAGGTGAAGACGTCGGTTATTACGCGAAATTACCTTTTAAAGTAATTAGATCACGCGAATCTGTTACGTGATCTACTGAGTTCAATTTGTGGTTTGTTTTTGTTTGTAGCTCTGTCTTACATGGTAAGGTCCTTTAAGGCTCAAATAGTGTCAGTATTCGATATTCATTTTCTTGATAATTTCTTTGACTAATATAGTTTTTTTTTGTGTTGTTTATACAGATACACTATTGAAACAGGCGTGTTATTTATATTAACTTATTTCAAAACATGAAGAAAAGTATAGCAGCACAAAACACTATTCCATGTGATGTTTTTGATAGAAAAAGACCCACTGTTCACTTACAATCTTAAAACAATGCCATGGTAACAAAACTGACCTAAATTAATAACTCTTTATGAAACAAATAGTTATTACGTCTGCATCAGACCGTGACATTGTATCACAGTAAGTCACAGTTGACTGTGGACGCAGCACAAGTTCGCGGGTAAAAGTGAAAAAATAACATCGCTCCAGTTCTCACGGGCGGTCGAGTGTAGTGTGCAAGTGATTAAGGCATAAGCGGTAGCGATTTACTCCGCAGAAGTTGTCGTTTACGAGATTAAAATTGGAATGCCGTGGAAATCCCAAAGTGAATTTGTTTGTTGTGCTTTCACACAACAGCTAGTTCTTGAAATAAGTTACATTTTGCTTATGACAATCATGATTTTTTAAGCGGCAGTTGATGATTAAAGACAGCTGTATGCGTAGGTAATGTTATTGTTCTAATCAAATTAATTCTTTAATTTCTTAAATTAATTAAGAAACTATTAAGCGAATAATTATCTCCAACAAGTTTCGTTCAAATGACACTTGTCATTAAATATCGTCCATTATGCAGCAAACATCATTAGATTCTCATTAACCCTTTATGCATAGCAACACAAATGACACATATAATTAAAAAATGGCGGCGAACAATCAAGAGCATACATGTTATGTGGTGATGTGATACTAATGATGTGGTTGATAATAGCACAAAATGTAACGCTCAAGGCAATTATTCGAGACAAGTTGGCGACTGTCAAAGATTAACATTAATGAAAAATTGGAAGTATAAAATTGTTGGAACAGTGAAGAATCATGGAAAAATAGAATTGGAATTCTTGTAATTTATTCTATCACTATGCTAATGCCTTATTATATTTCTCATCAGTGTTGAAAATGTCAGACAGGCATTCACTACCTTGAAAACTTTGCATAGGTTTTTCATGGAGTGTTTTTAGTTGTACCTAGTTAGACTGAAAGCCGACCATCATTTAGTAAGGGAAAATGCATAGACAGAAGATTATGATTTTCTTGCGATTCAGGGAACAAAACTCGCTACAGCTCATCCCTCGCACCACAACACAGCCTTGATCTTGCTACCACCGCGTAATTAACTGCACCAGTTTACGGCGGCGGCGCGTGCGCAGTGACGTCACCCATTGTTTCATTTAATTAGTTCAATGTTGTGAATGAGAGGCTGGTAGAAAAAGTGGTGTAATACGCGTAGACAGTGCTGGTAGTAACGCAGCAAGTTCATGTGCAAGGAAACAAGTTGGCTGAGAGCAGTGTGCTGTGTTATGATGGTGTTTTGTTTTTGTTGTTACTCGTGTAGGGATTTTTATAAGGGCTGAAGACAAGGGTTTTTTTAGTCTTGGTTAGTTAGGTTGTTCTATGCAAGAGCAGTGTGCAATGTTTATGTTGTTTTTATTTTAGAAAGGGTCCTAGGCCAGCCTGTGAGACAGTAAAATGATCATCATCGTCATCGTCATCATCAAACTATAATGTCCCCACTGCTGGGACACAGGCCACCTCTCTGTGAGAGGGAGTGGGCATTATAGGTATAGGTAATATAGTTAATTGCAGTTAGGCTAGATAATAGATAACAGATTTCTTACGTTTGATATATTATGTCGTTTCGGTATTTTTCTGACTAACCACGTGTAAATCTCTTAAGTACAAGCGCGATGTTAAGTTAGGTGTGCGCAGTTTTCGCATAGATAAGAACACAAGTTAATTGCATGATTCACAAACGAAACTGTAAATACGTGAGACTGTATTGAAATTGAAAACAAATATTATACCAATATTGCAATGCGTGACCTAAGTGTGAACAGTGGCAAACAGTTACAAAATATATCTCAAACAGTTTCACAGTCACCTCTAACCTTTCATAATTACGAGTACTCGAACAGTTTCCCAATTCATCCAATAAAAATCGTCAACCATAGACAGGACAATGTAGTGACCATAATTTGTGAATATCAATCATGTCCAGGATGACACCCAGCGGTAGTAAAATTGAAATTCTATCGAGAACGCATAGTTGTTGCAAGTTATGGCTACTTTACTGACTGGGCTGTTTAGTGGCCACGACACGATCCCGACACGACCCGTGCGGTTGATGTTATTAGTGTAAATCTTTTGTGAAGGTTCGGTAATCATGTCGTGGTGGAATTGCTGTGTAAACTGGGAATATAACCATTTTGCGTGTTGTTTATTGAATGCGTTGAGGGTTATAAGATAAATAATGTTTTTGATTATAAGGGAGATTTTATTTGATGATGGGACTACTTTTAGGGCGGAAACTTTAACCCAAGCACGGTATGAGGTCTGTAAGTTTCAAATAAAACATACCAGACAACTAAAGCGAGAGAGTAAGATAACGTTTTTAATGAAGTAGGTCAAAGACTATAGTATAATAATTTTTACTTAGCATAGACTTTCCCAAAGCATTGTTCTCGTTACTAGAACGTTATAAGAACTGACAAATAACAATTGGTAAGTATCGCCCAATGAGGAACATATCCCCGTCGAAGCACATGCTGAAAGTAACGTTTTTACGTGGTAAATTCATCAACTGTCAGACTTGTACTGACTAAAATCCACGGTATCCTTCCCCTTTACATTCCACGGTTACCTAATAAGACAGTCCCGCGACCCTGGATTAAGTCTTAAACCCTTAAAAGTAAATGCAACAGTTGCATCTCAAAACATTGCAGTAACTTTCAAGTCGTACTTTATAAATAGCCCACTTTAGACCGACCTGCAGACGTTACGGCGCCCATAGCACATAGCATGCGCATGCGCACCCAAGTTGAGTGCTCGAAAGGTTGAGCTTTATGCTCAATAGAAACAAAACAGTTAGGTTATGTCGGCTGTTACGAGCATACTGCATAGCTTGACGTCTGCTGTCTCAGACGGGAGAGGAATTTGAGCGAAGAAAATGCTTGAGGAAATTGAACGTTTTGATAGTATTTGAGAATATTGGAAAGGCATTTCTTATTGAAAAGTTGTTTTAATTTATCAACTTTTAAAGTAGTAAGTTAAAAGTTTTATTGAATCTTATCCAAGCTATTTCAATCCGCCAACTCTCTGAGGATTGTGATCCGATTCCAAAGGCTGACAAAAATTGAAATTTCTTCAGTATTAATACATTTATAATTTATTTGAGATAGAAAATCCATACTCGGTCATTTTATGCTTTCTATTTTACTTTCCATAAATATCTTCGTTATGCTTAACTTCCAGTTTGTAGTTCACTTAGTATTCTTGTTCTTCCAATTACAAAGAGAAATGTTTACGAGAGCATAATTACTTCATCTTTTCAAATTACAGACCGACCGATTACACGCATAACTGTCCGGTCTGGTCTAGCTTATGATATTACTAAATCTACATTTCCTCATACCAGAGGTCTAAACATTAATTACACAGAATTCATATTAGCCAATTATAAAAATTCAGTTCGTGATATATCGAAACGAAAACAACAATTATAAGTCAGTAATTAATAACCATAAAAAATCGAGACCATCTTTCACCACTCCAGTTCCCAAAACACTTTCGACTAATAGAAGGAATAGAAATAATGAGCCTGTCATCGATAACATTGACAAATTAAATATCAACATCTATTACCAGTTTACTAATATAGTCTCTACACACAAAAGTGAACTTTACCGTGATCACAATAGGAGTTAAGTGGATGATAGAGTTTAGTTGGTAGAGCATGTGAGGAGTGAAGATAGGTAATGTCAGAATTTTTGCCACAGTGTAATTAGAGAGAGCTCTCTGACGCAAGAGGTCATGCGAACGGAATGGTAGAAATCGTTATTGGGGAACGTCTGCTAGGCTGTGGTGCAATATGATTAGCGGAGGCGGATTTTTGTCAGAATTTTAGAGGTCACAGGATAAAATATGAAGTATTGTTGAATTATTTGGATTCTGGGCTCAGCAAACGATATTTTAAACCTATTTTAAAAATAAGAAAAACAAGTAATTGCGTTTATAATTAAATCAACACCAATTCAAATCAAAAGTGGTAAGAACTTGTAAAGTTAATGTTTGATGAAGGTCCTTAATTCGCTACCGCTAGTCGCTCCGCTATGCCCTTGTACCTTAAACCACAAATTGCTGAGTTTCGTTCACAGTTAATTAAAATTAATAATCGTTAACTGACCAGCGTATTGTAAATTAATGATTTATAAATTTCCTTTGCGCGCTACTTGAGGGCAAGTGCTACTAATGATGTACTGTAAAGATCAGCGCAGATTGAAAGATGCTGGAACATGTGGTGAGAAGCCAAGGATTTTTAACTGCTCATTTAAGATGTGTTTTTGCTGGTATAAAATATTGGTTTGCCGTTATTTTATATTTATATTTGTTTCTTCCTTTGTATGGAAAGTTAATTTAAAAAAATATATAATTAAACGCAAATTACAAAATAATCGTAAAGTTGTATTTTCTGTTTTTTTTTTGTTCAGCATAAAAACGTTTTAATGAAAGTAAGCCAAAATCAGACAGTAAAAATCGATAAATATGTGGATATATTGAAATTCGATAACACATAAAATATCTGTTATTTAAATAATTGGACAAAGAGAAACGGGTTTTTGTGATATTTTATTTAAGTGGCACAAGTTTTGAAAATAATCTGATATTGTGATGTTTCTGGTGTGAACAAAAGCATAACCAAATGACTTTTCGATTTAAGGATAGAATAGTTTTTTTTAATACTTCAATTATTTTTTTGAGCTTAACAGTAGCCATACCAGGCCTACGTTTCGTGTCCGCTCCACCTTAAGACACAACAATTAATAACAATTTGTGGCGAGTGAAATTAATATTTTTATACAGTGGCGATTGATACTTAGCTTATAATATGTCTATAATTACTTTAAGACGTGTTGACGGCTACAGTTAGCCCATAAATTGGATTTTCTTGTATCATTGTTGCTGTAGGATTCTCCAATTGTTTTTTTTTTTTGTGTTTAGTATCAGATAACTGTATGTAGGTCTAATGTCATGAGAATTTATGTTTTGTGGGTTTAATTAACTTTGGCAATTAATTAGTTTTAATATTAATGATGATTGAAAATGATTTTTGATTGGTGTATTAAATAATAGAATAGAAAACATACACTTTATTGTACACCAAAATTGTTACAAAACTGTTTTATAATATTTCTAATTCTATGGTTATAATGTTCATAATGAGCAGTGGTAGCCCAGTGGTATCGGTCCCGACTTACGAGTTGTAGGTCGTGGGTTCGAACCCCACCAGGCGCATTACTTTGTGTAATTTATTTCATCACCACTGCTCTCAAAACGGTGAAGGAAAACATCGTGAGGAAACCGGCATGTCCTAGAACCAAAAATTTTAAGATTTGTGACATCTACCAACCCCCACTGGGCCCGCGTGGTGGATTATGGCACACTCCCTCTCACAGAGAGGAGGCCTGTGTCCCAGCAGTGGGAACATTATAGGCTGATGATGATGAATGTTCATAATTAGGTTGTTTTTGGGTTGTATAACCATTAAATGAGTCCTCCCGCTCAGGATTGAATTGCTAACAAGTATATGCATCTAAGAACTTAGTGCCCTACCTGAAATTTACGTGAACTTCCCTACATGTAGTGATGTACCATCGTATCTAGAGTAAGTAAAAGCTTTAAAGAAAATCGATCGTGATGCCTTGACATTCCCTCGGAGGCGGCTACAATCGACACAAATCCGAATATTGCGGATACGTCACGAAATCCCAATAAAATATACCTCCTGTACATAAACAAGGGCGTCTGTAGCCAATACGACAATCAATGCGACAGACTTTAGGGATGTAGTACTCGGTAAATCCTAATTTTCGGATTTCGAGAATTAGTGTCGTTGAAAAAAATGTTTCTTTATATTTTCAGTCCCTTTTTATTGTCGTCGTGAATTTAAATGGAATATTTTTCTCCATTTTATGCGTATCAAGTTTGTTATTATTTTGCTGCAAGTTTTATACTTTTCTTCTTTGATGGCATTTTCGTGTCACAGAGACAATGTGTAATTTGGTTATTTTTCAGTTTCTGTTACTTTTCATTCCTAACGCATCGGTTAAGTATTGTTTGTATTTAACACAGATTATTAATTAATCAAATGATCAGAAAGAAACCCAAAATAGCTGCACCAAAAAACAATCAACATCCCTAGAAGTGTACCGAAAACGGCGCGCGATGTAACATCGAGGACGAGTGGTTCCGACCGCTCACGATTTTGCCCGAATGAAGTTGTACCTATGTCTGTCTATCTGTTCGGTTGTGTGTCGCGAGCTTGGTAACGGTTCGCGATTTATTGGCGATGTCCACACGTCGATATAAAGGTTGGCTCCGTTTTTCAGGAGAATTGTCTCGTCATAGACGAGCTAAGGCAACTAAGTAAGCAAGTACATACGGCTACACATAAAGCTGTACAGAACCAGTTTGTTTTGGCATCATTTTATATTATCTTTCTAAACATGGAACAGGTCAGCTTATACTAGCTTGATGTGTCGCTGTTTGTACCTATGCCAAGTATGAAATTTATTCATTGATGTTTGGGTTATATTGCTCTCAAATTCGAAGCATTTACTTTAATTCGTCTTTTACAAGTACCTAAGAATTGCCAAAAAAAAGTGATAATAAAGTTCAATAACTTGTGAAAGTACTGTAGTTGATCCTATTAAAAAGCGTAGATCTCACTGAAGAAGAATTGGCAAGAAAATGCATGGACACTTAAACGGTTGGAATTTTATATAATTTCAGGGTTTATTTGTTAGGCCTATGTTTAATCATTCAGATTGTTGATTCAGAGAGTAGATTTCAACAAAAAACTATTGTAATTATTTAACGTAGCTTTCAGGTGAAGTCGAAATTACTGATTTTACCGGTTATGTAAGAATATGCTACGGTTTTCACCCAGTCATGAAACATTTCTAAATATAGCTTCGCATATAAATCCAAGAATTGCATAAAACTAAAAACATTATAAAATTGCTGCAGTACTCGTATGAAACGGAAAGTAAATCACACACGCGATGTGCACGTACTCTTTGTTTTGTTGAGGAGCTTATTCACTTGATAGTTGAGTCGAATTTTTATAGATCCGGAGATTCGACCGTTTGAACGGCCCTGTCCTGTTTACATGTGAAATGATGATAATGATACAGCAAAAAGGTCGCTATAATAAAGTGTTTCCGAAATAATTCTATACGTTTATGAACAAAATTGGAATGCATTTAGATAACTTCACTGTCTTCCATCTATCAACAATGTTAAGCTTTTGATGGGTGAATCCTGAGATTCGGCAAATTTAGGTGATTCCCTTGGCGAAATTTATTTAAACAGTTTTTTTATAAGTAACAATGTAATATAAAATTTAACTTCATTATAAACACATTTAACGAATTGGCATCACTTTTGGCCGAAAGGTTCCCAATATATTGCGTTTTAATTTTTTTTGGCCAGGGGAATCAAAAAAAGGTAGAAGAAAATTAAGTTTTATTTCTATTTTAAAGTAGCCTCTTTAAAATACTAATCAGTCTCGTTAACAATTTATCACTTTCAATTCCCGACCACAAATCGTTAAATCACAAATTGCATTTGAAAACGTGGTCAGGGTAATCAACGAGCTAGCGAAACCAAAACCAGGGGAATCAAAAACTTATGTTCATAATTTCGTCCTGGACCAACGAGCGGCGTAATCTTTCACAAAGACGTACGAAGCTCTATCTGCAGCGCACATGCGACGGCATGGAGACGATCTTCTATAAAATTGTACTAAGATATACGAAGATTTGTGACGCGCCACGGGAATCACTGTTTAGTCTCGGACAAACTTTATATTGTCATTTTTAAATAAACTAACGTACATATACACGGTGTATCTTTTTAAAATATATCTACAACAATCCTGGTAGCGATTAGACTGCACTGTTTATTTTGTTTACGTTCGTAAGTAAGAGTTTTTTTGGTATTTTGTTTGCAAAATGTGCTGCGGACGCGCCAGGGGTATCAATTTTTAGGCCTTTTGGATTTTTTTTCGACTATTTAGTTCCAAATTAGACACAAAAACTATCGTGCAACAGTAAGATCATACAATATAGTAGCATAAAAAAAATATTTTGGTTTCTAATTTAAATACTACGGGTAGTTTTTTTCTTCGGACAGCGTAAAATGAGCCTCTCAAGATTCACCCTGATCACAAAATAAACAACAGATATTATAAATAATCTTCATTTTCAGTAATCTAGTAATTAATTGACAGAATTCTAGGTTATTCAAAAGTGCCAGCTGGTGGCTGCTGGCGCAAGAAATTATTTGATTTTAATTTTAATGTATTAACATTCTTACTTGGAATTGTTTTGCAATTATAACCAATCTATTAAAGAAGTTTCTTTCGTCTATTTATAGTTTTTTTTTAATACAAAGCATTTACTGACGACAGTGTTCTCGTGAATTGAAACAAATTAACACAACGTTAAGTAACCTACAACTTCTGCAATTCCAAACAAAAATAAAAGACACATCCAGTAACTTTACCCCGTTAGCCACTTCTCCGGATGCCCTCCGGCGTTCCGGCGGAGCATGTAAACGGGCCCCTAGTTCCGCGATTATGATGCCTGTATCCATTAGGTGGCATTACGGCCGCGTGGGAACTGGACTGCCATGGGAAGGACAACAGAGATTTACCTAGACCTAGGTTGGGTTATAGGCGTTAGGTCTTACGTTTGATAGCGTTAAGACTGTGTGAGATGAATTGAGATTTTGTTTTGTAATGATAGATAAATGATGTGTGCTTGAATTTAATGTGCCCTGTACAACGTTTTGTGTTTAGTTTTAAAGAAACTATAGAGTTTGTGTGTTGCTATTTAGGCAGTCTTTGTCCAGTGGAAAGTCAGACATTTTGAGCGATTCCTTTACGCCTATGAGTTTGGACTGTTGTTTGGTACTTATAAGTTTGATAATTTTAGTAACTAACAAAGCTTGACGGCTTTGAAAATAATTTCATAATTAATTTGTCATCTGTTTGGTAGATTTTGAGATAAAAGCAATACATTTGAAAGAGCTAATAGGGCTTAAAAATGTTGGTCAAAAAACAATCACGTTGCACTATTGCTATAGCTAATTCCAATCAGTTGATTAGTGACTTACGCGCTCTGATAACCAACACTTTTTAATTATTACACCAGACTTGTAGTGTTTAACGATTTGCAATTAAGACCATAGATATTAAACGGTGAAACTTTGTCAGTTGAACTAATTATAAATTCACACATCTTGCTTCGGAAAAAAAAAATAATATTGTCAATTACACATGCAAGAATAAAAGCCAACTTAATTATTTTAAAGTATAAATAATTGTCGGCAACTTGAAATAAAGATATAGGTTCTATTTAAGTTCTCCAACGTAAAAAAACCCACCATAAAAAACCACACAACCTAAAACCAACCCTATCAGTTTTAAACTAGAGTTTAATATCCCTTGCTTCGTTTTCCAGATCAAACGATCGACCGAAGTAGGGGTAAAAACACCTATTTTTTTCATAATACTAGTACAGTTTAATTAATACGCCTTATAAGAGCAAAGCGGTTCACTTGAATGAAAGCAGATCAGGTAATTATACGGTTTTTTTGTCGCCTATGGCGTCGCTTAGTGCCGTAGTGACGGCAACTACAAGAGCCAACTAGACGGCTGTTGTTTACGCCATCACTTTTAAAAAGGGATAAGCACTAGTACCGAAGACAAAAAACCATCCATTTGATGCGTCTGCGCCTGTTCCATCGGTGATTGGCAGGCGAAGTGTCTATAACTAGGTATTTAAGGCCTTTAAAAATGTCAGAAAAAAATATTTGACGTTTAATTATACGATCCAAGTTGAGAGAACACGGGCCCTTTATAATGAAGTTATAATAATTATTTATAGTTGGCGGCATGATCTAAATAGTTCGGTGATGTTACAAGTCGCATTTTAATTGTTGTTATCTTTATTAATGACAAAATTAGTAAATTCACTAAAGTTAAAGGACTATGTAACCTTCGTGCTTCTGGGTTTTAGTTGATCACTGTGAGCAAAGGCATAGAATATATTATGTATAATAGTTGGCAAAGGTAATTATGTATGTATATTTAATGAAAGATTTGCAATTTGATAGATGTTGCGTTATAAAAATAGCTGGTAAGATTCCATTAAATAGCTTTAAAGGATTTTTGCTATTGTCTTGGTGAGATTAAGCACGCGTTTCTTAACCTCTCATATCATTTTGATAACAAAATCTGTTTTTAGTGTTGTGGCTATTGTGTTGTATTAGTGTTGTGTTGTCTGGTTTTAATATATAGTTATAAGGTTAGTATTTTAAGCCTTTCGGCACTCATTTCCTAAGGAAATGAGTGCCGAAGAACCCCCTGATGGGGGTGGAGGGACACCTTCAGATATGGAGGTTGTGGAGTGTTCCCAGAAGACTGATCACGTAAGACCCGACGTTAGGAAGCGCCCCGGAGCTCCTGAAATTTTTGTTGACGCGAAAAGAAATAAGCCGCCGTCTGACTCAATTCAGTCTGTTTTTACTAAGCCGGGTTTTGAGAACGACTCTAAAATACTCTATAGCGAGAGTGACAGAGCACCCTTTACTGTATTTGTCTCTAGAGTGGAAACAGACCCTAAGCAAGGCCTAACCTTAAATTCTCTTAAATTTGCCCAATTTATTTTCAATAAAGGTTTTAAAGGTGTTGTACAAGGCAGTGTCAGGTCTTTGGGCCGTAACAGGATGTCTATTGACTTTATGACGTTCAGTGATGCCAACAACTTTGTCAACAATCCCATTCTAATGGAAAACAATTACTCTGCAGTTATCCCACGCTTTCATGTATGTCGCATGGGAGTTGTCAGGGATATTCCTACTGACTGGACACTGGAGGAGCTAGTCATCGGTATAGAAACCCCCCGTAATTGTGGAGAAGTCATTAGGGCTAGAAGGCTTAATTTTAAAAACAAAAAAGAGGACTCTGTAACTTGGTCTCCATCTTCAACTGTGGTGCTTACTTTCTCTGGCCAGGTTCTCCCAGAGAAAGTTTTCTGCTACAATGTCTCTCTTCCCGTTTCTGTCTATCATCTCCCCACTATCCAATGCCGCAACTGCTTGCGATTTGGCCATATAGGCACTCAGTGTAGATCTAAGCCCCGTTGCTACCGTTGCGCTCAACCTCATCCGGGAGATAGCTGTAATGTTCCCGATTCACAGGTCTCATGTCTTTTGTGCGACAGTGGAAGCCATAAGGCCATTGATAATAAGTGCCCAGAACACTCAAGACAGAGGTCAATTAAAATGGTAATGTCTCAAGAAAACTTAAGCTACCGTGAGGCTTCAGTAAGGTTTCCCCGTCCCCGTAAATTACCATACTCTAATGCTACAGCAGGTCCCTCCCAATCTAAACTATCTCAAGCTCTTCCTTCCGTAGACCTTCTCCTCTCGCCCCCTCTTAACACTCCTACTTCTTCTCCATATGCATCCCCTACTAAAACCTCTTATACCAAAACGGTTTATCGTTCCCCAAGACCTAGACCAGAACTGGGCAAGTCCTATGATACCCAAGCCCATAAGTCGTTCACCTATACCCCTAATTCCTCTCAGCCTAATGGCTGTGCTCTGAATTCCTCTTATGTTGAAACCACTCCCCTTCCCACTCCTAATGACAATTTGATAGAGCTTCTGACTTGTTCCCTTATAAATATATTGTCTAAATTTAGTGACGCAATACCGAACAATGTCGTTGTATTAGTTCAACAACTCCTCGAATCTTGGACTCGCCAAAATGGAAAAAGTCCTTCAGTGGAATTGTAGATCAATCCGCACAAAAAAACATGATCTAATCTACCTCATAAATAGATATAAACCCATTGTCTTTGCTGTGTCGGAGACATGGCTCAGGCCTGGATCCCTTTTTAGGGTTCCTGGTTATTCGTGTCTTCGGGATGATAGAGATGACGGACGAGCGGGTTGCGCCCTATTGGTTAGCAGATCTATCACTTTTTCCCAGATTCCTCTTCCTCATCACGATCTTGGTCTACATGTAGTGGCCATTAGAGCCATGAACATATCTTATGTATCTGCCTACATTCCACATCCCAATGCTAATATTTTGTCTGAATTTAACTCTATCCTTTCTTCTGTTCCTGGTCCTTTGATCGTGTTAGGTGATTTTAATTGCCGTCACACCATTTGGGGCTCTCACTGTAATGACCCCTCTTCCAGCTTTTTGCTAGACCTGTTAGATGATCGCAACCTTTGTATTCTTAATGATGGATCTGCTACCCGTCGCGTTCCTCCTAACCAAAATATAAGTGTTCCTGACCTTACTTTCTCTTCCCCTTCATTAGTATCAACTCTTTCCTGGTCTGTTCTCCCTAATTCATATGGGAGTGATCATTTTCCTATCCTAATTTCTTTTCCGAGTACTCACCCTCGTCCTACTCCCATCCAACCCCTACAAAAATATCGCTTACCCCAAGCTGACTGGTCTAAGTTCTTGTCCCATTTGGATGCAGAACTTCAGAATTTTCCCCAAATAAATTCCTCGAACTCCCTAATCCTCTACAATGATTTTGTTGAGTGTCTTTTGAGAGCAGCTAATTTGTCTATCCCTTTAAAAAACTCTGCCCGTCACTTATTACCTTCTCCACCTTGGTGGGATGCTGAATGCACTGAGGGCGTCCGTAAACGCAAAGAAGCGGAAAACTCCTTCTCATCTAGTCCAGATATGCCTGCATATTTAAATTTTAAAAAGACTTCTGCAATTACCTGTAGGTTATTGGCAAGAAAGAAAAGATGCGGCTGGCTCAAATTCTGTGAATCACTGTCTCCACGTTCTCCAGTTTCCCTTGTGTGGAAAAAAATTAAAATCTACCGTAGAGCTTGTGACAGTCAGTCTCCCGATATTTCTACGAATGACTACAGTAACTGGTTGGATGACTTTATGTCCAAATTAGCCCCCCCCTTTGTTCCTAGCTCTGACTGCCTTCCCACTACAGTTCCTCCTCCTTCCACCTCCTCTGATAGATTTGATGACCTTTTCTCTTATTCAGAACTTATTTGTGCCTTAGATCATCTTCGGGATTCTGCTCCGGGTATTGATGGAATACCCTACTCCTTTATTTCCAAATCTTCTTCTAACTGTAAATTAATCTTTCTAAACCTAATCAATTCCTTTTTCGTTACGGGCCAAGTTCCAGAATCTTGGAAAACTCAAATAATCATCCCAATTTTGAAACCTGGGAAAGACCCAAAAGATTCTACTTCCTATCGTCCTATTGCCCTCTCTTCTGTCTTGGCTAAAATTATGGAAAATCTCATCAAGAACCGGCTTGAATGGATCTTAGAAAGTAAAGGCATCTTATCCAATTCTCAGTTCGGCTTTCGTAGGGGTATGGGAACTCTAGATAGCCTAAGTGTCTTCATGTCTGATGTCCGTATTGCCTTTTCCAAAAATGAAAGTGTTCTTGGTGTTTTTCTAGACATAGCTTCAGCCTATGATAATGTCCAACTTCCAATACTCAGGCAAAAGCTGCTACAGCTGAGTATCCCTGTGAGGATGGTCACCATCATTTGTAATCTCCTTATGTCCCGTTCTATTTCTGTTCGTCATCAAAACTCCCTCTCCCCATCCCGTCTAGTGTGGAAGGGCCTGCCCCAGGGGTCGGTCTTAAGCCCCATCCTTTATAATGTATACACACACGATTTGGAGTCTTCAGTGAGTTGTTTCTGCAAAATCTTACAATATGCCGACGACATTGCTCTCTACTCTAGTTCAGCTTCCCTTTCAGATGCCTCATCTCGCTTAAATTCTGCTCTCTACTACTTAAACCAGTGGTTGACTGATCACGGCTTAAGTTTGTCAGTTTCCAAATGTAATGCAGTCGCCTTTACTCGTAAGCGTAATATTCCCCCTATTAGCCTGTATGTTGAAAATGAACCTATTTTGATCGGTGACAAAGTAAAATTTCTTGGCCTCATTCTGGACTCAAAATTATCTGGTCTCTATCATCTGGACTACATCTTAAAGAAATGCGAAAGAGGCGTTAATGTCTTACGTGCCCTTTCTGGAGTCCGCTGGGGAGCTCATCCAACTTCCCAGAAAATCCTCTATAACGCCATAGTTCGCAGTCACTTTGATTATGGAACCTTTTTACTGGAACCGTGCAATAAAATTGCCCTTGCCAAACTGGATAGGATTCAGTCCAAGTGCTTGCGTATTATCACTGGTGCTATGAAATGTTCACCTATTAATGCCCTTCAGGTAGAATGTTTGGAGCCCCCCCTTCACTTACGTAGACAATATCTCTGTGACAGATTTTTTTACAAAGTCATCCAGAATAAATGTCATCCTCTCCTCCCTCTTCTTCGTACACTTTTTCAGTTAATCCCATCATCTCGTTATTGGTCTCATAAAAGTCCTCCACTCCTCGTTAACAGTTTCAGTAAATTTAATAATATGCACATTTCCTTAGTCCAGTTAAGCAAAAACCCCTTATTTGAAGTAAATTTTGATTCCCTAATCTTCAAACCAAAAATTATTTTTAACTTTGGTATATCTAAACTTGACCCTAATGCTAATGTCAAATTCAATAGGATTCTGGCGGAGGACTGGCATGATTGGCTGACATTATTTACAGATGCTTCTAAGTTGTCAGATAATAGTAACGTCGGTTCAGCTGTGTGGATCCCAAAATACAAAATTATTCTTAATTTTCGTAGTTCTGCTTTTGGTACTATATTCACAGGGGAAGCAATCGCTATTTTGGAAGCAGTCTCCTACATTGAATCACATGGACTCAACAAAAGCCTTATTCTCACGGATTCTCTTAGCTGTTTACAGGATCTAATAAAATCACCTTTTCGCTCTCGTAACAATTCTCCCCTTATCCTAAAGATAAAACAACTCCTGTATAGATGCCACTGCTTAGGCATAGAGATTACATTGGCTTGGATCCCCAGCCACTCTGGAATTGTTGGTAATGAGAATGCGGATTCAATTGCCAAGTTAGCTACTCAGAATGGGATCGAATCTCACTCGTCTTGTTATCCCCGAGATCTGCATTGTCTTGTTAAACCCGATATGATGAAGAGTTGGAATGAGCTTTGGCAAAAAACTCGAATATTGAAGGGAAGATTTTATGGCTCTATCCAACCATTCATTCCATCAAAATGTTGGTTCAGCAAACTAAAATTTTCTAGTAAATTAGCCACCTCTGTCATAATTAGACTCCGACTTGGGTTTGTTTGCACACCAGTTTTTTTGGCCAAAATCCATGTGAGGGACTCCTCTCTGTGTGAATGCGGTCTGGAGGAGGGTACTCTGGAACACTTGTTTTTTTCCTGTCCTCGTTTAACCACCTCTCTTTACGACTTACTCCCTTCTGATATTCCCCGCCCAATTAACATTCCTTTTCTATTATCTTTAGCCCATACCCCTGCAGTTAAAATCCTTTATAAATTTATTACCATTAATAAAATCCAGTTGTAGGCGATATTTATATTTGGTTTATCTGTTCAATGTTCTAACATTTATCTTGTGTTGTTCTACTTCTACTAACCAAAAATGTTTTGTCCTTTTTTAGCATGGGGACCCATGGATGCCACCGCTACAAATACTGATCAATAGTCGTGTAACAGTTTACGACCTTAATTTATCATACCTTGACATTGGCAAAATCATCGAACGTTACGTTATCGATGGAGCCATAACCTCAAAAAATTGAATTGAATTGAAATAGCTTTAAAAGTATAACATATTTTTAAAGGTACGGAATAAACCTTATAAGAACTCACCAAACCTCTTTATAATTAATATGTTTATTATATTATGCATTACCGAAGCAGTTTTTCTTGTTTTTTAAAAAAAGTTTAGCCACTCACTATGCATTTCTCCTGTATTTATAAATATTTAAATTTACATACACAAACACCTGGAACAACTATTTTTAGGTCAAACAAATGTTTGTACCGTTCGGGAATCGAACCTGCGATTGCTCAGCTGCTGCACCAACCGTGCCGTAAAAATTGCATTCAAAAGATGTCACTTATGGTTTTTTTTTAATAATCTAGTTTTAAATAATTCTTTACCAAAATATAAAAACATCCATACATCTTTTTTACCTTCTCCCAAAACACTAATACGTTTTTAAATGCTCTCCAATTTCCTAACCAAAAGTCAACGGTAAGTTGCGACAACCAAAACGCGACTTCTGCCAACCAATGGTCGTTGGGCAACCGATAATTCGACACTTGAACAATTAGGATTTGAAAAGAGTTTAAATCATTAGCGCGAGACGTTTTGAAATACCTAGCAAGTTACCTTTGAACTGATTTCTGGGTATTTAATCGAGTTTTTTATGGTTTATTTTTGACAGTTTTTTTGACAAGAGAATAGGAGTGAGAGACGTAATAGTAATTTTGCCTTAGATTTCAATTTACTGTAGGCCACTAAAAATGTATGCTAAAAAAACGGTAGAAAAATTGCTCTCGCCGTTTGATTTCTAAGTAAAACAAGGATACGGCGCGTTGTGTCCCACGCGCGCCTCAAAGAGCGTCAGCATAATGACGGGGCCCCCCTCTCAGAGGGCCAAAGCCTGCCGGGGTCGCGGGATTATTCCCTTACCGTAACCCCGGAACATAACAGGCTATGAAGGACACCGTGGATTTTAGTCAGTAGAAGTCTGACAGTCCCTCCCGCCCTGCCCGGGGTTGGAGGACTCATTTGATGATTTTACCACGCTAAAAAAAAAAAAAAAGAAAGTAAAACAAGGATACACCTCCAAGTAAAACATTTGAGCCTTCCGGGGTCGCGGGACTAACGAATACCGTGACTTTAGAACGTAAAGGGCTATTGAAGGACACTGTGGATGTTAGTCAGTACAATTCTGACAGTCCCTCCTGCCCTACCCTGGGTGGGAGGGCTCATTTGATGATTTTACCACGCTGAAAAAAAAAAGAAAACATTTGAATGTGTGCTGTATGAATGTATGCTCACTCGCATATTTAAAAAAGTGGCTTCACTTAAAACGTTACGTTTAGTTTCGACTACGGAATCTAGACATTTTATTATCCGAGGGTTTTGCTTCATTATAAACTGAACCTTTGCTCTACTTAAAGAAAATGGAATGAACAATTTTCTTTTTGTACGATACATAATTGTTTATTAAAAACTGCTTAATGAATGACCTGACCAGAGCAATTGCTCCTGATTTTAAAACAATAGAACCTGATTTCATTGCAGTGTTCTGTATTTCTTGAGTTCACTTCTTACTGAATTTTCTTGTAGTTATAATCGATGAAAGAGAATTCTATAATCATTTAATTGACTTTTTTAAGTAATTGCTGAGTCCGGTTCGATAATTAATAATTTGATTTTGTCGTTATTTTAGGATTACTGTATTTTAAGTTATTATATTGAAGTGTCGCAAAGAATAAAAATTGTTTTTATTTTCTACGAAAAAAAAATCACTGTGCTAAGAAGTGAAACTATTAATTTAATGATATGCAAAGTTTTGTGAAGATATAATAGCTCGATTTGTAATAATCATGTTGCATAAAATTATCGATGGCAAGCGTTGCATTGTGGATTGTCGGCACGCAACCGATCAACCGACTAACCGTCGGCAGACGTTATGGTTAGCGGCAGCAACCTACTTGGGTGTGGTTGGTTAACCTTTTAATTTATGATTAATTGTGCTATGTGCTGTGAAAAATTATACATTATGTATTAATTTTATAACGAAAGATGAGTTTCGATGATTGGTAGAATTTTGTCAGTGACAATAAATATTATTTGAATAAGAATGCTAATCAAGACGCTACAATTAAGGATATTTTTATAAGTTTAATAAATATTTTAAAATGAAGTTAATGTAATAATTTGTAAGTAATTCAAAGTAAGTACCTCCATTTTGAGAGAGGCCTTCGTCCAGCACTGCGATTTGCTGTAGACGACCATGGTGTTACATAGAAATAAAAAATAAATCATTATTAATTCATCAAGAGGAGCAAACAAGAATCCTACATTGTTTATTAAATAATTTGAAATTGAGGAAATATTAATAAACTTGAACTTTTTTAATATTTTAAGTGATCCCACAACACTATTCTTAAACCACTGTAAATTCTGAAAGCCAGAATCAACAGTTGCGACAAAGAAGCTGGGCGAAGTCCCGGAGAGTGAATTTGTCAGAGTTGGATTCCGAAATTAATCGGAAGAGAATAACGCACATCAAGCAGGAGACAGGACAAAAAAGGTCCATAGGCATAAGGATATAAAAATGATATGCTTTTGACATTACTGTTATTAGAAAAACCACTCATAACGTTACCTCCTTCTTCGCTAACCTGCGCGTGACTAACGCCAGCCAGTACATAATATATGATTTAATCAAATAACCAATGACCCAATTAAATAAAACGTTAAATCGATTCAACACATAGAGGACCACAGACAATTGTCATTGTCTATTGTATGTAACCTATTACGTGTCAGGACAGGGCTTATGTTCTTATACCAACCGTGGGACCGATTCCCACGGCGACGCTATTGTCTCTCTCATTAGTCGCTAGTCGCCATTTTTTTTAATAACACTTTATTATAAGCATAATGGTCAATTGTTCAATAGAATTTCGATTTTTCAACGAGGTCAGTGTGATAGATCGCTGCTGATGCTGATACGCAAGTAATGTTCCGTTTGGGTTTCACACGATTGTTTTATGTTTGAATCAATCGTTGTATCAATCGGTTGTTTTGATTGATTGGGGATTGATAGTGGGTTTTTACGTGAATCTGATAGATGTGTTTGATGAGTGTGTTGCGTATCGTTGGAGCTGTAATTGGTCGGTGTTTTGAGCCTACCTTTAATTTTAGTTGGCCAATTACGACAATTATTTATTACGTGATTATGAACAGGCGTTTTATTATTTATGTAAATGTTAGTAGATAGAGGAAAAGGCTAGGGAGGTGATTAAATTAAAGAGATTTTGAAGTTGTCATTTCTAAAATAAAAAACTTAAAATAGATACTTACTCAATCAGTATAATTTCAAGATAACTGAGCGCTACGATTAATATGATAATACATATTATGCATCTAAGTGTTTGAAACGATCACGTCTTTAATCTTTCACGGGTTAACCAGACTTACAATGCTTCGAAGTAAAAGCTTTCGTAGCTACATCTAGCATTAGGAACGGTTGAGCATCTATCACATTTCATAAAGTTACCAATAGATGGCAGCACTAGTCTCGTACGGTACTAAGTATTTTGTATTTTGCAATATTTGGCCGTATTTTATTTAATTATGTATTAGTTTACTTCTTTATTTTAACTTACTCATAGATAACGATAAAGAACGTATTTAAAATAATATGTTTCTTGTTAAATATAAATCTATGTTTGCTCGTATCGTCCATTGTACATTGATCCCATGTGCATTGTGCAACCAGTACGCTGGTTGCACAATGCACATGGGATCAATGCAAATTTTGAACGATTTGCTGTCAAACTTTGAATTTAATGGAAAATAAATGTTAAAGATATTTTGTTTCGTTCTGTTCTAAGTCCTGAAATGCGCATACTCATAGAATTCCTAAATGATTGTCAGATTTTGCATTGAAAATGATAATTGTTACAGAGATTTTTCAATGCGTTTTTCAATGCGTTGCGTTTTGTTTCGATGAAAAATGTAATTTTATGTTCATTTGTTTCAGGTAAGCAACATTACATAGTCTGACAACGATGCTTCGTCTTTTTTTTTCTCTGTGAGTGCTAAGTATATAGAATCGGCCACCTTTAGACGAAGAAAATTGCTAGTAACGCGATTTGAAGATGAATTTTGACGGCAATTTATTTTCAGTAAGTTTAACCTAATTTTTATGTTTAGATTTGATATAAACATTGCGTTTTTTTGTTGGCTGGGCGACTGGGCATGCTTTCAGTATCGCAAATTGCTTAAACTCGTAAAGAACCGGGAACTCCCAGTTTTGAAAAGGTTTTTATAGAATGAGAAAATTTCTTTAACAATGTACTATTAGGCTAAAGACGAGCGTACATTTTTGAGTTGTAAGCAGCGTAATTTCGTGTTCTGGTACAGTGCTGACCACAAATTTTGCGTCGCGAAAGACTTCTATGAAACCGACCGAAATTACGCGACCCACAACACAAAAACATAATATACCTATCTAGTATTATTGCTCGTCTGGCAGCGTCTGCGTTGTCAGTCTATCTGCAGTGAATGGACGCGCGTGTTTTTTTCTATTATCTGCCGTAATTTTGACAAGCCGATAAGTTTAATTTTGCAGATAAAAGTTTCTAATAATTATGTTCTCAATTCTTTGTGGACTACATTCATAAAGTATGTATCTACGTATAACTGTAGGTACACTCAAGCACAAATTTTTTGCCTCTTAAATTAATATGAAACAAGAAATAGGTGTTGCTCTCAAGAATGATATGTGACTTCAAGTGTCATCGGTCATGCGTCGGTCACGAATCACGGATGTAGTTTGATTTTATATTTCGTTGTTTTTTTAGTATACTGCGTGCAAATTAAAGTATACTAGTAGATATGTAGTTTTTATAGTCCATATGTGGATGATCTTTTAGGAATATGTTAATTTTACCAGTTAATATGACAAGGTTTTTACTGTTAAGTTTCACAGCAATACTATTTGATTTAGATTTCCTTAAACTATAGACTTGAAAAGGCGGATTTAACTAATTTATTGCTAATCTTCTTAGTGATAATTTCTTTTCATACTTTTTCTTTGAATTTCGATTCTGAGGGCCAATTAGTGCCAACCACCACCCCTGTGGCAAGCTCAAAGGGGGCGGATGGGAATAAACGATTTGTTTGATCAGCCTGTGATCTGAATGTTACTTAAAATCGTTTACAATTTTTTTGGTAATGTTTTAAGTTTTACGGTTTACTTGACTTAAGGGCTGTAAAAAGTTACTCTTCGTCAAGAAGAATGAGGAACTTAAACACTTAATAAAAATTATGCAGTTATTATATTTGATAGTATGATAGCTAAAGTGACAATATAATTGCATACATATATACCTACATTTCTTAGAAACCTTGTAATATCTACTGAATTCTTTATTAGTAATCATAACCGATGAGGTCAATTTTCGGCGCCGTCGCACTAAACGGCGATATCAGATAAGATTTCTTATCTCTTAAGAAAATACTAAATAACACGCTATATTTACTGTCACTTAGAACTATCAAGCTATTGTTTGGATTTAACTCAGTATTGGTTTTAGTGACAATTTTAGTTTTCAGTACAAAAGACATAAACGCTTTGGAAACAATTCTAATAACCACTTTGACAACAATTTTATCATAATATCATTTTAACAACTAAAATAATAGTGTCAGTTTCACGCTTCACTTAATTTAATAAATGATTAGAAATACCTAAATAATTTATCGAATCGCAATATGACATTTAAACATTGGAGATAACAGAATTCGCAGTGTCTGAATTTCTGTATTTTTAATCAGAATATTGACTTATTATTAAGAGTACTTCAGAGTAATAGTAAATAATAAATAAATGATGTTATTTTTAGGAATAATCATGTTATTTGTACGATAACATGTTTAATTCGCGAGGGGCGTGGTTGCAATGAATCTCATTTTACATTCAACCGCCTCTTTTCATTAAATTGAACATCATTTGATATTTATGTGTTTGCTCTGTTTGTTTAGCTTGATATGATATTTCTATTTAATCATTCATTTGAAGCAATAATGCTGATACACAACATCTTGCCCGAGGCGTTGCCCGCGAATCCCCTGAAGTTTACGTTCGGTAATTATGTCACAGGAACGTCATATCGGGATAAAAGTACATTATGTGTTAATCTAGGTCATAAACTGTTTGACTACAAATTTTATCGAAATTAATTCAGTGGTTTTCGTGTGAGTAACAAACATTCATCCATCTTTAAAATTTCGCATTTAGGTATTAAGATTGGAGATTTTATTACCTATTGATTGTGCCAATTTTATAAATAGACGTTAGATAATCTACTCAAATTACATAGAACTGAAAAATTACTCACAAATATCCGTAAAGTTTGTAATATAAGTGACAAAATGCTTTGCTTCACTAAAAGGCTATTTTGCACTTACACGCAATATTTACTTACGATTTTATCGACTAAAGTGTGTCATTAAATTTTCGACGAATGCGGTAAAATACTAATTTTATTTAAAGTCTACTGAAATAAATAAATATTGACCGATTTACGTGGAGTATAATCTTCAAAATCATAATGTGTCGGGAAATGCACCGAGTGCGCCCGTTTATGTCTTTTGTAGGGAGAATTTCCCGATCGCAAGGTCCGCCGCATGAGACTTGGCTGAACATGTTAAAAATGTTTATTTTCGTTTTTCATGACCTATATTACATAAAACAGAGTGTGAATTAGTTTAGATATCTATTTAATTCTATAGTAAAAATATTTGAATTTCCGTTTAGTGTCTAAACGGATGAAAATAAATTATTTATAGACCTATTATTGACCTATCGCATTTGGACTAAAGCTAAAATATTTTAAGTAAACACCGCTTACCTTAATATCTTTGGTGTGTGCACAATAACAGAAGGCCGCAGTTTTCCGAAAAATCCCACTGTCACTTCACAATAAAAATATTTGCTCTCAATTTTTTAAGTCAATAAAAATTTCACTACGGCGACCCGCATACGTGGTACTTCAATTACGTATACTATCGATTTCAAATGTCACAGTCCAGTCACTTTCGATGAAAACAAACAAACGAAATGTCGCCGCGTCCAATTTACATCTGACGTATAACTGAAAACGCAAACTGAAAACGCGACGATGCAACTACCGCACTGCTTGCTACGTTTATTGTCTTTATTGTTGACACATCATTTTAACAGTTTTTTTTTTTATATAACAGTCTTTATTAAAATC
The DNA here is from genome assembly GCA_954870645.1 of Agrotis clavis. NCBI lineage: Eukaryota > Metazoa > Arthropoda > Insecta > Lepidoptera > Noctuidae > Agrotis > Agrotis clavis. Next base: position 23,942,957 of record OX940931.1, on the reverse strand, counting down.
TGCTCTAAAAATATTTTTGAGCGCAACACTGGCATCTTCTATTGACGGGATTGAAATCGCGCGGCCGATTTCATTTCCGAAATTGAAAAATTTTCGAACACAGGTGGCGTGTGTCTGGAGCGGCGCGCGCGCACGAATGCTCACGGAGGTGGACTCAGAGCTTCGAACGCTGTGGGGGCGTGGCTAACTTCTAACGCAACATCTATCTCTCGTGCTGTCCTTTTCTCGCGTATGTGATTGTGAATGCTCGTGTCTCGTTCTCTATTACCGGTGCGTTACCGGTCCATAGGTACGGTTTGGTGGGATCGCGTGAACTTTGCCACTGCGCCCGCGCCGGGGCCTCGTACTGCGATTAATAAAACGATACGCGACGTTATAGATCGCGCCGCGATAATCGTAACTCCACAGTTTAATGCGTCGCGTCGCCTTTTAAATACAACATATACGTTTTTGTTTTTAATGCGAGTTTGTAATTATTTAATGTCTTGCGATCATTGTCTCTATTGACATCCATTAAAACTAAGGTTTGACTGTTTCATATTTTTGTCTGTATTTACAATTTATGCGCTTCTAACATTCAATGTGACTTGTATGGCCTCACGCTAGGTATGTAATAAAATGAAACAAAACTTTGGAAGGAAATTAATGGTTCCTTCATTTTTATCGAATCTATAGGTTTTTATTTGCTAACATGTAGGTTTATTGGAGTTATTGTTAAAATTTATATGAAATAAATGTTTATTATCTATTCTCACTTTTTTAAAGCGTATTAATGTCTCGAAAATTATTATTTCACAAAATCACAACGTGCAAATCAGTTACAAGAATACCCTTATAACAAAACGGTACCATAATTATTTTACTTAAAACATGAACTAAATCTTAACAGTCGTCCCATTAACGCTCAAACTCATCGCAATAAAACTTTCTTTTGTAAATAAAAAGGTTTTAAAAAACCTTCAACAATTGTTGCAAAACTTTTTTTGTGAAACAAAAGTCGGCTGCAATTTGTAATTAAAAAAGTTAACAAAAGATATACTTTTTGTTTCTTATTCCCGTATTTTTCACTGATGAGCAACGCATTTGCGATTTTTGAACGTGTTTTGTAATGAACTTCCGTACTTTTTAAATATTTTCTTTTCTTTTTTATAAGGGCGCTCCCTCACCACGAGCATTCACTTGTAATGTAACGTTGCAGATTCGAACATTTGAAGACAATAGAGCATCAAATTGCGCACTTTTATGTTACATTACAGGTAAATGCTCGCGGTGAGGGAGCGCTTTTTAGGCTCTGCCAGCCTTCAGACCTTCCGCATCCAATCTACCAGCCAAGTACACCTAAGTTTTTCTACACTAATTCCACATAGGTTTTTAGATAGCGTTCTGTTATTTCTGCCAACCCCATGAGAAAAAAAAAGGTGCGAGTTTATGTGTGTAAATGGTAGTAAAAGTTTCAGGAATTCAAGTTATTGCACAATACTTTTCACGTTTAGGGCGTTATTTATATTGTGTATTTAAAAGCAATTGTTGTAACTTTGCGTACAAATGCAAAGTAATAGCTATCTGATTATACCCATTATAATCAATTTCTTAGAATACATATTTGACTATTCATTTTGGTCACAGATTAGGTCGTAGTAAGCAATCAATTTCTTTATCGGTTTTTTCAACATTATGTAGTTTTCTTTATTAGATAACCATTCACATTTAATGTTAATCGATTTTGCAGAAAAATTAAATTCACAACGTTTATCCTCAATAATGAGCATTAATCCATTTTGCAGTGAAATAAAGTAGCCAAAGTTAAAAAAATCCTTTATTGTGAATTACCTACCAAGAAAGAAAGTAAGTAGTCGTCACAAACATTACTGTGCAGTTTTATACGTAACGACTTAACCGGGCTGACAAATTTTTCAATTTAGACTAAACTACAGAATTAGTCTGTTGGCGCTTAGCAACACATTTCCAAGTAATTGCTTTTCATCAACAGTTACAGACCTTATTTATTCAGACTTAAATAATAATCACAGTTAAGTGTCATACTGTACTATTTACACCTTCTACAAAATAAATTAATCAAGTGAATATTAATTAATCACGTCTGAGATTTGAATAATTAATGAGCTTCAATAAGTCATCTCATATTTGCGTCTTAGCACTTCTTTAATGACAGATGAACTGAACTTCGGACCAGAAGAGATAGACTGTAGTGATTCATAATACTAAACTAGCTTCTGTCCGCGGGTTCGCTTGAGTTTATTTAGTATTTGATAATCAATTTGGATTGCATGTGGTGCCATTTAAATGATAGACATAATAATTATTTTATATGAAGGTTAGCATTGTTTGTTATTTATTCATTTTTTGGTTGGTTTGGTTAAAGTTGCCTTAAATCCTTTTCTTTACGACTGACAAAGTATATGCAAAATTTTAGGATGATCAAAAAGATAAAAGAAAACATACAAACTTACTTTCGCATTCGCATTAATTAGTTAGGATATTATAAAAACAAAGCATGAATATTTGTAAAGTGACTCAAGCATTTTATACTTTTTATATCAATGACACTTAACACGATCATCAATGATTCCACAAATCACAGCGACGATTTTTTTCAACGAGAGATTGGTAGCGCTACCTGCGCGTGCGTTTACCAGCCGTTAGCCGTACTGTACGGCAATATATTAAAATACTTTTTACTGATCTAATATCATGATGTTAATTGTAAGTATTCAAGTGATAGTTTGTATAAAACTAGACTTAGCACAAATGTGGTTGAAATCGCTATTGTCTGAGATTCTGGGTTTGCTTCTCTAAAGCTATTGTCAAACTGACAGGCGAGACGAACGCGAAGCGAGGCGTTTTTGTTTGTAATGTATGGAATAGTTTGAAGCCTGTCACATAGAGTATCGGATCGCTTTCGCATTTTTATATAACATGATTCGGTTCGGTTCGCTATCGCCTGTCTGTTTGACAAAGGCCTAAGGGTCGTTATATATCAAAATCAAAAAACAAAATAAAGCATTTACTGTAGGCTAGCTACAGGCACATTTCAATAGTCAAATGACAAAAGCTTATTTACTACAAAAATGTGATGAAAAGAAATTGGTCTATTCTATTCTTATTATCTGTTAAGAAATAGAATAGATTATTTTACGAATTTCATCTATTAATTAATATTATGATTCTTCAAAAGTGGTGTCACACATTTACTCTGAGTACTTCTAAAGTGTTATAGTGTTACCCTTTCAAACGAAGTAACCTCCCATCATTATGTAGATTTGAAACCTACACTATACATAAGAAATAATCGTAATATTTACCATACATGAATACATAGCGTATTTACCTGTTTACGACTGTTTTACATAATGCACGTGTAGGTCACATTATTTATATTATTTTGATATGGAAGCCATCTTGATTTACGATACTATAAGTAAGTATATACTTTGCGCTTGAGGACCTCATAGCTAAATAATAGCAGTCGTACAGATCGATCTTCGAGGTTAAGCGGCGCTTGCCGAGGTTGGTCTGCGGATGGGTGATCATTTATATATGATATGGGTGATATTTTATAGTGAGTTTTTTCTGTGTTTCGGAAAGTTTTATGTTAATTGGCAATCTTTGGCAGTTGAAGACAGTCAGAGGTCTGAAAGTCTGACAATCCGTCTTATCAAGGGGTATATGTACCTATAGTATTATGCATAGTTACTGGGTTGTGCAGGTCAGACAGGCTGTCGCTCTATGTAAAATATTGGCGGCAGTTGCATCCAGTTAGACAAGAAGCCGACCCTAAGGGCTGAAACTGCGTTAAACGGATATCCGCGCGGTTCGATACATATAAGCTCGCGCGGGTCCCCGCGACGGAGCGTTTTTGTATAGAACCGCGCAGGAATCCGCTTAACGCAGTTTCAGCCCTAACATAGTTGCGAAAAGGCAGATGAGGATGATATATACAAATTTGTATACATAATAAATAGCGCAGTACGTTCGGATTAACCCAGAATCATCCGTCCAGTCAATTTGATTAATATTGTTAAGTTATCAACAAAATTCTTTAATTAAGACTTTGCATTTGACCACGATGACGGCGCATTTCTAAAGTATAGTTTACAAAGATTGATCTCAAAGCTAAAAGGTTAACCAAAGAAGTAATGGCCGAAGTAGAAGCAAAAAATAGAGACATTTTTATTCGCAGTAACTGTTAACTGTACCAACAAACTAATAAAAATACTACCCAATGTTACCATCATAAAAAAACAAAAGAAACAAGATGATCCATTTCTAAATTGCAACCCTAAAATCAACACAAACGCCTTGCAATAAAAAGGTGTAAGTAAAAAAATGGCGAAACACCGACAAACGATTCGCAGAAAAGAAATTTTGCGCAAAACATTGCAACGGAGAGACAATTTTATATTAATTGTTTTATTAGATACTGTTATGGACAGTTAGTTTTACAAACGGTGAACGTTTTTTATTGCCTAGAGTAGTCCGGTGTGGAATGGCCCGTTACTTTGTCCCGTGACGTCAGGAACGTTTTTTGTAGTTCTTTTTTGAGACCGTTAAGTTAGGGAAACGGGTTGGAGGCATGGGAGTTCTTTCTCATCTTTTTTCTTTTTCATTTGTGATTTTTTGATATAATTGTAAACAGAGGCAGTGTGGTGATTTATTTATTTTTCTGTTTGACTTTTTAATTACATGCAAAATTGATTAAATTGGTGAAATATCAAAACATTAGTAATTCTAACAAACAATATAAGCTGATCAAGTACCACTGTAAGCTTAGCGTGGCATTTAGTCGCGTATTTTGAGCCGAAATGAAACGAAAAACTTTTTTGTTTTGTGGCAAGAACAAAAAGCTCTTGTTAATAATCTCAATTCGAGTTTTCTTCGATAAGTGTAGTCATATGCAGAGTCACAACAATCTAAGTCAATGACAAAGATTACTAAGTGCAGAAGCATACCATTTATACATAAACGGAATTATGATCAAGTAATGAATCAATTAATATATCGCATCGACATATTTTCTATTTTATTTCCTTGTGTTGTTCATGTTTAATGTATTAAGGATGCAAACCGGGCATATCGCCAATATTGTGGGTATTGTGACCAGTCGCATCCGTGAACTCGATGGGGTTTCTGATGTGATACATTGTTCTTAGTCATTCCTGCTTTTACCATAAAAAGTACATATGTTACTACGGTATTATTGTGGTGCTTTCGAAGTGGTTAGATAAAGATTTACTTACTTGAACAGGCAAGTGTCTTCTCGATATTTTTATTTTACGTTTGAGTCTGTTTTTTTAATGCTGCATATTGTAAGTGATAAAAAAGGCAGAGAGACATGCTGGCACTGTGTTTTAATAGTCTTGAAAAAAATATTGAAAGGTAAAAAATCATGTAGAAGCAATGTTTTAGTTCTTTCCTATGATGATCTTATGTAGTTACTTATAGCTTAAAAATGCACATTATGTTGCGTAGCGTCAACACTGAGGAACTTTAAAGAAAACAATTTATTTTAAATAGACCTCAGTAATACGTGTTTAAAAAAATCTTATCTATTCCAATACAAACAAACATTAAAAAGGTACCAACCACACAAATAAAAAACAAAATACAAGAGATAGTCCAGTTTCAATGTTGGTTGACCCGTACCAGTAACTCATGGAATGACTTTTAAACTAAATCCTTACACGACATTTGTTTTTTTTAATAAATCTATTTGGTTCATAAATCTCTTTGGTCAAGATTAGATCTTTATACATCTCAATTTTACAATAAATTTATTGGTGTCGGTGTACTCCGTATATTTATTGTGGTAGTGTACCTAATATGTCGTTATAACAGATAATGTCGGTATAGGTATTGGGTAACGGTATCCATTTTTTGGTATTTTATTTTTGAACGGCTAAGTGTAAGAGTTCTTTTGAGGTTTCGTGGGTTTTCACGTACAATTATTTTGCTACCAACCCTAGACTCTATTTCAGTATTTTAGGAGTTATGGCAATTCATTATTGAATAAACTTTAGAATTGAGATTTTTCGAAACAGTTTCTTCTTGTATTATGTTCTTATGGCTTCTCTCTAGCCAGCTTTTAATTATGTTAATAGAAGTTTAATCTTCAGACTTTTTTAAGATAAATAAATAAAATATATTATGTTAACGCTCTCATAGCTACTTTGCTTGCCAAAACAACAATCAATTTATTTTCTACTCTAGTGCATTAGTGGCAATAAAAGCACATTAGTAGTCGAAATAGCTATTCTCGATTAAAATAGATAGCTAAAAGTAGCTCCATACAAATCACCAAATTGAGACAATAAATTGACAAATTATTAGAAACGTGTGTCTTTTATGCAAAATTTTTGATACTTCTATTCGTTAATTTCTTAGTAATTTAGTTTAGTGTTTCAATATTTTATATTGAATCGAACTGAATATTGAATTAACGATTCAAAATAAAATTAATCATCATAAATGTCATTTTCGTGTGGAGGAAATTATTTAAATTATTACGCAGATATAACATAAAAATTTGGAATACTTTCTAGACAACAAATTAAATAACAGGAAAATCATATATTACTCGTATGTATACCTATTACATTATTATTATCATCATACTCGTAATATCAATCGTAGGATGTCCACTGATGAATATAGATTTCAAATAGGACCGGTAATATAATTACCTAATTCTTAATTAAAATGTCCACTTCCTGGTCAAACGATTCCGCCTCCAATTGAGACGGTCCGGGGACTAGAGACCTCAGAACCGAGGTAAATACCTTGGTTTTGCGTGACTTCTTGACATTTTTTGAGGAAACATTGTACCTTCTTCTCTCTCTCTTCAACAATCTCCTGTTCATGACCCAATAAATTAGGGGTCAATATAGCACGCCTACCATATTTCTACATTACTTGTCATCTACCTCTTAGTCAATTCTTAGAGGCAAGTCATACAATATTTAAATAAAATAAAACCCTTTTTGACCACGGTACCCCAAAGCAGCCATTCCCAGTTAGTATTAACACATTTCCGTAGCGATACGAATGACAGTTACTGGCTGTTAATCCGATACGCGATGCTTTAGGGAGCTCGCCGCGATTTATGAGCGACACCGTGATGTATGGGCGCACCAGACTGCGTATGAGTGTATGGGAGACTGGCCTTGCAGGGATTTTGGGAGGTTATGGGTAAAATATGACCATTATGGTTATTTATGGTTTTATTTTTGGTATAACTGAAATGGATTGAGATGATGATGAAGATGGAGCAAGAAAAGGTGAATAAGATGAAGATGTGTCATGAAATACGTCTACGAAAATAGACGTCTACAAAAAAAGATCCATAAGAAATAAACGGTTACACAATATATTATGATCATAAAGATAATAAATAAGATAATGAACAGATTAAAAATAATAGATGCAATAAAGAAAATATAGAAGAAGAAGACAAATCGATTGAACGAATATAAAAATGGCTCATTAACAAAACAACTCTTTAAGTAGAACATAAAGCAAGGAATGTAACAGTCATGGGATTGCCTGGGGATCTCTAACCACTAAGAAACAAAAACATAATCCTCAAACCTGGTCATCAGTCCCACCCTTTCCCGTTATTCCCACTCCCAATTCCCAGTTGACTCGCAAGTTACAAGTAAAGCCAAAAAAGTTGGCAACGCACAACAATATTTCAAAAACTGCCACAAACCCATTCAGAAACACAGCACGTGTTCTTTACCTGACCCAAATATTTGATTTAAACATCAAAACAGAAAAGAGATTATACCACATTATAATGAAACCGCACCAGTTCCTGCTAACGATGTTTTTAATCAGGATCAAAAGAAACAATTGAAAGACGTGACAACTTCTGTCAACTTTTGTTTGAACTTAATCCTTTCGAAGGGTTGAAATGAAACCTGTTTTTTGTAAACTCCGTTTTGTAGATGAATATAATCCGTGAGAAGAAACGTGTTTGCGGAATAGCACTAAGATGAGGGTTTAAATTGTCTTTATTTAAAGTTTCTGATTCTGTTAATGATGGTATTTAAATGCTGTTAGGTTAACTACTGACTCAAATTAGGGATGACGGTGGAGGTAAACGCGATTATAGAACTTAATCTGCATTAATCCTTCATTTTCGGTATTCGTCTTCTATAAATTGTTTGGTATCGTAGATTTTAGAACAATTACTATTGCAGAGTTACAAGAATTTTGCTGAGTTCATAACTGTTTTTTAAGGAATTCTTTATCCTTAAAGATTTGGGTAAGGCGTTTGAACGGGTTGAATACATGATAAAAATTAATTTGGAAGATTCGAGAACTGTAACTTGTACATTTTAAATTGTCGTTTTCTATTACCTGTTCTCTGGTTTTGAAATGTGTTTTTATGTTTATGCATTTAAACTCATCCATTAGTATTTCTAGCTTGAGCTAGAAATGCCATTGAAATATTTCCATACCATTTTCAACATTGTCCATTCCAATTCGAAATGCAATCTCGATTCACTCAGCGGACCCATCCTCGCCACTTCATAACACGTATATTTCAGCATTAAGCCCCACGATAGCACTGACGCGAAATTTACTATTACTACAACAAATTTCCTTATTTAACGGAATCTACGCTTTATCGGTACTTGAACCTGTGACCCTGTGTAACACACGACTACTTATATCCACGGAGTTATAGCTGGGTTATGAGTAAGCGCGCAAATCTTCTGCGAGGCTAAATTATTCATTTAGATAATGGGTACAGTTAGTTTTATTGAATTCTCATGGACTGTGTCGGTTTATGGGGTCTGTAGTGTAAGTTTCAGTGTAGATTCACCCAGAGTTTTTACTTTTAGCATAATCCTATTTTAGCATAGTCTTCCTACTTATTATGCACGCGGCCTCTGGAATTGGGTCTTAGTCTTTTAGTAGGTGGACATCCATGGATGCCTGGTTGATGTTAATGACTTCAAAAAGGTTTTCTCCTCAACATTAGACAGATGCAATTTAAACTAGACACTTATTGATAAAATGTATGTTGACTGATGTCACTTTTGGATGCTTTCAATCATCTACTACTGGATAAAGGCCTTTCTTATAACAATCTACACATTTATTTGCCAGCTTTGTTTAGATTCTTATTCTACATATATCTTCTACATTCTTTCAACTTTATCTATAAACTTTAAGTCTACAAATCATACCTCATTAACACTTAGAGAGCTTTGGGAACGTTCCCGATCATTGTAATTTTGATACACTTCATCATTAGCTTTTATTCAACTTTCCATAGTACCACCATGACATAAACCTCCTCTTTATTTACTTAATCGAGATTTATTAGTTAAGTTAAGCGCTTCTTCTAAGTACCAAAAATCTGGTTTATTTTTTACTAGCTGTTATCCGCGGGGTCGCTTACCACGAGGTAGCCTATACGTCTGTCCCATCTATCTCTACATCAAAATCCGTTCAGCGGTTTAGGCGTAAATTAGTAACAAACTTACTCTCGCATTATTTTGCAATATAAGTTAACCAGTTAGGATTATTTGTAGATGTCGGGGCTTCTAAAAATGCCACTTTGGTAATGTTGCTAGCAGGAATGTTGAAAAATTGTTCTCTAAGTACTCTATTTCTTGAGCAAAAGAATAGATTGATTTTATTGGAATTTTTATTATGATGTTGCAAAAGGGGCCTTTTCAGACCTGAGGATTTTTAGTTTTTTTAATTTAACTAACTAAAATCTTGAATAGCTTTAAGATAAATGTGTATGATATACGATTATTTATTAATAGTCTTTTTTTCGCATCTTTTTCAATATTACATTTAATGGAATTGGTTTAATGACTTAATTCAACATCGTTTTAATTCTAACAGCGATTAAAATGTAGTTAAATATTTTATGACTTTTTTACATTTTAATAAGCTTAATTAACATCAGTTTATATACGTTTATTGTATAACATTTATAAAATTATTATCTTTGAGATAGAGGTATAATTTCACTGATTATTTTTTAGTGTTTTGTTATCTAGCTGAATTAGTCATTCTCATCTTAAAGGATTTTCTTAATGTTTTTTTTTTTTTTCAATCTAAATATGTTTTTGTTTTGTTGGCAAAATCATCAAAGCAAAAGATCGATCGATCATACTCTTAAGGCTCAGGTCTTGTAAAATTCACTCGCGCCGAATTATTTGCGTAACTTTGTTTGTGATTTTTGAACAAAATAGTGCAATAGCTTGAAATATTATTATTGCACATAAATAACCATAATATAAGTAACAGCTAGTTATTTTTTTTAAGTTGATTTAAGTCGATAATATACGGTAAATCAAGCGTTCAAATCAGCTCTTTCCTGCCCAACGTCATTTCGAGTTACGTTGGTGCACTCAATCTGAGACAATGAAGAATTAATTTAAAAATCTGAGCAGCGCATAATGACCGCAATATCCTCGTCTTCAAACTGCGCTGATTAGTTTTTTATATTTATCTTTCATTTTCTAAATTAAGATGGCAGAATATTATCAAAATTCTCGGATTTTATCTCTCAATAAATAGTTTTTTTCATAAGAACTATGCATCGTAGGTATGTAATATTTAGATTATTTTGATGTCGACAGATCAATAAAGCAAATACAAAAAAAAAAATTGTACCTAAAGCACTTTTTTTCAACAATAAAAAATATCTCAAATAACCTCTCAAAAAGTGTTTATAAACGAGAATTGCAAGAGAAATTCCTTAGTGGCCGGTGGACGGCCGGAGCGATCGGACGTGAGGTCCACGACGAATTTTTATTGGTCCCTCTCGCTCGCACCTTCTCTCGCTCTAACGGTGATTACGCACCGTTACGCATCTCAGGTTGCTCTACTTGATTAAATTAAAATATATTTTTTAACCGACGGAAAAAAAGGAGGAGGTTCTCAATTCGACATGTATATATAAATATATATTTTATTTATGACCATTCATTACTTTTTCTTACGTGGTCCAATTTCAAAAATTCTTTTTTTTTTTTTGTTGTACGTAGTGTATCTGAAAGTTGGTCCCATTTAAATATCAAAACTAAACGCGGCCTATATGGGTAGAAAAAAAGGAATTAATTGTCAATTTTCCTACAGAATTTTCAGTTGTGAACCGATTCTGTTGAAATAAAGTTAACATAATGTAGTCCTGAGGACATTATAATTATACTATATAGCAGAGATATGGAGAAGTAACTAAACAGGTTCGAGCGAATTCCGACCTTAATGACATTTAAAAATTTAGTTTGTTTTTTCTCACATTCACGTTTGCTAACATTGCTCCTTCATTAAAATCCGGTTTTTGCATAAATGTCAGTAAGGTCGAAAATCGTTTGAACCTGTTTTTTAAATTGCTTAACGATAGCAAGTTAAAAAAAACAGCTTCAAGCGATTTTCGACCTTATTGACATTTAAAATTTAGTTTGTTTTTTCTCACATTCACGTTTGCTAACATTGCTCCTTCATTAAAATCCGGTTTTTGAATAAATGTCAGTAAGGTCGAAAATCGTTTGAACCTGTTTTTTAAATTGCTTAACGATAACAAGTTAAAAAAACAGCTTCAAGCGATTTTCGACCTTATTAACATTTAAAATTTGGTTTGTTTTTACTCACATTCACGTTCACTAACATTGCTCCTTCATTAAAATACGGTTTTTGCATAAATGTCAATAAGGTCGAAAATCGTTTGAACCTGTTTTTTAAATTGCTTAACGATAGCAAGTTATTGTATCACATTCACGTTCGCTAACATTGCTCCTTCATTAAAATCCAGCAATGAACAAAAGCGTTGGTTACTCTGTCTCCAGGTGGTAATGGACTGTGCCTATGACAAGGAGTGCAGTCCTTGGATGTTACTGTGGTACCCCGGCCAGGGCGGGAGGGTCTGTCAGACTTGTACTGACTAAAATCCACGGTGTCCTTCAAATAACCCTTTCATGTTCCGGGGTCACGGTAATGAGATAAGTACCGCGACGCCAGCAGGCTTTAGCCCTCTAGAGGGGGACCCCGTCATCATGCTGACGCTATTTGAGGCGCTCGTAGAACACAACGCGCCGTCGACCCGGGCATGGCCCCGGACTTTTTATACCCGACTGCGCCAGGAGGGTTATGTTTTTCGAGTGTATGTATGTATGTATATTTCTTTGTGTTGCTCTGCAGCCTAAACGGCTTGATGGAGTTTAACTTGAGAGGTGTCGTTAGATTCGTCTTAAACGTGAGAGTGTCACTGGGTACATAAAACTGGCCAAGTGCGAGTCGAACTCGCGTGCAAAGGGTTCCTAACTAAAAATATTTTTTTAAGATCTCTCACACTCTGTCAAGTGGGGTGTCAAATCAAAGGATTTTAAAAGTGGTTTACCAAAATGTATATATAACATATGTTTCAATTTAATTTGGACTGATAAATGCTAACAAAAACTAAAAAAAAGTAAAATAAAATAAATATTAAAAAAAAAACAAAAAACTCAACTGCGTAAAAAAACTAAAAAGAAAGTAACAAGCCCAGTAGTTTAGAATTCACTCATTCACACTCACAGTCGGGGCCCCTTGGGAAGAATTGATTGGTATAATTTGAATGGGCCCCGACTGTGAGTGTGAATGAGTCAATTCTAAACTACTGGGCTCGTTTCTTTCTTTTTAGTTTTTTTACGCAGTTGGGTTTTTTGTTTTTTTAAATATTTATTTTATTTATCATGGTAAAATCATCAAATGAGTCCTCCCACCCCAGGTTAAGCGGAAGGGACTGTCAGACTTGTACTGACTTAAATTCACGGTGTTCTTCAATAGCCTTTTACGTTCTCGGTTTACAAAGGGTATACAAAGCGCCGTCGACTCGGACATGGTCCATGGTCGGACAGCGAGTCGCCCATTACGCGCTTACGATGGCCAGAGATGACCATGACCGAGTCACCGTGGGCGTCTACCACTGTGGCTGGGATGTAAGGTTTACGCTGTCCTCTCTCTCACGCGTCCCGCCTCTTCCTTCGCCAGCATCACTGCTGCACTGACCTTTTTTTAGGTTTAATTAGTTAAACACGATTGTAATTATTATTATTAAAACACTTGTGTGATACTCGTATTATTACAAACCAAGTCATATTAAAACTCCTTATTAAGCAACAATTTCTATAACTCCTTTTAAATAATCCTTAGTAGAGCAATGTTCTTACCGCATCAAAATTGTTTTATAATAATTCAGTAGGCAGGATGTATGCGGGGGGTTGCGGGAAGGGAGCCCGAAATTTGACGTACGATCGACTGGCCGAACGCGATTCAATTTTGTCAAAAGAAGACGGAAGCCTTAATGATTAAAAATCCACCCCGTTCCTTGAGTTGCCCTTTGCGTTCCCGAGTCACGGTTCCCTTTACACATAGACCCGCGAACTAGTAAGCCCTTAAGTGAAGATTTTGCTTAAAAAAGTCGTATCTGATCGTGATACATCTCAGTCAATTTATAATAACTCTGCTTCTTCTAAAGTCTTCTTTAAATTCATTCACCTTTTTAAACCCTATTAGAATAGTCACAATAAAGCTGCAAAAGCGCGTTATTTCCCTCAGAGGTCCCGATCTAATCCTCCATTACACACTGACACTTATCCCTTAGATCGTCTAAAATATTTTGATACAATCGCGCACAGATAAATGTTGTCAATTTATCAATCCTCCGCTTCAATGCGATGCCCTCCGATCGCTCTGATAATTCCCGTACGCTACTTTATCTTAAGATTATCACGACGTCTTTATTCCGATATATTTTTTTAACTATTTAATTCGTCCCATTCTAATGTGTTGCAATTAATCAGTGACTTTACGATAGAATCTTCGTAAAACCGGTTACGATTGATTCGGTACTATCCGCTGTTCTCACATCCTTTGTGAACCGATTTTGAACGAGATTGTACCACGAGATAGCGTTTGTATGATAACTTATGTGGGTAATTGAAAAAATATTTTCTTAATGAATTACGATATCAATATTTAATTGAACGATTCGGAGATAAGATCCAGTTTAGCGTGGTAAAGTTGAGTCTATTAAGGTAATTTGGTTTGGAGGAATTTGTGACAAAAAATGAATGGTTTTAGGAAGTCGTACATCAGTACTTGGATGTATTAAGTGGACAAATATGCGGGAGGTTTAGTGCTGTTCACCAATGAGATGTTCGAGTGACAATTTTTTATGGCTCCATTAATGGAATCACCACGTTGAGCGCACCGGTTGGCGCCTAGCTTGTAGGAAGCTTTTTTTCGTCATGAGAACTTCGCGATTTCCTGGCAAATTCAGTGTTAGTTTGAGTCTAGTGGTAGATTCAGTAATGGACATTATAAAGTCTTTTATCAAAAAGAAAACTAGTGACATCTATGGAGTAAGATAAGAACTAAATTCAAAATGCTTGTACTCCGCGAGTTAACAACATAAAGTAACATCCCTTGGGTAGTAACCCGTCAGACACAACATCCATCGAGTCCGAGGGACCTCCCTTTTCAATGGTGGAACTTTATACCGTGTCCCTCACACCCCTTTTTATTTACTTTCACCTGTTAGTTTTTATTTATAGTTTAGATTATGAGTATTGTATTACATGACAATAAACAATGCTGTAACTTTCACCTGTAATCTAATCTTGCATATTAAATTTCATCCACTTCCCGTCTTACGATTTTGCTGAAATTTTGCATGTATTTGTATATCGTGACAATGCAATGTTAGGATTGCATGGAGCTGATCTGATGATCGAGCTGGAAGGTGGCCACATGAACTCTGTAACGGAACGCCGCAAACCCATCGAGTTTAGGCTCGTTTGATGCATCTTGACGAGTACTTTGTGTACCGTAAGTAATTTTTAACAACAAAAGCTTGTTAATAAAAAGATCATTGTTCTTTCATGACAAACTTGTTATGTTTTTGGTCAAAATCAAATGAGTCCTTCAGAGTCGATAGGAACAGATTGTCGTATTCTTAGTGACAAAAATCCACCCTGTTTTGGCCCTTCGTATTTTAGGACCTGGTATCCTGCTTAGACAGTTCCGTGACCTTTGCAGGCGTTTGGCTCTATTTCGGCCCTGTCAGTTCCTCACACCCTTTAAAATGTTATTATTATATGATGGTACTGGTTACTAAACTTGAGCAGATGCTTCTCCCGATGTCGTCCAGTTATTGACTAATATGGCTGACTAGTCATCATCATCAACATCGTTTAATAGCTTGTAAGCTGTAGTTTAATTCAATATATTTCTCTATGTTACCCCACACTACGCTAGAATATAAAATAATCCAATAAACAAACTTCGGCCGATACTCTTCTCGTATGCACTACATAAGCAAGTTTTCTCTAAAGCGTGTCTGTGCCAAAGAAAGGCAAAGTAATGCAGTGAACGACTGCCAATATGAGCACATTAATCAGTCTAACACCCTTTCCCTTGGACGAGTTACGAGTATCACGTGAAGAAAATGGTTTAGACGTCTTTTTTCCAAACGTCTCTTATAATGCGGACAGCGAATGAGTGGAACTCTCTGCCTGCGTCTGTGTTTACGAACGTACACAACCCTAATCTCTTCAAAGTTAGAGTGAACAGGCTTCTTCTGGGTAAGCTCGCCATCGTCGACCTCGTCTTAGTCATTCATGACCTAGACTAAGGTCAAGAGCAAACCCATCTCACATAAAAAGACGGTTTTTCTTTTAAAATATCACGATTTTTTGGGTTTTAAAATCATCAAATGAGCCCTCCTTGTCCTGTCCTCACTGTCAGACTCTTTCCAAAAATCCACCTTATTCCTTTGGTTGCTCTTTGCATTCCAGAGTCGCGGTGTTCTTTTAAAGGTTCGAAGCAACTTGTCCTCTTCGAAATTTGGCCCTAATGCAAGCCTAGTACTTTTACTTGTTATTAACATTCTTTTCGTTTCTAAGCTTGTGGCTCGGCGGTCAGCTATATGACGGGGCCTCACTTAGAGGGCCAAAGCCTGCCGGGGTCGCGGGACTAACGAGCTACCGTGACCCTAGAAGGTAAAGGACTAAACGACACCGTGAATTTTAGTTAGTACAAGTCTGACAATACCTCCTGCCTTGCCCTGGGTGGGACATTATCACCACGTCCACTGCTGAACATAGGACACATTTGATGACTTTACCGCGCTAAAAAAAAAATGTGGCTCGAATTAATTTTGTCAGTGTATCTACATGACTAGGACTTGGTACGTAATTATTATATTGCCTTATGCCATGTATTTGTAAGACCAGGCTACATAAATATTTGTTTACAAGCTGATAATAATTTAATTACATGTCACAAATTCCTTCTGCACTAATGCATTCTAGAGGGCATAAAAAAAATGTCAGCGTTTTAATTTACTATAATATTAGTATTATTATATGTTTTAATGTCCTTACATGTCTCCTACTATTATTTTTTCCACTTTTATATTTTAAATTGTTGTAGGAATAGATCTTATTTATATCGTCCGGCTAAATTATCATTATCACTTACACTGTTGTGCAGTGGCCTCCTTCCATTACCTCTAACGACACCTCTTTTCGGCACCTCCTTCCAATTCATCCCGCCATCTCCTTCCTAGTCTGCCGCGACGCCGTGTCACTGTTGAAACAATAACAATAATTGGTAAGTAAGTCGTTGAACATAAGATAAAACATGTAATATTTCCTATTGTAATGTCTTGTAATGCCCAAAGGCTTAGTCAGAAATGTACCTACCTATGGAAGATACACATTTAGCCAGAATTATAATATAAATCTCAGTAGCCAAGCCAATTGCTAGAAATTGGCTTCTTAGAAATTGTAGAATCTGAAAATGACTGACTTCGCAATCAAAGCTTGGATTTCAAGCTATCACAGGGCTACCTTTAAAACTTCTGTATTTGCAAATTAAACTATAAAGGTATGTACATACGACATTTTACAGAATACAAAAGTAAATCTGCATTAAATGGGCTATATTTTGTTTATGATTTGGAACGTAGATGAATTTTTGCTAACGGACGTTGGTCCTTTCAGACTAAGTATCCAATCAGATTTTTTTCTGCCAATAATTGCATTTATTCTATTCAATTCCCATACACTCATGTACCATTTTAATATAGTCTAGTTTACAATTATCATACTAACCACTATTTCTTTTATTACATCTTTGATATCGCCGCTAATTACTATTTTAATAATTGAATTAATAATTAATAATATCTCGTATCGATTATTGAAGATGGTTGAATGTTATTTTATGGTTTTAAGTTTAATTTTATTATGTTTAATGAAGGCTGGGTTTCTATTAGTGTTACAGTTTTAATTGCTAATAATTTATGAACCTGATCGACTACTGCATTTATTACTTGCGATTGCCCGCGGCTTCCCTCGTGTTGATTCAGTATTTTACAATCGATACGGGTTGTACTCTGCTTGTAATATTATATTCGATCATGATTATAAGAACACGTGGCGCTATCTTGTTACTTTCCTCGGGAAAAGTAAAGAAAGAAAGAAAAAACTTTTGTAGGCACACGCACAAATGCACACAGTATCACAAAAAAGAAACGATGAAAAAGAAAATACTTATTTTTGGGATGGAAGGTACCCGGAAATGTTCATTTCTTTACACCTGACAACGTACATTATAATTATGCAAAATTTCAGTATGATCGATTCAGAGGTTTAGGCGTAAAAGTGAACAAACTTTCATTTGAATTTATAATATTAGTTATAATTTTGTTATATTACTTTAATGTATTTTGAAATGAATGGTAACGTTAATAGAGTATTTTTATTTAGTTTTATATGTTAAGTGCATGAGAACGAAGTCAGTTTCTGTTAGTAATTGGTTTAATAAGCTGCATGTTACTTGTGTAAAGTAAATCCAGTATATGTTGACCTATCCTTCTAAAGAAAATCCGTACTACGCTAGGGTAGGTTAAATGATTCATAACTGTTTTTAAACATAAATCTTTGCCGTGGCAAAGGTTTAATTCCTTAAAACAAGGTAAGCGTGATTAATTATCGACCATATTATCGCTTACCATAATAGCGAGATAGTGGTGAAATGCGATCATATCGCAAAATAATATTAAAAAAAAATCGACGAATTGAGAACCTCCTCCTTTTTTTGAGTCGGTTAAAAATAGAGAAAAATCTACAATTTTCCCTACAACCCCAACTGTCGTTACTCTACAAACTGTCAAATCCATACCGACCATCATACGGATATCCTAGTGCAACCTCAAGGCTGGCCCATTGTGTGGACGGTCAAGGTGCGGCCCCGTTCACATGGGCCAACAATCGCCATACACTGGCGACGGTTCGTGCGTTTTTGTTCAGTTATTGTAGTGAGCATAATGCCAACATAATACAGGCTTTTTACAACCATATTTGTCTATTGTATGACACGAAGATCTTAGGCTTAGAGATCTAGGATAGAGTTAAAAGTTACATGAAAGATTATATGGATAGGGTGGACTGTGTAACCTGTGCCTTATTTTGTAATGCGGGAAATTATAAAGGAACAATAAAATTATTGTCAAGTGAATCAGACAATCAGTAACGTAATTGTGGCTTGTGTAGTACTGGGATTATTGTTAGTAATAGGAGTCATTGCTATTACAACATTTTTATAGGTTCAGACCTTAAGGTAAATGATATTGTGGGTCTAGACAAAAGTGTGAACAATGAAAGTAAAATAAGTAAGTAAGTAAAAAGGTAATCTCGATCTATTATAACAAATCTTTTGAATGTCGCTGCAGAAGTCCGGAATGCATTGAAAGTAATTGGTAAGATGCTTCCTGAATAAGTGGCTGGTAATTTTCATGATAACTGACAACAAAGAGGATGTCAATAGACCAATATCTAATATTTCAAAACAACAGATAACGGTCTGTTAATGTTGCATATTAATATTAGTCATTATAGAAATTTAACTAAAATTCTTTAGCAGAAATTTTAAATCAGGACTTCAATCTCAGCAGAAACACTAGCGCCTACTAGTCCACAAAATATCTAGGACATTATACTCTTTACTGCCTTTCCAACAAGGATCTAAATCCAAAGAAACCTCAGAAAATTCCTAATCTGATGCAACAAGTCGTCAGGATTCTATGTTCTGTTTATATTTAGACGTTGCGTTATCCATGATCGGACAAGCAAACCGATTTGTTTGTTTATTTATTTGTGATGGACACAGTAATGTTGTGCGTTTATGGGAACTGTAGGGCGGTAGTGATGGGATGTGCATGTGGAGTAGCTGGGCCATTTCTGTGCGAAAATCTAGCTCGATAGATATACATATTACAACACTAGCTGATACCCGCAGATTTACTCGCTGCTCAGCTACTATTAGTCTTATCGTGATTATATAACCTTCCTCGATAAATAGACTATCGGCCACAAAAAGATTTTATTCAATTCGAACCAGTAGCTCCTGAGATTAGCGCGTCCAAACAAACAAACTCTTCAGATTTACAATAATTATTATTAACTAGCTGTGCCCGCGACTTCGTTCGCCTGGATGTCGGAACTTAACAATGTATTTTTTACAAAATTGATAAAGTTTCATACAAATTTTCATCCCCTCTTTTATCCCCTTGGGAATAGAATTGATCAAAATCCTTTCTTAGCGAATGCCTACGTCATAACATCTACCTGCATGCGAAATTTGAGCCCGATCTGTTCAGTGGTTTGGGCTGTGCGTTGATAGATCACTAAGTCAGTCAGTCACCTTTGAGTTATATATATTTAGGTATATTTAGCATGTTGGTATTCTTGGGTGTAAATGATGTATAATTTACCTTGAAACATTTTAGTGATTCTGTCAATTTTGACCTGATATATTTTCAAATATTTTGAAAGTCGAAATTATTATACATAAAACAATTATATTATAATAATATTCACAAAACACATTATGTAGCAAAAATCACAGCACGGTTTTCCCATCACTAGTATAATTAGCCCGCGATCCGCAATGATGCGCCGACGCACCGTGTTGACACTCGATGTCGCGACTGTCCACATCTGATAATTATCACCGGTCTCGCACTCGTTTCCCCGACTGTACTTAGTAATAAAGGTCTAGGATGTACAGGTACTGACAAAAACACTTGTCGAGTTTAAATTTAATAACGAGTAAAATATTTGTTACTTATATAGCATGATAATTTTCGATTTTTTTGCGAGTGCACATTTTTGTGGTCGGGAAGGTGCTACATTTTTAACTTAGATAATTTTTTGCGGAATTTATTCATAATATTTGAAATTATAATGCAAAGATCAGAAACGCGTCCATATGAAAAAATTGTCTGATCCTTGCAAAGATTAGTGCACATTTTTACACAAAAAAATAATTGACTAAATGGTTATTAACCTCACAAAGGAAATCAAGTTACAAAAAAAACTGAATTATTATCTAAAAATAGTTGTTTTTGTATTTCTCACATTACTTACTTCAACAAACTTAAGTTGATGATCGCTAGTTTCCGCAAATCGCGTGTTAGTTTTCAACGTCATTGTATAATGATCCGGTCATAACTTTATGAAAATAAAACACCTAAATTCAAGGTTGCCCTTTAAAACAAAAATAACATGTCATCGTGTTTGTTAGTTTAGTTAATTCAGAGGTTAAAGGGTTAGATTTTGTCCTTGCCGTTAAAAATAATGAGCGCCTAGTCAACGTTTTTGTGTATGTAATAAATCATTTAAACTTTTGAAGCCAATTAAACGCAGATTTAAAATGCTTATTTAATACAATGTTAGAATAGATATCATTGTGTTTCTCTTAATTTGGTAGTGAAAAACCACTCTAGTAGATTTTCCAGATCTTATTTAGAAATATGACTTGAATGTGTTCTATTGCTAACCTGAATCACCACTAAAACCTATTTTTTTGTTAGGTATATTCAAACATGCTTTAAGTGTAACTAACAAATTCTCAAACACTTCTATCATCGACAGTAGCTGCCTATCATTTTCGCGTGCGCTCATAATGCCAACAAGTTCAGTCAACATTCTAACCCCGTGTCGGGTTACAACGATGCCTATATGGCGACTTTTAAATCGATTATTTATACCGAATACTCTGCAATCGATGCCGGCAACCACATTACGCCCACTCCATCGCCGTCGATCGCATCACATCCCTCTGTGATTTCTACATTCTCAATTCTATTTATATTTCGAACTTTATCGAGTCCCAGTGTCGATTCAATAATCGAATGATTAATTAATGGTTAAGATGCTTCGGTTATATTTCATATCGATTACGTGAAACGAGTTACTATAGAATTTGATAGTTTTGGAAAGTCTATTAAATATGCTTCTATTAATTCAACGGTGATCAGAAAATAAATTAAAAAATAATATGTTCAACTAGTAGCTTATCCTCCCACGTAGGTCGTAAGAGTCAATTTACAGGTATTGATTACGATGCGCTGGTACTAGCAGGCAATGAGCTTAATAACCTGAAACTAATTATGCAAAATAGTGATCTTTAAAGAAGTTATTGCTGTTCGGAGAATCGTTACCACAAGTGGTTTGAGTATGAGAATAAACGACTTTTGAGTGGCTCAGTTTATGTGCGAACAAAGGTTTTAATATCCTGAAAAACAGTTAGAAGTTACTTGTAATTCAAATGACGCGAAAATTGATTTAACATAGACGTAAAAGATTTTACACAAAACAATGAACTTGGTTGACAAAGAATCAGCGAACTTATATTCAACTCAACTAACTCTTTTCTTTGCAATATAAACCTTAATCCCTTGGCGCAGGGCTTCAGTTATATAAGTGAGCAGCATGATGATGTTGTTTAAGATTTATCAAAAGCCTTTGACAGCGGCGACCTTGCAGTGCCATAGTTCACACCGTCCCTTCACTGTTGGAAATGTGGAAAAAACACGACAATAGCACGGCCACGCATGGCTCAGGACAAGACAATCGATTACATACGTTCCTATGAACTTTATTGATTATTGTTGGCTATAATATTGAATTGGGAAACGGGCGTACTTCAAGGTTGCATGTTAGAGCCAGTCCACACGGCGCGTTGCGTCGTCGCAACGCAAATATTTTGACGCATAGCCGGCCACACAGGCGCTGCGTCGTCGCAGCGTTACTACGACGCAGTCTTAACGTTCGGTCGACGCAGCGGTGACGCACAGTTGCGGCAAGCCCTTTCCTGAATCAATGTAATGAAGTAATCCATATCAATTTCTTCAATGGTACTCATTTTACCCTGCAAATAAAACTGAATACAAAAGTACGTAGGTAAAAAATGAAATGAGCTTGCGTGTATCCTCCCTATCAACGCACAAGCAACTGAGCGCTGCCTCTCCGTCGCCGCAATGAGTACACCCCCTCCCGCTTCGTCTCGGGGGCTGCTGTCCGTCATGTGTGCGTTGCGACGACGCAGCGCGCCGTGTGAACACCTTGGTTATTTGTATGTAAAACAACGCAACGGCAGCGCTGCGTCGACGCAACGCTGACGCAACGCGCCGTGTGGACTCTCGCTTAGATCCGTTGCTGTTTTTGTCACGCATTGTTCGATTGATGCTTACGATGTTCAGTTTATGTTTTTGCTCGTTTTTCTCTCAGAAATAAAATCTTAAGAATTTCCCAATAAGCAGTATGTGATATAAATGGCCATGCACAGTTGTGGCATTGTGTTGTCTACAGTTAAAAGCTCAAGTAAAAATAAAATATATTTCTAGGTATAGCTTTCTAAAGCTCAATTCCCGTAGAAGAGAAACGACAAACACTTCCATTTTATTATCTCACATAAAAGTAACACCTTAAAAGATAATTCAAAAGCGAAAGACTTTCTAAGACAAAAGAACCAAAACTTAGAACAAGGAAGTCCATAATTGGTGTTAAATCAAACATGGGCTAAAATTCTGCGTGAATGGAATCTGTGGATCAGAGATGACCGCGGGTTCCGCCGGCGATGCTATCGCTGAGCACCTAGCCCTTGTCCACCAACGAACCAAGAATTGTGGAGTTGGCAAATGTAGTGTTTCCATATTATTTAGAATGTATGATAAAATATTATGTTTCAATTACAATATTAGATCAACTTGGTTTCAAGGAAGTGGTGCAGTCAATGCAATAGTGCAAAGTTTGGGGCATCCTTAGGGATTGCTGCTATGGCCCGAATTCTTATCCAGTAAGTGGCAAAATACAAATAATACAAATACAAAATTCTTTATTTGGTTTTACAAAGTTTTTTACAGCTAAACTAGTTTTTGAAGCATCCATTTAGGCATAAAATACCTGTAGTTGGATGCTTCGCTCTTCAGTAACTTATTTATTAAATGTACATACTTATATTATACAGAACCAAACATAAAAAATTTAATTAATTTAAAATCAAAATTAAAATTAAAATCAAAAATTTAAATCAAAATCTAAATCAAAATCAAGATTAGAATCAAAATCAAAATTCAAATTACAATAAAAATCAAAATTAAAATTAAAATCATAATCAAATTTAAAATCAAAATCATAGTTAAAATTAAAATCAAAAGCAAAATTAAAAACAAAATCAAAATTTAAAATAAAAATTAATAACACAATCGACAACAAAATTAAAATAATAATAATAAAAAAACAAGAATCAGACAAAAAAGGTATATATAGGTACCTAATCGAAAAGAAGAAATCAGTGTTAGTGTGATTGTGATGTGTGAGTGTAGTATGTGTGAAGGGTGTGTAATGTGTATGAATATGTGTGTAAGGTGTTTGAAATTTATACTTATTTTATCTGTGGATAGTATTAGACGGTTGATAAAATAAATTATGACATGTGTTCCAAGAGGGCCTCCGTTTCCTCATAAGAGAGTGATTTTAGCCATTCTATAATAAGTTTCTTGCATTCATAAGGCGTTTTTGTGTGTAATACATTTCTGTTAATTAAATTGTAAATTTTAGAGGACCTTATATCATATTGCCTGCTATTAAATTTAGTTTTTGAGGAAGGAATTTGGGCGACTAAATCTTTTCTTCTTTTTGACAATATGTTAGACTGAAAGGGTAGCTCTTTGTGTTTTTTTATGGCAGTATGTAGTTTATACAGTTTACGCACCGATAGCAAGTCGCTTATCTGGTACAATTTCTGGGTTGGGTACCTCCTTTTCTTAAAATGCATTATTTTGACCAGAGCGCGTTGTACACGTTCTAAATGTATAAATTGGGATTTAGCTGCACCGCCCCAGATAGGGATGCAATACACTAATACAGACTGCATCAATGCAACGTATATCTCCTTTAAAAGGTTTCTCGACTTTTTTTCAGAACTGGTGACTGTATCGTTCTTTGGTACAATATATCTCAATGTTTTAAAGATCCAAACTAGCTTCCTGACTCTGTTAGAGACCTGTTCCAGCTGAGGGTACCAAGATAACCTTTGGTCAAGAATAACTCCTAGGTACTTAGTGTGCGAGACCTTTTTAATGTCAGGACACAAACAATTTTTATTACTTGTGTCTCCACACACATGCACTTTAATAGTAAAGTCCGGTAGTTTTCGATTATAGATATTGAAGCATACATAATTAGTTTTGGATGTGTTAAGTGTTAGCAAGTTGTCGTTCAGCCATTTTGCAATTTGGGCCATACCAGTTGATGCACTCTTCTCGACATCCAACCATGTGCTTCCATAAAAAACCACAGCGGTATCATCAGCATATGAAAATACCTTGGCATTATTAATCCTCATGCCACACAGGTCATTGATATATGTCAAGAAAAGTGTGGGGCCTAGCACACTACCTTGTGGCACTCCATATAACACCTCGGCATCTTCACTGATACATTGTCTAAGCCTAACTCTTTGTTTTCTGTTTGAGAGATAGTCTTTGAGGAGTTTTAGAGGAATTCCTCTTATCCCGATCTTTTCCAGCTTGTTCACAAATATAAAATAAAAGTTTATATTTGTTATTATGCATGTACCCGTGGAACAGTAATTTTGTGTTATCCACCTAGGTTCAAAAGGCAAGCGCTTCATGAATGAAATTGTAAAACACTAACATTTACCTAACATATTACAATATAAATGAAAATTGCGAGGCAGATGATGATGAGAATAGTATGTTTCTAGTTTTACAGCCAACTTAGTATTATTTATTTCACAGTTTATTTCATGGTAAATACAGCAGGAGGAATAAAGTTGATGAACTTTTGAGAAGATCTGGAAATAAAAATGATTTATGTTTTATAACTCGGTAATTAACTTTGTATGTTAACGTTCATTAAATTTTGTCGGTTAACCCATGTGTCCATACGAGTACAGTACAGTACATTGTAAATTAAAATTTTACGCCAACGATCAAACAAATTGGTCACCGATTTTAAAGCCTTAATAGAAGATTTCTTTATTTTACTTACAGAGCACTTGAAGTATTCACAGCGTTTGTTGTATAGAAAATGAAAAACCGCCTCTAGTGTACGAAAGAGGAACTATTTTTTTTTCATCATATTAACGTCATAGTTTCTGTTTAAAGCTATGTTAAATTTAAATTCTGTTTAAGCTTATGCTAGGGCTTCAGAAACTAATTAAATATTATACTATATTATAATATGCCATCAGTTGGTGAAAAACAGTGTAATACTCGTATTTCCACGCTATTTTTTTAACGAAATCTATGTATTATCATGTGCCTACTGAATTCATACTAAAAATTTGCGCGTTGATGTCCTTTATACCCATAACTGGTGATTATTAGTTTTTGTGTCTCAATCAAAGACCTCTCTTTTCTCCTTCTGTTTTTAGCTGAGATAGATTAGACAAAAAAAATGTGTAAAAGTAACTATCTTTTTATTAAATAAATCACGGAATTGTCTGCTTAAAAGTAATTCCGGGATTTGGGGCATATCCACTTTATTCTTTCGCTGTATGAAATCAGTGTAAGTAGATGAATGATTTATTCCCGTTGAATCTCACTCTACCTAATTCCGACCTATGGCTATTATATACTAAGTTCTTTCCCAAAATTGCCACGTCCAGAATTCCCAGATGAGCGGCGCGTGCGCTTGGAATTTAACGCCAAATCGCCGTTGGCCGGGCGCAGCGTAATTGCACCTTATCTGCGCATTGTTCGGCTAAGGAGCACAAGGCTGAGCGTTGACGTGTGAGTGTTTAGATTGTCTGTCTGTATGTGCGATTGTTTTACTCCAAACACTGACTTTTAGACAGTTTTTTTCATGTGTGGTGGACAGTGGGAAGTTAAGCCTGCTGGGAGATAAACTACCAATTATGTAATTAACTTAGCTTGTGCGGCTAGAATATTGAAAATATGATAAGATACTTCATTAAACTTCTATTGTTTTATAAAATGTTCTTCTTAAGCCATGGCTTCATGTAAGAAAGGCTTCGTTGTAGCTACAGAACAGTTATTGAAGGGTCACCGTGTATTTTAGTGAGTACAAGTCTGACAGTCCCCCCGCCCCGCCCTGGGTGGGAGGACTCATTTAATGAATTTACAACGCTAAGAAAAGCCACAGTAAAGTTAAAACAGTTTCTGTTTTTACTGTTCTGTGGTTGTAGCAATGAATTATCGAAAGATGCAGCAACTAGTAAGTGTAAAAGCTACAAGATTTAAACTATTTCATCATCTTCATCCATACCTGTCACCTATTAAGACTATTAGGTTGGATTCCTCACATAGCTAGACATCTGCCTTATTGGTATGAATTCTGAGAAAAGATAATTTATGGATACATTTTTAAACTAACTTCTCCAGTAAATTCTACTGGCTCATGCGCAAAACGTCTCTTTCGCAAAATGTCACCTGGTCGTAAAACGTCTCTTTCGCAGAATGTCTCTTTCGTAAAATGTCTCTTTCGCAGAATGTCTCTTTCGCAGAATGTCTCTTTCGCAAAATGTCGCACCTGGGACTTAAGAATAAAATTTTGATTTTCAAAACAAAAATCATATAATAAAATTATAGTGCAATTATGATGTTAAAATTTTGGTACTTAAATTTACTTTCGTATGTATTCCAAATAAAAACAATATCAATAGGTATCAAACATTTTACACACATTCAAAATTTTGATCAAAAGAATCAATACTGTTAGTAAACATATCCACAGATAATATATAATAGGAGCTATTACTAATAGTAACTAAACATTAACAAAGTATTGCAAATGGTAATATTTTTTATACCATTTTTAAAATGATTAAAAAATATATAATTAATATTTTCATTTGCAATACTTTGTTAATGTTTTGAAAATCAAAATTTTATTCTTAAGTCCCAGGTGCGACATTTTGCGAAAGAGACATTCTGCGAAAGAGACATTCTGCGAAAGAGACATTTTACGAAAGAGACATTCTGCGAAAGAGACGTTTTACGACCAGGTGACATTTTGCGAAAGAGACGTTTTGCGCATGAGCCATTCTACTGTGTCGTGGGTGCGTTTAATCATTTAAACTCTCGTATACAAACAACTACTTGTAGATCATTCAAATTATTTATTCTATTCGAGAATCAATCTTGTAACACGAAGTGCATTTAATTGCTCGGCTACTGCGCCAATCATATATACTTAATAAAAAAATAATATACTTAATAATAAACATTTAAGATTAAGTTTAGCATAACTTAATTCCGAGAAACGAGATACGGGAATAAAACAATTGAAGTTACAATTTCGGGACAAAATAATCATATTGTTAAGGCCGAAATATTTGAAATGTGGTTCGAAACTTCGGTTCGTAACGAGAATAATTATAATTGTTATCTTCTCTAACACCCATTGTCACTCAGCGCAGGTTGATGACCTTCACAAGCTCTTCAATAAACAATTATTCCTCGATGTTGCGATTTGCGTGCAATGATAACAAGACGATTTGCTAAGTAATACTTATGAGCGACGATTATAATAGTACATTTGTATGTTATGTTGTATGAGTCATTGCATTAATGTTGTATAGACCATACATTAATATCATATCTGATGATGAATGCGTTCCCTGACCTAGGTTAACAGGATATGGGTGAAGATGAAGTTTGGTGGCGTCATCGTCAACTGATTTTGTTGGTGGAAGGTAGATTGAACGTTATTCTATAATC
Source organism: Agrotis clavis (assembly GCA_954870645.1). NCBI lineage: Eukaryota > Metazoa > Arthropoda > Insecta > Lepidoptera > Noctuidae > Agrotis > Agrotis clavis. The sequence continues at coordinate 23,914,867 of OX940931.1, read as the reverse complement.
GTTGCCGTGTCGCGGGATTGTCTCAACAGGTAACTGTTGCCCTGGAACATAAAGGGCTATTGAAGGACACCGTGGATTTTAGTCAGTACAAGTCTGACAGTCGCTCCCGTTCTGCCCTGAGTGGAAGGACTCATTTGATGATTTTACCAATATTCATGCTTCTAACAGTTTGCGTTTTAACTTTTAGAATTCGGCAAATTAACCTTTAGACCTTTTGTTCAACAAAATGATAAATCATTTGAGGTTTACCTCCTTCATCCCAATTTACATTAGATGAGCTGACTTAGTTTTTGCATCATATTTTATCGATCCTACACCAAGGGCAAAGAGTCACAGAATTGTTTAAAGCACACAACATGAGGTCTTTCAATTAAATATTTGGACGAAGCATAAAAAGTGTGACCTTTTCAATAAATCGTGCAGTCAGAGGAATTAAGAGAAGTGTGAGCTGTACGCGAATGTGAATGGTTCCAATCTTGAATAATTAATTGTGGACATTGATCTAGTTTTAATTTAAGTTTGTACAATTACTCGTATGTATGTAAATATTGAGGGACATGGTTCGATTTTAAGTGTCTTTTCTTTAGACTTGATTGTAAAACTATGAGTTGGTCAGAACTAGATTTTGCCTGCGGTTTTGCCTGAATTAAATTCCCTTGATAAATAATAATAATAATAATGTTCCACAACTATCACACAACGCCATCTAGTCCCAAGCTATGCAGAGCTTGTGTTATGGTTACTAGACAACTGATAAACACACTTATATATTTCTTAATACATATATATTATAGATAAATTACACCCAGACCCAGAACAAAATAATGATCGTGCTCATCACACAAACATTTGTCCTGGGTGGGAATCGAACCCACGATCTCCGGCATAGCAGTCAGGGTCGCTAACCACTAGACCAACAGGCCTGTCAAAAATTCTGTGGTATAAGGTAGGCAAGTAAGTAGTAGTAGGTAAGTTGTAATCTATCTGAATGTCCAATTGCATCAGCATCCGTTTATTCCCACAAACTTCGTATTTACAATATTACAAAAACTAGATATTATTTCTCATACGATTCCGCTAATACTTATTTTACAGATTATAAAATATGGACGACTAAGAATTTCCTGTCTTCACAGATCTAAGATGCGATTCTAAGGCACTATACACTAAACTGGTTTTGCTTCATTTCAGCCTTAATTTTATGAATTAATGTATCGTCACGTTCAGTTTTATAGGAAGTAACTAATATTACATTCATAATCATTTATGATTGCTTTTAAATTAGGTACGATAATTACTCTAGAGTACTATCACGACCTATTCTCTTTCTTTCAATTGAATTTTCTCTTTCTTTCAATGTAACAGCTTTCAGTCTAGATTGTTGTGTCATAAATTTGACATGTTTTAAGTTTTGGACAATGCACCAAGGATAGGTTGGAAATTTGAACCTGTGCAAAAATCAAAATCAAAATGTTTTATCTTACATGGGCCTCAAAGAGGGCACTTATAAAACGTCGAGAAAAAATAAAAAAAATGGCACGTTTCGGGTTGGTCGTTTCCATGGAGAAGAACCGGCACTCAATGGTTACTCTTTTAAAATATTTGCTTTTACAATGTTATTGTTACAGTAATGTTATTGTTACAAAGCCGGGGCAGATCGCTAGTTGAATTAATTTATCTACTTCTTTATTTGTTCACAAAAAAACCTTGTTTTGATCATCAACGATTCATTTTATTATATTTATACTACAGAATTCATCAGCTCACATACTGAGAACATTTGCATCAATTAAATCGCTCATCATAATTGTTTTTTTTTCTGTTTCGTCGACTGACGCAAATATAATGTTATCTTACTGTGTAGGTCTGCGTTCATAATGCATTCTGGTTTTATAGGTACACTGTTGTAACATTTAAGTTAATAAAGAAAATAAGTCTACTCCTTTTCTGTAAATTTTTCGCTATGTTATTATTACCCTCATGGTGGAACTTTTCTTTCCTTTTTTCATAATTTCTTTATTTTGATTAAACGATATTCATTTATGCCGCCAACGTTTGCCAAGAAGCCTTCTTTTCTCCCTTCGTTTCATTGTGACTTAATAGGTGAGACCTTTAATATAAAAAATAGTTGAACACATTTTGAAGGGAACAAACTGCGAGCACAACTTAATTGACCATTCACTTTTAGGAATAATGTCTAACCACAGCCTTAGTTCCTTAATTATCACAACTGCAATTCAGATGAATCCTTTTGTATATGTGTCTAATTTGATCGCTTCTAATTTGTCATTTCTGACATTGTAAATTGTTTTGCTTAATATTTATTTTATTAATTCAAATTGTTGAAATTTTGAGTTCACAAGGAAAATTAAGTGTACATATCTTCCTTTTTCATTTGATCTTCTTCTTGTTACGTTTTTTTTTGTTATTTTAGTATGTACAGTTTTTTTTTGGTTCTCTGAAAAGTAATTATGTAATTGAAATTCTTGTATAATTCCTGTTGGCTTCGTAGATCATTAACCATTTCATCATTACCTTTCAAAGTTGTTTTCGGATTTATTTCTATAATTATTGTCGCCTTTTTGTGGCAAAATCATCAAATGAGTCTCTCCCGTTCCACCCTGTTCCGGGAAAGACTGTCGACTCATACTGAGTGAAATCTACGGTGTTCCGTCAATAGGTCTTTACGTTCCGGGGAAACGGTTACTTGATACGACAGTCCCGCGACCCCGGCGCCTATTATCATTTTAGGTTTATTTTTATAACCACACTTTTGCACCTTGCTTAAGGATATCACTGTATTATATTTTTCATTACACTTTTGCCAACTATGTTCCAGTTCGTTTGTTGCATCCGCGATACCATCTGACTCTTAAAGACCCTTTGTTTCGTTGCAAATAATAATTATCATTATGGCAACAATTATCACGTCGGATTAATAATCATCTATAACGATCTTGTTTGTACTTATAGTTTGGACTTGGGTACTATTTTTATCATCATTTTGACATGACATAAGTCAGAGGTGTCAGAGACAAAGCCCAAGATGGTGTGAGCTTACAAAGAAGAAGCTTGTTCTCTTTTGCACTTATTGACCATGTGACAATTTTGTCATATCGTGTCAAACTTGTCATGTGACAAGTTTGTCATATCGTGTCAAAATTGTCATGCGAAAAGTTTATCATATCGTGTTAAACTTGTATTGTGAATGTAACATTTCGGGATAATCTTGTTATGCTGCATGTTTGTCAAACTGGGCAAATTACATCAAGCCTGTAATCTTTTGCTACAGTTATGCAGAGGTGTTCTTAACAAAAATCTCACATTTTCAAGGACGTTCTTTACTTTTAGTCATCATAGCCGTAATGACTTGTCTTCAACTCTTAATAATCCAAGGTTTATTCTACTTATTTAAAGAACTTATTTTTGAAGATTTTTCACTGGTTTGGCATTATTTATCCACACACCTATCAATATTTGTGTTCTTGCTTTACGTGAATATATCAGCAGAATCAGCTGAAATATGGACCTTCAATGTATGACAAGGCGTAGAGCTTTTCATACATAGAGTTATTCTATGCATTTTTTGTCTTTTGTCTAATCGACTTTATCTCTTCTATAATTAATTTTGAACTCTTTTTGTAATTATTAAAAAATAGATTCATGACGTCAAGACTTTAATACACCATATCATATTTATTAAAAATAGTCTACACGTGCTAATTTTTAAATACAATGGGTGTTTTAATATTTTTTGTGTTCTTCAAGATAAGCACTAGTTTAGATTTTGCTATGAAATTATATGCAAATGTTACAATTTAAAAACAAATTTCAGTTTAAATTAATTAAACTTTAAATAATAAAACGTTCATTTTTAAATAGGTTTTGTTTGAATACCACGTGTGAAATAGTAGGTTTATTAAGTGATAAAACTAATTAGCATTATCCAAAGTTTCATGAAAAATTACTGAAAATCAGGTTTTTATTCGAGGTAAGAAGAATGAATATAAGGCAAGGAGAAGGTATGTTTGGTGACACTAAATTATAAAAACAAATGGGAAAGCTTCGCCGATAACTGTAAAAAAAAGGATAAATCCCAAAAAGAGATGGCTTAATAGGGTTAGGTTATTGATAAAAGCGAATTAAAAATAATTTCGAATAACTCGAATTCAAAAAACTGATTATGTGAACGATAGCATCTGTTAATCCTTGTCCAAAATGCTATGACAAGCAAACATTTAAATACTATGTTATATTCATGTTTCGATTAATTTCCGTTAAAAGTTCACAGTGCTGAGGTCCGCAGTGTTCTCAGTGCGTCTACGCACATATGCCTTTACAAGTCACTTCCCTTCACCAATCGCCATTGTTCTTAGCGCGAATAAACATCTTTTTATATTTCTTAAATAGGCGATTTTGACTTATAAATCCTTTAGAACCTGACACTAGAATCTCAACTTTATTGGCACGTGTACATAGTTCAATTTTCTCTGTACTAGGAAGCAACCCCTTCAACATCTCAATTTAGATCTATAACATTCTTACTCCGTTGTGATAGTGATGTATTTCGCGTGACAAAGGTGTCAATTCTCAAAGCACAGAATGAAAGGATTATAAATGTTTGAAAAGGACGTTTTTGTGTAGTGATAATATCTTAATATGGTTATAATGGGAGGGTTGCGCATAATCTGTAACTGTCTGTCTGTTTTTTTGATGTTTCGCACCTTGATAGGGGATTATTTTTAATTTTTTGTAGCGAGTCTCAGTTTTGGTGTCGCTAAAAGGATTATGTGTGAACGAATTAGCGATAATTTTGATTTGAAGAAATTCTAACTTGTAGCGTAGGGCTCAGAAACTTCTAGAACATTTATTTTATTGAAAAAATATTTTAAGGGTTTATAAACCCCGCCCGGCATTGGTTGCGGCCATGCTGCGGGGCGAGACGGAGTGGGAAGCGGTCAGCTCCCTCTGCGAGGCAGTAATGCTCGTGAAGGAGGAGGCAGGCCGCGAGCGAGAGAGGACATCGTCCTCCCTCCGCCCCAGCCGCAGTGGTAGGCGCCCACGGCGACGGACGTCGCTTGATGATCTCCGGCCACCGTAGGCGCGGGCATGCGGGCAGCGAGTAAAGGGCAACTCGCTGCCCGACCAAGGACCATGCCCGGGTCGACGGCGCGTTGTGTCCCACGCGCGCCTCAAAGAGCGTCAGCATAATGACGGGGCCCCCCTCTCAGAGGGCCAAAGCCTGCCGGGGTCGATGGATTATTCCCTCACCGTAACCCCGGAACATAACAGGCTATGAAGGACACCGTGGATTTTAGTCAGTAGAAGTCTGACAGTCCCTCCCGCCCTGCCCGGGGTTGGAGGACTCATTTGATGATTTTACCACGCTAAAAAAAAAAAAAAAGGATTTATAAACCTCAAAAGTATAAATAATAGTTGGACTTAACAGTAGTAAAAGTATTCAAAAACTTGAAAATCTAACCAGTCTTGAAAAGGGTTATCATAATTACCCAGTGATTAGGATGTGAAGATGAAACAAAATAAGTAATGGTTTTAAAGTTGCATCTGGTTAAACTAAAAGTCTTCTCTAAAATAATATTTAGAAAGAGGTGCTTGTTGATGTGGTCGCGGGACTTATCGAAGTACCGTGACCCTGGAACGTAACGGGCGATTGAAGGACACCGTGGATTTTAGTCAGTATGAGTCGGACAGTCCTGCCCTGGGTGAGAAGTCTCATTTGATGATTTTACCACAATAAAAAAAAAGTTGCATCTGATCAGACAAAAACTCTATCCCAAAATATTTGAAAAAGACTAGGTGCCTGTTGATGTAGATGTCGATGAAAAATAAGAGATCTCGTTCTGCAGCAGACCAAAAAATTATGAAATATTCGTAAAATATCTCGCCTTTTTGTATTCAATACCTCATATCGCGTGCTTCCAAGATAGGACCCCATAGAGCACATGTCATGACACTTTTTGTGACATATCTCAGTGTAATATTTATGCGTCACCACGAACACAGATATGATCGGATGCGGGTTCAATTCCGTGCCATACACGGGGGCACGAGTATAACGGTCTCCTATTATTTTAGTCGGTGATTTAAGATAAAGTGAAGATGACAGTTTTTTATTTGGGGTGAAACAGTTGGATTGTGTTTTTTAGATCCATGACTTTTATAAAGCACTTTGCTTTCTTTGATCGAATAAGTTTGTCCATGTATTGCTGTAAAAAATGACACTATTACGATTTAAAGAGTCTCTATGGAGTTTCTTATCTGTTCTTGACCATAGAGATCTACTTACACTTTGGAATGCTTAGCTAACTACAACTTTTACAGTTATATGTAGCCTGTACTGTTTTGTGACTGACACTTTAACAAAATTATCATTTTTTTATGTTCGAATATTAAAAAGTACCTAAGATAAGCTTCATCATCATCATATCAGTCATAGGATATGCACTGGTGAACATCACTATGTTCATCAGATGGGTTGGAAGCGGATTGCACCCAGCGTGATAAGCTATTAAAACAAAATACTTTGGTTTTGTCTAGTAGAGAAACAAATGAAGAACTGTGGATTCTCAATACAAAATATTCTACAGTGAAAAAAAAGCTTTCAATTTTTGTTCAATAACTTGGGTTTTTACGAGTAGTTAGCTCAAATTACAAATATTTATTGAAAGCATCAGATCATTAGCTTCAGATCCAGATCCACTATTCTATTCAGTGAATGTATAAAAATGCCAGTCAAGCATAAAAAATTGCTATTCAAAAATGATTGCTTAAGTCATTAGGCTATCTAACCAAATCTTTTTTTTTTGGCAACATATTTTTTTATTCAATACTGAATCGTGCATTAAGAAAAGGATGTATTGCTATTAGCGAATTGAGGTGCACCGAATCATGACAAATCTCTAGAATTATGGACATATCATAGGGCACCGTGGCATTGACCAGCGTAGTTTTTATAGTCTGTGAAATCTGACAGTCTTATCCGCCCCATCGAGAGGACCCAGCTGTAAAATTAACAAATATGTCCTACATATATGGGACATATTTGATAATAATTATCGGGTGTAATTTATCTATAACTAGCGGCCCGTCCCGGCTTCGCACGTGTGGACATGATGATTTTCGTCCTCTAAAACCTGGCGCTGATGGTTACAAACACAACAAAAAAAGAAGTAGCCGTGTCGGTCCAGCCGTTTTCGAGTTATGAGCTTAGCAACAAATTTTGCGATCCATTTTTATATTATAAGAAGATAGATAGAAGAAGAAGATATTTTTGTATTTAGAAATATATAAGTATGTTTATCAGTTATCAAGTACCCATAACGCAAGCTCTGTTTAGATTAGGACTAGATGGCGTTGTGTGATAAATGAGGAATATTATTATTTGTCAATTTTCCACCAAAAGAAAGTAAGGGTTATCCGCAATGAAACCGACACAGAGTGAAACCAAAACGGACATACATCTTAAAATTATTATTGAACGAAACTATTCATGTCATTTGGTGGTTGGCAGTACTGATCGCTGACCATAGACAAACCAATACTTCCAGCTTTCTGACTTAAACAAAACCAGTCAAGTCACTGAGCAGTCACTGAGCAGCGGTGGCCCAGTGGTATCGGTCCCGACTTACGAGTTGTAGGTCGTGGGTTCGAACCACGCCAGGCGGATTACTTTGTGTAATTTATTTCATCACCACTGCTCGCAAAACGGTGAAGTAAAACATCGTGAGGAAAACGGCATGTCCTAGAACCAAAAATTCACAGACATGTGACATCTACCAACCCGCACTGGGCCTGCGTGGTGGATTATGGCCCACTGCTGGGACACAGGCTGATGATGAGTTGAGTCACTTGAGGTATTCGAATCGAATCATCCCAATTTATGGACCAATGTTCCACTCATAGCTGTCTTTGATGACAGTTGTAATTAATAAAATAAATAAATAACATAAAATAAGTTATTTTATCTAATGACATGAAAATTTTTGGTGTCCGTTTCACATTGCATTCGTTTTATTGCGGATTCTCCCTACATCATCATCATTTAAGCATGTTCTAGAGTACTTAATCATATCACCTTCAGTCTCTTCCACACAATGAGCACAGAACAGCTCACTGCTCTTAGCTGATCACTCAGTAATTACGGCGCTACCAACACTAACAAATTAGCCGCCACGCTCCGCTACTGAATTGAATAACTACACGTTCATACTAATACGAATGATAATATTGAAGGATTTTTGTAAGGTAAAAATAAAATAAATAAAAATTTTATTTATAATAAAATATTAATGAAATAAATTAATATTTTATTTATTTTTAATGTCTTATGACAGGGACTTTAACCTCGTAATTATTTTTGTAGGCTAGTTTAATTCTACGTGTTTTGATAATTCAAAAGTCCCGTAATTGGCCTAGTTGAAGTAAATTATTTGATTTGTGATTGACATAAATCATTCGGTTGATTGTTTTATTAAATTATAATGCTTAGGTATTTTTATTAGATTCGTAATTGGCGTTCTTGCATGACTAGATGTATGGATGTGCATGAAGCAAAATGAGTGTATCGAGGTCGAAGAAGGAAATTACCAAATGCCACAGGATACTTGATGAAAGCCACGGACGGGCTCTATTTATGTTAATGTTATAAATAATATTATTTAAGATAAAACCGGCCAAGTGCGTGTCGGGCCACGCACAGTGTAGGGTTCCGTAGTTGCCCATCAAAAAACTAATTAAACTGATTCGCTGAATTTAATTTTAGAAAGAAGAATTTTCAAAATCGGTCCAGGAGTCTTTGAGAAATCAGGAAAAATACATAAGAAAAAAGATTACGACGAATTTAGAACCTCCTCCTTTTTTTGAAGTTAGTTAAAAATAGTTGACGATAAAAACCTTCCTATCCCCAAAAAACATACCGTAAAAACATACCTATTAAAGCTGTAAAATAAAGTTGACAAACTTACATTTGCAGTTGAAGAGCATGTTCTCCGATACATTTTGTTTAAGAAAACATATTATTCAAGCACATTTTATAAGTTGGTCGACTATTACTCGTAAAGTTGTAAAGCCTACTTAGTCATGATAATTTTCTTTTAAACTTCGTTATATATGCTACTATTGTGAATTTTTTCACACCCCCAAACATAACCGTTTAGCTGGTAGAGGGGGGGGGACACTCGAATCGAGCTAAATTTAGCACTTTAAAGCTTAATATTTCACAAACGAATTTTTTTATCAAAAAACTGTTAATGGAAACTATCATTATTTTTTAAAGGCCTATTTAATGATACCCCACACTAAGGGGTACGCGAGAAAAAAAAAATCCTCACTTTACGTGTAAAAACTGGAGGTACCCTTAAAAAAAATATTTTACGTGATTTTATTTTACCACTTTTTTGGCACAACAAATCCGTATATTTACACCAAATTACAGCTCTCTAGTACTGTGCGTCTCTGAGCTAAACTGCGGACAGACGGACGGACGGACGGACGGACATGGCGAAACTATAAGGGTTCCTTGTTGACTACGGAACCCTAAAAATGTTACACACGATTTTTAGGTTTTATTGATCATGTAATTTTGACCTTTGCAAAGTATTTAATCCATCATTAATCATAATTCGATTTTTTCTCACCGTCTAACCTACCAAAGCGAGCCACATGCGTACGCGCATAAGAACATAACGAACGAGATTATAAGCTTTCAACATGCCGCCATTCATCGCGTGTTTATTCAAACCGCTCAATATTCCTCTATGACGGTTCAATTTTGACGGAACCCGGCTACAACACAATACACATAAATAAAAAAATAAAAACCCCAATTTGTATAACGAACTATTTAATCACTATAACATGACCTGTGATTTTTTTAAGTTCGCGTAATACATCTTTGAATTTTTCAGTAGCCCAGGGGTCAAGTTATGCTGGTGATTAGTGAGATGATTCGTATTTGATTTGGACCAATTAGTAATGCTTACGCGCGAACCTTGTGTGAGATGACCTTTTTGTGACGATCGTGGAAACGTAACGCGATTAGCTGGAACATACGGAGGGACACAATGGGCGTGCCCGGTGGCTTCCGGACGGATGAAAAAATGGGGTAGATTTTAGGGGGGCAAGGAATTGATTTTGATCCAATGTAATGTAACTAACTATAAGCTCTTTAACACAACTCAACTGTTTAGCAGGGCATATTTTTCATGTACAGTTTGTTAATAGTTTCGTAAGTTCGGGTGGATGAGTTTCAAAAACGAAGGCGGTGAATGAGATATACCATCATTATTTAAATAAAGCAAAGAATAGTATCTTTTCTTGGTTCATAAACTATTTTGGTTTGATTAAATCATGAACGAGTCAATAATTCTCCCGTACTGGGTGGAGCGAAAGGCACTGCCAGACTGACTAAAAATCAACCATGTTCCTTCAGTTGCTCTTTGCGTTCCAGGGTCATAACTTTATATAAGTTTGGTATCCTCAATTCACAATTAAGCTTTTAGAGTTTCAAGACAGACCTTTTTCAAAATTAGACAAAGAAAATAACAACAACGCTATCGTGATCGTTTAGTCGTCACCGTCACAGTTCATGGGTAGCTATGGAGCCGTTGCCTGAGATGGAACGCTATGCCCCTTCGTGAACTAGGTGACGCAAGTCTCCGACTTTGGTATTCATTGACGCGAGCCTGTGTACGAACCTCTATGGATTTGTATTGCGATATTTGCGATTGTCACCTGGATACCAAAGTCGTAAGGTATCGAAGACTTGCGTCGCCTAGTGTATCAAAGGCTGTTCTTAGAGTTGCCGCTCACAATTTACATTCCTGTATGTTTCCATCATAAGTAAAACTTCAGTTTACTCGTTACTTCGTAATAAATACGGTTATCTATCAATCTCTTTGTGTTTGTTACCAATCATTATATTGCACAGAACTAGAATCAATCAATTAAAATTTATTGAATCAATCTCTGACCGCTTTGTTGTAGGTACCTTATTTATTTTATTAGTTTTTAATGTGCTATTCGTTTTGTGTTGTAACCTTCAATTGTGTTTAAGTATCTACTAATTAATTTTAATGCGAGACGCGAGTTACTGTCTATCTCTATTTTGTTTTTAATTTGATTGGCCGAAATCATGGTATATCTAATATCTTTAAACGAGCAATTCTTGTATATTTATTTATATATAATCAGGATTTCGGAAACGGCTCCAAGGATTTTCATGAAAGTTACAGATTAGGGGTTTTTCGGCTCAAGGAATCGATTTATTAAGGTCCCAGGTTCGAGAAAAGCTCGGTTCCCAAGATATAGACATTTTAAAAACCGAGCGAAGCTCGGTCAACCGGATATTAATAATGTATAAATCTACAACACGACATATACTGAACATAATCATTCAAGGATTTTGTCAAAGAAGAGGATAATTTGTTTTCATCTATGTATATCTCCGCTTGGGGTGCTATGACAGGAAACCTCCACGTGCGCCCGTGGACTGGAGTTCCCTCTCGGATACGTCCGGGGGGAAGACCAGTTTTTCGGGCCGGTGCACCCTGGGATGCGGGCAAAAACTCTTCCTTAGGCACTGTGTGCCTAAGGGGTCTCTTTGCCCGTATGCGAATAGCCTGTCGTGTGGACGCTCCAACGCGTGTCCCTCTGATTAGCAGAGGGCACAGCGGCGGAGCGGGCTTGCGGACGGTGAGTACAGCTTGCCGTCCAACCAAGGACCAAGCCCGGGTCGGTGGCGTGTCGTGTTTCGCGCCAAATGCCTGCTGGGGTCGCGGGTTTTTTCTTAACCCAGGATACCGTGGCCCCGGAACGTAAAGGGCATAGGAAGGAACACGGGTGGATTTTAGTCAGTAAGAGTCTGACAGTCCCTTCCGCCCCACCCAGGGCGGGAGGACTCATTTGATGATTTTACCACCTAAATAAAAAAAAATGTATATCTCCGCTTGGAACAAATTTTGTATGACCAACAAGTAGTTGTTCCGGCTCCAGGTGTTTGTTTGTTTCCGTGTTTATAAAACACACCCACGATACAGGTGAAATTCCTAGTGTGGACGTTGTTATTTAAAAATAAAAAAAAAATAAAAAAAATATGGGATAATGATATTTTCAAGAAATTTTCAGGCTTTAGGCATGATGTTATGTTTTTTTTTTGTTCTTGTCTGCGTAGAGGGCTATAGTGGTTTTAAAACAGTCTAGATTTTTTTCGAGGGGCTGTCTAAGCTATATACCGCGGCCATGGAACGCAAAGATCAAATGAACGGATAAGGTAGTTTTTAGTTAGTAAGAGTCTGAGAGTTCCTTCCGTCCCACGCAAAGAGGGAGGAGTCAGTTGAAGACCAGGCAAAAAAAAAACCGTTTTTTTTGCGTTATCTAGATGAGTCCTCCCACCCAGGGCAGGTCGGGAGGGACTGTCAGACTCGGACTGACTAAAATCCACGGTGTTCTTCAATAGCCCTTTACGTTCCGGGGTCACGGTAATGAGATAAGTCCCGCGATCCCGGCAGGCTTTGGCTCTCTAGAGGGGGCCCCGTCACATTACTGACACTCTTTGAGGCGCTCCATAGAGAAGTTTTTATGTAGACAAATTCTATGACACCCTTTAATAAATATCAACATTTCTTATACAAATTGTACAGTACCTAAGCAATTTGTAACTTGAAACATCGATCCCACCAAAAACATTTCATGTAAAATGTTGCCAATTCGAGCACATAAAGTTTGCCCTACCAAAAAGATATCAGATCATGAAGAACTCTACCGACCCTAACTTCACAAATTCTACACATCAGTAAAAATGTATGTGTGCCCTTGCGCTTCGCTTGGCTCGTCTTGGCGGGGGCACTACCGTGTCCCCAGATAAGTTTTACACACCTCGAAAAAGTAACGAGTAGAAAAAAATTATGTTACATCACTCGTGTTTCCATTACTGAAACTTCTTTTGACGTCAAAAATATATTTTGGTCTAAACTAAAAAACCTAAATCGGGTTACCATATCATAATACGATTTCACTAACAACCAGAACTGGCAGCAGATTATACGAGTAACATATCAATTTCACAAGTAAACACCCGCCGGGGTTGTTCGCAAAAAGTCGCGCAAATCCGTTTAGTTTCGCGTCGGCTGCGTATGCGCATCGATCATGACGATCTTGTCAAGTGTGGAGGGATTAAATTGGTTTTGTTGTTGAACGGAAGGTACCGAATGTGTTTTTATTGTCGTTTAAATGTAGTAGGAACGTAAAGAAGATACAATTTTAGCAGTTTTCAACGTGTTTTCATCATGGGTGATTTTGTAAACGAATAAAATTATAACTCGCCGCACTTTTGTACATTCAACATATTTATTTAAATAATAAATTTTCAACTTGCGACAGACGGTGACTTTACATACATCAAAAAAGTTTGCAATCACTTTGTAAAATCGAAATCTTATTTGTTACGGTGATTATAAATTAAAAAATAGTATATTTTTTTTTAATTTGAAACATGTTATTTTATGTAAAAATACATAATAAGATTTTTCTTGATAGTGATCACAAACTGTTTTTGGTGTGTGTTTTTAAATAGTTTAAAACAAAGTAGTCAGTCTGTACGCGCATGATTTCACAAAACCGTACTGAAACACAGTCGCCATAAAATGGCCGTAGACTAGACATGCGCAAGCGCATGCGTACGTTACACAAAGTTAAACTTCTGTATAAAACCGTTAATAATTGGACACGCCGACATGTTTGTTTACCAATTTGATATACATTTTCTATTGCGAATTAGTTATTGATTAACGTGAGAACGATATATGGGAAACATAAGGAATTCATACCGCAGTTTTTGTGTTATTTCGTATGGTTTTAATCGGGTGTTGAACTGTGGTCAAAATTCGGCAGTCAGATGAAAAATTTGACGTAACAGTGTAAACATTTTACGAGTTATACGAGTATATTATTTATATTTTACTTTATTTTGTTGATAAAATGGTTTTGTGGAACTCTACTTTCTACAGTAAAGCGGGTTATAGATTTATTATTATAGATATATTTGCTATATAATAATCATACTATTAACTGTTTTAATAAATGACAATCATAAAATTGATCATGCTTAATTCATTAATAAAATACGATGTTAAAATGGTTAGTTATCTAGAAAATTTCAGAAAGTAATTATCAAAATAAAAGCCTTTTCTAAAGCCTTAAATAAAATAAATTAATATTAAATATGGAAATAATTTTAAACCAAAATTTGCATATAAATAAAAGTAGGAGACAATATTTAAAAATTAAAATAACATAGGCTCTAAAAGTTTGCATTCTAAAACATAATTAATACAGACATAGTTGACATTTTGTCAAACAAAAGTTATTACAAGTTGTTACTCAGAAGAGTTCATTTGTAATTTTAATTTCAAAAGCCAATATTACAGCTAGAAATTAAAACACAGGCATTTAGCACAGCTTTGTTAACAAGAAAACTCCAAGCGAATTAGTTTTAAAGTCTAACTTCTCATACATTTGTACTGAACTAAATGCTACACTCCAGAGACAATTCTTAAGACTAGCACTCACTGGCGGAAAAATGATTAGTTTTAAAATTCAATATTTTTTGTATGGTTTTGGAAAAAAATGGTCATGCCAATTCTTTGGCCTGAAAAGTCTAAGCCCACGTTGCGATAGTATTTTAATTAGTTTTAGATAATTTAGACTACTTTGTTGACCACGGTTGATTTCTAAAAGTTATCATTCATTAACTCTGAAACTGAACAGTATCAGGAGAATGTGTAACATGATTTGTTTGAAATAGCTATTATTGTGTATGGTTTGATTTTATAATCCCATTTCAGAGGACTACACACGTCGAACGCCTCGTTTTGGAAACGAAAATAATAAAATTCTGACGCGTCCGTCGTTGATTTTAGTTCCAGAATCCAAGTGTTCTGGTAGCCAACGCTTTGAAAATACAAAAAAAAAAACTACAAGCTATCTACGCATCAAGCCTTTACGCGCCAATTTAGCAAAAGCAATTTCATCTATGACCATTTATAAAGATTATTGAGAAGTTCATGATCAGCAGTAAATATCTATGGAAGATATTGATGAGTCTTTTTCTTCCGCCATTTTTCACACAAAGACGAGCTCTAAGGAAGTTATTACATTTGGTATTGTAGTCTATATCAGTCGTCTACACGCGGCCTTACTTGCAGGTATCGGAGGTAAGTTCGGCTGTAAGGGAGACTTGACGTGTGCTCACTAAATGGTTTATTGCAAACGTTACGAGTTTGCGAGTTTACGTGAATCTTAGTGCGGTGTGTAGGGACTTGGGGTAAAAATAAAAAGCCTTTACTGTTTCTAAACGCTCGACGCTCTTTTAAATTTTTTGCACTTTTATAAGCTACTATCGGCCCGTCCCGGCTTCGCACGGGTGGACATGATGATTTTCGTCCTCTATAACCTGGTCCTGATGGTTACAAACAGAACAAAAAAGAATTATCCGAATCGGTCCAGCCGTTTGCAAGTTATGGGCTTAGCAACACATTTAGCGGTCCATTTTTATATTATAGAAGATTTAGCTGTTACATTGATGTATCTTTTGGCTTCAAGAAAGCTTTTCGGTAGAATAAAAATTCTTGAGATGTCTTTCCAGTACATATCTACCTGCATCAAGATTTTTACCGAATTTTGCGTTCCATAAAAACATTTATAATTTGCAACGTAGACGTTAATGCGTATAAAACATTTAAAAATATTTAAAGGTCTACTCTACCACGCAAAAATATGTACTGGCACATAAATAACTATGTACTTTTTACTCAAATTAATATAACAATATTATAAGATAAAATCACTTAAAACAGAATAATCTGATCATTTTCTACGGTATGTTAGTATTTCAGTGATAATGTAGTTTTGCGTTAAAAAAAAATCAATTTAACGTCCTAAAAGAAAAAAAGCCATGGCCCCTGGGGTCATGTTAGAAAAATCAATACTAAATTAAGCCAAGTCCACGTCATCGGCAACCGAACTTGCAGGAAAAACTATAAACCGTTCCAGAGGTGAATAGAAAGACACATTGTCGGTCGCAGTCGCCGCTTCCTGGATGACACACGACTACACGTAACGTGTGCACTAAGCTTTATTGCAGGCTATGGGGAAGTCTCGGCTGACTGCACTCAGCCTGAGATATATTGTCTTCTTTACGCTAGATTTTTTAACGGTAAACTTTGAAAATGTGTGTGGTATTCTTAGGTAATTGATAGGTCATCGCTTTCTGGTATTATTTCGCTATGCTTCAGTATCTTGTGTGCTGAAGATGCTGATATATTGGACAGTTATTGGAAGTATTGTATAGTGAATTAGGACATTCATGTATTTAATTGCTGTTAGCGCATTTCCTATGTATAGACAAACAGTCATATCCAGTCTTAAACGTAACACAGGTGATTTTTTTATGTAACAATTAAATTTATTGTAACATAGAAAAATGTGACACAAATGCTTATTGAAACTACATTGTTAAATATAATTCACTCCGTTGTGTTTTAGTTATTGTTTTTATATAAGCTAATAATATATTTACATTAACAATAGGTCCCTAATCATACATTTAAAATAGAATTTTTGATAATATATCTGTTATTAATTATTTTTAAAAACGATTGTCATACATTTTTGGTCCTTCGAGCCGGATGTGAATATGATAATGACGGGTAATCTAAAAAAGCCTGTTCATGCAGCTTTGTTTTTACACTAAGCAAATTAATTATGATTATCTAAAACATAATTTTTATACGTGTTTTATATTCAAGTTTTTTTAATATTAGTCTCAAAATAACATCTTTAATGAGAGCTCTGTGTCAAATTTGTATGAGATGAGATGTACGCGATGATACCATTGTATTTAAATACGAATCAGTGCAATGTCACTTTTTACGACTCATGCAAGAGTACAGTCAGCTTATTAAGGTGATAGGTTAATAAAAATACGGTTTTTATTTTTTACTTTTCTTCGTACATATCTGGACTACAGATCTTACAACTTGGAATATAGTTATTGACTATATGATCTAAATTCTCACAAAGTTGAAAACACGATTCAATGAAATTTTCTCGATACAAAAAAAATGCAAAGTTAGGTCTATATTTTTTCTTTTTTGGACTTTATGGCATAACTACTATGAGTTATGGAAAAGATGTTGCTTTAAATTGTAGAGAATACCACTATCTAAATACTGTTAAGACAGTTTTTCATTTAATAACAATTTTAATTTATAAAAATACGTCAATCTGTTTGGGCACATACGCCGTTTTATTCTGAGCACAGATTCACTATCGTCCTCTCATCTTTTGCCTTTCAAAAGTAGTGTCATCACTCTCGTTCATTGACGAATCAGTCAGCCAGCGTGGCTCTAACAAAGTGGACCTATGACACTTTTTTTCAGGTCGGGCCTGTCAGATTTTCGTAAAATGAAAATTGGAAATCTTTGGAAATAGAGAAAACGACCGTTTTGTCAGTTTAAACAACTAAGTTATATTTTTTTAAATAAAATGGGATCTAAACGTAAAGTAAAATGTAACAAATTAATCCGTAAGAAGTTATTGAGGGCGAGGACTCAGCATATGAGAGAATCAAAATTGTAAGTACATAAAATTCTATCAATATACTTACGATTTATTTCGATGCGCTTATGAGTTACTTCTGTGATGGGATAGTTCTTTTCCAGATTTTTAAATCTTAGACAATCCCTTTGCATCGATATAATTAAGTATATTTTTCAGGAAATCAACAGCTACTGATGATGTTTCAAAGAACGAAGAACCACATTCTAGCAATAATTGCTTCACTATGGCACAGCCAATTTATAACTTGAATTGTAGTATAGGGTAAGCATTTCTCTTTCTGTTTTATGAGTACAGGTAATAATTGTAAACAAATAGGATGAAAAATTACTTTCAAAATAAACAAACTTCAAAATGTTGACAGTATGCCAAATGCCACAGTACAAAAATATTGGAGTCATAGTACAAAAAAGGTCATTTCTTTGTTTTCTACATTATTATGGTGCGTTTACACAGTCGCATCTCATTACATAATATAAAATTATGATATATTTTCATTTCATTAACGATCACAAAATATAAACAACTGCATGCGGAGGCGACAGGAAAACTGGTCGCGTGCCAGAGTGTCATGGCCATCCTTGCTGGATTGCCGCTCGGCACTTGGGGCATCCCGACTTATTAAGTTGGATTCGTGTTAGCGAGCTTGCTGAAGGCGCGACGGAGACGCCCACGCTATCGAACGTCCGGCCACCGGACGGTGAGTAATGGGTGACTCGCCGTCCGATCATGAACTATGCCCGGATCGACGATCGACTCAAAAAACTGTCAGCAATCTGACGGGGCCCCCTTACGGGGCCAAATTCTGCCGGGGTCGCGGGACTGTGTCATCAGGAAATCGTGACCCTGGAACGTAAAGTGCTCTTAAAGGATCACCGTGGATTTTAGTCAGTACAAGACTGACAGTCCCTCCCGCCCAATCCAAGGTAGGAGGACTCATTTGATGTTCTTACAACGATAAAAAAAAATACGTAATCGTTAATGGAGTAACGCAATGCAATATTTTTTAATAAAACGTAAACGTATACGTTTTATTTTAAATACATACATTACTCTCTAAAGTCAGTTTTAGCATTAAAATGTCCTCTCAATTTCTATAATTTCAAATTTTTCACTTAATAAACAACGAAGTTAAAGGGTGGTCAAAAGTACCATGTGTCGCTTTTTTTTTTTTTTAGCGTGGTAAAATCATTAAATGAGTCCTCCCACCCCGGGCAGGGCGAGAAGGACTGTCAGACTTCAACTGACTAAAATCCACGGTGTCCTTCAGTAGCCTGTTATGTTCCGGGGTCACGGTAAGGAAATAATCCCGCGACCCCGGCAGGCTTTGGCCCTCTGAGAGGGGGCCCCGTCATTATGCTGACGCTCTTTGAGGCGCGCGTGAGACACAACGCGCCGTCGCGTCGACCCGGGCATGGTCCATGGTCGGGCAGAGAGTTGCCCTTTACTCGCCCTCTGCATGCCCGCGAACTTTCTACCCTTGGATAACAATGTACTATTACACAACAATAACATCCATTTTAAACGATGAACAGAAAATTTTCGTAAAAGACACTGTAAAGGTACAGATACACATGCTTTAAACTAGCATGCTAAAGCACAAGAGCATGCTACTTTTAAGCAAATGCTACTTAGTAGCATGTGTATCGAAACCATTTGCTAATAATGAGCATGCTAATTTAATTGTAAACTATAGCTCTTTTAGCATGCTAGTTTAAAGCATGTGTATCTGCACCATTTACTCCTACCTTTAAGGCTGCATATTCTGAAAGTTGGCAACGTCGCAAAAAGCTGTCAAATAATTACAAGTTTTAATTAATTTGGCAAGTTTTCTGTATGAAAACAAGAAATATCGCTCTGTAGTGCACTAAAAAACTGATATAGGAATGCAATTAAATCACTGAATTTGATATTGTAACCGTTTCCGGTGTCTAAAAGACATTTGGAAAGCTTCCAAATGCTTTTTCTACATCTAAAACTATGTATTCGGTGTTACGATATTAATTATTGCATTGCCTTATCAATTTTTTAGTGCACTACAGAGCCATATTTATTATTTTCATACAGTAACAATGCTAAATTAATTAAAACTTGTTAATATTTGACAACCATTTGCGACGTTGCCAGCTTTCGGAATATACGCTCTTAATCAGTTTGACAGCGAATTCATACTGCGTGAACACGTCACGTGACGTCACGACACGTCGGTGCTCTGCCCAAGCGGGCAGTCTTGCACCGTATGCTCTACTGTGTCCTCCTTGCGATCTTCGCAGTACCATGTGTCGCTTAGAGAAAAAGATGGTTCGGCCGTGCTCTAATGCTCTACTTGGCTGGGGGCACTGTCGGGCCTCTGGTATTTATTATCGAAGTTATAGAATATTTTGTTTTATTTTTAAATTCCATTACGCTGTGTTCTATCACAGTAAGATCTTGGGGCCCTGTACCCTTAGCACGAATTTTCACTATTTTACTTTACAGTGTTTACAGCGTTACTTGTATGAAAAAATGGAACAGCGCCTCTGGTGTGCGAAGAAGGAACTAATATTTTCATTGAAAATTGTCAATTTGAAATTGTCAAAGTTCCAGTTTACTTTACGTCTCAAATACTGAAAAAAAAAAAAAAAAAAAAAAAATCGTGCTAAGGGTACTGTTCGTGGGGTGCTATGACAGGAAACCTCCACGTGCGCCCGTGGACTGGAGTTCCCTCTCGGATACGTCCGGGGGGAAGACCAGTTTTTCGGGCCGGTGCACCCTGGGATGCGGGCAAAAACTCTTCCTTAGGCACTGTGTGCCTAAGGGGTCTCTTTGCCCGTATGCGAATAGCCTGTCGTGTGGACGCTCCAACGCGTGTCCCTCTGATTAGCAGAGGGCACAGCGGTGGAGCGGGCTTGCGGACGGTGAGTTATGGGTAGCTCGCCGTCCGACCAAGGACCAAGCCCGGGTCGGTGGCGCGTCGTGTTTCGCGCCAAATGCCTGCTGGGGTCGCGGGTTTTTTCTTAACCCAGGTTACCGTGGCCCCGGAACGTAAAGGGTATAGGAAGGAACACGGGTGGATTTTAGTCAGTAAGAGTCTGACAGTCCCTTCCGCCCCACCCAGGGCGGGAGAACTCATTAGATGATTTTACCACCTAAAAAAAAAAAAAAAAAAAAAAAAAAGGGTACTGTTCGTGTTTTCTAATACATATTTATTACATACTAATATTAAGCACTGCCACAGCCCTTATCTTTCGTAAGACGCAAAAAAAAAATATCTTTAACAAAACTTTGAAATGTATACGCGTACTTACGTATATTGTTATCCAAAATCTCATGTGAAAAACATGGAGGTGCATGTAAACTATAGTAATGTTCATTAATTTATTACCTACATAATTATTAGAAGTTTCTCCCACATCTGGAGATGTAAAAAATTTGGAAATTATTTATCTGCAACGACAGCGTATGAAATAATACCTATTAGAGAAAAATGTTAATGTTCCTCGAATGTTATTGCTATTTTTGTTTTTTAAATGTAAATTCAAAACTACAGGCAACACTATCAGAAATGTCGGGTTGATTAGTTCTACAAACCTAAAATAAAGATATGTCATAAAAGCCCAGAAGCCACGCCAACAAAATGATGTAAAAAATCGGTTTGATTATTACAGACAGGCTTATTGCCCGCGAAATATTGTAGATTTATGAAAAGCTACGTCTCTTCGAGTTTCAAGACGCCACCGCCACATGGGCGGGGCATAGCCCGCCCATAAAGGTATGGTTGCTGATTGACCCAGGCCCTTAAATCACAGTGTAAGAAACACAGAAACGTATTTTTTTTTTTGTGAATGAAGAAAGTAATAAAATGTCTTGCAAATATTGCCACTTTCTACAATGAGTATGAACCTGCATAGAGGAAAGAGTGGACGACTATAGTGGAAGTCTTTGCCCAGCAGTGGGATCATCATCATTCTGCTTAGCCTTTTCCAAATATATTGGGGTCGGCTTCCTGTCAAACCGGATGCAGCTGAATATCACTATTTTACATGGAGCGACTGCCTATCGGATCTTCACAACCCAGTAACTGGGTAATACGATACCCCATGGTAAGACTGGTTGTCAGACTTCAGAGCTTCTGACTTACAGTAAGGACTCAAGAATCAAAGATTTACAATTATTAATGAAAGTTGGGACCATGGCTTGGCACAATATAGGTTAAAAAAACAAGATGTCACTTTACTTAATTGTACCAACTTACACGTGTCATGAAAAGCGTCAAAGGTAATTTATATAATTCATTTTGTGTGAAATTGTTGCACACACACAAACAAATCTATTATGTAGGTACTTCTGTATACATATTAACTCTTATGTAGGTGTATAAGTGTGCTAATTTACTCCACATTGTGTACTATTTAAATTCAGATCTTGGCTATTGTTCTGTTTTTTATTAATGTTCACGTGGAATGAGTCATAGATTACCTTCAGTGTCAATTAGTTTTATGGATATAAATTGCTAGTTATTGCCCGTGACTATGTCTGCTTCAACATACGCAGCAGTTGAAAGACTTTTTTTTTAGAGGGCCGAAGCCTGCCGGGGTCGCAGAACTTATCTTATTACCGTGACCCCGGAACATAAAGGGCTACTCAAGGACACCGTGGATTCTAGTCAGTACAACTCTGACAGTCCGCCATCATTTTTAACCGACTTCAAAAAAAAAGTAGGTTCTCAGTTCGACCTGTATGTATGTATGTATGTATTAGTGATGTTGCGAATATCTGATTTATGACATTCGCGAATGCGAATGCGGATGCGAATATTCAATTCCAATATTCGCGAATGCGAATGCGAATGCGAATATTCAGTTTTAAATCAATTACGTTTGATAATTTAGAAAATACAAAAAGAAACACTTTTTAATGTAACTTTTTAACTTATAGATATTTATTAAATTTTTTACTTCCTTTCTGTAACGAGAATGGAAAGTATGCAGGGTGATTTTTTTAACTGGGCGTGGTTGGCCTTATGAAACTAAAAGGAATGTCGAAAAACTATGAAAGGAATCTCGAGGCCGATTTTGACGAAAACTAAAACTGCATTTTTACTTCACCAGAATTTGATCCTTGCTCCAGCTGGTTCGATTCCTGGCCAGGATTACTGATCCTGCTAAAATCCCATTATGCATTTTTAGTTTCCGTCAAAATTGGCCTCGAGACTCCTTTCAATGTTTTTCGATATTCCTCATAGTTTCGGATTTAGCCATCCACACCCCATTGAACAATTCACCCCGTATAAGAGTGGCTATAAGAATGGCGTCAGTGAAAGAAAAACAGACAGAACCACGTTTATATTAGCATGGTCATATTTATGATTAATTGATGAATGGCGAGATAAAGGCAGATTAAACAAAAGATGAATGTAGAGGACGACAAAAGATAAGAATGAATGAAGTGTGTGGAAGAAGGAGTACCAGATATTGGTATTTTTTCAGTCTTTCATATTCGCAAAATATTCGCATGAATTTTGCGAATGCGAATGCGAATGCGAATGTCTAAAAATATGCGAATATCCGCATGATGCGAATGCGAATATTCGTAACATCTCTAGTATGTATGTATGTATGTAGGTAGGTATGTATGTATATATGTATGTTTGTCCGCGATTATCTCGCGTTTGGCTGAACAGATTTTGATGCAGTTTTCAGGAAAGTGTTCATTACATTCTGGAGAAGGTTTTAGTATGTAACACTAATAGATATCCCGTGACGTTGCCCGCGTGGATCCGTTTTGCTTACTTGGATCGTAGATTTTCAGGGACGATTGCATGTTTGTCCGCAATTTTCTCGCGTTTGGCTGAACGGATTTTGATGCAGTTTTCAGGAAAGTGTTCATTACATTCTGGAGAAGGTTTTAATATATAACACTAATAGATATCCCGTGATGTTGCCCGCGTGGATCCGTTTTGCTTACTTGGATCGTAGATTTTCAGGGACGATTGCATGTTTGTCCGCAATTATCTCTCGTTTGGCTGAACCGATTTTGATGCAGTTTTCAGATAAGTGTTTGTTGCATTCTGGGAAAGGTTTTAGTATATAACAATAATGGATATGTCATGAAGTTGCTCACATAGATCCGTTTTGCTTAATAGGATTGTAGATTTTCAAAGACGCCGATTTTATGAAGATTTTTGTTGTTGATTATCTCAACTAAAAAGGGAAAAATAATAAACTTTTTGAAAAAAAGGGAACCGACTTCAAAACCAAAAACAAAAAACCGGCCAAGTGCGTGTCGGGCCACGCACAGTGTAGGGTTCCGTAGTTGCCCATCAAAATACTTATGCGAATTAACTAAACTGATTCGCTGAATTTAATTTTAAAAAGAAGAATTTTCAAAATCGGTCCAGGAGTCTTTGAGAAATCGGGGAAAATACATAAAAAAAAAAGATTACGACGAATTTAGAACCTCCCCCTTTTTTGAAGTAAGTTAAAAATAGTTGACGATAAAAACCTATCTATCCCCAAAAAACATACCTATTAAAGCTGTAAAAATAAAGTTGACAAACTTACATTTGCAGTTGAAGAGCATGTTCTCCGATACATTTTGTTTAGGAAAATATGTTATCCAAGTACATTTTATAAGTTGGTCGACTATTACTCGTAAAGTTGTAAAGCCTACTTAGTCATGATAATTTTCTTTTAAACTTCGTTATATATACTCTATTGTGGATTTTTTCACACCCCCAAACATAACCGTTTAGCTGGTAGAGGGGGGGGACACTCGAGTCGAGTGTCCCCCTCCCTCTGCTAGTGTCCAGTGTCCGCAGTCAGTCCGGATTGTTTCTGTACTAATTAGACTGATGTAATAGTGTCAAATCAATTTGTTTTTCGCATAGGCCCGTGAGGGCACTTATAAAACATCGACAACAGGTGCTCAGTTCCGGTTGGTTGTTTTCATGCATAAGAATCGGCAAGAAACTCCATGGCTACTTTTAGTTTATCACACTTCACCCGAATATATTCTGGACACGTGAGCTTTGTTCGTTGTCAATGTTTAGTAATGGTGTCAGCAAAGATCTTGTCACCAAGGAGATAATCAACATCTTTTTCGTTTTACTCAATGATCTATCCATCAACCAAGATTATTTCAATGTTGCTGACCACAGCTTCCTAGCTATTATGAGAAAAATCTTCCGCCATCTTTAAAAAAACATTCGTACTCAAATCCGGACACACAGTCTATTGTTATCATTGGTTTAATTATACACAAAGTCGAGCACAAAATACATAATAATCACTAATTATTTCATGTTTTGATTGCCCGCGTGAATACCGTCTTTGCAAGGTCGCATGATATTTTTCCCAATTGTTGCTCTAAAGGGGATTTTTGTTCGGAAAATTGAAAAAAATGGGCAAGCGCAAGTCGACTGCATGGTGTTAGTGGTCCGTACAATTAATTTGTACGTGGTTAAAGGTTTCGAAATTTTACAAAAACTTGGACTTTTTGTATATTTACGAAATGTTGGCGCAGTGGCAGTGGGTGAACGATTTGGACTGTTGCATTGCTTGTCGCGGCGGGGGTTCAATTATCACACGGAACAAATATTTGTATGATCTACAAGTGGTTTTTTCGAGTGTCTAGGAGTTTTTATATGTGAGTTTAAATGTATGTAAATGCGTTCACGATACACTTGAAAAAGAAAGAGCGGGGCATATACCTGGGCATGGTCCATTATCGGACGGCGAGTCACCTATTAATCGCCATTTGCATGCCCGCGCCTCAATCGCCTCGCGACGTCCGTTGCCGTGGACGTCTGTAGTCGTGAGATGGACGCTGTCCTCTCCCTCACGCATCCCGCCTCCTCCTTTGCTAGCATGACTGCTTCGCAGAAGAAGGCGACTGCTTCCCATTCCGTCTCTTCACATTGCGAAGCCCTAAAACAACCACCTAGTAATTAACGCAACTAATTTTAAAAACACTAATAATTATAAGGTTAGGTTTATATTAAGAGCTGTTTCAAGGTCCTAGCTAACTAATGTAGGTCATAAAGATATCTGTTTGATCGCTAAGCATGGTTTTTGTCCGTTTTATTATAATGTAACGTGGGAGCCGCCACGGGCTGTTAACTGCGTCTACTTATGTTTTCGTACGTAATGATACGGTCACGGTTGTGAGTCGAGGTGTCTAGGAGACCTGTCGTTGTAATGAGTTTATTCAGACTGGGTATTTTAGAGCAGTGTGCAGCGCAGTGGAAAATTCTGTATAAGACTGGGTATTTACTTTATTTGGGAAATTTATTGTTATTTTTGAGGGAAATATGTTTATGTCGGCGCAATCTCGTTGCTATTACCATTTTAACGAGCTCCGAGTTCTGAAGAGGCGACCATAATGTAGAACGTCAGTTTCGACATAGAAGTATGATGAAGAGGTTTGCAACCACGTCGAATACGTGGTTGCAAACCTCTTTGAGAACGTTTTATCTTCAAAGTGATAGTTACCAGTGCAGTTTTGTTACAATACCTATAGCAATGATAAGTTACGCCTCCAAGTATTTATCCACGCCTACACGCACGAAGAGTCCCGACCAGATTACCTGCAATGATAGTTGTGGAAAGACATTATATAAATCTATCATCATCATCATCATGTTAGCTTATTGCTGTCCACTGCTGGACATAGGCTTCTCTCAGAGAGCGCCACAGCACACGATCTCCCACTTTTTTTTTATCCAGCCGCTGCCAGCTAACACCTTTAATTCATCGATCCATCTTGCCAGCGGCGTCCCACTATACGTTTACGCGCGGTCACTATTTGGGAACGTATCTACTCCACCTTTCGATGATTCTGCGGCAGACATGAACAGTAAAAAAAATATCAAATAAATCATCTAGTTACAAATCTATAAATACAAGATGTATCTAAATGACATGTGCCTCTATCTTTTCGGAAATTAAAAAAGTGTTTATTTTAGCCTGAACTCTCATTAGCTACATTAAATTGAAAGTTATATTATCGTTAACAATCGGGTTATGAAACCTCTCAATTAACCTCAGAAAATTTTAAAGGAGTCTAAGGGGCTTCTTTAAGACCTCTTACTCTATGTCTGCTTATTTATTGAGGAAACGTTCTAAATGGCTGTGGCTTCTTGATTTCACCATGACTTTTGATTGGGAAGACACACAATTATTGTGTTCAGGCAGACTGATGATGGTTAGGTGGACCATATCATTGATAAAATGTCACATAGTCCAGACCCGCAGGACATGTCAAAATTATATCAACCCCAAAATAATTCCCCACGAAAAAAGTATGTATAAATTAGCCAAAGGTTTTTGTTTAATTTGATTGTTCTACATTCGACCCATTTTTCCACACGGGGATAGCAGAACAATTAAATAATAAAATTCAGCACAAAACTACCGAAAACGAGGACACAATGTGGAATCTGAACAGAAAGTACTAAGATACTGCTTCTCCTTAAATTATTCCCCTCTAAAAAAAAGTTTCATTTTTAGAGCGGAATAATTTTTGTGTCGAACTTACAACAACACCAACATAATCCAAGTTTTTATATAACACATTAAATTTAAAATTGGCGTCTAAAACATTTTAATTAATTAATCAGCAACATGTCTAGACTACGGCCAACTAATTTATGTGCGAACAACACGCTATCAAGTGGATTGTATTGTAACCTAAATACTTCAGATGCTGTTGTTTTCAGCTATTTTCAAGGTAGGTAGTAGAACAATAGGACTTGCCTTAGTACCTACATAATTATATTTTGCGACCAAGAGAAGATGGAAAACACATCTCAGGTCGAAGCTCATGGAATAGGTCACAACGATTGATTACTGAGATTAGAATTCTTGTTTTTTTATTGTGCTAAAATCATCAAATGAGTCCTTCCACCCAGGGCAGAGCGGGAGGGACTAATACTTGTACTGACTAAAATCCACGGTGTCCTTCGGCGCCCTTTACGTTCCACGGAGTCACGGTAATTCGTTATTCCCGTGACCACGGCAGGCTTCTGCTTAAATGAAATATATGTAGGGCCTACAAGTACTTAGTTGTTTCGTGTCTAGCTATTTTTGTTTGTCCTGGTTATCGTTACGGTCATGGGATTATCAACCGAGGCCCGGAAACGTAAAGAGCTATTGAAGGACACCGCGGATTTTAGACAGTATCAAGCCTGAAAGTTCCTCCCGTCCTGCCAAGGGTGAGAGGACTCGATGATTTTACCAGGTAAAAAAAATGATATCGTGATAACAAATTTCCGTCCACTACTGAACGTAAGCCTCCTCAAGTAGCGTCTACCATCCTGGTCTTAGGCAGTCCTCAAGCATCCGCTGCCAGCCACTTTCTTCGATCCATCGTACCGCATGGCGTTCCTCACAACGTTTGCCATTTGTGTATTATGTAACTTGAAAATTAATATTTGTAAATTGACCTACGATGCATGAGAAATGATTAGAATAAGGGAAGTTTTTTTTTAGAATTAACAATACTGATTAATTTGTTATTCCGCTCCCTGAATGTCATCGTCCTGCCATCAGTCATAATTACATAGACCATATCAAGAAGCACAAAGCACAAATTCAATCAGCGCTTGTTTGAATGTCTGTATTAATTAAGTTACGACCGTGAACTGAAAAATGGCGACAACACAATAACGATATGTCTCACACTCCTAGGTGTCACTACACAATATGCAAATTCAAATAAACAATCAAAAAATTTAATCAAAATCAAAATGTCAACTATCCCAAACGCTTATCACTACTATTGTTCTTTTAACTATATCAGTTATCTGGTATCCGAAGGTCTGTTAACAAAGCTGGGTCGTGAGAAGAATATTGTGTGACATAACGTTTATAATGTAACAATTAAGTTTGATTACGATTTAGTGCAAGGCTGCTGCGAGGTCATGTGTGAATGTCATCTTGAGCAATCGTATTGTTCACTGTAATGTCACAGTAACGGATTCTGATTTAAATTTTTGATGAGGTCTTGATTGTTGAGGTTGCTTGCTTTGGGTGTTGCTCAAAGAAAGAAGGATTGGTTCAGGTGGATTTAGCTGTTCTAATTCAAGTTGATTGAAAAAATCAACAGAAAAAAAAATCAACAGAAAAATAAGCAGAAAGAAATCTATTTTTACCACGATGGTCCTTTACCATAAGACGTTAAGAATGGGATTAAGAAATTGATTCCGCTGAGCATGACGGCTATAGCTTGGTTGGAATTTGGGTTTGGGTTGCTTATTTTTGGTTATACAGGACAGAATAGGATATAAAAGGAGATTTTCTGGTTAACTAACCAGCACGCGTAGCATGGCGATTCTATCTATATTCTACCAAGAATAGACAAAGTAATTTAATCGTTATTTCTATACAAATCGACTGTTTTTTTTGCACAAATATGACACTATTCACGTACACTATTGAAGAATAGAACGTTTATTTTCTATATTTTTTACATTACCATTCTTAAAACGCTAAAATTATTTCTACGTTCTGTCATTTTGTCTATTCTTCCGTCGACAAAACCCCTTTCTACGGCGCCATGCTACGCCTGCAGAAGAACGCAGGTTCATATCCTTTTCGCAGTCGATTTTAAATTTCCTCAAAAAGTTTTACAATTTTCGAAGCAGGGATTGTAGAATTATAGAAGATTTTAAATTAGGATGAGAGACTTATGGAAAGAAATATGAAAGAAGAAAGAGTAGGCTTGCACCCAGGAGAGAATGATGATTAGGGACGAAAATTAATGTAGACGTAAATTTTATTAAGCGGTAAACTAAGAGTCAAAATACCGTACATTTTTTAAATCAATGGTTAAAAATGACTAGTATCAGTACGATATAATATATTGACATTATGCTGGTAAACGTGTGGATTCCAATATTTACATTTATCAAGAGGCCGATTAGAGGTTTAAAGCTTAGCAATAACTTAAAGTTTCTTAACAAATTCGTTGTTAATTTAAGTACAACTATTAACTTATTCTCCAATAAATCTTTCAAGTACACCTAATATTTCTTCACATTTTTAACTAACCTATCATCATTTTCTGTAATTTAGAAGATAAACAAGTCAATAAGTGAGGTAATGCATAAAATATATTAAATTAACAATGTATAACATTCCCACAATATATAATGTAAGCAACAATTATAAGATATTATTGTTAATACAAAAACCAACGCGTGGGTGTGATTGTTGTGGTTTGTTTCCATTGTAGCCACTAAAGCACGACCTTCGATATTTTATCCTCATTTTTTTGTAAGTGGTTTAAAATCCTTTAAGTGAAAATATCGCATAAGGAAATGTGGGCTGAACGACCAGTTCTGACGAAAATGTGTTATATTGAAAAAGGCACAATAATAAAGGCTTAATTTAAGCTTGTTTCAAATGTAGATTCTGGATACGGTTTTTTTACTGCGACAGAAGATTTCATAAGGTGTGTAAGTGAAAAACAGAGGTGAATTTAGAGAATTAAACAGTAGATAAAAGGTAAAATTGAAGGGGAGATGGAAAATTAAGCTACCTGAAATTATAGTAATGAAGAATTTCCTCCAACCTAGACGATAAGGAAAAAAAAACCTTCCTTTTCATTTCTTTATTTTCCAGCTCTCGTAGCGTCCAACACTAAGCATGGTCCTTCCATCTGTCTTCATCTCGCCATACGCTCGCGATTAGCACCGGGTGTCGAACTCCTCTCTTTTCGATCAGTTCAACTGCAACTCCAGTGCAGTATCGTATAGTCCAACAGTGGAAACACTCCTTCCATTCGCGTTGATCTCGCCTTGCGCCTAATGCGCCCAATTGAGCGGTTCAATTAGCGCCGGTGTGGAACCTCTCTCGTGTACACCCAGCTTTAGGACGGACCCCCGCTGGGAGCTTTTTATTATAATTATTGTTTGTTTGGCTCGGCTTTGGATAATCTTAGGTTTAGATGAAGGTTGTGTAAGGGAGTGGTCAGTTCCTAATATTATCTAATTAGACTGTTATTGTTAAGAAGTTTACTTCCTTCTGGTATAGGAATTGTAGGATATGTGTTCCAAGGTGTAGACTAGTTCCGCCTTTCTTATCCAATCTAGAATCTGTAAAGTACACAGAACAAGACTAGTGTATGTCCAACAGAGATGATTTCTTATTTCTACATTTTATTTAAGTCTATTGGATAAAAATATGTGTGGTATTGACAATAAGTTACGCTTTCAAATAATAATTGACTCTCAGCCTGAGGACGCTTTCAGAATACAGAAGGCTATTTAAAGCAATAATTATTATTTAATTGTTGAATAATAATTATACAAAAGTCAAAATTATATTTTATAATCAAGGAAACAAGACCAAAAACCAAGAAAAGAAGACAAGACCGCTCATTGTACGTTATTTAAATTTTTGCCCCATATTTTTAAAAATAAATTAGAAATACTTGTAATTTGTAAGGTGTGCATAATTAATAGTATATCTATTCTATCTATCAATTTACCGAAATAAATATAAAAACACTGTTGAAAGTCGTTTTTGATTGAGCATTTATTTTAAGAGCGATAATAATAGAAACTGATAAATGTTAGATTAGACAAAATTGACTTTATCTGTATTTGGCAGCTATATTTATCTAAAGAAAAAGTTTTACCCTGTCAATGCAAATATCAGATGCACAATAATTTACACGAGTTTGGCTGACGTCAGTAGCTTAAAATATTACCTACAGCTAGATTTCAAAGTGTTATGCGCCAATGACAACTCCGAACATAAATCTCGATTATTAAGTAAAACTCACGATTCCCACGTCCACACAACAAAACGAATAATTTCACACATATCTCATACTCCCATTATCCGCGTCTCAAGACGAATGTTATCAAAACAATTCGAGGCCCAATGTCAAGTGTGAGACCATCGAATTGATTACAACCATTAGCGATCGTGTCGAAACATGGATGTTATAAAACCGAAATATATACGTACATTTGAAAAATATTCTGTTGACAACACCCATACAAATTAACCAAGTTATCTTTGCCTCCCAGAAACTATAAAAAGATTCTTAGTTATCACAAAATAAGAGCCAGGAAGGACAGTTTTAAGTGTAAAGTTATCGTGGTATATGTTTACGAAATCGGTCTGGATTAATCGCCGAACACCAGGATGGGAAGGCAGACAAATTAGATACAGAAAATTGGTCTTGAATTGTTTTTTGGTATCTGGTTTAGGAGTATTTGATTTGTGGGTCGATTTCCGTGAGCAATTTGGTTCAGAGGAGGCGCGTGGGTTGAATTTGATCGCGTTATGAAAAAAGTAAAGTGATTAGCTTTTTCTAAATGTGAACAATTGAAAATGATTGGTATTTGTAGGTTTTTGTAGGATCATAACTAATAATAAAACTAAGCTATTGTGAAACTTCGAAAAGCTCTTCCAACTATTAATGTTCCAGACTTTCGGCCTTGCTTAAAATTAAGGGCAATGGCAATGCTCAATGCTTCTGGGTAAGGTAAAAGCTAGCTAACTAGTCGTTTTGATATCTTTTTGAAGCACTGAGACCTGAAGGCCCGCGAGTTTCAACCCCAAACGGCTTCATATTACGATTACTAATAAGGTAACTATATTTACGCCACTCGAGACTCTCGAAATGCAACAAAATCGGAGGGACTAACAAAGTGGCAATAGCTCATCATTCATGACAATCATATGTTGTAACAGAAATTGCCATTAATTTGTAAATTATGATAATAACGTAATTAATTTTTGAATTTTTCGTCATCTTTAACTACCTATGTCACGACTACACTCGTTGTAGACTGGAAGCAATAGCAATCAATTTACATAAGAACAGGCATCTGTTTTATAAATGTGACAATTAAAATGTTCATATAGCTACTACCAACATGTCCAAACTGACTTAAAGTCACCGTTTAATCTAATAAAAATTATTCACTACACATTAGGTGGTCAAAAGCACTTAATAACAATAACTTACACGATTTTAAAACAACTTTCAACATCACTTTAACAAAACAACAACAACAATTCAGTTTAACAATATCTTAAACAACAATCAAATGTCATTTTTATATAAATATCGTATAAACTATAAAAAAATATTGTTTTAATAGTCGAAAACAAAGAGACGACCACACAGGTGCCAGTGGTGGTTCGGGGAACAACATAAAGTATCGATATTAAAACTGTCTTACGAGAAAATTAGTGGCTCTAGTATCGATACGGATATCGATTCTGATATCGAGTTTGTTATCGATAGTTTTACGAATGACCACACTCATCGATGAAGTATCAGTATTTTGATTTGGGCTTTAAATCCTTTTAATAAAGCGTATAGAAGTCCTTCGTCTCGTTTGGGTTACAATGGACAATGCAATTCATCGCTGTAATCTGCTCCATAATTGCAAAAAAAAAAAAAAGTTATTCGCGCCAACCCTTTGCGATGCGCAGGAGTTCCAGTTTCTATTGGGAGAGATTGCTTCACATTAGGCCTCATCTTGGCCTATGGCTAGATTGAAGCCAAGATAACACCCATTTTAAAAACAACCCGAGCTATGCTAGAGTTATGCTGATAATGATCAAAAGCTTGTGTGACGCAAGCAACTATATGCAACCAAAGGCATATCTCGCATTAACCTGCGTATCTAAAGAATGCGTCAAAAATTTTAAAGCTACGTGAAAAATCAAGCGACGTTTTAACCTTAATCCGAACCAAAAATGTGTCAAATATACCACCGTGACTTAAATTACATTAAATTCAACTCTAAAATTAATTCAGTAGCAATCAGTAACGAATTTAATTCTAAAATATCACCAAAAAATTCATATCGAACTTTTAGAACTCCAAAATTTAATCGATTCAAATCGAGAGTATCGATACGATTTCGATTCTATCGAATACAAATCGATGTTTAAGGGTACACTAGCTGAAATAGCTCTCAAATTACAATGGGTATCACAATTTGTTTTATGAAATATGTCCGACTTGGCTTTGGGTACATGGAAGAGGCGTTTAATATAAAAATGCATTAGAAAAGTATAAACCGAAGGACCACCTCCATACAATACATGAAAATAGGGTCCGAAATTAGGTTTCGGAAATCAATGCCTCAATTCTATAAAAATATTAGAATTGACTGCCTCATTAGCATAGTGATTGGAAGTGCAACTGCTGAGCATGAGGTAACGGGTTCTATTCCAATGTTGGGCAAAGTTTCACTGGGTTTTCCGTTAGGAATTTCTCATAAGCAGTCGCATTGTCTAGATTCGTGACCAGTAATGGCAATAGATTTGCTCTATATGACATGATACTTAGATATACCTAAATGTGGGTTTATTATTACGTACACCTCTGCTTAAACCTTCGGGGATTATAGATGTGATGTTTCTCTATACATGTATTGGTATATAGATGTCGCTGTAGTAGTTCTCAAATTCATTATGGTGATGATTGTTCCTATCAGTACCGTCTGCAATAATCTAAATTGTACCTGTTCTGGGATATGATTGGATTTTTTTATAATAATCATTGGAGGTTGAATTTAAAGCCATTGAGGTGAAAGCTTGTGGGACTGTGACCATGCAAACGGCAACCGAAGGACCTGGGTAGATTTTTAATTAGTAAAAGTCGCTTCCGTTCCACCCAAAGAGGGATGACCCATTTGATCATTTTATCCGCCCCCAAAAAAAAAGATATGATACCCCTTTGTTTTTGTTCTTCTTCTTCTTGACATTTTCTTGTCGCACCTTGTCCTTCTGTATTTCTCTATATTGTGTTGAAAAGTAAGTAAAATTGTTGGTATCGATTCGATCATTCGATACTATAAGCGTGATCTTATTAATAAAAGGTAATAAAATAAATATGTAGGTAGTTATTGATTTCCGTGCGATGAATTTTCTAAAAAAGTACAGGTAGGTATACTACAGGTAGGTTATACTTAAAGTAAAGCATGTAAAGCGTATTTAGCTTGAATTTTACAGAAGCTCTTCAAAATTGAAAGGACTTGAGTCGAGTTACAAACCTTTTCACTCGTATGAGGCAATAAACATGACCGTGCCTTCCTTAAAAAAAGTATCGACCATAAATCACATATAATGCCAAAAAACGTAGAGAGAAAGTTGGATTTTAGTACCTTGCCCTCCATATCTGAATGGTAAGTGCCAAACACAGTTTTGTCACCATATTAGAGCCTCATGTGCGATGTGCCTTAGTGCTTTCTTTATTCACACCTATATTTTATTTATTATTTCATAACCGTGACATGGATACACCCACATTTCCAAAACCTTTATTATTTCACTCATAAGGTTCATAATTCTCTGTATTTATTCTTGTCACAGTATCAATGAACATTGTATATTGATTTGTTAATCAATTTATGACATTTCTTTATGTTTATACCAGATGTTTTAT
This sequence comes from Agrotis clavis, assembly GCA_954870645.1. Taxonomy (NCBI): domain Eukaryota; kingdom Metazoa; phylum Arthropoda; class Insecta; order Lepidoptera; family Noctuidae; genus Agrotis; species Agrotis clavis. Next base: position 23,879,833 of record OX940931.1, on the reverse strand, counting down.
TGAGCAGTGAAATCATTGTATAGTTTTCTTAAATATTGTTCTTGTGATTAGATAAAGAATAAATAGTGATACGGTGTGAATCAAATTTATTGTAGAAAGTTGGCCCTGTACCTATGTCTTGAGTCGACATATTGTTTTAAAAATCGACTGTCCCTTTGAGAAATGACAAGATATTAAATTGATGTATATCAAAGAGGATATCGCAGTAAGATAGTAAGTAAGAAACAAGTGTTTTAAGAAATTAAATATGTAGACACACCTTTGTTTTTATTATTATAGTACCGATTTATTAATAATGTTTGTTTTGACGTTGGTTAATTTTGTGTACTTTGGTTAATAATGTGTTGTATCAGAAAAAGCCTGTCATGACAAGTATCGATTTATTAGCAAACCAATCGTGACAATAATCAAAACAAGAAATTCAACGAGTATTAATTGATTGGCCTAAATACCGAAGGTATAAGGCCCTTTGATTCGCGAGATAATTACAATTTATTTGTTGCTTGTCACCTCACATCTGAAAACATTCTTTAAGATTTGATACATAAATACGAAGATGAAGATGAAAAATTTAATGGAAGGAAAACATTAGGTACGAGTATGTTCAATTTTGATCATAAATTACTTAACATCCCTTCACTGAATTCCGATTTTTTTAATCCAATATTTTTGAAGTTGGCTTCCATTTTTTTTTTGTATTTGACATCTTGCAGGTCAACATAGAAAAATCGGTGAGGTCACAACACATTACTATTTTATCTGCAATTTTACTGTTCCCGGTTTGGGCTTCATTTATGGAGACTGCGAAAGTTATTCTGATTTAAAAATACGTTTTCTCATTTTTTTTAATAACATGTAAAAATACGGTCGCAACTCCATCCCAAAAATCTATAAATTCTTCTACTAAGGACTGTTTCAGGAACGTAGCAATAGCAATCCCGGAAACGATAAAAATTTTGTGTTACTATAATTTTATTTTATCAAAATTTAAAATAAAGCAAATATTATCCCAACTTTAAATCTCAAAGCTCTATAAATTCGTCTACAATTAGGTCTGGTCCTCATGTAGGGACACAGCGATAGGTATCGTGATTTACGCGCGCGCGCGCCGGCGCGATCTTATCAACTCGTGCGCAACTAGTAGCGCCTTTTGGTAATGAGCACTGCTGTGATCTATTTGCTGGCTGTACTGAGTTGCTACTGTACTTTTGTGCTTAATCGCCTTTGTGTACGTGCGGTTGGAAATGTAGAGAGCATTTTGTGGTATGGATTTTTCAAAGCTTTATTCTAAAGCAGAAGTTTTGAAATACTGTTATTTATCACAGTGTTAACGTACTTTGTTTTGTTTTCGAGATGGTTTTGCTCTTGACTTAACAGTCTCAGATTGTATAGACTCAATCTTCCTAGTATTATATAGTTTCATAGCCAGCATTGCGTGAGTACTATGTACCTCGGAGCTATCATTCACTGAGTACCTACGTCTCTTATGACTTGAATGACCCTGGCGGTTGAGAGTATGTCATCTAATGTCTCGCTGATAGTGGCGCGTGTGTCGGATCATTTAGTTCCCTTCAAAATGGTTGAGCTGAATGGTGCTGATATATGCGTCATGTTCGTGAACGGGCGCTGTCAGTTGGGACTGGTCATCCCGTAGCTGCCACGGTCTATTTTAATTATTGATACCATAATTTTTGATTTGTCTTTTTTATATTTTCTATGGACACTAATAACTTGCCACATCGTTCTCACATAATGTACCATCTGATGATGAATGATGACGTAACAAAAGATCTGTAATAATTTTGGCGATTGAAAAAGAGTGTCCATGGAGTTTCTTGCTCATTCTTCTCCATAGAGATCTACTCCTTGGAATGAGCACCTACGGTACTTTCACAGTTTTTATGTCTTGTGACTGGGACTGTAGCACCATAACTTTTTAATGTTTAATTACATTTTTATTTGTCTATGACAATTCATAAGTGCCTGTAATTGGCCTACTTGAAATAAATGCGTTGATTTTGATTTTGAGTCCACGTCAATGGTGACTGAGACAAAGCCTACGATGGAGCGAGTTTACCCAAAAGAAGCCCGTTAACTCTTGTAGGTGATAGGGTAAAGAAAACTCGAAAATTTAGGTAGACAAAGGGAAAAGGCGTTGGTGCGAGCGAAAGGATTCAACGCGGCGGATACACTCTTTTTTTCTTAACTGCGGGTGCACAGAACTTTTGAAATTAATGTTGCTACCCACCAACGTCTTTATATTTATTAATTTATACATGACCCAATAGATGGCGTTACACGTTCAGAAATACATCATACAACTTACTTAATTTCTAAAATCTTATTACTAATAAAATTTAATTTATAACTATACCTAATAATATGCGTCGCCTACAATTCCACCCCCTAGTGATGGCTAGTCATCACGATCACACTCAGGTGCGAGTAAGGCGACGCGTGTGGCTGGTCGTCGCAGCACGCCCGTGCGAGTGCGCACGTCCACCACGCGAATGCGCCCGTCATCCCCGGGGAGTGTCGCACTCACTACACCATGCCGCCATGAACCACGCTCCAAGTTCGGTTCAACTATCAAAACATAATCTCCTACACGCAATGACCTCTGCTCACTACTCCACTTTTGACGCGGCAAAAGTGTGGGCAAATATTCTTTAAGCCAACGTGACCAAAACATGTCCGTTAGTCTCTGTGCTATACGCCACTGCTTCCTAAGGTGGAGATCCACGTCTGTGTATCTTCCAAAAGATGGTCCAATTGACGACGTACCTATTAAAAAATGATTGGGTGTTAGAGCCTCAGGGTAATTTGGATCCGTCGAAACATATGTGATGGGTCTACTGTTAACTAGAGCTTCAACCTCAGCCATCAAAGTTGCAAGGGCTTCAGGACGGGGCGCACGCTCCTTCAATATAACTCGGAGAGCTGTCTTAACGGTGCGCACCATGCGTTCCCAAGCTCCTCCCATTTCGGGTGCGCCTGGGGGTATAAAACGCCACTCAATACCTCTAAGTAGACCGTCATTACGCAGAACATCTACATCGAGCTCAGCGATGCTGCGTTTTAACTCGGTGTCCGCTCCTCTCAGGTTGGTACCGTTATCTGAGTAGATTACGGTTGGTGCCCCTCTACGGGCTATCATTCTTCTCAGGGCCATCAGTGTAGAATCAGTGGTAAGACTCTCAGTTATTTCTACGTGAACAGCTCGAACTGTTAAGCACGTAAATAACATGCCGTAACGTTTTTGTCTACCACGACCCACTGTGACCTCCATTGGTCCAAAGAAATCAATACCTGAGAATGTAAACGGACGTCGGTTGTGCTGCAGTCGGGCTGACGGCAAGTCACCCATGCGCTGCGGTTGCGGCGTCGCACGTCGGTACCTGCAGAATAGGCAGCGCGCTGCCACCGCGCGCACAGTGGGGCGGAGCTTCAAGATCCAGTAGCGTTGCCTTAATTCGTTGACTACTAGCTCATGAGCTCCATGTAGCGCTCGGCGGTGGTAGTACTCCACCAGAAGTCTGGTCATCCTCCGTTGACCATCGAGAATAACAGGTCTCCTGGTATCCTCCGTGACACCTTCGGTCTTGTCGATGCGGCCGCCAACTCGTAGTAAGCCCGCACTGTCAAGATAAGGTGTTAGATTTAATAATCGGCTATTTCTTAATAATGGCTTGTTTTGTTTTAAACTTTCTATCTCCGTGGCAAAAGAATCATATTGACACTTTTTTATCAACAGGTCCTCTGCCTTTCGCAACATTTCATTGTCAATTCGATTGCCTTTACGTTGGCATTTGCTGATAAACAGTAAGACCCTTGCAGTTGCCATTATCAATCGAATCCACGATGAAAAGTTGTTCTCATTAGGCACTGGGAAAACAGTACTACAATTTGTGGTAGCTATGACGTTAACAATTTTTTGCTCACAAATTGTCTCAACCAATTGTTTACATTTTTTAAGATCTTTAGGCCATTTACTGTCTGGTTCTCTTAAAAAGCCCGGACCTTGAAACCATACATCCTGAAACTGTAGTGGTGGCGCATCATCGCGCGTGGCTACGTCAGCTGCGTTCAGTCCAGACGGCACGTACCGCCATTCCGTAGTGGTGGTCAGCTCATCGATTTCGCCTAGACGATGTGCAACATACGGCTTATAGTCTCTAGGATCGCCACGTATCCACTGAAGAACAGTGTGCGAGTCAGTCCAAAAGTATCTTTTGTCTGCCTTTATGTCTTTATGTTCACTTTGAACTGTGCTCACCAGTCGAGCTGCGAGTACGGCTCCCTGCAGTTCAAGCCTCGGGACTGATACAGGGCGCAGAGGCGTAACCCTGCTTTTACCCGCAACAAAACAGACTGATACTGTACCATCTGAGCGAATAAATCGCCAATAAATCACGGCTGCAAAAGCCTTAGTACTCGAGTCACAAAATATGTGCAACTCGGTCCTAATAATCTTAGGCGCACTCACCTCATGCTGCATGTCATCGTAGCATTGGGTCCAAACTCCTGCACTAGCATAGCATCGTGGTATGCGCAACGAACCTAGAAGTTTTAGTTCGTCGAGCCACCTTACCCATCTACTATGTTCGTCGGGTTGGATGCGGCAGTTCCAGTCAATACCACTGCGATGCACATTCTGAAAAATTATTTTACTTTTTATAATAAATGGCGACAAAAAACCATGAATATCATAAACAGACATTATAACACTAAGCATTTTAGCTTTAGTGGGAGGCTCCAATCCATTTAATATCGCCTCCGGAACCCGATTAAATGATACTTTAAATCCAAACGTATCATCCGACGGATGCCACATCAAACCTAAGGTGCGCTCAGTTGTATTCATAACTCCGTCTTTGAATTGAACAGCTGTCGGCGCGAGCGCATCTGGCGGTATTGTTTCTAAAACCTGTTTGTCATTGCTTGACCAAGCTCTAATTTCAAATCCACCGTGTTTGTGAATTTGAGTAATTTGTTGTATTAACTTGATAGCATTGTTTGCATCAGTAGTCGAATATAAACAATCATCCATGTAATGATTTTTTATAATTACTTGTACGGCTTCTGGGTATAAATCGTCATATTTTAGTGCATTTTTATTTTTAATATACTGTGCTATAAAAGGAGAACATGTTGCACCAAATATTAAACTTTGCATGACGCATGTTTTTATGGGGGCGCTTGGTGATTCTTGCCATAAGAATCTAAGAACATGTTGATCCTGTGGCCTAATTTTAACCCTTAAGAACATGTCCTTTATGTCCCCTACAATGGCAACCTTATTTTCACGAAATCTTAACATAATTCCCATAAGTGAATTATATAAGTCCGGACCTGTTAATAAATAACTGTTAAGACATAATCCATTTACCTTTGACGCGGCGTCGAAGACGAGGCGTAGCTTTCCCGGTTTGTTAGGGTTCTGGACACCAAAATGTGGAAGGTACCATACGTGGTCAGCTGAGAGTTCATTTTCCTTAAGTTCTCGAGCGTAACCGTCAACAAACAATTTGTTCACTTCCTTCCTATATCGATCTGCGTACGAGTCGTCTTTAAGAAATTTTCGCATTAAAGTCTGCAGTCGCAAAGATGCGGCTGGATATGAATCAGGCATGGTGAAAACGTTATTTTTGAAGGGCAAACCTACTTCCCATTGACTTCCGATAAGATGTGACGTATCATCTAATATTTGCAGTGCTCTTAAATGATCACTATTTTCACGGCATAAGGTTGAAATTCCAATGGAGTCTAGAGAAAAATAATGTTTAATTAAACTGTTTAAATCATCAGTTTGTGCTAAGTCTGTGTGAGAGAGAGTGAACACATTGGCAGCGTTGCTGGAGTGAGTGCGACCGCAATAACCATGAATTGACCAGCCCAACTTACAACGAGTAGCATAAGGTTCATTCTTATTACCATGAATAATTTCTAGTGGCGCAATCAAAACATAATTATCTTCGCCAATAAGTAATCGAGGCACTACATGACTTTTACATACGTAATCTTTAACTTTAGACAAATGTTTACAATCTAATTCGTTAATTACAGATAAATTTTGTGCTGGCAAATTTAATTTAGACACTTTGCGTAACTTAATGTCATAATAGTTGTTTTTGTTACATTCACTTATCTGAGCACTTACGGTCGGTGCATCGGATTGATACACCTCCAGTCCAAAGGCGTCAATGAACTTGATGTCACATGCTTGTTCACACTTAAGTCCTAGTTCGGTAGCAAGGTCCGAGTCGATTATAGACACTGAGGCCGCATCGTCCAGTAGGGCATACGTATTCACTACACCATTAGGTCCACACACTTTCACTGCAACCACTTTTAGCATAACGTGATCCGAAGATAAACGTTTATCACAGCTAGATGCGACGTGCGCCACGGTATTATTCACAGCGGGAGCCGCGGTCGGCGCGGGCGCTGGCAGCGGCGGCGGTGATGACGGTTGCGCTGGCTCCGGGGCCGGCGCAGCGGGCTCGCGCCGCGTGCCGCCCGGCGCTTGCGTCGATTGAGATGACGTAGGTTTGCTCCAGTGCAGCAACTTGTGGTGTGCAAGCCCACAGTTATCTATGTCGCATACAGGTGCGGGACATGCATTCCTATCATGTCGTGACGTCAGGCAACAATAACACAAGCCATTCATTTTTACAAACTTCCATCTATCACGGCGCATTGCGCGTTTGAAAACGCGACACTCGGGCAGAGAATGATTGGCCTTTGTGCAAAATTTACATTTATCGCCCTCCTCAACAGCTGTTGTAGCTAATATGGGTCGATTAGTGCGAAATTTGTTGTCATCTCGTTTCGTGGGCACTGTGCCCTCGGTCTGCTTCTTTTGTTCACGATATTGAGGTATTCCGACTAGCGATAACATTTCTGCTTCATGTTTAAGAAACGCTGCGACTAACTCCAACTTTGACTGTTTTTCACTTAACTTGTGGTAGGCAAAGTCGGTCCATTTTGATATAAGTGTGCTCGGCAGCTTAGATAGCACAGCTGACGCGAGTTCAGGACTTCGTAAATAATCAGGTTGATTCAGTGCACGGATAGTGGCCACACAGTTATTAATTTTAATAGAAAAATTTATTAGATCGTACTGGTACGAGGTAGGTAACGCAGGTTGCTTCCTTAACTGCGTCGTAAGGTTCAGAATAATCACTTCCGGTCGACCAAACCTCAAGTCTAAGGCTTCCATTACAGCTGCGGGCGGAGTATTACCGATTAGCAGGTCGGTAACTGCCTCCTTAGCGTCGCCTCGCAATGCTTTGCGTAGTCTCCACAGGTTTTCGGATTCACTAAATTTACACACTCGTGTGGATTCATCGTATGCACTCTTAAAATGTAGCCACTCAACACAGTCTCCACTGAAGACAGGTAAGTCACGCGGAGTAGACAAGCGACTGAGTAGACGGTCCTCGCGTTGGCCTGACGAGGTTGCCATCATGTCCTTTAAGGTAAGTGCAAGTTGCTGAATACTATCAACAGGAACATCAGTGCACTGGACGGGGCCGACGTGAGCACGGCTAGTTGATGGTGCCGTCGGCTGAAGCTGATAACTGCAGGTAGGTTCGGCGTGACCTTGATTTAGCCAATCCTCGACGTTAGAACGTGCTTGCTCATCGAGGACACTACTAGTGTCGCTGCCATCACCTTGGAGCTCTTCAGCATCAACTTGTGCAAGGTCAGCTTCCAGTTTTTTATCTATGAGGGCCAGCTGAATCTGTGCTTTTGCTTCAGCGGCTTCTAATTCCAATTGCTTACGTCTAGCAATGGATGATGACGTAGATCGCTTCGATTTTGCTGACGTAATCGAACCACTTTTTGCGGACGCAAACGGCGTTTTTATTTCAATCTTCAATCGTTCCATGTCCTTAGACGGTATGAGACTATCGGTGCCTAGGGCAGGTAATTTGACTTTAAGTTCCGCAGGTGCGTTGGTCGATGTGCTCGCCATTAGCATTTGCTGTCGCTCAAATTCCCGATGCTGTTTGCGAGTCAAAACTTTACGCGGGGCGTTCGGTGGGTTTGTAAACATCACACTGATTATGATCCGGCTCGAAGGACCACTCTTATTGTAGGTGATAGGGTAAAGAAAACTCGAAAATTTAGGTAGACAAAGGGAAAAGGCGTTGGTGCGAGCGAAAGGATTCAACGCGGCGGATACACTCTTTTTTTCTTAACTGCGGGTGCACAGAACTTTTGAAATTAATGTTGCTACCCACCAACGTCTTTATATTTATTAATTTATACATGACCCAATAGATGGCGTTACACGTTCAGAAATACATCATACAACTTACTTAATTTCTAAAATCTTATTACTAATAAAATTTAATTTATAACTATACCTAATAATATGCGTCGCCTACAATTCTCTTTGAAGAAATTCGGATTGCATGCGTTCGGGAACACCAATGCAGGATGTGAGTTCCACTCCTTTGCTGTGCGCATTATCAAGAAAAATTGAGATCGCATAGTTATTTTTTTTTTGTCAAAAGCAATGAAAGTGTGATGTCGGTCTTGGTAAGGTTATTGTTAATTTTCTTTGAAAGTCAATATGGTTCATCAAAAGTCTGAAAAACAGTTGTAGGGGCATCGTAATTCCCTAGTAACTGAATTATACTAGAAACCGATCACATAGAAGCAGGTAAACAAATTTACTAGGCAGACTGATGAGATGTGATTTTTTAGACAGAAAGTCCCTGTCCTCACTAATACGCTGACAATGATAAGTTGAAAAAAAAACACATGTAGAAATGGATGGCCTGTCCACAAGAGCAAACATGGTAAGCCGCAACGATACTAAACCACAAAAGGCGATCGTTAAAGTATTTTCAAATCAGCGAAAGACAACAAAGAAAAAATTTAGATTCACATCATCAAATTCCTCAAAATCCCTGACTAATCCTTAAAGTACTTAACTACTTGTAATACACACAAAATGGTAGTAGGTAGGTGTTAAAATTCAACGCGTATACTTTCAATTTCATCGTAAAGTCCTTTGTTACGCCCGGGTGATTGTACGCCGGTACAATGTTATGGCGTGTCATACGAACGACACCCGTAATCTAATAAATTATCAAGTGTCGTTTGACTAAGTATAGTGCGGACTTGGCCTTAGCCTTGCACTTGAAAATTAAATGCTCTAGCCTTGGAAGTAGGTCTAGATTTTAAGGTGTCTTTATTTATGGTAGCTGTGGGTTGTTCTAGATTTTCGCCTTCTGATTTTGAGGTTAGATTATAAGGCGTGCTAATAAGGCACAAATACTTGTTACAAAAGTTTGATCTAGAATTCCGTGTTTTTGTTGAGACAAGTGTAGAAGAAATTATGAGTACTTAAGAGAAGAGAATAGAATCGAATTATATACCTACTTTTTGTACACCAAAATTTTAAAACTACTGCTTAACAATAATATGTAAGTAATCTATGGTTCCAATGGCGGTCTTATCGCTAATAAACTCTAGCTTTGCTTTTTAAATCTACACCGTTGTTCGTATCATCGTTAACTACTATTTTTTATTATATAATGCCTGTTTTGATCTCTAATTCTCCCTAGTTTACAAAATATGTTCAACTATGTGCACTGAACTGCATCGACTTGGAACCACAACGTGGACAAATGCTTGGCATACTTCAATGTCATGAGTCATAGGATTCTATGGGAAATGGGTTACTTATTGTGGTTTACCAATGAACAAAAATGGTGGTTGGGAAATTTTTGAGGTTAACAAATTACATAAACTAATTTTAGCGTAGTTCCCCTCATTATTCGAGTAAAGAAAACAAAGCGAGCAGATAATAAGCGGTACGAAAAAATTCGCCCAAAAAACTTGACCCCACTTAGTACACACGGTAGCCTCACAACGCACACGTACGGCTCAGACACCAATCAAACATAATTTACTACAAGCAACCAAACATGGCCGTAAACAACCAAGAGTAACCTTGACAGACCAGACCATGAGATTTGTCATCGAGTCTTTCTTTGTCGAGGTCGGGAAAACAATGGCGTCGATCTGCCCATCCTGGCCTTTTAATGCTTAAAACTAATTGGCATATTTGATGCACTTAATCCACCTTCTCTTCATTAGAAAACCGACCTTAATTTAAAGACTCCTGAGTTTGAATTCGATTGGATCAAATACTGGTCTTTAGGTCCTAAGCCGTTTCACAAATTCAAATGTGGAATTTGGAGGTCGCGATTGTCTTAACAGTAGACAGCCAACAATATTGGATTTGTTCCAAAGAACGATGCACTCACAATGCATCTTTGTTACCACAAGGCCTATACCTTTGCCTTGAAACGATGGTGTTTCCGATTAAAAAAAATAGAATAGGCTTCTGTGTATTGTTTTATTGCGGTTTAATTGGCCGGTGGGTAATTGAAAAAGGATTCGATCGTGTTGGATGATACGCTTAATGATAGTTCAGGGATTTGTGGAGATTTAAAAGGAACAAATCGATAGTCAAGTGTATTGTTTTTCTTTAAATGCTTCAACGTCTTTCAGATCGCAACGAGATATTTCATCGTGTAACTTACAGGCTCTGGCCAAAATTATTGCATATCGACCTTTGTCAGTTAAAGGAATCTACGAAATCGACCTTTGTCAGTTTTGTCACTTTGATGAATCTTCATTGTATGTCATAAAAGTGGTGTGTATAGAAATGTATAGAAATAATACTATGGAGTTAAAACTAGGCGTTAATCTGTTTGCGATGTGTGGTATTTATCGGAGGAAAGATATAGAAGCAATTGATTTTGATATTATTAGATCGCGATTAATATTGTTTGTAAGCAAAAAGCATGACGGTATCTGAGTTATTTCACAAGTCTAACAGATAATCCAATATTTTATGAAGGACCAGCGTCATCAGCATATAGCAGTCCACTGCTGGATTTAGTCCTCGCCAAACGCATCTAGAAAGAATAATATAACACAAATCTCATTAAAGAACCAGAGTGCTCCAAAAACACTATTGCATTAAAAGCAGTGCAAGCAGATGCTTTTTTTTTGATAGTGTGGTAAAATCATCAAATGAGTCCTCCCAGGTTTTAGCCCTCTAAGGGGACCCCGTCATTGTGCTGACAGCTCTTTGAGGCGCACGTGGAACATAAAGTGCCGTCGACCCGGGCATGGTTCATGATCTGACACCGAGTCGCCCATTACAAGAATGAGGCTTACCTTAAGAAAATACTGTACTCAGTGTGTCTGTACGATAGGCTAAAAAAAAACACAACTGTGTAAAAGGACCAGGCTATCAACGTATCTCAGGAATGATGCTGCGAACTGCGATAACCTTAGAAGACGCCAGACCAAAAAACAGGTGGTCAAAAATGGCATTAATCGCAATAAAAGTCGTTGACAGCGCATAAATACGAGATGTTGGTATCTGCATACGTCGTTAGCCGATCAATGCGGTGTAACAATAAGTAAACGCTATCGAGCATCGCGACCGCTCGCGCGTAAATCACGCGCACCGCATACGATTATAGTGTGCACGCGCATACGGTGCGCCGTTTTGTTTAGTAAGCTAGTGGGTTTTTTGAAGAATTCTATTATTGTGAGTAGTAGCAAGTAGGAATAGTCCTTTCTGAAAGAATGGATGAATTACTAGAATCAAATAATACCCGCCTAATTCTCTTAGTGCAGGTATTAGGTTTCTTCTTAGATCTCGTCTTAAATGGTTTTGGCAGCCCTGGAACGCAAAGGGAAAGTTTGATTTTTAGTCAGTCAGGTCTGACAGTCTATTAGTCATTTAAAAAAAAAAGCCTCTTCTCGCATAGATAAACCACCAGAATAATCATCATGCTGATTGTACTACGTACATGCATATTAATAATTAAGATGTTTTTGGTATCACCAGTACGATTGTCAACAGGTTAAGCGCTGGTTAAGTTAAGAGACATCAAAAGTGCAGTTACTTTTTTGATTCAATTGAGCTTTAAAATGCACGAGTTTCTAATATTTTTGGGAGCGCCTTCGCTGCGGTTGCTGAATAGATTGCTGGCGCCTCGGGACTTGGGGCGCCCCAGGGCACCCCGACTCGGATAGGTTAGGTTCGAAGGGGATGGCGGGGTATGATGAGCGAGCGGAGCGAGTGAACTAAGACCCCGCCATTCCCTTCATGTTAGGTTACTTTAAACTTTTTACACAGAAATAGGAGCCCGGCAGCGGAGGCACTCCCGATATTTTTTATTATAAAGTGATCAGAAACCTTCAGAAATAATTGCTTTTTAATATTTTTCTGATTAACACGAAACTAATAAATTTAAAAAAATAAAGGAGAGACTAAACAGACATCCCTGAAAAAAACCATTGACTTTGAAGAGTTTATTTGATTCCTATTCATACAATAAAAACATACAAAAATTCTTGCCATTTTTATCAAACTAAGGTTATAAAGGAGGAAGTATTCAATAAAAATATGTAAAAATAGATCATTACAATAATCATAAACAATTAAATTCGATACTAAACGTATTCGAGCGATTAATCGACTCCAATACCAATATTTTAGAATCGATTTAATAGGAAAGCGATATTGATATGTCTATATCTAATCGACAAAATGTAGAACGGTCCAATTGTTCTTTCTAGAGAACATAAAAGATCGAATGCTAGACAAACTCCAGTTAAAATAGTTTTATTGTATGGATATTTCAAAATGATGCGAGTAGACAGTTTAATGGATGTACGATTGTTTGTGAAATCGTAACATTGAGAGCGGTTACGCACTGAGTTCGATAAACGCTGCTTTTCAAAGTCGCAACATGAAAGTAATACTTAATGGACTTAACTACTGCAGTTTACCACTAGCTAAATAGTTTCCTGAAAAGATTCCAAGTCAATAATAACATGCTTGAGAGTAGTAAAGAAAATGAAATGAGAGTCAGGGGAAAGCTGAAATTCAGTAAGTTTGCCGGTGTTGTGAGTAAAAAATTACTTAACTCTTCAACATTTATTGGATAAAGGACTGTTGGTCTGATAAAAACTGGGGAAAGCATTGCATCGGTATTACATTCACATCGAAATTGTGAAATATGTAGTTTGGTTTAGTAGCAAACAGCGACCGTTCTAACGCTTTAGTTTTTGCACCAAGTGCGTAATTTAGGAAGATAACTCTTATATTTTTTTATCGTGTGTGTCTAAATAATTGTTTATCATTGAGACGTTATATTACTGTCCATTAATGTCTATACCCGTTTTATCAAATTGATATTGATAGGAAATTTGCAAAACGGTTTCCTTGGTCATTTGCATTAATATGAACAATCGCTTTTATTGCATCGATCTGTTTTTTTTTATGTTAAGTTTGAGTTGTTTACTTCTCTAGTAGGTAGATTTAGTTTCAAGTAACAACCTATTAAAAATGGTGCTATATGTGGAATATCTCAGGTGCCATTCACTGAGGTGCCGTTTATATGGGTGCACAATATAGAATACTTCGAATTTTGTGCAGAAATATATCCGAGGTCGAGCTTAAAGAAAAGGGAGGTCTTAGGCCACCTGTAGGACACAGAAAAGGCTATTAAAAATATTAATAGTATAACTGAACCTTAGAAATGAAAAACCTGTTAAAATACAAAATTGCACAATATAACTATTTCCATTTTAAATCAAAAGACCCACCATAATGTAGTGATGCGCTTGCACGCGATCCCGGCACGATAACGGGACGACATCGCACGGGACGTGTCTCGTACAGATCTCGCCACTAAGCAAATCACCACTACGATGCCTAATTGATTTTATCTACGCATACTAAGTTGGAGAAAAAAACCAACATACTCGGGTCTCGGTGTCTTCTTGATCCCTATTTTAAGTTTATAGATAAGTTAGTGTTCAGATCGGGAGAAATAAAATGGAACTGTATTTGAGAGCAATGTTTGAAGTGTTTGTGATAGAACGAAAAATACGGGATTTGTTCGTAATTAATTCGTGGTCAAGTAAACATTGACCAGAAAAAAAAACTAAAGTCTGGTCGCGGGACTTACGAATTACCGTGACCCCGGGACGTAAAGGGCTATTGAAGGACACCGTGGATTTTAGTCAGTACCAGTCTGACAGTCCCTCCCACACTGCCTTTGGTGGGAGGACTCATTTGATGATATTCCCACGACAAAAAAAAGCTTAAATCTCGGGAATGACGATATTTTACTCTTTGATCTTTTTGTATATTCTGAATCATACATAAAGAGATGTTGACAGAGGATCAAGGTGGGGTCAAAGGGCAGTTGATGAAATAGGGTGCTTTTAAGTAAGTACAAGTCGGATATTTCCTTCTGCTTCACTCGAGGCGGAAGGAGAAGTCGTCGTTTTATTGATTTTCCACCCCAAAAAAAGAGTCATGGCGTTGGTATCTCAAATTCTGAACACTAATGGCAATTGTTAAATTCTTACATTGCCCAAATAGAGAAGTTTATAAATAAATACACCAAACAAAACCATACTGCACCACAATACGAGTAACACGCAGACGCAAAACTTCCCTTATCAGACTCAACCGCGCGGACGTATCTTAGAAACGTCTCAAATATCGATTAACATCGAGAAAATCAAAAATATAAATTACATCGAGTCAACATATCGAGAGATCAGCTCGAAAAATCCGAGTTACGACCACGGTATCGAGCATTCGAGCGCTATATATAAATATATAGATGGGGGACAAATACCACGCGCCGATATCGTAAATCTTTGACATTTTTGTGGTGTAACAGAAGAATTAGCAATAAAAAGGTTGCTTTTAGATGATTTTGACTGGCCTGTTGGTCTAGTGGTTAGTGACCCTGACTGCTATGCCGGAGGTCGTGGGTTCGATTCCCACCCAGGACAAATGTTTGTGTGATGAGCACGATCATTTGTTCCGTGTCTGGGTGTAATTTATCTACAATATGTATGTATTTAGAAATATATAAGTATGTTTATCAGTTGTCTAGTACCCATAACACAAGCTCTGCTTAGCTTGGGACTAGATGGCGTTGTGTGATAGTTGTGGAATATTATTATTATTATTATGACGTTTATTTATTTACTATACATATTTATACATTTTTAAATATTTTAAAAAACAAACGCATAAAAAAAACATTTAAAAATATAAAAATAGTAGTCCGCCGGTGTGGGAGCAGGGTCCAAGCTACCGGTGGTTAGGGTTCCAGAGACAGGAACCTCCTCACAATACGAGCCGTATCAAGAAGTACTGCCTTCTGAATCTGGCCCTTGATCCAACCCCCTAAGGAGAGCCTCGAAAGGTGTTCGTCGAGGCTCTTTGCCATCAGGCCATTGGCAGTCACGACGATCGGCACAATGATAGCCGAGCTCACATTCCACATGTCGACAACCTCGCGTGCCAGATCGAGATATTTGATTTGTTTATCTTTCTCTGCCTTCACGAGGTTCTCGTCATGCGGGATGGTAACATCGATTATCATTGCGCGGCGCGCTGATCTGTCTATCACTACTATGTCAGGCTTATTGGCGACAATAGTCCTGTCAGTAATGATAGGCAGATCCCAGTACAACGTGACATGGTCTTTCTCGAGAACTGGGTCGGGCACATACCTGTAATACGGTACTTCAGATTCCACAAGTTTGTATTTCAACGCAAGTTGCTGGTGGATGATTCTGGCTACTAGGTTGTGCCTGTGCAAGTACTCGCCGTTAGCAAGACGAGAACAACCAGAGATAATATGTCGGATGGATTCACCTGGACGATGGCATGCCCGACACACGTCAATCGTCCCATCCTTTATAATATGTCTCCGGTAGTTGTTCGTCAAGATAACTTCGTCCATAATCGCACAGACAAAACCTTCAGTTTCCCCGAAGAGGTCACCGAACCGTAGCCAGGACACGGACGCTAGAAAATCTACATCGGGCTCATGAAGAGCCCGGTAGAAGCGTCCGTGTAGCTCCTTGCTTTGCCATACTTCCCTGCGGTCTTCAGTACTGAGTACCACAGGTTTGTGCCAGTTCTCTTTAGCCATGGACAGCGGGGTAAGTCCCTTGTCCACTGTGACCACATCTCGGTGCATACCCACTTCCATTTTCAGAAAATATTCTCTGAGACTGCACACCTCGCGGTTGTGGGGGGTCTTAGCATTTAAAAAGCCTCGACCCCCGCACTAATATTTAGGATGTTAGTTTAGAAGTCAAGGTTTTTAAGTTATGGGTTCAGATTGTAGTTTGAGAATTATGACACTGGTTGCTATCATAGGCATCTTTTAAATTAACTTATTTTCTAGGAAAGACGGACCACTTATTGGTTGTCGAGTATTGGGCATACTCAATCAAATAGCGGGAGTTTATATGCGAATAAAACCTTCTTTTTTTTAAAGTGGTATTGTTATCCTGAAATATAAAACGAACAATGTTTTAATTTGTTTACATTATGGTATGTTGAGCTTCAGCTTGAAATTAGTCTGGAATCGAGTTCGGTGCAACATATTTTAGTCTGTTTGTAACAGTTTTCATCTTAACTAGTGGCAATTTTGTAATAAACTTAAGCCTTAAATAAATTAACCTAAAAAAACTAATACAGTTTTATTGGGTTTTGTTGTCCCGAGTCCTTTCCCCACTACTCGCGAATTTTGATATGTTTTATGTTAATAAATTAAACAAGTACGGAAAAATGTGCCTATTAGTTTTAAAAACAGTTAGTGTTGGACTAATTTGTAGACTCTGTCAATCAACATAGTTATTGTGTCCAAATTACGAATGCACACAACATCAATAATTGCCCAACACTTACAAATCCCTTTATTCCCAAACCATTAACAGGCTGTTACATAAACGGTATCGGCGAATCGGCGAGAAATAGTGCGGTACAACTTACGTTGTTAACCCTAGGTCGGGCGCAGCACTGAATTTATATTTAGTGATGTCAGCCCGCCGATACGCAATCCCGCGCTACCGTGCCCCGGCGAGATCCCGCGATAACCATCACGGGACTCCGATAATTTGTTGACGATCGGGAATTAATTTTATGTGTTTATTTTTTAATGAGTAGTGATGCGACACCCGCTGTCGGTGATTTGTAGGCAGTTTTAATGTTATGAATGTGCATGTTTTTATTTATGGTCAAAGTGCTGTTGAGTTTGTAATTGCGATTGGATATATTGATAATGTTATAGGAGTTTGTTTATTGGTTCTTTTAGTTATTGATTTGGTCTTTAGAGGGTGAGCATTTTGAAATGTTTTATGATAGAGGTATCAATTAAATGAGGTCACATTTTTTACTATCTTTTCATATCCGCAAAATAACGTGGATATGGAAAGATGAACGGATGGATAGATGATCGGTACGCTATCATAAAAAAAAATATTGAACGGATATGGAGGAAATTTCATTCAGAGACATTTTATAACCTAAATTATTGACAGGTACTTTTTAACTCAGTATGTCCTTCTCGTTGGTTAATTACCGAATGTCTGGCATACCTAAGCTAGTTTTTTAAAGTATGATGATCACATTGTTAGTTTTACTCGTCTCAAAATATTCCTTGAAAGTCCAAAAATCATCAGGAGGAATAATTTACAGCTAGTGCTTTAAATTTGTTCTCATAAACTAATTACGTATGCATGGTTTACAGCCTCCCAAGTTTCTGGTATATGTGATATCTAAACGTTGGCCACTTGACCCGCACAACCCATAAGGAAGCCGGGATTTACGGGGTTTATACAACACTGATACACACCTGTATACAGGATGGTATTTTTATTTCTTTATGTACACAAGAACAAGAAATAACATTTTGATAAAAGAGCACAAAGGCACTGCTTATTTCATTAAGAAATCAAGAAAGAATTTTAATACAGTTGCTCAAAAAGTGGCGTTTTGCAGGGACTTATACCTTTCGGGATATGGGCTATTACACACTGGTGCTTTTTTTTTACCTTTCCCGAACTCGTGCGTTCTCTTTATCAACTGTCAAATTAATGTCTATTAAAAAGAAAAACCTACCATGAAGTTTTTACTAAAGAGTTTTTGTGATTCATACAAATACGTATATTTCTAAAAAGAAGCTACTAATTTATTTCAATATCAGATTTAATGATTTAATTAAATGAGTTGGGTTAGGTTTCATTTCATTTCATCTCATTAAATTTCATTTTCATTTCATATCAATAAAAAAATCTAGTGAAGACTAAGCTGTATGCCATAGTTCCCTTTGCCTACCAAAATGGGTGAAGAAAAAAAAACTCTGCTTAATATATTCTACGGCTGGCGCCATTTTCCAGAAATGTTCTATTATTAAATTGCTTCATTTTTTCGCAACTGTATTAAAAATAGTCGTTTAGTACACGTGCGGAACCGTCATTGTAACTTGTTCCGACTGTCAACCCTCGCCCTCGTGTAAATCAATAGGAAATGCCGTTAGTGTGGCCCAGCTATATTATATTAGGAAACGTCATGAAAATCTTCGAATGGGCCCTCTCTATTGGGTGGAATGACATTTTTCTTTCATTTCGCTGTTTTTTTCAGTTACCCTTTGCGTTACAGGGCAGTGTTGTCTTTTTAAAACAGTCCCGCGACCCCGGTAGTGCGTCTCATGCACATTCGGGGAGACAAGTATCACGTGTTACCAGTACTTAACCTCAAAAATCAGTAATTGACTGAAAAATTCTGCACTACATAAAAACATCCTATGTCTACATACGTCCCACACACTAGGGTGTATTACCCACTAGTTGGTACCTCACTAGCTTAATGCCCCGAATTGGCCTAACCTATGTCTGTAATTGCAGAATATTATTTGAGTTATTATATTAATTGGTGATTATATGCAATGTTTGGTGTAAGTTAAAGTTCAAAGATTAATAATACATTTAAATTACAGATGATTTTATGTATTTTAGTTTACCTGAATGATGATATGGTTGGTAATGTCGATATTGAAAGTTAGGGAAAGAAAACGGGAATGGAAGGATCCGAAAAAAATTGAAATGATAACAGAAAATGGTAAAATGAAAAAAAAGGAAAGAATATTGACAAAAGTGCACAAAAAATACAAATAAACACAATGTAATGACATTAAAATTAATTTTGCTACAGTCACAATTGTAATTCAGTCATTACCATAAAGTACCAGCACAATAAATACATGCAAAAACTGTGTGTTTGTCCGTGCACCTGTGCTGATTAACGGGATGGCACTCGGACGACGCCTGGGCATTAAACAATGCGATATCGTAGAATTATAGCACCGCTGCGGTTAGCGACGACACATCAAGGTGGATGGTTGTATGCAGAAATGGGGCAGAATACCCAGGTACTCATAAGATATGCAATTTGTCGTTATTGCATCAGCTTGTTCTTTGTTGAACAAAGGTTGTTCTTCAATTTTTCCCATCTTACATGTGTTTTCCAGTTTACTTCTTTCATGGAGCAATGGAGGGAGCATGGAGCAATCACAAAGGAGCTTCCTTTATGGAAATTGACATCTGGCGTAGTTTGAGAAATTCTGTAACTCTGAATATTTTTTCGGAAAAGCCTTGTTATTGAGTAAATACAGACCTCTTGGTTCGAGGCAGTGTTGTATCATCATCAATATCATCATATCAGCCGTACGACGGCCACTCTTGAACATAGGCGTTCAGTGTTGTATGTAGTAGTTTATTAGTTCCCATGACTATCGGAGAGTAATATCCTAAAAAAGGAGAATATTAATGATTTTTGTATGAGAACATAAACAACAAGTTGTTCTTTTATGAAAATAATTAGAGAAGTCTTGCGTTATCGTCTTTTCTATCTGCACCTATAACACAGTATCCCAAGTTTCATCATCATCATCATATCAGCCATAAGACATCCACTGCTGAACATAGGCCTCCCCCATAGATTCCAATAGGACCGATTACAAGCGGCTCGTATTCAGCCTGTGGTCTTCAAAGATAGTCTATCATAAGTCGTCAATAACACACATTAGTCGAAAACTTTCGACTTGAATCACTGAGGTATTGTATCCCGAGTTTAGAATAATAAAAAAAAAATATGTCAAGAAAATACCATAACCACCATTCAAAAAAGTTTCCCACACCTACATCACCATCCACATGAAAGCAATGCCTATATTTTACTTGTCTCAGTGTAGCAGCATATCATCACGCTAAATAAAACGGAGCGGAGCGGACCACCCGGGTCGCGACACGCGCGTAAACCGCCCGATTTACGAGCGCATCGCCCTGTGAGACTGCCAGCCCGCTAGCTCACCAGCCAGCTAGCTAGCCTGCGCACGCGCTGCTCTTAGATAACCTGCAACGTATAAAAAATGTGAGGCTTAGAATGTGTGAAAACTGTGAAGAAAAAATGTACTGGGTTCTTGAGGTTATTTAAATATTTATGTGTTAATAATAAAAACATGTACGGATGTGAACAGTAAAAGAAGGCATTTATAGATCGAAGCAGTTCATCCTGGGTCGCGGGATTGTCTCATCAAGTAACCGTGGCCCTGGAACGTAAAGCGCTATTGAAGGATCATTGTTGGTTTTACTCAGTATAAGTTTGACTGACTACAACTATAAAAGGTTAACAAAGTTTTTACTTTAAGAAAGGTTTTCAGGATGGTTGGTTTGATTTTATGTTATAAGGCAAAGTAATGCTTAATATCCTGTAAGTAATAAAGCTCAAACCATAATTATCATGGAAAGTTTATGAGGAAATAAAAAGGACTCTTAATGGGAACACTAGACTGAACTGTAAAAATACAATATATGCCTTTATTGGATAAACTGGTTTTAACAACCGCTTTTTAATGTCAACAATATCTTTTTTTTTTAAACTAGATTTAGTCGGAAGCGGTAAAAATGTTAGCTTTCTTTATGAAATGAAATAGACCGTGAAACCATTAATTTATTTTATCTACTCTGAGGTCATTGAGAGCAAAATTAAGTAAAATACTAGCTATAAATGTCTTAGGAGATTTACAGCTTCCTTAAACGAATCCTTGCTACAATTGATTTTAAAATTACACCCATTGCCCAGTGGCGCCGTCCCCGAAACTTTTACGACTAAACAAATAAAACGTGTTACGAACTAAAAAATGGGTTCAAGAGGCAATCGTAAATAAAATACCCGCTCATCAATGTCTAGAAGTCACTCTAAATCGTTGTTCGAACAATAAAACTTGATTCATTCATATCATAAATAAACTGGACACTTTTAATACGGACCTATTTTGAACTATTACTGCGACGTAAAAGTAAAAAAAAAAACGAATTAAGTTCCGAACGGAATTCGGGTCGTAAAATCGTTGAAGTGTTGTATAAAGTGACAAGTGTGTGGTGACCACAATGCTAAGTTGTTATAGGATTTCTCGTAATCTTGTTTAATTTTAGTAGATTACGTTACTGAAGTAAATGATTGTGAAGAAGGCTAGAGAAATGCAACAACATAATAATAATAATTAAAGTACTCGTATTAATCAAATATTAAATTTATTGCTAAAGTATCTTTTTTCGTATACAATTAGGTAAAGTCAACATTTCAGTGAATAATAAATGTACAGTAGGTACACATACAGATACTCGTAGTATACATAAATTTACATATGTCTAATAGATTTTCAAAGTCAAATCAAAACAATACGAGTCAAATTTCTTACATATTACGTGTGAACTGTGTTTTTGAAGCAAGGTTCCGAGGAAAGAGAGAGAAACAGAGATTTATAAGAAATTTCTTCTGCATCGTGCATGCGTTTATAAACAATTTGAACACACAATAACAACCTTTACAGTAACTTGTTTACCACAACGAACACACAGTAACGGGACGAAAGACTGTCCCAAACACCTCCTCATCATGGTGTCACTACAATCTAAAGCTCGCAGTTCAATCAATAAATTGTTTAGTATTGTCCCCTTGATTCATGGCAACGGATCCGAATTTTATGCCGTCACATAAACTGTGTGTGGCCTCGGATTTACTGGTTATAATTACTGGCTCCCAGTACTGGTGATGGAGTTGATACTGATTAGATGATGTCAAAAGTGAGATTGATGAAGGAGACTTTCTATTATGAAGGATACTGTTCCTTATGTATGACTACGTTTCTGATGAGTTTCGTTGTCTGCTCTCACTAGAGGACACCAAACTAAAATAATAATTTAGAATAAATTGATAAATAATTCAGTTGCTTCACACAAATATTAATAGTACTATCATCTCATATCTGCTGTAAAAAAAATAATTCTGATGTTGGTCCTGAAGAGCAATAAGTGTTTCAGCTGGATAGTTTTGTTACATCCTGAATAATTAAGACCACATTTTCACTGATAAATGCAGAATTTAGTCTTCGCAGCAAATTGTTATGTCTATTCTGTTCTCGATTCTTTCCTCATTTCAGCCTATTGCACTCCACTGCTGGACATAGGCCTCTCCCAGGGAGCGCCACAGCGCACGATCCCCTGCTTTTTTAATCCAGCCACTGCCAGCCACCTTTTTCAGGTCATCGGTCCATCTTGCCGGGGGGCATCCGACCCTACGCTTACCTACACGCGGTCTCCATTCGAAAACCTTCCTACTACACTTAGATTCTTTAAGACGAGCCATTATAAACAATTTTAGATGTGAGCTTCCACGAAGGCTTTTTCCAACCAGGCCTTTTATCCAACACCTTTTGAAAACGCATAGTACGGTAAAAAGCCTATGCTTTTTACCGTACTATGCGAGCCTTCGTGGAAGCTCACATCTAAAATTGTTTAAAAAAAAAAAAAAAAAAAAAAAAATTGTCAGACTATTACTGACTAAACACCGTCCTGTTCCTTCTTTGCGTTCAAAGGCCGCGGTGCTTTTTTAAGACACAGCCAGAATCTTCCAGAGTCATCATCTAGTTTCTTTTTAACCTGAAACACAAAAAATCGGTATTTTAGAATGTAAAGAATCGAATGGTAAAATATTGAAACATTATCGGAGCTACATTCTATGTGATTGTGCTATATCGCTTAATAAGTTTTCAAATCGATACTAAATAAGTAGATCCAAATTCACGCTTTTGCAACAAACATTTTATCAACAATAAAGTCCCAATACCAATCAATCAGCATTACACTGATTTTAACAAATTGTCGTTTAGCACAATCGCTTGATAGATCGGTGCTACCGTTTACATTACTTATTCATAGACCTTATCACAAAGCACTAAGGTTCGATTTAAAGCTTAAATTGGTTGAATCGGAAGCTGGTGACATAACTATGATGGATATGGGTCTTGTTATAAAATTGTATGAAAGTTTATGGGAAGATAATAATTTGATGGGCGACCCTGGTGATTTAAAAATAATAAAAAGTTACTTGGAATTATAAAAAGGTTTTATATTTCATTAAATCTTTGCAACCCTGCGTTTTCGTCGTACAGGAAAGCTAGGAAGGCTAGGGACAGCAAAGAAATCGTCAAAGAGGAAGCGGGGCGTGGCGTGACGGTAGTGTGGCGTGTGCTTGGCGGGAGCAGTGCGTGTGTGACGACTAACTTATGTTTTTAATAGTACATAAGCACGCCACCACTGTTTGACAAAACCCTATGAATTTCTCCAGCATTGAACTGACATACAATAACTAAACACAAAAGCCCTTGGGTCAGGGGTATTTCTAATCTTTTCTATATTATTTTATTTAAACTGCAGAATCTAAAAGAAAAGCACTGAATATTAGTGTAGTATAATGCTTATGACCAAATGCAAGAACTGAGTCACCCTGCTCAAAATTCATCGCAAGTATTAGAAAGAATCGGAGTGCAGTTGTATTTATGAACGTCACTGTTATAATCGGTATTAACTTGTGTTTGTCATATAAATAACAAATAAATCTTTATAACTCAGTCAAGTCAGGCTATGTCACTTTAAGCTGGGGTGCTATGACAGGAAACCTCCACGTGCACCCGTGGACTGGAGTTCCCTCTCGGATACGTCCGGGGGGAAGACCAGTTTTTCGGGCCGGTGCACCCTGGGATGCGGGCAAAAACTCTTCCTTTGGCACTGTGTGCCTAAGGGGTCTCTTTGCCCGTATGCGAATAGCCTGTCGTGTGGACGCTCCAACGCGTGTCCCTCTGATTAGCAGAGGGCACAGCGGTGGAGCGGGCTTGCGGACGGTGAGTTATGGGTAGCTCGCCGTCCGACCAAGGACCAAGCCCGGGTCGGTGGCGCGTCGTGTTTCGCGCCAAATGCCTGCTGGGGTCGCGGGTTTTTTCTTAACCCAGGTTACCGTGGCCCCGGAACGTAAAGGGTATAGGAAGGAACACGGGTGGATTTTAGTCAGTAAGAGTCTGACAGTCCCTTCCGCCCCACCCAGGGCGGGAGAACTCATTTGATGATTTTACCACCTAAAAAAAAAAAAAAAAAAAAAAATGTCACTTTAAGCTGTATCACTTTCACTATTTTTAGAAAATATTTTATTTAGGTAGAAAATGTCGCCTTTTCTATTAAAGGTATTTTATGTATTTTTACATTATTGTAATGTTGACAGAAACCACAATAAAAATGGTTTTATTGATAAAGGCAGAACAAGCATCTTCTCTCCTAAAATATGGATGGTGTGAAAGTTTTTGTTTTGTGAGGAATAATTAATTTAAGTACTGTAATAAATCGTAGAAAGAATTTAATTTAATCTATAATAAAAATATATTCAAGTTATCAGACGCGTAAACACACAGCCGTTTTTCACAAGAAATTCTAAACTTTTCTACTTTAAGTATATTTTATTATTTTCAAACTCGTCTGAGCGACTTGATTCGGTCAGTATTTAAAACAAACAGCTAGAATCTATACAACGTGTAACGTTAATAGCGCAAAACGTCTCGCAAAAAAATAATTTTGCTTTTTCATACAAAATGAGAAGTTGATCGGACCCATCAGTATGAAAAATCATTTTTTTTTTGCGAATTTTCAAAAGTCTTAGAACAAACATTGTTCAGTAACATGAGCTGAGTTACCCCACGAGAGGTTTTGCGCTATTAACGTTACACGTTGTATAAGGTTTGTTCACACAACAAACTTTCACAGTACCGAGCCTTTTCCAGTTGACGGTGACTGTTCTTAATAAAAAGTAGTAAGAGTAAGACCAAGGTAAGGACCAAAAAGAAATATTGGTCGAATGATAACAATCCTGGATTAAGACTTACATGTGGTTTTTCGAACCCAACCAAGTATAATATTTATTTTGTCACCACTGCTTTCAAAACGGTGAAGGAAAACATCGTAAGGAAACCGTGATATATTACAACCAAAAAAACGAAGATTTGTGATAAAATATATTGGGCGACTCGCTGTCCGACCATGGACCATGCCCGGGTTGACGGCGCGTTGTGTTCCACGCACGCCTCAAAGAGCGTCAGCATAATGACGGGGTCCCTTTAGAGGGACAAAGCCTGCCGGGGTCACGGGACACACGTATACCGCGACTCCGGTACACAAAGAACTACTGAAGAACATCGTGGATTTTAGTCAGTACAAGTCGGACAGTCCCTCCCGTCCTGCCCTGGGTAGGAGAACTCATTTGATGTTTTTACCACGATAAAAAAAAACAAAACTATTCTGTACTGGGTACGCGTGATGATTTACAGCTGATGAGGGCTGTGTCCCAGCAATGGGAACATTAGCTACATGCAAATTACGCTTGATTTAAGAATGCTTATCATTTGCATCGCTAAGATTTCCCATGATTGTTTAACGACCTAACAAAAACCGTAAGATGAAACTAAAGCCAAGCCTATAAATTCATATATATTTCTTAAATCCAAAAATAAATAAATCAACTCCCCATCCATCTCATAAGTTAATATTATTCAAATGTAACCAAATCGATTCTTGGCGGCGCCAACAACCACACTGTGTATATAAAAAAAGCGTCTTTTCCTTTACGTTTGTGTGAAATTTTATGTCAATTTGTCGAATGCCATTGCGTGCGTGCTTTATGAATATTCAATATAGTCCGTTTGCCCAAAGCAAATGGGCATTGTAGTGCGGGGTGGACAGATTGTGTGAGCCGATGTGTGTGCGTTTTTATCTGAATATGCTGAGAGAGGCTTTCATAATCCTCAAAGACTATAACCGATTTTAAGGGCCTTGTTTTGATTGCATGATTAGCTCTGGAAGCCATTTAAACTAAGGGAACTATAATCTTTTTTTATCGTACAGCTCGACAAGGTCTTATAATTCTCGCCGACCCTGTTTCATACCAAACCACCAAAGAAAATCTTGCTAGATGATGCTGTAGGCTGCAGGTTCAGAGAAATGTCAGTCCTTTTGTTAGTGACAGCACTACCAAAGAGGGTCAGTTTTCTCTGAAGCCGACTGTACAAAAAGCAGATAATTTTCTTCTGCCTATTAGAAAACCAAGGTTCACTTTCTCATTAACTGTTCGAAGTAATAATATAAGTAGAATTAATACGTAATTGTCTTTTCACACATTGACAGTGATTATAAATTATGTGAAAAGCAAAATTATTTATTTGACGTAAATATGGAACCAAATTGATGAAAATAAAATGTTACTGCCACATTTCGCCATATTGGCATGCAAATATTGTTAAAACTTTAAACCTGAGTGAACACAATAATATTTCGTCACACAATAAATCTTCTCAATGATCGCTGATCAATACTCAAACATATCTATTTAAGAGTACATTTCTAAACAAACAGACATATATAACTGTTTAACATTGTTTTCTAACAAATACAAAAATACGTTTTTGTGGCGTTCATAATACAAGCGAGCTCTGTCGTGACCTATTGGCGTTTGTAACTCCGTTAACATGCAAACGGGATGTAAATCAGTTTATGTTCATTTAACTGTCTAAGAGAAAATCTTTTCTTGACATTATTTGTGTAGCAAGACTGGCGGTCAAGGGTCACCGCTTTTAGGTGACTTTGATGTTACACATTTATGTATGCGGTCAAAAAACTAGTTGCGAAAGAAAACTAAGCTCTGTCATCCTAAGATTAAAGTTTGTAGGTTTGGTTTTAAAGGGTAAAAGTTATGTTGGCGCAAGTGATGGGAAAAGTCACAATATCGATGGGTATTGTTCAATCGGTTACATTTTATCTATTTAACATACATTTATATACATAAATATGTCGGCATTTTTGTCGAGAAGCTTACAGAGTATCGTTGTTTCGATATCAGTGCATAAGTTTTGTTTTTTATTTGTTAAAAAGGAAAATTTGGAGAGTACGCTCATGTAAATGTAGGTAAGTTTTGATGCAAAGCGCACTAATTTACGTAGATAATATGCATTAGTTTGGTGACCTGTCACTTTGGGTATCAAAACAGTGTTTTTACGCATTCTTTTGAGATAAAAGTGACCACCTGGTAATCTTTTTCAGACAACATACAATTTATTTATCTAATGTAATCTATGGCTAGCTTCACAATTTATTTAGTGTCAAAAGTGATAAACCATGTTTGTATTACACTACTTAATACTGTAGTATTACACTACTTAATACTGTAACAAAGAAGTCGAATATGACAAAAATATCTTCTTCACCGGTAAGCTTAAAAGTAAAAAAAAAAAGGGACGGAATTCAACGGTAGAAACTAGAAATATTCTTGAAAGAAAATTTTATATCAGCAAATGCAGTGTTGAATTAACCGCCAAAACTCCTGAAAAAAAATTAGTGTCATAATTTTTTTTAAGTCTATATTGATTCATAGCAATAGACTGTGGCAAGTTGCAATGAATGAAAAGTTAGTTTTGTATCAGTTTTATTAAATAACAAATCTTTAATTTCAGAAATACTGCTCTATCCACTATCACGCTTCCTTAAAGGCTAAGCAGAGCCCATCAAATGCTTAAATATATCTCTTAAAGGCAAAAACATTATCGACCGCATATTGCACCACAGTGCATTGTATGCAAAATACTGGACGTGTTCATTTAGAGAAAAAAAAAATCCCTACGGAATCGCGTCTCTCGCATTCTGTTTTATATTATCTCAAAAACATAACACGAGCCTCAGACAAAATGTCGTTGCGTTTTTTTTGTCGCGCGACAAAAATACGGGTGCCAAAGTCACGGTTTACGTGTATCCGCTTTTGTTTTTTGTTTTTCGATGTTATATATAGGGTGGTTGGGAAATGATCGGGCGATTCCGTGGCCAGATGTGAAATGAAATACTTTGAATAGTAGCTTTTATTAAGACATTTTTTTATTTTTCTGTGGCTTCTGATTTAGCTAGGTAGAATCATGGGCAGAAGAAGGGGTGGATAAGACACGAAACTGAAGATGAAGAATTATTTTTTATTTATTCTAAAATAGTTTTACTGGACTTCAATCTAGCTCAAAGATGAGTCCTGAGAAGGAGCGAGCTTAACCAGATAAAAACTGGAACTGTTTTGGTAGAATCGTTTTTAACAACTTATTACTAACAATCGTGCCGGGGGCGCAAGACTGCCTCATCAGGTCACCATGGAACGTAAAGGGCAATTGAAGGATCGCCTTGGATTTTAGTCAGTACAAGTCTGACAGTGGGTAGGAGGATTCATTTGATGATTTTTACAACGATATTAAAACACTAACAACCGCGATTGTGGGTTAAACGAACAAACCTTAGAAGGACATAGGGTGTGGTCACCTTATTGTTAACACTATCGTTGTTTTATAAATAAAAGCTAGTTATGTAAAATAAATTCGCCAAAATAATATAAACCTATGCTAAAGTGTTATTTATAGTTAAGTTTAAAGTCAAAAGGGTGTGACTATAGAAGAATTCGCATTAATGTCACAGATATGTGACTCAGAGGATGGATACCAAAGTTTAGTAGGACAATGCCCAAAGATGTGTTTCAATCAATCGTACTAGATAGTTTGGTCCATGAAGATCTTATCTTCGTGTACTTTAGAGTGCGATCACTTTGGGAAAATTTCATGTTTTTTTTTTTGGTTTGTTAAAATCTTCAAATGATTATTTTTTTTTATTTAACGGTAGCTTCACGTTTGACCAATGTCTACATACGAACGACGGTGAAGCACACTTGCCTAGAAGTAACATATTCACTCCTGACTAGAAGACCCCCAGGTTATAGCTATCTTCTCTCGCTTTCTAGTCCTGAATGGAGCGGAAGGGATTGCCAGACTCTTACTGATTCCATACACTTCCAAAAAATAAATCTCCCACCAGAATCAGCATTCCAATTCTCGTCATCGGCATCAGTTGGTCGTGATGTAAAGTGAAATAATTAATTCATTTTAAAAATCAATTTTCTCCGTGTTATTATACTGATCTAACTATCTACTTTGTATCAGCTCATCACACTTTAATATCCCGATCCAATATCAATAAATAATCTTGCTCAAACACAAATCAGCTTAACATAGGCTTTCTAAAGAGACATCTAGCCCTAGAAAGTATAAATATCTTGACAGAATAGCCGCCCACTTGCCATCACTCAGTTTATGGGGTCATCCCACATAGTGTGATGACACTTTTACGATAATAGCCGGGCGTTTCCGGCTGATCGGGAAGACAGACGAGCGGGCAAGGTAGGTCCTGGACAAAAGCTTAGGTCAAATCTAAATACTAAATGTAACGACATTTGTGACGATAGTAAAGAACAGGGTCATCAATTTTGTGCAATTATATAGCAATTTTGTGTGGTGCTGTTTTAGTTAAAGAGAAACCTGACAACGTTTGTCAAGCAGTATTCCATTTTGTCCAAGATCTCTACCTTCAACAAAATAGCGAGGAATTTTACACTCATGTGACTAAGAGCGTGATCTAGATAAATGTTGATGGATGGAGAGGAAGAGGAAGG
Source organism: Agrotis clavis (assembly GCA_954870645.1). Taxonomy (NCBI): domain Eukaryota; kingdom Metazoa; phylum Arthropoda; class Insecta; order Lepidoptera; family Noctuidae; genus Agrotis; species Agrotis clavis. The sequence goes on along the minus strand of OX940931.1, from coordinate 23,850,051 downwards.
CCATAGAAAAGATGGATAGATTAAGTGAAGAATGATAAAAATGAAATAGTATAGACAGAAGCAGAAACTCTGTTGCTGGTTAAAAAAACTAAATAAAACTTAGGCAAAGCATTACATTGGTGCCTCAAGTACGTTATTGAAATGAATCGGATTTACTTAGAACGCATTTCAGAGACTCCATGCATCAAAGCCTACGGGAACTCTATGGATATTTACCCAAAGACCACACACCAACACAATCACCAACTACAACAGAATCACCGTCCAAACAACTCATTATCCCCGCCCGTCTACATCCCCATCACCATTAAACTACTTTCACAAGTGGCGCCATCTACATCTACACGAATTGAAACAACACTGTTTAGGTACCAAATAAAACCCAGCCTAGTGTTGTTTTAGTGCCTATCCCGTTGTTGTAATGTTAAATAGTCATTTATATACATTTTATTATGTGTTACGGAGCGATAAAGTTTAAATAACTAGTGTTTGCTTAGGGGACGTGCATATTGTACATGGCAGACTTGTCAGTATTTTTGTTGATGGAATGAAGACAACGTGTTGAAATTCGGGCCACTAGAAAAAAAAACAGTAACTGATAAGGTAAGTTAGATCGCTTGTACGGTAATGTGTTATAGCTACATGGTGAACAACCCAACCTTACGTAGACTGCGTTTTTGAAAATACCTTCATTGTGCGCGTAACTAAGGAGTGAAAGTCCCTGCCAGAGTCTTTATTTCCTGATAGCTACAAACTTGGTGTCTTTCAAGTCTAGAGTGAATATGTTACTTCTAAGCAAGCTTACCTCACCGTCGACCAAACTTTAACTTATCATCATCGGTCAAGATAGTCAAACGCGAGCCCATCGTAAATTACTAAATAAAAAACTCTGCTATCCCGCTTTTTTAGGTAATCAATCGTTTTTGATTGTTCCAATTCCTGTTATCGTGCAAATAAAAATTATCCGTACACAGATTAAATTTTTCTGTTGAGTTCCTCTACCATTATATTATTCTTTAACAACTGTACCAACTAATCATCATCATCATCATCACCATTATCTGCTTAACGCAGCTTTGTTGTGGTCGACTTTCGAATAAATCATAGCCTTTTCAGATAATTTAAATGTAAAGTGAAAACATAGAGTGCTGATTTTAATCTCAAAGAGATATAAAAAAAAAAACATTTGTGTGTAAAGATCAGAATATTTACGAATGACAAACTCGTATTTTTACGATATTTTCTTAAAGAAAACTATCCTCAATCAAGTCAGTACAGACAGCAATTGAAATGCTTAAAATTTTGCTGTATATTTCAGAAACCTTATAGTATCGTGTGACCGATATAGTTAGCAATCTTAGTAAAACAGTTCAGGTACGGTAGAACAACTCCTGTTCATTTCCTACTGACTTTACAGATTTCATATCAGGTGTGGGCGTTTGCGAGCGAAGGGATTGTATCAAATGAATGGTAACAAAACCTAAGGAAACTATCTTCGTCTAGATCTTGTTCAACTCTGATCACTAATAGTAGATACTAGACCACCTCCACAAAGATTGTGGAGGTGGTCTATATTTCTTGCAGTGATCGTCTTTTGTTTATTACTTGTATAAAATTATATATCCTGCATGCGTTGCATGGTACCGTAGAAACGGCATTTTTCGACGGAAGAAAAGCAAAAATGACAGAACGTAGAAAGAATTTTACTATTTTTAGTGTAGAAATAAAAATGTTTCTATTCTTTAATGTTGTACGTGTCGTGCTATATTCGTGCAAAAATCAGTTGAATTGGATAGAAATAACCATGAAATAACTTTGTCTATTCTTGCTAAAATAGAGATGGTCATGCTACGCTTGTTGGTTGTGCACACCGCTCATTTCTGTTACATTAATACTATGTTTTTAACTATATCCGTCAAGTTTCATTGCCTCAGAGATTTTCTGGTAGTGATGAAGCAGGTTTTTAGGAGTTGCAATGGCGGGAAAAATCGGACAGGCTTGCATTTAAAAAAATGCTGTTCATTGCAAAAAGTTAAATAATTTATTACAATATTGTTAATGATGATCTTTTGAAAACATACCTTAAACGGCTAACACAGTTGTAACTTAATGTATCATCCCAAAAATACATTTAACCTTGGGACCTAGTCATCACTTTGACACCATTGTAGATCATGGTCTTCATACAACCAGACTTACTTTTCAAGCAATTTACTAACCGCAACCTCTTAAAAATAACTCCAGTTTTTCTATAACCCATGACAACCTCCATAAAATAAAAAATAATGTGAAGAAATCTCGGTGTGTCTTCGTTTCGTCCAGTTTACGGCTGCTAAGAATATTACGACTATGTAAAATAACGTTTTACTGCGCACCGTAAGGAGGATGCGTGTGCGCATGCCATAGACTAGGTGAAGTTTGTAGAGGTGTATTGTTAGTGAGAGAATGAACTGCAATAACTCTTTCCTAATTTAAATATGATAGAAAATATAGAGACAAATTAAAAAATAAAATAAAAAACCCGATGGCCGCGGGACCATCTAAACAGGTAATATCGTTAAATGAGTCCTCTCACCCCGGGCAGGACGGGAAGGACTTACAGACTTGTACTGGCTAAAACCCACGGTGTCCACGCCACGGTTACCCGATAGTTCCGCGACCCCAGCATGCTTTGGCCCTTTATGGGGGCCCCGTCATATTGCTGATGGCTCTTTAAGGCGTGCGTGGAACACAACGCGCCATCGACCCGTGTAAGGTCCATGATCGGATAGCGAGTCGATGATTTTCTGGTCCACGCTTTCGGCCAACTTTTCCACTACTGAGGTGAGGATTTCCCGTTTTTGTGATGTAAATTAAACTGGAAGTTTGACGTTATTTTCTCGTTCGTACCGACACTAGACAGGCGCTTTTCATACAGGAGAAAGCAGCTTTAAAATATTTTTTTGAAATCGTCCAGCAGTTTTTGAGTTTATTACATGCACACGCACACACAAAAATACAAATCTATCCTTTTTATAATATTAGTGTAGATTTGCTGAACCCAAGAAATCTACAAACCCGGATGAAAAATTAACAAAATTGTCGAAAGCAAATCAAGTAAATGCCACATCTGAATAATTTACAGCCCTATTCTAAATATTATGTGAGCTTCAACGAGTGTAGTGCAACTCCGGTCAAAGTACATAGTTTAAAGAACAGAATAGTGGCAAAAACTGCACTAGGCTGTAAAGGTGTCCTTTGTATGTAGTCGGACAAACAATGGCGGGCATATAAAGTCCAGGAAATATTAGATCTTCTATATTGTCGTGTGTATTGAATGATTGCATTCCGAGTTTGATGGGTAGAGGCTAGTGAGTCAGCGGTGGACACAGTGTTTAAGATGACCGAATACATTTTGAATAGAAAAAGTACCGGTAAAAAGTATAGACTATATAAAGACATAATTAGCTAGTTTCTGTTTCGTTGATATCTCTTTCAGACACGTCCGTTGTCGTTGGTTAGTGTTTCTTGGAAAGCGTGAGATATGCATTAATTGTGGGGTTCAATAAGACCCCTTATTGAAGATTTTGAAGACATGGGAACGTCTGTGAATGCGCACAATCCTATTCAAGAAAACTTATTCAAATAAGGTCTGCCAAAAGATTGAGGAAAATCCCGCCGCTGAAACCTGCTCAACATGCGAAAATGTTTTTTTTTTTGTTAAACGTTCTCGATTTTGCCGATTTGGTACAAAGATAATGAAAAAAAAATGAAATCATGCCATCATCGAACCGCGTAAAAGGTTAAATCTGTAGTATATACTGATTGCAACTTATCTCCCCATTTCATGCTAAGAAGATATTAAAGCTACCCGCTTTCTTCAAAGCCCAACATCCTTTCGTCAGTAACAAATAGTTGTAGTCTGAATACTTCATGCTCGGCTCATGGTCTTGTAGTAATGAATTTAATTATATTTCAGGAAATAGATGCGTATCCCCAGTACTTCTAGAAGTGCAATAATTCACATCAGTTAAGAGTTGAAGGAAATCCAGAGCTATTGTTAGGACTCGGATAAGTAAAAATAATGTGATTGCTTTTGAAATGAGAGGCTGTGTTTCCCTCCAGTGTAGAGGAATAATATGAAGATTTAATAAATTTGAAAATCTATTATTGATTTCGATCGCATAGTATAGAAAAAAAAAAGGTTGCACTCCAGGAGTGCCGGTAGAAGTGAAAACTTTTTTGTTACTATGTTTTATTTTTAATTTGAATGACGTCTTACTCATTTTCGATCAGGGTCACGTGACCCTGACGGTCACGTGACCCTGACGGTCACGTGACCCTGACGCGAGTTTTAAATTTTTTACCCATTACAGAAAAAGTGTACAACGCCGCTAAAGAAGTTTTCACTTCAATAAAAATATCATTTCCTACGATCAAAAACTTTTTGAGGGTCTTTTGAAATATTTTTTTTACTCTACATGTATTAGACTTAGTCTAGACCAGTGGTTCTCAAACTTTTTTGAGGGTGGAACCCATAAAAACAAATTTTTGACGGAACCCCAAAATAAAACAAAAAGTTACGTGCATTATTTATTAACAGGGAATCACATTTGAATGAAAGTGTAGGTATACCATAATAAATGAAAAAAAAATCTAATGAGATGTGAGAAACTTTTTTTTTTATACGCCGTGACTTTTTAGTTGTCTTACAAAAGTGGTCCACTTAATGTAGGTATCCGACCTAAAATACCTCTAGGCAAGTTTTTTTTTTTCGTAATAATTTTTATTTTTAATAAATAGGTACGAGTACATTACAAATATCAAACACCCTGTTAAAATGTTTACGTATCAAGCTGTAGAGTATACCTAAATTTTATTATTAAATTTTTCTAATCTCATTAATACCTATTTTTTTATTATTTAATAAACGTGTTCTAGTCATTGAATACATGAACTGGGCTGCTTTTGTAAGACGACTAAAAAGTCACCGTGTATATCAGGCTTGATTGAAGAGAGTTGAATGCTTATATCAGATTTAGCATCCAGTCTATTGCGTTTCTCGCGGAGCCCCCAGAAAATCGTAGCACACTTTGAGTGTCTAGACATACACATATCACACCTGTAATCTCCGAAAGATTAGGTAGAAAAAACATCTCTTGTAAAAAAGAGCCCGCCTTCCTTTTCATATCAACCGTACACAGATTCAGATTCAGTGGTTGCTACTGACAATTTCCTATGAAGAATCCTAATAATACTTATCTCATCCTGGGAATCGCACCTTGACCTCGTACTTAGCAGTCTTGTTTGTGACTACTAGACCAGCAATGCAGAAATATATCCACAATATTGAAAGAGCACAAAATTTTCATGAAAATGTTTTTCAGTAGCTTTTTTCAATTTCTTGGCGAATCACATTTAGTTTTAGGATTAGAAGTGGCTTGAAAAGTTCAAACCACAGTTTGACACTTTCAAGACAATAGACAATCTCTATAAAGAACACAGATCATGTACTATCACAAAACAAAACCAATGCCAGGTCAATGAACCACAAGTGTCATTAATGATCAGTTCTCGCGGCCAACTAAAGCGGGGCGTTGGGCGACCCGTCACGCCTTTTAGCCGAGCCAAACACGCTCCACAAACATGTTGGACAAATGTTTGGCCAACGGCCGGTACAAATTTCTGTGTCGGAACTATCGCCTTGTGGGAATATCTTTGATGGATCGTACGTGCGTTGTTATCAGGTCAGAAAGTGATGGGATTAAGGTGGTATGGACATAAGTATGGAGGGGTATGGTGACAAAACGGAGGTATGTAGTACGGAAAACATGTGTGAGTGTTGTCGGCTAGATGTTTACATAGTGTGTTGAATTCTTTTACGAGTAGTATACGTGAATGCTGAATTATTGTGGACTCGTCTTTGACCAAAGCGCAAGATCTTTTGGTTTTGAGCTACCCTTAAGAGTTTTTATAAAAAATCTGCTTCGGATTTAATTAGTTAACTTTAATTGAGTTATTTTTATACCAGACATTCCATTTTACAGAGATACAGTTTATTAGGGTTAGTATTATACATGAAAATAAAAATAAGAAGGTGTTAGTAACTTGTTAGTAAAACATAACACGTAACAACATAACAAACTGATCATTACAACCATTATTTTCTATTTTTAAAGCATTACATTGAAGGACACTGATTAAATCCTGAATTTGAAATCAGAGACTCAATAATGACTGTCATTAAAGGAAGATCTGAACCGTATAGAATTATAAGAGAAAAAATTGAAGAGAGATGAAATGTGCGAATCAGTCGTCATGCTGACATGACATTATACCGTGAGAAAAAGTTTTCAAACTGTATTTCAACAAAAAGAGCAGAGAAAAAGATCAGATTATAATTGCTGTTCTACTATTGACATCGTGTTAGAAAAGTAAACACTCATCATAGGTCATTCACACGCGCTCGTTCTAACATCTCATCAATAGTCAGCCATTGAGACAGGCGCCACACAACAAACCATTTCATTACAAACTTAATGGCATAATGGGAACTCAATACATTGCAATTAATTTTCACTAACACGAAACCCTTTTAAAAACACCACAAACAAATACCAACTCTACATTTACTAAAACAGAGTTGAGTTTGAATTGGAAGTGTGTTTTAAAGATGGGTTTTTGAGCAGCCAAGGTAAATATACTACCGTGATACTTAATGCTGAGTCAATAGTTGATGTTTATTCAGAGCTACTGCTCTTAATGTGCGCTACCTTAACAGAATGGATTTGTTTTTTGATGTTATTGGCTTTGTAGACGGTCAAGTTGGCGGATCTTTGTCTGTTTATGAAGAGGGTTTCTATTTTGAGACGACTGAGATAGCGATCTGATTTTAGAAATCGTTATCTTGCCTTGATGAGCTGATTTCGGTACCTAAGTCTTTAGATTTGTAATACTACTGGCCTGTGTCCACTTCGTTGGTCGTGAAATGTTATCTACTATATTAAAATAAGTCGGGTTTTCCTTCCTGACGATATAACTCCAGAACGCACGAACCGATTTCCACGGTTTTGCATTCGTTGGAAAGGTCTCGGGCTCCGTGAGGTTTATAGAAACGGCGGTGGCGAAACGGAGTTCGCCGGGTTTGCTAGTAGTTTATAAAACATAGGGCGAGGAGGGTGAAAAATATTTTATGACCAGAGGCCTTACCACGAGCTCTTAACGCGATCCAGTTTAGGCTGTGGGAAAGAGATGGCGCTACACGACTTCTATAGCTCTGTCTCTTTCCCACGGCCTAAACTGGATCACGTTAAGAGCTCGTGGTAAGGCCTCTGTTTTCATGAACTGCCAAATAAAAAACCGATCTAGCCATGTCGAAGGAGCGCAACCACAAAAACCAGCGAAGCACGGGATTTTTAGAAGATTATAACGTTTTCTTCTTAGAAATTGCTTATGTGAAAGTCATTATCATCTTCTACCCTTATCCCAATTTACTAAAGGACGGCGCAACGCGTTTTCTTCTTCCATTCTCCCCCGTCAGACGTCACAAATATTAAATTGCTTGAAAGTAATTTGAAAATAATATATCTTATCTGAATTTCATTATATTTCATAATATCAACTAGAGGAATTCAAATGATTATATCCAATGAAAGCGAAGGATCCCGATGTAACAGTTGTTAGAATGTGAGTATATTGTCTACCTTTGCCATGTGGAAGAGTAACTTGCGTATAACAAACAGAAGAATACTTTATTTGCGAAATATCATCATCATCAGCTGGAAGACCTCCACTGCTGAACATAGGCCTCCCTCTTAGACCGCCACGCCGAACGACAATTCGCCATTTGCATCCATCGGTTGCCCGCGACCCTCACGATGTCGTCGGTCCACCTAGTGGGAGGCCTGCCTACACTGCGTTTTCCGGTCCGTGGTCGCCACTCGAGAACTTTTTTTCCCCATCGGTTGTCAGTTCTACGAGCGATGTGGCCTGCCCATTGCTACTTTAATTATTTTAATTTTAATTATTAGTAACTTTATTTTGAATTGTCTTTTTATTTTACTATGGACACTATTAACTTGCCACATTGTTCTCACATAATGTAACATCTGATGATGACTGATGTAACAAAAGTTTTGTAATAATTTTGGCGATTGAAAAAGAGTGTCCATGGAGTTTCTTGCTCATTCTTCTCCATAGAGATCTACGCTTTGGAATGAGCACCTACGGTACTTTCACAGTTTTTATGTCTTGTGACTGGGACTGTAGCACCATAACTATTTTTGTAATTGTTTTATTTTATGTCTTTTGACAATTCATAAGTGCCTGTAATTGGCCTAGTTGAAATAAACGTTTTGATTTTGATTTTAACTTGCAAAGAGGAATGCTCAAAAAAAACCCAGAGTCGATTAAACTAATTTATGAACAACAAAATAGACCTTAAGTCAGAGGACATAAATACGCTATTCGTTTCGCATAAAACCATAACCAAACAGGCCAGCAGCATATACAGGTTGAAATTTTTTCAACTGGGCGTGGAAGGCTATATCCGAAACTATGAGGAATATCAAAAAACGTTGAAAGGAGTCTCGAGCCCAATTTTAAAGAAAACTAGAACTGCATCATTGGATTTAGAAAAAACAATAATCCTGGCCAGGAATCGAACCCGCTAATTTTGGAAAAAAAACACACCCTGTATTATTACACCATTCGATAGGGTTACTAATAAGGATCAAATTCTGGGAAGTAATCATATACGGCAAACTTAAGGAAATAGCTGATTTGAAACATTATTTATATACATAGTTGACTTGAAACATTATAAAAAATCGTAACTTATCAGTTACAATTTTTTTTTACTTGGTGATGGTTTAATCGAAAACTATTATTGGATTTGGGTTATAGTATGTATACTCTACCTTGCCACACATAAGTCTTTTTAATCGATTCTGGGTTTTTGCTCCATATATTCTTGGGCATTCCTCTTTTATGAGCTATGTCGGAGACTCTGGTTCTTCACCAAATATTCATGTTCCGGATTTTATCCCGCAAAGAAACTCCGAGCATAGCTCTTTCCATTGCTCGTTGAGTGACTCTTAGTCTCTCTAAAAGGCCAGCAGTCAAAGACAAAATTGCGTTATATACTTTTTTATTATTATTTAATACTGTGTTCTTTCGTTCACTCGCTCCATCGTAGGCTTTGTCTCCGTCATTTTGACACAGACTAAAGTCAAGAGCAAACCAGAAGAAGCCTTCACTCTTTGAGGAGGTTCGGTTTGTATGCGTTCAGGAACATAAACGCAGGTGCTGTGCGCATCATAAATAAAATACTACTATGTCCATCATTCGAATTTCGCCCAGTTTTAAACATAATAAGCATGACACTATTCCACAAATCATTATCCTCAAATCGATACAAATGAAATCAATACATCGCTTTACCGATACGATACTAAATGAAAATCGATAACTTTCGCCGAGGGCACGCTTTGATAGAAGCGAACAAATATCAGCCGAGCCCAATATATATAATTTATAATGTTTATACGGAGTTATCTCGAGCTACGATCGCGGAGACGCCCGACTTCGTCCGATCGTCCGGCGAGCAACAGAGTAGTGTTTGAATCCAGAGGTTACAATTATTTGGTTTAAAGAAAGCATGGATATTTTGGCGCTTCACTAACATAGACAGGACAGCTATTTTTCACAAATGACTATCTTTTAACATAATAGACCTCATTTGTGAAGTTGTCTGTGGAAATTCTGTTGGAAAAGCAAGATGATGACGTTTGTTCTAATAGGCGTTGTGTCAACATTCTTGTTTGTTGAAAATAAAATAACGTTCTGATAATCACTATGGTATAAATAGTACACTAATCAGGAATGTTTATTCATGACTTTCAATCTATAAGTTTTCATAAATTGATACTAGTTTTTTCAATTCCTACTTTTACTTGCTTAATGTCGTGACGTCTGATTATAGAGGGGATGGGGGGGGGCACGCATTGGGCCGACACCAAGCAAATTAAGATGACGATGATGAGGGACAGGAAGATAATGGGGATGACTTTTAGCTACATAAAAATTCAACTAATGCTTAAAGTTGGTAAAGAACTCTGTGGTTTGATTTAAGAGGAGCTCGTGGCTAAATAAGTACAGCCGCACAGGCCGATCTTACGGGTTAAGCCGCGCTTGCCGAGGTTGGTCTGTGGATGGGTGACCATCTATCATAGCGAGTTTTCTCCGTGCCTCGGAAAGCACGTAAAGCCGTTGGTCCCGGCTGTCATTTGTAGATCTTCGACAGTCGTTACTGTTAGTCAGAAGCTCTAAAGTCTGACAACCAGTCTTACCATGGGGTATCGTATTACCCAGTTACTGGGTTGTGGAGGTCCGACAGGCAGTCGCTCCATGTAAAATACTGATATCCAGCTGAATCTGGTTTGACTGGAAGCCGACCCCAATATAGTTGGGAAAAGGCTAGGCAGATGATGATGGTTTGATTTAAACAAATATTTATTTTAGTCAGTACAAATCTGACAGTCCCTTCAGCTCCACCCAAGGTGGAAGGACTCATTGGATAATTTTACCACGTAAAAAAACCTATATTTTTAGTACAAAACCCATTCATCATTCGTTCAACACTACTCTGTACAAACTATAAAAGAAATAAAATCGTTACGTGTTACATATGACCTGGGCAGACCAAGTCAGGTTGTACAAATATATCTTTTATCGTACTTAAAGAAATTCATAATTAAATAAACTAATTTATGGGCCGGCCTGCCTCTTGGGCGTCTGCTGAACTAATGCATATTTTTTGATAATTATTGCGTCGTATTAAATTACAAGACATCGATATATTAATATTGTTTCGGGTATTACTTTTGTAGGTTTGTGAGTTTTTGGTTTTATTTGGTTTTCATTCACGTGAGAGATATGTGGGATGTAAAGTAGATGCTGGGGAGTTTGTTCCTCTATTTATTTTCTCGGTGATTTAAAATTATTCCAACATTTGGAGTTGTGAAGAGCACTGTTTTTGCTGAACTGGCTTCTGTAATTTTGACCTTCCAAAATGCTGTTTACTGCCTAGTTTGAATTACTAACTATCTCAATTTTATTATAATACCTTTATGTGGGATTTAAAGTTGTGCAGATTTCAGTATTATTCTTTATGATTAAACTTACTATTCTAAACACATTTTATTTTTCCTGCGAATTGATAAAGTGCCCTAAATTCCGAACTATTCCACTTTTTTTTAAAGACGTAGTTTTCAGTCCCGGTTAAAATATTGAGAACCACTTCCAAGCAAACCTACGATTACTAACTAGTGTCGAATTTAATCGCAATAATCTGCAAAGAAAAGTTGCGGAAGGCCTAGCTCCGGTTATTATTTATTAATTTTACATACTTACTGCCAATTCCATATGATATAGCACCCAGATCAAATGTCGTCTGTATTCATATGAGATATTGTATGAAAAACGGTGTTAACTTGACTTTTTAGTATTTATTTTATTCTTGTGGCGTTAATTAATTGGCGTAGGTATTGATTTTATTGCTACGAAGATAACAAGGGCCTTTTACTTTATTCTGGCGAGATATTTTTCATTAAATTTTCCGTGTTTTTCGAGTTACAAGTTGCATACGAGTCGACACTCGACAGGTGTGATTTTCAAGTTTCATCACTTCTTCTCTTTCAATGAAAATGCATCCCTAGTGTTTTGTTTTCTTTTACTTTTCAATTAGAACACAAAAAGAAAAAGACAAACAAAGCTACATTTTAGTATGAAAAATGTGTCAACCAATAAAAAGGAATGCAAGATTACATTCTTCTCAAGATATAAAGGTCAAGATAGTGATATGAAAATAAATTTAATTAACCCTAAAACGTCAAAAACGAAACGGTTCCGAGAACCTCGCGGACACCCGAATCGGATAAATTGAAACAATCGGTTATCGCGACGAATATAATGTTACATCCGTTCGAATGGATTCTCTCGATTGTAATCGATTCTCGAGCGTTGTCGTGTTATTATTATTGATATTCGTGTTAACACGATCTAAAATAATCGATATCTACGTGTACCGATCTGTGTGACGTGTCGGCCTGAACGGGAACTTTTTTTATCAATTCGTTTTTGGCTTTGTCTTTTGTTATTAGATGATTTGTGTTCTTGATAGTTTTTGTTTTTGGATTCAATGCCGATCTTTAAAGGATGGGGCAGCTGTTATTTACAATACGAAGTAGATTTTTCACCATTTTTAAATGTTTTAAAAGACGAATTGTAGGTAGGTACCCGCTTTTTTAACGGAATGATTAAATGAACCTAAAATACGAAAATTGCAATCGAAACTGTACAAAAGATCTTCAATAATAGAAGCCTGTTAATGTCATATGCCCCCGCCATCGAAGTCATATGACAAAAGAAAATATAAAACCTGACGCATTGCCAAGTATGAAGCAACCAATACGTGACACTGTATCTCTAAAAGTGTCCACTCCACAGTTCCATGTATTTCCAATAACACTGTAAAGCTTTTAAGGCCTTCCAGTATCTTCATTCACACAATATATCGTGTCTATAGAAAACCGTATCTATCGACTCCGACATGTCACTCCCATAGAATCATTCCCGTTCGATACAATCGCCATTTTCGATTTCTTTGACGGTTTAGTGTTTCCAATTTCAAAAGACCTTAAAAAGTCAAAGAAAATCGACCCCACACTTTCATACTCCTCAATGCAGACATTATTATTGTGTAATGGGTTATCCCGTTAGTTTTTAGACGTAGCTATTACTAAAGCATCGTATTGTCTTCCCTAGGAAACAATAATTTTCGAAATATAGTAACGTATCAAATACCTTTTCGAGTTAACATCGTTTAAAACGGAATTGACTTTACGATCCATCCTAGAGCCTTTATGCCTGTGCCCACCCGGCGCGGTTTGTTTCCAGTTGGTACGAAATAGAAATATGTCGATAAAGAAGTTATTAAAAAGATAATTTCTGACAGATTTTAGAAGCTCATAATGACAACTTTAGCTAAAAGATATACAGCAGTATTTTTTTGAGAAAATATAAAACAATGTGCAAATATTTTGACATTACTTACTTGTTAAAAGTCAATTGACTTAAATCAAGTTAGAAGCTTTGACAGCGAAGACGGGTTTTATATTTAGAAAAAGGAGGAGGGTTGGTTTGGTAGGAGACTAAGCCAACTGTAAAATGTCAACGCCGAGTCGTGGGCGGCGGTCAAGTAGCCCACCCCCGGGTCCACCCAGCGATCTCGGAGCGGTCTTTAGTGGCCGGGAAGGATTAAATACCCTCCAAAAGACTAACGTGGAAGGACGTGGGAACCCACCATGATTATATCCCAAGAAAACCACCTCATGATGCTAGGAAAGAGAAAGTGTGTTCTGTTGGACAACCCGGCTAACACCCGGCGCCACCCGGTACCCGGGCCGGCTGGTGTGAAATTGGCTACCGAAGCCCCCGATGAGATAGGTCACCAGGTCTCTGAAGGCAGGAATGTTACTGGTGAATACAAACACACGCGAAATAAAACCTCACTACGAGCACATCATCGTATTGGTACCTGGAACACCAACGGTATACTTCATCCAGGAAAACTGACCATTGTAGACAAGGAAAGAGAAAGTCATAATATCTCTATACTGGGCATCAGCGAAACCCACCTTCGTGGTCAAGGCCATTTTAACATCACAACTGGAAGTACCTTGTACTTTTCGGGGAAGGACGACTCAAGCAGGAACGGCGTTGGTATACTCTTACCAGCAGGTATGAACAAATTTGTCCTCGGATACAATCCCGTGTCTGATAGAATCATCAGTTTGAAGCTAAACACAAAACCATGCCTGCTTAACATTGTGCAAATCTACGCCCCTACAGCACAAGCTACTGATGAGGATATCAACGAATTCTATGGAAATCTCGAGAAGACACTTGATGCCATTCCAAGCCGTCAGATAACGATCATACTCGGCGACTGGAATGCAAAGGTTGGCAACCTTGAACCGGAACATACCATCAGAGACATTATTGGAAGATAATGGTCTAGGCACTACAAACGAGCGCGGTCAGAAACTTATAGAGTTTTGCGTCGGTAGAAAATTGAGCATCATGAATACGCACTTTAAGCACCACAATAGAAGCCTCTATACATGGAGATCTCCAGGCGACCGTTACAGAAATCAAATTGATTACGTAATAATAAACGTTCGCTGGAAATCCTCCATAAAAAACGTGAAGACTTTTCCTGGTGCCGACTGTGGTTCGGACCACATTCTTTTGGTCGCTTGTCTTTCCCTGCGCCTGAAAGCGATGAATAAACACTCCCGACCAACACCCAGAGCTTTGAACTCTACTGAGCGGGCACAGTTCCGAACCATGATCGAGGGCAGACTCTCTCAGAGCTCAACACCACCGGTAGCTGACGCCGATGCTCTTTGGAAAAGCTTGGAATTTAAAATCAAGGAGTCTCTGAGTGAGATTGTTTCGAAACGAGAGAAGGACCACAAGAGAACAGCTTGGATAACAGACCACACGTGGGAACTTATTAAACGTAGAAAAGAACTCAAAGTGAGAGGACTACAGAACGCCGACGTATTGAAGGAATACTCAAACATATGCAGAGTCATTAAAAACAATTGCCGCCTTGACAAGAATAACTTCATTACTAACATTTGTCGCGAAGTAGAAACTCATGCGTTGAAACAACAGACTTCAGATTTTTTTAAGAAAGTCCGCTTGCTGAGTAGGCAATTCAAACCTAAATCGTGGGTGATCGAAGATACAGATGGGAAACCGCTACACGATCTCGATAAAATTGCAGAAAGATGGCGCGGCTATTGTGAAGACCTGTATAAAACACCCAACACGTCGGACTTTTCGCGCGTGGACTGGTCCAACCTGGAACTGGAACCCAACATCCTGCGATCAGAGGTTGCAACAGCTATTACCTCACTGAAAGCTAAGAAAGCACCAGGTCCAGATCAAATCACAGCTGAAATGCTTGGGGCTCTGGGTGACAAAGGTTTTGACACCTTGCACAACATCTGCAACCACATCTGGCGGTACGGCGAGTGGCCAAAGGCTTGGACTCAGTCGATCATCCTTCCTCTACACAAAAAGGGATCGACCAAAAAATGCGATAACTATCGCACACTCGCCCTAATTTCTCATGCAAGCAAAATATTATTGCAAATCATCAATAACCGGATTCGTTACTACCTTGACTGGCAGATACCGCAAGAACAGGCTGGCTTTGTCAAGGGGAAAGGAACACGTGAGCAAATTCTGAATGTCAAGCAGATTGTAGAGAAGTGCTACGAATTTGACTTACCGGTTATAATCTGTTTTGTTGATTACAGTAAGGCTTTCGATTGTGTCAACTGGGACTGTCTATGGAGAGTGCTGTTAGAACTGGGTGTACCCCACCATTTAACTGCGCTGCTGCAGTCTCTTTATTATAACAGCCAGGGAATGGTGAGGGTTGGTGAGATCACATCTAAACCATTCAGTTTTGAGAAGGGCGTTCGACAAGGCTGCATTCTTTCACCCATTCTATTCAACATATACGGTGAATACATAATAAGGCGCACTTGTGATAGCTGGAATGGAGGAATCACCGTCGGCGGGCGCAAGATCTGTAATTTGCGCTATGCAGACGACACCACCTTATTTGCGGCAAGTGAAGCTGAGATGATCACCGTTTTGGATAGGATGGAGCGCATCAGCATAGAACTGGGGCTCTCGATAAACAGGTCCAAAACCAAGATCATGGTCATAGATCGTACAGGCAAGCTTGAGCTCACTGGGAAACTTGATTTGGAGGTAGTCGATAACTTTATATACCTGGGCTCAAGCATTAGTTGTAATGGCTCATGTGAACACGGAATACGAAGGAGAATTGGGATGGCAAAGGGGGCCATGGCACAGCTTCAGAAGATATGGAAGAACAAAAGCATCTCCCTGAAAACCAAGACCAATCTTGTGCGCACCCTGGTGTTCTCCATATTCTCGTACGGTGCTGAAACTTGGACCCTGAAGAAAGCTGATCGCAATCGTATCGATGCTTTCGAGATGTGGTGCTGGCGAAAGATGCTGGGGATCCCCTGGACAGCACATCGCACCAACGTGTCAATCCTACAAGAATTGAACATAAAGACAAGGCTCTCTACCATCTGCCTACGTAGGATCCTCGAATACTTTGGCCACATTGCCAGGAAGAATGACGATAACCTAGAAAGGTTATTAGTCACTGGCAAGGTGGAAGGCAAAAGGCCACGTGGTAGAAGCCCGACACGTTGGACTGACCAGATCCGCACCGCTCTTGACACAACGGTCCACGAAGCTCTGCACTCGGCGGCAGATCGGGACAGATGGCGTCGCGTGGTGCGCAACAAACTGCTGCAACAAGGAGGTGGTCACGACCCTCAGCATTGAGGAAACCGATCCGAGGAGGAGGAGATAGGCATGAAATTAGACAGTTCAATTAGCTCTTTTCACAGCGGAAAATAATTCATGTCATCTGTTTATGATTTACAGTCAAAAAAAAAAAAAAAATCAAAATCCTACACAATTCAGCTTTCAGACCAAAATTTTTATTTTTCGTTTCACGAATCTGAGACCAAGTGGGAATAACCCTCTGAAGACTCTTAAATTGAACATAACATGGACGATAAAACGATAATTATTGTATATACGACATATTTAGTTATTGCAAACATGATAGCCCCAATAAAATTATTAATCATTATTTAACTGTAAACTATCCGTAAGTGTTAATTGTCCGCCAGTCGCGGTTATAGGTTATAATGCCTTTTTGGAGACTATTAAGGGTTAACGCAGATAGAGCTGTAAATTGCTCGAGCAGTATCCGTCCGCAGTAAATGAAGCCTTTTTCTTTTAAGCTATTGACAAACAGACAGGCGCGGCGAACGCGAAGCGAAGCGAAGCGTTTTTGTTTGTAATGTATGGAATTGTTTGAAGCCAGTCACATGGACTATTGGATCGCTTTCGCTTTTTTATGTGACTGGATTCAAACAATTCCATACATTACAATTAATAAAAACGCTTCGGATCCCATTCGCTTCGCCTGTCTGTTTGACAATAGCTTTAAAGAAAAAGGACTAAAATTAAAAATGTAAGTTGCTAGATGTTTTTGATTTCTTTATAAGTACTGAAAATTAATTATTTAACTGAGACGTAACTATAAATACTGCTGGGTACATACCCAGCAGTAGAAGACATCTTCTGCTTATTGTGGAAGGCAGTGGATTATAAACACAACCTAAGATTATTCTCAAGCTCATACAAATCCCGGGACGACGGCGCGTCGTGTCCCACGCGCGCCTCAAAGAGCGTCAGCAAAATGACGGGGCCCCCTCTCAGAGGGCCAAAGCCTGCCGGGGTCGCGGGACTCATTTCCTTAACGTGACCCCGGAACATAAAGGGCTATCGAAGGACTCAATTTGATGATTTTACCACGATAAAAAAAAAACTCATACAAATGCTCTTCGATTTAAATTCTGGCAGAAAAGTACACCTATGTTGGGATCGTCTGTCTATCTACCCGCGTGCAGCTCAGGTGGCCTTCCATGACGTAAGTTACAGTGAGGAAACGAGACAGAGTTATACAAGTCGTCTAGCGCCACCTCGTTTCCTCACTGGAACTAATCTAGCTTTAAGATGTTAAATGGTAGCCCACAGTTCCCAAACTCACCTGCTATTCTGGCCTTCGACTAAAGGAGCTAAACGAGTTTTATAATGCAAAAAAGCGTAATATAATTCACTGCAATAAAAAATAAAAAAAAAACAGAAAATATATGATATTCTTCAGGATATAATTATGCTAGTAAAATAGTGTTTTGAAAACATAGTACAACAAATTTTACTCGATAAAAAAAATCGTGAACTTATCTCTAAAAATTTATTTTAACGAATAAAAACCATACTAAAATACATGCGATCAATCTGGTTTTTACCGACTTCAAAAAAAAGGAGGTTATCAATTCGACCCGTATGTATGTAATATTATCAGAACTGCCCAGTTTTCGTATATGTTAGTCTATATCAGCGTCTGAACAAATGTACCAAATTTCATAAGTGTATATATGTATGTATGTATGTACGGGTATGTATGTATGTATGTTTTTATGTTTGTGCACGCATATCTCCGGAACTACAAGTCCGATTTAAGTAATTCTTTTTTTGTTGTACTAGGTATTGTTCAACTTAGGGTACACTGCAAGTTTCATCAAAATCGGTTCAGTAGTTTTAGAGATATGGATTTTTTGTTGTGACGGATTACAAGATTAGTGCACATCATGTAAGAAAACTTTGTATTTTACAAGAATTTGGGTTGAATATTTAATAAATAAACTAAAAAGGGTAAAATAAAAACTTTTTTTTAAAAAAGTACCGACTTTAAAAACAAATACAAAAAAGTTTAAAATAACCTTTCTTTCGGAAGTCGGTGGCAATAGTCAATGAAATAAAAATCAAAGCCACCGACTTCCGAAAGAAAGGTTATTTTAAACTTTTTTGTATTTGTTTTTGAAGTCGGTACTTTTTTTAAAAAAGTTTTTTGACAAATAATTTAACAGGCAAAGTGTTAGCATAATAGTGTTTTATTTTTTTACTCTAATCAATAGATTTTTTGTAAATCGCAAAAAACCACTCATTTCGCACTATTCGGCCCGCAGTCACTGACGTAACAACAACTTTGTAGTGCAAGCTATTTAGAACTTTATTCTAACAGTATTTCAAACAAAGTTTGAACCACCACAAAGAGAGTTGCTAATTTAGCTCATGTCGTCGCCTTATACCTCTTGGCCTCTCTTGGAAAGATTAATACTTCGACTTTCGGGCTTCTGACTATTTGTAACAACTATTAGATCTACTAACGACAGCCGGGACCTACAACTTGATGAGCTTTACTTCTTCTTCTACGCGTGTCGATGGCAAATATTTATTTTGTGTCATGTCATATAATATTACGTTTGGCTCAAAATTCAGCTACGCGAACTCCGCTACGCTGAGTGCTCTACAATAAAGTGCATAAATAAATTCCCGTGTATCTTCGAGGACGCGCGAGCATTTTTTGTCAGGTTCAAGTATTTGTGCACTTTATTTTAATAATTTTAAAGTTTATTTTCAAGTGCGTTAATAAAATCCTCTCCGCTGCGCTCCGTTCTGTCTGCGCTGACCCTTAGATAGAGAATAGAGCATTCTCGAGCATTTTGCAGCTCAGTCTGCGCTGACCCTAATACGCCTTTACCGATTTAAGGCGATTTCCACATAGAATTTCATATTTTCCTAAACAGGTTGTAATTTCAAGTGTTTGTCTATGGTCAAAGGTTAAAATAATAAATGAGGTTTACGTTTTCTCTTAACGTTGTCTTTGGGCTCTTAATTGCCGTTAGAGGGTTAATGAGAGATTTCAGTGTCTTTGTGTTCTCTATTATTCCAAATCGGGATTATTATGGTCGTTTAACGATGATTTAATCTGGGTAGTTAGGCTTTATCATATTTAATTATACTTTTATATTATAAACAATATGACTATGTTACAGTTGAAAGGAATCATCGAACAATGGATACATAACGGGGAGCTTTAAAAAAAAAAAAAACTAAGCATGGAAAGATAGTTATTAATTAATTTATCCTCCAAAAAAAAGTTTGTATTTTTTTTTACTTGTATTTATATTTACTCAACTTTTCAAGGATTATATTACAGTCGTGATATTTTGTCCAGATATAATTATTGTATTTCTTGACAAAAGAACAAATACTTAAACTCTAAAGAAATAATGCAACATCAAAATACACAATGTGCAAATTGCCCATCTCAGAATAACCGAGCATTAAGGTTTTAAGATAGATAACTTTCCCGTTTCATCGGTGAAGTATGTGGGTTCGATTCCCAGCGGTGTCAAAGGTGGGTGTGCGTAAAAATGGTTGGTCGATAGCGACGACACCTGCGCGGGCGCTGCGTGCGTGCGGTCGAGCGGGACTGGCTTATGTGTAACTGAGGCAAAGATATAACTTTGTTTCCGATTTCTAAAATTTATGAAAAATATAAATTATAACACACTCTAGCTAGATTCAATCCAACGGATGAAATTTTCATAGATTGATTGAGAAAAAAAAATGTAAATGAAGATTTGTGAAAAAGTGGTCTTGTAGCGCGAAAAAAATCAGTCTAATAATAACAAAATTATATTTTGTCAGTTTTGTTGAAAAAGTTATTTTCTGCAACTTTTTTTAATTATTGTATGCAGACACGTTTTGTAGAGATTGACAAAGAGAAAAAAATCTATTTACACTGTACTACAATAAAACAGTTCAATTATTTTTCAGATAAAAATAAAAAATATATATCAGCTTGTAAATGCTATTTATCACAAACTTTTTTTGATGTGTGTACAAACGAGGAACTATAATTATAATTTAATTTATCAAAAAGTCAAAGTTCCAGTTTACGTCACCAAAACCGGGAAAAGTGATAATAGGGTTTCACAGTGATGTAAAGATGTACTAAATACTCTTCCTGCTTCACTCTCACATCCTATCATTCCAAAGTGTAAAGGTTGAGTCGCGTATGTCCCACGATAAATGCCGTCGGTCAGCAGCGGCGCGCGCGCAATGCATCACGGCGCATAACAAATGTCGCCCTTATGCTGAACATTCGCGCGACGACACGTTAGCAAGTGACTGATGATGTTGGGAACTGGTTGGCGTGTGGGGTGATCCTAATGTTGGGCTGTGGATTGTGTGAGGTTTTTTGTTTTTGGAAGGTGCTTTGATTTGTATTTCGGGACTCTTGTGTAACGTAATGGGTTATTGAAGGAACACCATGGTGTTTAGTCAGTACGAGTCTGACAGTCCCTTCCGCTCCACTAAGGGAGGGGGAATCATTTGATGATTTTAGCAAGATAATAACTTACTAAAAAAAGTTTTTGTAAAAAATTCGTTTCCGAATAAATTCTTAATAATTTAAAAATATGAAGTTAAAAGACTCTAGTCTTTTAACTTCATATTTTTAAATTATTAAGAATTCTAACTGTTGTCCTCATGTTACACTGCAGGGTTTGTATGTCAGGTTGCGGGACATACGTATACCGCGACTCCGGCACATAAAGGGCTACCAAAGGACACCGTGGATTTTAGTCAGTACGAGTCTGACAGTCCCTCCCGCCCTGCCCGGGGTGGGAGGACTCATTTGATGATTTTGCCACGTAAAAATAAAAAAAAGGGTTTGTATGTCAAATCGTCTTTGCTAATAAAAGTAAAGTTATCATGGGAATGCAAATTAGGAGAGTTTTCCCATGGATTTCACAAGTCTGTAATGACTTCAAAAACTGTTTCTAAACTAGTTTCAATTTCTAGTTTCTTTCAAGTTTTCAATTTCTAGTTTCATGCTGATGCAGGATGTAGTCCCACGCTGCATTCTACATCAGCATGCAGCCTGGATTTTTGTCGGAATAAAACTAGAAATTTATGGTTTAAGTCATTGAACTCACAGATTGTGGACTGCAATTTGCTGAATCCAATGACAAAGCACATCAAACAAATATATCCAAACACAAAGTCCCAAGGCAATATCTCCAATAAGCAATACATTCATGAGTAATGGCACATTAACATAATAAGCCGAAGGGCGTATGTCAGTACTGTGGCTTGATGTGATTGTTTGTCAATATGAATCATACCGTGAACTGCTCGCGCGTGAAAGGTAAGATCTTTATGTAAAGGTGGGTTTACGCTAAGGAGCCGAGCACGAGCTGAGCACAAGCCGGACGCGGTGTCAAGTGTGTGGACGTACAACGAGTCTATAACACTCACTCTCCAATTTTTTTTGATCTTGCTGAAATTACCAAATATAGTAGCACGGGACTCTCTCAGACTCGTACTGACTAAAATCCACGTTGTTCCTTTAATAGCTGTTTACGTTCCAGGGTCACAATTACTTGATAAGACAGTCCTGCAACCTCGAGACTCTGCTTGAACGCCTTCATGTTCGTCAGTAACCGACAACAGACGGAGCGTAGCCGAGCAAGAACCGAATGCTCGAAGCGCGCTCGTTCGACTCTCGTATGTCGGTAACGAATTTGTGCTCGGTTCGTGTTACGTTCGTGCTCGGCTCCTAAGCGTAGACCCACCTTAAATAAGACAGGCATTACCCTTGATCTCGTAAACTTACTAGTGGGTGGATATAGTAATTAATTCTCTTGTTACTCTATGATTGTTTTGATGGTGTAGAGGTATTGAGCAAGACTAACGACGATGAGTTTGTACCTACTGTGGAAAAAAAGAAAATACACTAGTATTTTTATGCCTGATTGGTGACCAACAATGTCATTGGAAAGCGGTCACCGTAGCCTATGAAGCTGCAATACCAGAGGCAAGGACTGCGTGTTGCCGACCCTGTAAATAAACCTCACAGCGGGCAGGCAAACGAAGTCGCGGGCAGGGGCTAGTATCAATCATATATAATCTACAAGTCATCATATGCCTAGCCTTTTTCCAAATATATTGGGGTCGGCTTCCATTCGAACCAGATGCAGCTGAATATCAGTATTTTACATGAAGCGACTACCTATCGGACCTCCACAACCCAGTAACTGGGTAATACGATACCCCTTGGTAAGACTGGTTGTCAGACTTTTAGTATCTTATTGTTCATCAAATCATATTTTAGCGGTAATACTAACCTAAGCTAAGAACACATGCCTACACACTCACTAGGCGCTTAGTTACTAGCTGGTGGGTCGATATGGAAGCGTTACTCACTGTTGCGGTTAGAACAAAGGCGTCTGCGGAGTAGACAGGACAATCACTTTCATTTGTTTAAGGCGCTGTGATTGGTAAAGGGATTCCCTTGGTTATTGTTGTAGTTGAATGTCGCTTGTGATGGATGGTATGGGCAGTTTGTGTGTATTGCATAGGTATGATATATTATACGTTTGGAAATATGCCATAAAAGTTTCGTTATTGTGGTTGTAAAGATGTTTTCTTATAGTCTAAACAAAGATCCAACCCAATAATTATGCGAATTCATTTTGTATTGCATTTTTTAAATTCTGTTTCGTTCAAAATTGCATTCATTTTATCAATGAAGTCCTTAATTAATATTATTTTCCTCATTAATAAAGTTATTTCGGATATAGATACTTCAAATAATATACATAAAAGCGACTCTATTGCTTTATTTCCCCCAGATCAGCATGTAGCTCAGGAATTTCAAATGTCATCCGTTCCGTATAATTTAGTTTGACGAAAAAATTAAAAAAGGATCATGATTTTGTTTGATCTGTCGCGATCAAAATATTGCGTCTATTTACAAGGTTTTTGAAC
Organism: Agrotis clavis; assembly: GCA_954870645.1. Lineage (NCBI taxonomy): Eukaryota > Metazoa > Arthropoda > Insecta > Lepidoptera > Noctuidae > Agrotis > Agrotis clavis. Next base: position 23,826,690 of record OX940931.1, on the reverse strand, counting down.
GAAAGATTGATTTAAACCACCATTTTGAATGATGACTGACATCGATCTTAAGTACACAAAAAAGACTACAGTTTAAGAAAATTAAATAGTAAGTATTCAATCGTTCATTATTTTTAATTAGAATCGAATCCAATTTCAAATATTATAAGAAACTGTTTCTTGTAGAATGCATAATTTTTTTATTTCAGTAAAATATGAAATGATTCAGAAGTAGGTATATCTAATACTATCAATATTTATTTTCAGACAAACCTCAAAGATATTTTTTTAAATGTATTACACAACAAAACGTTTTAATCTATTACAGATCTAACGTTTAGCGAAGGCTTAATAACAATGATTTGACGCGTAGGTAGGCTTAAAATTATGTGTTTCAATGAGTTTGGTGGCTCACTTGCGAAACTGATGTGTCTAGAAAAATATTGATAGTTCCATGGCGAGTGGAAGAAAATCATTACTTTTATTTATTTTGACAATGTGTGGTTTGAACTCATTAGTTGTCATTTGTAGTCAACTTTGATAGTGATGTTACACACTTTTCTTTTCAAGTCTAACAGCCAATTTTATCATGGAGTATCGTATTAACAAATTAATGGGTTGTGGAGGTCATATCATATGGAGAGGAGAGCCGATGAGAGAATGAGTCAACCCAAACATAGTCAGGAAATGGCTGGGCAGATGATTAAAGCCATTGCCAAACAGACAGGCGTGACGAACGCGAAGCGAGGCGTTTTTCTTTGTAATGAATGCAATTGTTTGAATCCAGTCACATAGAAAAGCGAAAGCGATCCGATAGTCTGTGTGACGGGCTTCAAACAATTGCGTACATTACAAACAAAAACGCCTCGCTTCGCGTTCGTCACGCCTGTCTGTTTGACAATAGCTTAAGAGCTAAAATTGATTAACCTTCTAATTACTTCATCTATTAGACAGTTGTTTAACTATGATGAGGAATATTTAGTCGAAACTAACCTCAAAATAACTTGTGCAATATTATTAGTAAAAATTTTGAGCAATTAAGTGCCCAGTCAATTTACTAAGCAAAAGATGCCATGCGTGTGGCCTTAATTTCTAAATCTGATTTCAATTTGCAAATCAATTCTCAAAACTGGCATAGAGCTATTAAGTAATTAAGAAAAAACAATAATGGTCTCGAAATTAACATATTTCTTTATCGATTACTCTTTCTAATAGGTCCTAATTCCCATGATCTATGGGAAAAAATTGGCGAAACGATATCGATTATAAAAGCAAATACGGACAGAACCATTCCACATTCCTGAGACAAATTCACGGATATTAAAAAATTAATAAATTAATTATCTTAAAAAATCTACAACAATTTGTACGTTTACCATAATTTTATAATAAAATATTATCATTTAGTTTAGTGCCAACACATTAGGGTTTTCCAATTCCTCGCTTCGCCCATCTGTATGTAGATTTATCGGTGATCTGGGAGCGCGTGCGCATCCGTGATTGACAGCACAATGTGTCACATGCAAATTCACCAGAGGGCGCGACCGCGCTGCACACTTTTGCCTGCACGTAATGTGTACGCTAGGATGGGTTTTGCGAAACTAAAGTTAACGCAAATGTGAGTTATTTAAATTTATAGTTTTTGTGGTTTTATGTGTAAAGTTGAATGCGTTTGTAAGTGATTGTTTTTGTACGTGTAATCCGAAGGTAGTGGTTTTTGTTTGAATTTTAACGGCAATTTTTTTTAATTCTTCATTTTTACTTATTTTTTGTCAAATACTCAAAAGAATAATCATTATTTTATTTCAAGCTTGTTGTTTGATGATCGTAAAAACTCAACAAACTGCATTTTCTCAGAGGTATGACGAAATTAAGAGTGTGTTAACATAAAGTGTGTTAAAAACACACGCATTCTTAACACACCGAAAAATGAGCTCAACAAAGAAGCCATAAAAATATTTCTTACCTTTTATTTTCATTGAAAACACCATTTAAAGTGATGTTTGCTCTCGTAAACGCAAAGTGCATTGGCTCCCGGTTAACGCAAATATTGGACCGATCGCAAATTAGAATAATACGTATATTTCTGCCCACCTACCATTGTTTGTGGTTATCTTATGTTTGCTTTTGAGTACGTGGTGATGAGCAGAGATCAGATTTTGCGGTAAATTCCCAGAAAGAACAGATGAAATTAAGAATTCTCACGAATAGCAAATGTGATTATAGGTAAACAAAGTTTTGAACCATATGTTATTTTGAGACTACGTTTTATTCCATGACATCTTTGTGGGATCAGTGGGATATAAAAAAACTTTGTCAAAAAACTTATCAATACATCGACAATAAATCATTAGAAATTAATGAGATAGAAAATCTGTCTCCATTTTTGTTTGTATATCTTAACTCCTAAACCAAGTATCCTGAATTTTGAAAGAAAGTTTGGAAGCTGAGATTTACATGACCAGTATAATATAATTATAATACGATTAACGTTATGTAAAAATCATAACATGGAATATTCTATTACATTACTCAAGCCATTGAAAAGATTTATAAGACATAATAATTTGATTAATTATTGATTCTGCTGAGACATTTTTGGATCCCCTAGGGAAAAACAGGTGGCTTACCACGAACCCAGTTTACGCTGTGGGAAAGAGATGGCGCTAGACGACTTGTATAGCTCTGTCTCTTTCCCACAGCCTAAACTGGATCGCGTTAAGAGCTCGTGGTAAGGCCCCAGGTCTTTTTACATGGTTGGTGCAGTGGCTCAGCGATCGCCTGCTGCGCTGCTTGTCACGGGTTCGATCCCCGCACGGAACAAATGTTACACCTAAAAGTAGTTCTTTCGGGTCTGGGTGTTGTATGTGAGTTTCTATGTTTGTAAACGTATCCACGACACAGGAGATATTCCTACAGTGGGGCGTTTAAAAAAATGTATATATTTAGAGACATTATTCCCGGTTTATTAAACAGATCCATAACCTTTCATGAATATCCAATTTAATTCCCAGCCTGTCGATATCCACCCACCTTCAACCTGCGAAACACTTTCACACCTCATCCATCAGCTCCACGACAACCAGAGGTGTCAGCTCGATATAACGATGCACCCATTACCGTCCACCTGCCACTTCATGCGCACTGCCGATCTCTAACCCACCACAGTAATAGGCGAGGTTCTGTAGCATTATTGTTTACTAGCTAATTTCCGCAGCTTCACTTGTGTCTTTTTTTTTTTAAATCATCAATTGAGTCCCATCCAGGGCAGGGCAGGAGGGACTGTCAAACTCGTACTGGGGATCCCTTCTATTCGCATAATGTTCTTTGTCCTAATATACTTCGGCATAACGATTTTGGCACAATTTGTTTAGGCATAATAATACTTCGGCATAATTTTTTTAGGCATACATCTTACATTCGCATAATCATCTTAAAGACTAATTTGTTTCGGCATAAATTTGATTCGCATAACGTTAGTAGGCCTAATGACTATTAGCATAACGTTAGTAGGCCTAATGACTATTAGCATAACGTTAATAGGCCTAATGACTATTAGCATAACGTTAGTACCTACGCCTAATGACTATTAGCATAATAATATTTAGGCATACAATTAATACTTTCTAAATTAATACGTTTCTGTAACAATTAAATAATATGTTAATTAAAAATTGAATATGATGTGCAACAAAAGTTAGTGACAGAACCGAATTGCTGCAAAACCGACTCCACGTAGTCTTGTTTGTCCTACCCCTAGAGTGTAATTTAAAATAGCGTAGGCGCGTAGGGGCGAGGGGGCCCGCGGGCTGAGGAGCAGGCGGCTGCGAGCGAACCGCCGCGGCTGAGGCTGGCCGGCGAAGCCGGCCAACAAGCCGAAGCTGCGGTGGTGAGCGAAAGCCGTCTGCGACGATTAGCACGCGAGGGGCCGCCGGAGGCCCGCAGCGCCGGAGCCGTGACACAAAACCTTGCCTGCTGCATGTTGCAAGCTCGCTTGAATGCTGCATGCTGCATGCTTGCTTGTTTGCTGCATGCTTGCTTGCATGCTTGCTTGTTTGCATGCTTGCTTGCTTGCATGCTGTATGCCTTTATAAGTAATGTTTTAATATCATTATGCGTAAATAAATTTATGCTTTAGGATATTATGCTTAAAAAAGTTATGCTTTAGAACTTTATGCTTAATAAATTTATGCTTTAGAATATTATGCTTAATCATTATTATGGATAGGGAACCCTCGTACTGACTTAAATCCACGGTCTCCTTCAATAGCCCTTTACGTTCCGGGGTCACGGTAGCTCGATAGTCCCGCGACCCCAGTGTGTCAACGACAACTACGGGGCCCCCTTAGAGGACCAAATCCTCTAAGGGGGCCCCGTCGTTGTGTGTATGTAATTGTCCTGCGAGATTGTATAACAGGGTTTAAAAGTATCCTAATGGGATGATTGAATACTGTGTGCCACATTTCATCCAAATTCAGGTGAATAACAAATATCCACACATTTCCATAAAAAATCGCATCTACCTTTTTTTGGTGTTTCATCGTATAAGTCCTAGCCCTAGGTAATTACGCGACTCGCGTGTTTTTATTTTCACACCATTGACTTTTTTTTTCGATTCGTTAATCTACAAGTTGCAAACTATTTTAATTAAAGCGATTTTAATTCCCATTTTGGGCAAAGAGATATTGTTACTTATTTTTAAACGATATTGCGTTTAAAAAATAAGTAACAACATCTCTTTGTAACAATAAGTAACAATTCGCATGCGACGTGCATCGTAAAGATGATTTTTGAGGAAAGAAAAATTCAGTTGCAAGTGAGATTCGAACCCGCGTCTTCTGGATAAGTATTCCAGATACCTTACCAAGTAAGTCATCGCAACTCACACTTGCAAGCTGAAATTCTCTATTCCTCGTTTGAACGTTTTTCGGTTTTTTAAAGAGATATTGGCAGCAATGGAGTGTCAATTTGTGATATCTGGCAATAGACACGCCCGCCCCCTATTTGAATTTAACTGGCGGAATGTAGGTGAACTATTCAATACACCTCTGCCTCACCCTTCAGGAATTACAGGGTTGATGTTACGCTGTCAATTTACGCACACTGCCGATCTCTAACCCGGCACGGTAATAGGCGAGGTTCCGTAGCATTTATATTATTTACCGTTTGCCGTATTGGACTACTATTGATTTTGTAAAGGTGATTATGTTGCGAAAGTGGTAGTATTTGGATCCACTTTCATAATATGGATTTGGTGAGAAATCGGTTTAATTCTGCTACATAGTGCAAAAAGAATATCAATAAAGAATTATTGGATGCTGGTAAAACTGAACTTGCCAGTTGGATTTTTTAAGGACTATTTCGAGCATCTGTAAAAAAAAACAGAAAAGTGAAGCGGATAACATTTTTTCATGTAAAAATAAATAGAATTTATGAACAGTAAAAATTAACTAATGTTTTTTTTTCACGCGGTTGTATTTTATCAAATGAGTCCTCCTGCCCAGGACAAAACTGTCAGACTCGTTCATATTAAAATTCACGATATTCCTTCAATAATCCTTTACGTTCCGGGGTCAAGTTTTCCAAATAAGAGAGTCAGTAAGGCGTGCACAAACCTTGTCCACGTTTAAAAATCTGGTAAAGAAGCACCACTTATCTCCTTAAAAATGACTGTGGATAAAATGTTTCTTTGTTTTATGTTTGTTATTTTTATATTTGTACTAGTGTTTGCCCGCGGCTTCGCTTGCGTTCATTTAGAATTTGAGAAACAATACGGATCGTGTAAGTGGCGCCATCTGGAATATGAACGTAATTGTTTTCTCGCCAACAGCTCTCTTCTGTTATTCGGGATGAAAGATACCCTATATCCGTGTTTATACTCCTGACAACGTATTATGCTAAATTTTGGAACGATCGATTCAGTAGGTAGTAATGCGTGAAAAGGTAAAAAAACATACTTGCATTTTTATTATTAGTTTAGATCAATAATGTTATACCTAGGTACATAGTTTGCATAGGAAACATCCTTATTTGAGCGACATTAATTTCAAAGATCCGTGTTTATCAAACATTAGACCATAATTTTTGGTCGAATTACAGTATCGCTGCAAATTGAACGTACGATAGCATTGCTCTTCTCCCTTTAGCATACCGCGTGATACCTAAAAAATAACTAATTATTAGACTCGATGAGTACAACTTGTCGTCGTTTCAAACAGAATCTATGCACTGGTTTGAGCACCAATTCAAAACATAAATAAACACAAAATAATAGAAACACTGATTGTTTTCGAATATTTCAAATTCCTACACCTCGAAACAGTTACAGTTTAAAAAACTTTTTAAAAAAAAGGGAACCGACTTCAAAACCAAACCCAAAAAAACGATAAAATAACTTTTCTTTCGGAAGTCGGTGGCTTTGATTTTTTTTTCTATTTCATTGAGTTATGGCCACCGACTTCCGAAAGAAAAGTTATTTTATCGTTTTTTTGGGTTTGGTTTTGAAGTCGGTTCCCTTTTTTTTAAAAAGTTTTTTATTTTTCCCTTTTTAGTTGCGATATTCAACAAAAATCTTCATAAAATCGGCTTCTTTGAAAATCTACAATCCTATTAAGCAACAAAAACGGATCTATGCGAGCAACTTCACGAGATATCCATTATTGTTATATACTCAAACCTTCCCCAGAATGTAACAAACACTTTTCTAAAAACTGCATCAAAATCGGTTCAGCCAAACGCGAGATAATCGCGGACAAACATGCAATCGTCCCTGAAAATCTACGATCCAGGTAAGCAAAACGGATCCACGCGGGCAACGTCACGGGATATCTATTAGTGTTATGTACTAAAACCTTCTCCAGAATGTAACAAACACTTTCCTGAAAACTGCATCAAAATCGGTTCAGCCAAACGCGAGATAATCGCGGACAAACATGCAATCTTCCCTGAAAATCTACGATCCAAGTAAGCAAAACGGATCCACGCGGGCAACGTCACGGGATATCTATTAGTGTTATATACTTAAACCTTCTCCAGAATGTAGAGAACACTTTCCTGAAAACTGCATCAAAATCCGTTCAGCCAAACGCGAGATAATCGCGGACAAACATACATACATACATACATACATACATACATACATACATACATACATACATACAGGTCGAACTGAGAACCTACTTTTTTTTTGAAGTCGGTTAAAAATGAAACACTAAAGCTATTGTCAAACAGAGAGGCGTGCCGAAAGCGAAGCGAAGCGTTTTCATTTGTAATGTATGGAATTGTTTGAATCCAGTCACATAGAAACGCGAAAGTGATGCGATAGCGTTAGCGATCCGAAGGCGTCGGCGATATTACAACTCAGCGAGGCGTGGCGAAGGCGTTTGCGAAGCGTTGCCGAACTATTAGTAATGGCTGGCTTTGTATGCACGACGTCAAACATAGAGCGATTCCGAAGCGAAGCGTTAGCGAGGCGTTTCCGAGGCGAATCCGAGACTTGACAGTGCCACATTGACACTGTCATGCCTATTTAAAAAACTAATATTATTTACAAATTAGCTGTTCTGTATTGTGAATAGTGATAGAAATGTGGAATAATCGAGGACGTGCATCATATCTTGACCGAGGATGAGTGGAGCGAACGCTTCTGGTGAAATCTGTTTGGTCATCACGCTGGATATTGACGACAAGCTCAGGATGCGCACGGAATTTACTTTCACTGGTGCTGTGTAAAGCTACTGCGTAGAGAACAACATAGCCCGGGAGTGATGCTGAGGGAGCTGTGTGGTGGAGGCGGCACGCGCCACAGCTTGCTGTGTCCGCGGTGGTCAGGCCCAACATACTGACCAAAACACCTCTCACTAGAACAATCCGTGTAATGAACGAAGATCATGAGCGGTTGTATTTTCATGCGGCTTGAGTGAATTACGCGTACAAGTTCTTTTAAATGAAGTTATATAATATGTAAGAAATCTATAAATACATTTTGTTGTTGTAATTTGTATTTTTATGTTGTTATGTGACACATAACTACCGGTCTGGTACAGCAGCAGGCAACAGTGCTGCGCAATAATAACACCTTTACAGAATATAATATAAATTATGAGGATCAGTACCTAGTACCACGGTATTCGTTTGCTATCCTCTTTAAAAAAAAACTAACGTACGTAATAGGGGCACCATGTAAAAACCAAACAACATAATTATTATTTCAATTATTTTATTTTGATAATATGATCTATAACAACAACTTCAAAAATTCTGCTCTTTAACATTTCGATGATGGTGTAACACATTACCATACAGAACACATAATCATTACCTACATTTTTTTACAGAATACGCACGAATGAACAGTATTTTCAATCACATGATTATGTTATTAGCATTATTGTTTCCAAAATAGGCCTGAAATTGATAAATTTATTACATTGAAATCATGCTTCAGCAGTCAATTGATTAATTCAAAGACATTGTGACACAAAGTCTTGGCATTCAAAATATCATCATTTTATTTTAATCCTCCTTTTGATGTGGTACTGTTCTCATCTTCAACAAAACGGCGGCTGGGCTAATGCAAATTAAAGATACTTGGTACCTCCTCAATAAAAATATTAGATACATAAGTATTGTTTTCCTCATGTAAACCAATCCAGTTTTCGAATAATCCGTTAACCGTATCTTGAGAACTGTTATAGTCTAAAGACAGTCACAAATGTGTGTTTGGTCAACACTCAGATCAAAGAAAAAGTTAAGGTTAATGAATATTATTTACAAAACTAAATTTCTTATCGGCTACTGTGGCAATTTGGAGAACTAAGTATGTGCACACACACAACAGCTGCACATTTTCTTGTTGCATATTTATAGATCATTACTTTACGCAGTCTATGAGCAAACAAACACGGAAAAACATGAAATCAATAAATAAATAAACAATCTATATCAATAGACGTCAATCTGTGACAAGTTTACGGTATCACTCTTTTTTTAAATATTTTTTTTGTCATGACTTCAAGGCCTTTACGCCAAAGGGTGTGGCACAATGATATTAAAGCCACAGACCACATAGAAATACTACGTATGTCAAAACCGCATGTTTATTTTTAAAGGAGATGAGTCCTCCCATCCAGGGCATGGCACGAGGGACTGTCAGATTTGTACTGACCAAAATCTACGGTGTCCTTTACCTTCCGGGGTCACGGTAGCTCGTAAGTCCCGCGACCCGGCAGGCTTTGGCCCTCTATGGCTAAGTCTAGAGAGCCAAAGCCTGCCGGGGTCGCGGCCCGTCATTATGCTGACACTCTTTGAGGCGCTCACAAAGGGGTTTACAAACTAGGGCCTTTGGTGTGTGGCGGTATTTGTGTCGACACCGTTGCGCTATCTTATATGCAAGCACAGCGGGCTGTGCTGTCGCATTTGCTGTGGTTGCTGGGACCCTCAAAAGGCGTAAAATATACAGCATTTATACCACTTCAACTGCATTTTTGACAGTGGTAACCAGTGATGACATCAGCTGGCGTTTTAGTTGACCGGGCAAAAGCCAGCCGATGCCAATTGGGTAATATTGTAGGTTGATTTGCTGGCGTCTGTACCACGCGAAGAAAACTTGAAAAAACTGAGTCGATTTCATCGATTAGCGCACCTTATCTAATAAAAAGAATTCAAATAGTTTTCTCTATGTTTCTCAATAAATTATCGATGTTTTACAAGAAAGAAAATGAAGAAAAAGAAAAATCTGGCAACACAAAAAACGTGCACGCTTCGGTCTCGCTTTCCCGTATTTGCTCTGTTTGACGTCGTTCATATAAATCCAGCTAATACAACTGTCACGCCTCGCTTCGCGGGCACGCCTTTCTGTTTAACGTGGTCTCTGACGACTACAGTTTCGGCGCGATATCGCTTCATATTTCCATACATGACGTAACAAAAACGCTCCGCTTCGCCTTCGGATCGCTATATATTCGGTACTGGCTTCATACAAAACGTCGGTTCGCTGCACCCAGTTTGACGTCTCCTTTCGCTTCGCATTCGCCTCGGAATCGGATCGGAATCGGATCGCCTCGCTTTCGCCTGCCTGTTTGACAAAGGCTAAAAAGTGATAAAGAAAATTGCAGGATTTGATCCTGAGACCCCTTGCACGAAAGTCAAGCAGGTTACCAACCAGACTGGCTAGTACGCTGACAGTAGTTTTCAAATAGCGGTTCTTATACAAATGTCAACAATGACTGAAAATCAACATATTATAACATTGCTAATCCCCCAAGGAGAATAGCGTAATTATACATATCCTATTAATTGAAGAGCAGTTTAAGGAATATTTGAGAAAAAATTGAATAAATAATATCCAGTGGTTTAGCTTCCAACTCCAAACAAACATTTCAGAACAACAAAATTCAAAATTGCTTATCTCCCAGGGAAAATAGCGTAATAATACATAGCCTATTAACAGAAGCATATTACATATTAGAAACATTTGAGGAAAATTTGATCGACAACTTTACAGTAGTTTAGGAGATAGATCAAATCAAAAAAACATAAAAAATTTCGAAAAAAAAAAAAGTTGATTTGACATCAGAATCGATCCCTTATCTCGAAAAAAATACAAAAAGAAAAAAATATTCAATGTACAGGAATGACAGCTCTACGATTTTATTATCTGTAAAGATTTATTATATGTACATATTATATATATTTATAATGTTTGTATATATGTATGTATTTTGTGTGTAAATAGTACACCACAGACTACCTACAGTATTGTTTCTCCCTTTTCTTCAAATCCATCCAAAGGTTGTCTTGAAAAAATCGCTTTTAGCGATAAGACCGCCCATTGTGTCACCCTATGTATAAGATACTCTGTACCAATAATTTGTAAGGTGTGCATAATAAAGTGTATTTCTATTCTATTCTTTTCAATTCTCACGACCCCGGCAGGCTTTGGCTATCTGTGGGGGCCTCGTCACATTGCTGACAGCTCTTTGGGACGCGATTAATACGGACTTAGTTACAATCACTTCGATTTCTAAATAAACTCTAATCAAAAACAACTAAATCAAAATATACCGTCCCAAAACAGGTAAGCCCGGGCTCCACCACTATATTTAAAGGATATGACATATCTAATAACGCATGTTTGTGCTGCTCGTACAAATAGACCGACAGACAGTAGTCAAGTGTCCTTATCTGCGCGGGCGCACTCTACTCGCTGCGATTTAGCTCTCGTGAACTTTACACGCGCCCGGGTTGGGTTGCGTGCGATATGGCGGGGTGGGAGGAGTCTTGATACTTGGTTGATTGTAAAATCTATGAAGTGAATAAAATTAATAAATTAATTGAAATACATTGACTTCATACTTTTTCGATCAATCAATTTTATCACACCTTTAATCATATTATAACTTTTATTTTTATAAAGTTTGAGTAAATGGATATTTGCCACTCAATCATGCTAAAATAGCTGAACGGATCTGGATGAAATTTGGAACAGAGATAGATAATCGGGAATAACACACAGGTGACGCTTAGATTTTATCTCAGAATAACGTTCCTGTGGGATGATTTTTGACCAGCACACACTTCACACAGAATCATGAAAACTTCTTTAAACTGCAACAATTTTTATTTTGGTATCCGTGTTTCATAAACCTGAACGCTTTTCAAGCGAAATCACTTTACAATTGTCAAAACTGCTAGGTCGTAGTACAGCTATCAAAGAGTAGACGTCGCTGGGTGTTTGCGGTGTGAATGGAGCGCGACTCCTGCGCAGACCGGGTTCAACAGCACATGCGCAAACAACACTGCGTCAGCGCCAGTGAAAGTGCACGGATTTATGACATTTATTGTATAACTACCTATTATTAATATTCTTAATACAGAGATTATAGAGAGCAGTGGTGGCCCAGTGGTATAGGTCCCGACTTACGAATTGTAGGTCGTGGGTTCGAACCCCGCCAGGCGCATTACTTTGTGTAATTTATGTCATCAGCACTGCTCTCAAAACGGGGAAGGAAAACATCGTGAGGAAACCGGCATGTCCTAGAACCAAAAATTCAAAGACATATGTGTAACATCTACCAACCCGCACTGGGTCCACGTGGTGGATTATGGCCCACTCCCTCTCACAGAGAGGATGCCTGTGTCCCAGCAGTGGGAACATTATAGGCTGATGATGGATATTAATATTCAATAGATAGTTAAACTCTGAAACTTTAAGAAAACCAGACATTTAAAATTTGGTTTGTTAAAGATGTGTAAGGTTATGAAAATGGAGAAAGGAAACCACAGTTATTGTGGAAATATCAGGCATTTTCATAATTATGTAACATTTATTTTTTTAAATGATTACTTACACACATTTATTTTTTTAAATTATTATTTACATATTAAAAAGGTAAATGATAATTATACATTCTACAATTGATTCCTCGCCCCATTAAGCCTTTTCTAAAATTGACTGCGGAAATTGTAATACGGGACATTGTTTCACATTGAACTTCTCATTAATTAGCATTTCCTAAATCTTGAAGAGTACTAGGTATAAATAAGAACTCTTACAAACGTCTAGTCTACCTATCAAAAGAAAAAGAAACTTGCAAGGATCAGAGTGATACATTACTGTTTTATATTTTTTATACCCTACACTAGGAATAATTCCTGTGTCGTGGAGGCTTCTGCGAAAATTTAACCTCACGAACGTGTAGATCACACAAATATCTGTTCCGTATGGAAATCGAACCCGTACGTAGCGCAGTAGACAATGATGAAGTCTTTGCGCCAACAATGCCATCAAAGCATTCGAACATATTTAGCAGAATACACAAACCTTATAATAATTTCTGTGCAAAAGTGAATGACAATTTGCTAACGAAGGCTATTGCTACACTGACACGCATCAAAATTATGAACTGACATTATTTAAGGGCTTGTACATAATGCTGAATCGCAACACAGAAAACTATGTCACAGATTACAGATATCGGCAAGGCGCCTCCCTTCCATGATTCAGAAAAAAGAAATGGCTTCAAGAAATGCGTCATCATCATCATCAGCCTATAATGTTCTCACAACTGGGAAACAGGCCTCGTCTCTGCAAGAGGTATTGGGACAGAATCCACCACTCGGGCCAAGAGAGGGTTGCTAAATGTCACACATCTTCGAATTTTTGACTCTAGTATATGTCGGCTTCCTCACGTTATTTTCTATTTTCGTTTATAAAACAGTGATGAAATAAATTACACAAGCACGTGTTTTGATTCATACCACCGGACCACTGTGTATGAGCCTTAAGTGCTAAAGAATGAGCACAAATATGTCCTTAAATAATAAAATTCTGCTATAACGACCACCTCCAGTCATATTGCAGACAGGTCTTCAAAACAAATCAATATAACATCTTAACCTTTTCAAAGCAAGTACCAATGTGTGTACGTTCACTAATTCATTGAGGAACCTTGAACGTATGTGAGACAATGGCAATTCACTCCTCCGGAATCGAACCCACGACCTGTGTGAGTGCGGTGAGTGTGGACTTGGGACTTTTGGAAACATGTATGTGAGAAATTGTTTTGATGATTTACAAGTCAAGCGACATTCGTCGTAGGAAATGGGCAATAGCGATTACGTGACAATTTTATTAAATTCATGAACTTCTGCCTAGCTTTCTCACATTTACTTTGGCGTCGTTTTCCAATCTTCCCAGTTTCAGTAGAATTCTAGTAGGTACTTAAATCCATATAAAGTTCTAGTACCTCTATTGCCGAATAAACAAAGTTGTATCATAGTACTAGTAGGTACTTATTTAACAAGAAAATAATATTAATTTTCCAGACCGTTTTTGACCAAGGCCTCCAATATGATTGGTGATTAGCCAGGAGATGTTATAGTGCACAATGGTGTGCGCAGACACATGTGCACATTATGCACTCTCTGTTCCATATCTCTCCTAGTTCGATGGGACGGCAATACGATACAACCAGAGAGAGATCAGGCAAATGACCAACGACCATTTTTCTAAATTCGGTCGGCAACTTAGGTTTTCAATTGGAAATACAATGTCTTTTTTACTAGCTCAAGAATTAAATAAACATAATCAACATAATACGAGTATTGCACTTGTTTAAAATGTTGTCTTTTGCTCGATGTATAAAAGCGCAAGGCCAATCCAATATACATTTTGTGAAATTACAACAGTATGAAAATGTTTGTTTATTTAATTTTTACCACCAATTTAATTGTTACCTATCGTAAAACATAGTTACTATCGTGGAGTTTAATTCAATAGTTAATGATTCTGAAGAATTTCGCTCATTAATTTTAATAAGTTTGACTGACATAAAAGCTTTAGTTGATCGTAATATTGTATACAAAACAATTAATATTAATTAATATGCTAGCTAACTGACCTCTAAACAGCAACAATGTTACTAACACACTGGGTTAAACTACATACCTACACTTTCAGTTAATTTTAAAACTTTCTACATTTACCACTTTGGAGAATAGAAGATGATTATTCCTATCTTTATCACCATCATCATTATCTGTCTGCCTTTTCCCAACCATGTTGAGGTCGAGGACACGGTGGAGCATACGGTGCAGGACTGCCCCTCTTGGGCAGAGCACCGCCGTGTCCTCACGGAGGCGATAGGCAGAGACCTCTCGCGCCCGGCATTGGTCGAGGCCATGCTGCTGGGCGAGACGGAGTGGGAAGTGGTCGCCTCCTTCTGCGAAGCTGTAATGTTCGCGAAGGAGGAGGCTTGCCGCGAGAGGGAGAAGACAGCGTCCTCCCTCCGCCAAAACCACAGTGGTAGACGCCCACGGCGTCGGACGTCGGCAGACGATCTCCGGCCACCGTAGGCGCGGGCATGCGGACAGCGAGTAAAGGGCAACTCGCTGTCCGACCATGGACCATGCCCGGGTCGACGGTGCGTCGTGTTCCACGCGCGCCTCAAAGAGCGTCAGCAAAATGACGGGGCTCCCTCGCAGATGGCCAAAGCCTGCCGGGGTCGCGGGACTTAGGTATTCGTGACCCCGGAACATAAAGGGCTATTGAAGAACACCGTGGATTTTAGTCAGTACAAGTCTGACAGTCCCTCCCGCCCTGCCCGGGGTGGGAGGACTCATTTGATGATTTTACCACGCTAAAAAAAAACCATGTTGAGGTTGGTTTCCAGTTCAACCAGATGCAGCATAATATCAGTATTTTACATGGAGTGACTGCCAATCTGACCTCCACCTAGTAATGGGGTAATATGATACTTCTTAATAAGACTGGTTCGGCCTTTCGACTTTTTTTTTTAAGTTAGAAAAATAACTGCCAAATAAATAGAATTGAATTTATGAACCCCTATTTTTATTAAAACAATAATAGTGATTCCGTTGCCATACAACGCCATTGTCTCTTGGTCACATTAGAAGCTGGCAGCGTTGCGATGGAATTTTTCAATGTTAGTAATAGTTTAGTTTATTTTATTTTACTAATGTATAATTATTACGTGGTTAATTTAGAAGACTTACAAAAAAAGTTTTTAAATACAAGTATCCAATACTTCCTGAAGAAACTGTCTCATATCCGCACTACTTTTATTCATTTTATTAATGAATTAGGGCCTACCAATCGGGTGATCGCATCAATCGCAACTGAGTCACCGTGTCATCGTTACACAACACACCCACGGATGCGCACGAGTTTAGTAACCGAGGTTGATCGCAGAGTGTGAGTCACACTGGAGGCTGGGCTCGAGGGAAAAGTGTTTCAGGGTTGATTTTCAGATGTTTTTGAAAGCTGTTAAAGAGCTGACGTCTTACCACAAGAAAGATAAACATCTGTTGAAAACTTGTCTAATAAACTGTCAACGTCGAAACGACATTTCACTTTGGGTCGTTTTGCAGTTAGGTACACTTTTCAAGACAAGAGATTATCAGATATTTAACTTTTTGTGGTAAGGCGACTAGAGTTCGACATATTGGTAGCAAATGATGATTATTCTTCGGTGTAAGTTCTTTTGTAACTTTTAGAAAAGTTCTTGTATTTTGCAACCATGGATAAGAACGAAAACGTCAATGAACTCCATCTGACAAAATAAATATAGGTGTATGAAAATTACATTTGGGTTTTTTTTTTACGTGGCTAAATTATCAAATGAGTCCTCCCCCGGGCAGGGCGGGAGGGACTGTCAGACTTGTACTGACTAAAATCCACGGTGTCCTTCGGTAGCTCCTTGTGTGCCGGAGTCGCGGTATACGTATGTCCCGCAACCCCGGCAGGACTGTGGCCCTCTATAGGGGGGCCCCGTCATTATGCTGACGCTCCTGGAGGCGTGCGTGGAACACAACGCGCCGTCGACCCGGGCATGGTCCATGGTCGGACAGCAAGTTGCCCTTTTGCCCGCGCCTACAGTGGCCGGAGATCGTCCCGCGACATCCGTCGCCGTGGGCGTCTACTACTGCGTCTGGGGCGGAGGGAGGACGGTATCGTCTCTCTCAAGCGGCCCGCCTCCTCCTTCGCGAGCATGACTGCTTCGCAGAAGGAGGCGACCGCCTCCCACTCCATCTCGCCCCGCAGCATGGCCGCGACCAATGCCGGGCGCGAGAGGTCTCCGCCTAACGCCGCCGTGAGGACACGGCGGTGCTCCGCCCAAGCAGGGCAGTCCTGCACCGTGTGCTCCACCGTGTCTCGTGATTACATTTGGGATTAATATTTATTTCAAATTAGTTTACATTTACATTTATTTTCTTGTTCAAGTTATTGTTATAATATGATAATTGTTTTTATAACGTCGACGTCGTAACGTTTTCGTGACGTCTGGTACATAGTAGTTTTCTTCTGTTGGTGCAAAGAAGTTTACGTTACAGTTGTAGCTTAGTTACTACTTTAATCACAACAAAGTCGAATTATAAGAAAGGGTTTTTTAAACCGTATTTTCGCTCAACAAACGAATTTTGCATGATCGCTTTCTCGTAGGCATATCCGGTCACGAAAAATAAACAGATTTTTAATCATAATCATTTTCTTAAATTAAAAGACTAACTACTGTTTAGTTTAACCACCGATTAAATGACTAGCCCTTACCCTATCGTACTTAGACGACGAAATATTTGAAATATTTTTCCTAACCACTGTCAAAACACAATCAAAACCAGTGCATTCAACTACCGAATCGATCGTCCGTTGTCCCGCTATCGCAATATTTGCGGTTCCCATACCAGAGATGAATCGATCTATTTCATAGAACAAATACAAGAACAAGATGTACACGCATACCGATTTCTGTGGCGAAAACGTGTTTGTAATATATTTGGGTTAATCGGGTTGATCTAACTGACCGTTAGGGTTTTTGTGCGTGTTAAAGTTAGACGGTGTGAAAATAATTGACCAGATGCTTGTGTTTTAATTATAAAGATTAAATTATCTTGGAGTGGGAAATTGCATGGAAAATGCTACACATAGACCATAATTAAGAAATATAAATGACCAAGAGTCTAAAATAATTTTGATTTATTTATCTTCTCTATTGCTTGACCTATTGAATAGAATATTTCATTTTGTGAAAGCGATGTCGAGCCGAAATTCTCCTGAGATATTTTGTGGTAAATGTAGGTAAATATCATTAAAATGGAAAAAACACGGGTTTGTAATACCGGGTGAAATGATACATCACAATAATAATATACATAGGATACTATGTTTTATTTCAGACTATAATCTAGCCTAACTTCATCAAATTCCGTTCAGCCATTCAGACGTGATTAAGCCCATCCAAACATCGCATTTGGAATATTTATATTCAAGTAAAATAAACAGAATTTTCCGTTATCTTTTATAGAACAATCAAATTGACCTTATCTGTTCTTCTTTTGTCCATTCGCTATACGATTTCCAAATTCATACATCACACATCCAAAATCAGAGCACACGGTGTCAAAAGTGCCACAGATCATAAATGGTGGCGGTAGTTAGCACTTCACCTACAGATGTGTTGTGCCAGTTACATTTGTTGACTCTGTATATGAGTGGATTTGATAACAGCTGATGGACGCTTTGTTTAACTTTCTCTAGTTTAGACTATGTTGTGGGATGTGTGAACTGATTGTGAATGGATCAAGTACTTCATCGTCATCACCTGCCTGACGGTAAGTACCTAATGATGTTGAGTCAGCTTTAGTTCTTTGAATCATGACTTTTCGCGAATAGAAATAAATAGGTGTCAAAACGGTGTTGTATGTATGAAGATCAAAATGTTGGACAAAATGCACTCTTTTTCACTTGTTTTGCGTCTTTTGTTTAGCTATTGAATCAGGAAAGTGATTCATGAAAAGACATGTAACTAATTTGACTTCCACTCCTCATTACTAACACGGTACGGTACTAAGTATTAAATAAGATAGTCAATTGTTTTGGACCTGTCTGTTTGACAAATGTTTATAAAAGCCATAGATACACGTAATTTTTCCAAGTTTGGCGTTTCCCGTTTCTTAAACTCTGCTTGACTTCTGATTAGCTTCGAAGTCTAACAACCAAACAACGAGTAGTCACTCATAATAAGTTGTCAAAGATTTTTTAATGACTGACCAGGTTCTCAAATGAACATAACATCACGTGAGGTTACGTAAACTATAGTTCTTTCCTCAGATCAAAGAAATAGGCAGATAGAACGCTCAGAACACGCGAGTGTCACCACCAAAGCAAATACAAAATCAAATCTAATTACATTCTACATTGTTTTCTTTGTTTTTGAGAACTACTATCACAATGTTAAAAGACACGATATATTTTGGCAAACAACAACAACGACGCGTAGCTTGGTACTGTCGCGAGTTTGTATTCGATTTTGTATTTGCTTTGGTGGTGACACTCGCGTGTTCTGGGCGTTCTATCTGCCTATTTCTTTGATCTGAGGTTCTTTCATAATTTGCCAGTCTTGTTGAAGTCCCTTTCAGTCAAGGTTACTTCTAGGCAAAAATGCTTTACCGTCGACCGTATCGTCGCTACCATCAGGCCAGATAGTGGTCAATCGATAATAGTCTATCGCTAGGGCTCCATTGAGTGACATCATACATCACTCCTTTTGCTTCAATTTTTGCATACGCTAGCTTAATTTAAATCACGTCATACCTAATATTATAATGTGCAGCCGTTACTATCGGTTTGTTAGTATCCTGTTAACAATACGAGTTAGCGCGCTCGGTAGGCACGGGGGAGCGTCGGTACGTGATCTCAAATAAAGTAAGCTGACACATTTGGAATGTGCTATAATTTTGTAGTGACACCAGGCTTTGTGTGGGATATGTGGAGGTCTTCATGTTGATTTAATTACAATTAAAGTAATGGAAACTTATTTTTATTTTCATCTTTTTCATCTGTTTCCAAAGGTTTTTTAAACCGAAATCGATTAATGTTCAATATGGGGCTTTTAGCGTCGTGAAAATGTTTACATATAGAGAAACTTCTCGTGTTGCAGGCATCCTTAGGCCACGGTAGCCGGTTTTATCAGGTGCACTGAATCCTCGCCTGTGAATATTAACACGGACCTGCTACTTTTATAATTATAATTAAAATATTATCACATTTTAATTTTATTTGAGAGCTGGTTGGCGTCTGTAGAAAATACCCATATTTGAAAAGAAACAAATAATTTGTTTTTACATGAAAAATGGCACCAAATGACGGCAAGAACTTCATTGTTTGAAAGCTGATGACATACAGAATTTCACAAAGTTTGTCGCCGTCGCGACCTGTCCATATAATTACACAATATCTGCTTAAACTTTCACACAATATTATTGCACGTAATCTGGGGGCACGGCAGTGCCCCGCCAAGTCTCGAGCAAAACGGGCACGGCCGTACCATCTTTTCTCGAAGCGATTCGCGGCTGTTTCGCCCCCCCCTATATCTTCGACGTGGACAAAGCTAGGAGTTTAGGTTTTCGGTGAATAATAGTAGGCATTAGAACAAGCTTAAGTTCGAAATTACATGCCAATTGAATGAATAGTTTAGGAGTTACGGTCGATCAAAGTTACACCATTTTGTCACTCACTGACTGACTGACTCACTGACCGATCATCAAAAATCTAAGGTACTTCTAGCAGACTTAGAAATTTCAAATTTTGCACCAAGATAGGTCATTAGCCACATATAAAGGAAAAATTATAAAAACATTAAAAAATAATAAACCATAGAAAACAATTTTATATTTGCGGTTTGGCAAGAACATTGTGTATGGATTTTGACTGCATTGTTAACTTTGTTCGTTGTTTAAGTATTCAATTGGATGAATACATACATAGAATAGAAAAGAATAATATAAATGTAATACATAGACTACAATTAATATAAATTAATACATAAAGTTCATAATTCATTAAATTAATAAAGCTAAAACTCCATTGTATTGCGATAAATATTGTATGCGCGCTCGATAGATGGCGTTGTACCTGTCTGAATCGCGCTATGGTTTCGTTACAGAGCGCAGTATAAGTAGTACTTTAAAATAATTCAATAATTTTCATTTGATAGCGCCATCTATCTATGAACAACCATTTCGAAACTAAAAAAATATTGTAGCGATATTCGGAGAACTTAAGTTAGCCGGATTATATAGTAGACTAGCGACCCGCCCCGGCTCCGCACGGGTGCAATCTTTATAATATTATTAAAATTGCGACTATAATTTTAGATTTAAACTATCCTATCTCTCAAGTTGGATCGAACTGCACATGGTGTGCGAATTTTATTATAATCGGTTAAGTGGTTTAGGAGTCCATTGAGGACAAACATTGTGACACGAGATTTATATATATTAAGATTTATTATTGTTACTGAAACAGTTATTTAGGAAAATAGTTTATTAATATAACATAGACATATGTAGTTACATATCTAGTTGTTTACGTGTTATTTAGTTTAGTTACATTTAGTTTGTAAGTTAGTAGATATATATTTATTTAGTTATTTGTTAGTTAGTTTAGTTCTATTTAGTTTGTTAGATAGAGAATGGGTCCTAAGCAAAACAGTAGCTGAAGTCCAAGAAATTATGAGGACACCTAAAAAAAAAGAAAGAAATACACTCACAAAAAATAAATGAGATCCCACCAAAAACATTAAATGTAAAAAATGCCAAGTCTCTCGATGCAGTCTTTCCATCGTAAAAAGTTTTGAGATCTCACAGAAGCCAAGTCCTATTCAAATTATTTTGTAGTTATAAATCAACATTTAGTAGTTATATCAATAGTTTTCTTTATATTATAACTATAGTGACTTGGCAATGAGCACAAGTAAAAACAAATAAAACGGCATATTTGGAGGAGTTGAAAGTTACACACACCGCATGCATAAACATTCTCTTTTATTTACTTTATTTTATTCTCTTAACATTCATCATTTACTTTCATAAAGCGATGGCCCGTAAGGTATTCTTAATTATTGTATTGGAACATGTAGTCGGTAGTGACCATCATGATTCACACATAACAAATAATCTGATCACAGGTCTCGTCAGTAACATTTGCACATAATTCCAGGCAGCAAGCAGCTTTTAATTTGTGCTCATTGCCAAGTCACTATAGTTATAATATAAAGAAAACTATTGATATAACTACTAAATGTTGATTTATAACTACAAAATAATTTGAATAGGACTTGGCTTCTGTGAGATCTCAAAACTTTTTACGATGGAAAGACTGCATCGAGAGACTTGGCATTTTTTACATTTAATGTTTTTGGTGGGATTAAATTAATAGAAGATAAATCACGAGGTTAACACTAATAAGTTTCTAATGTGTTAACTGCCGCCCGAAGCTAAAGGTACGTCTACAAATGTTTTGCTGGGAGGGAAATATTAATGTAATTTATTGGACTTTAATAATTACAGTTTAGCAATAGCCTACAAGTGTACGTAAGATTTGTAGTTCTTAAATCAGTTTTAAGTACTTGAAGCTTGATACTTGAGATAATATTACTGTCTATTTGGTTTGTAATGTTATTGGGTGGTCGGAAAGGTTTCTATGACAGCCATAGGTGGTCTTGTGAACATAGGCAATTTTACGCTGATACGTAGGTAAATTTAGTATTTATGTATATTCTGCAGTTACACTTTCTTCTGCTTGCCTCTATGATCTTACATTTTCGTCATTCCTTTTACTTTTGAACATCGTGCTTGTCTTGAAAAGCCTTGACATAAATCGAATTGTTTCGTCGTCACATTGTTTTAAGCTTGCTAGCGCGCCTGTCACACTGAGCTCCATGACTGTTTCTAACTGGTGGATCAGATTGATCGGTCGGGGAACGACCTAAGGGTGGTTTTCCATCTATTTTGTTAAGTTTGCCGCCGAGCAATGTGGTTGGAGTTACTGAAAATGCGCCGAAAGCATATTAGAGAATCCTATGTTGAGTAGAGCATTCAGCAATACTTTAATCAATAGGGTGTTATTATTTTCTTCCCAATACGAGATTTTCCACAAAGGCAGAACTAACTATGACTTGCATCGACTGATTCCGAGAAATGAATTCAGGAGAAAGTTCCAAAGGGTGTGGTTTGCCACTTGGCAGTTCACCATACACAATAAAATTACCATTCGTACCAGAAACAACAGGAACCTTAAATTTAACAAAATGAACAACTTACATTGCCCCACCTACAAAGTCCTGCCAATTTTCCAACCATTTTTCACTCCAAGTTTACAGGTAAATAAACAGTATTTTACGAGGAGAAATAAATCTCAAACAAATCGGTGTTTAGCGGGTATCTGTTGGACCGCAACTTGTGGTCACCGCCGTGGATGCGCGTGAGTTGACTGTCAAACCGCAGCGCCAAGCGCGCACGCGCTCTCAAGATATCGATATGAATTTAAATCGGATTAAGTGTAGCGTTTTTGTTAAAGCGTTTTGTGGTTGCGGTTGAGTTGTTTTTTTTTTGGAGTTTTGTATAAATTGTTTTGAAATCAAGAATATTTTTTTATGATGAAAGTTTCAAAATATTTTGAGTTGGTGCTTTTCTGGTGGTCGCCTATGTTGATTCTGAATTGTTTCTGAGTTGCAGTAGCTTAGGAATAGTGTGGTGGGATTGGTTTTAAAAAAGACATAGGTATTCATATTCATATTTATAATCTTACTACATAGGTAATTACAATAATGCGTTAATTCTTAGTTTAAAGTAAAATATCCTTCTCTCTTTTGTGTTTAGTCAATTAAAAGTTCAGTTAGAAAAGTGAGTTTTAAGAGACTTGTCACTGGCACTGATAACCTCCATTTTTTTTTCAACTTCAACTTACCACTCTACAATCAACAATCATATTGATCAATTTGCACAGGAACAATGCACTAGATAACAGAACTAAGTCTGTGGTCTCCTCGCCAGCCACGTACAGGAGTGACGTGCTCAGATTAAACATAGCCATGAGTACCGGCAGCAGGTGGCCTGTCCAGGAGCACTGAGGAATGCTAATACTTTGGCGTTTACCTTTATCTTCTGGTACTATCATTTGAATAGAGCTTTGGTTGGTTATAAAATGATTCACTCTAGGCTACAACTCTGTAAGGCTCGAATTACAGAACGTCCCTCAAGACTCAAGCCTTACTTAAAACTAGTTTCAATCATTCAATCAAGTGGCTTGAATCTAGTTTTAAGTAATTCTTGAGTATTGAGGGACGCGTTCTGTAATACGGACCTTAGGGTGAATTGTCCCTCGAAACTGAATGCGTTCAAATGAT
This sequence comes from Agrotis clavis, assembly GCA_954870645.1. Lineage (NCBI taxonomy): Eukaryota > Metazoa > Arthropoda > Insecta > Lepidoptera > Noctuidae > Agrotis > Agrotis clavis. The sequence goes on along the minus strand of OX940931.1, from coordinate 23,803,003 downwards.
TCAAAAGGCGCAGTCATTATGGCTGTCAGAAGTTGATATAAACAGATCTCTTCAATAGCCCTTTACGTTCCAGGGTCACGGTAGCTCATAAGTCCCGTGACCCCTTCAGGCTTTGGCTCTATTTGCGGTGCATTTCGTGAGTAAGATGTTTGTAAATCAAAACTAACGATACAGTTTAAAATCCTGCAAAGGGCCAACATTTTTAAGACATTTGTTTTTCGCAGGTTATGCACTGAAGCATCTGTGTGAATATTTGGTACCAGCAGTCAGTTCGAATACTAGAGTTTATTAGACGACCATCAAACGATTTAAAACTTGTTATAGGATTCGTGAAATATTAACTACATGACGAAACTTATCGATAACATAATAATATAAATCGCTGATCTCAATAAGTCACAAACTAAAACAATACAGCTTGCCCTGTTTGAACCTACGACCTCTGCTCCACTTTCTCAGGCAGAATCTAGTGCGCCGCGTTAATGAAACCGAGATGATTTATGGCAACCGCAGCGTGGGCGCAGGCGCACAGATTATCAAGTTACGGATAATTTGGTGAAATAATAAGTACGCCCCCGTGCCGCGGAGTAAGGGCGCGTGGGACTACGGTACACTTACTAACAAAACTACTAGTTCTTTTTTTGTTAAAGATGACTTAGCTCCTGCCACTAGTATAGGTCAGGAGTGACAAAGACAAAGTTGACGATGGAACGAGCTTACCCAGAAGAAGCCTGTTCACTCTAACTTTGAATAGATTATGGTTGTACCTATGCGTTTGCGGGCAGCAGAACTCCAGGTTTAAGATAGAGATAGTTAGTAAAAGATTTGATGAAACGGAAAAGTAAAAATTTAAACATAGAATGCGCAAATGGTGCAGTCGTCGAGCGATTTGCTGCTAAGCTGCAGACCTGTGAAATAAAGAAAATCCTGCTGTGGGCCAACATTTTGTTTTTAAACACACTTGTTTGTCGCAGGTTACGCAGTGAAGTATCTTTGTGAATATTCGGTATCTACAGCCAGTTCGAATACTGTAAGATTTGGTTCTATACAGGTTTGAACGAATCTTTGGTCGCAAAGGAAAATCGTTCTCGTTATTGTGTTGCGGATAAAAAGCTTTTTTGAAGTACTATGTGAAAAACATTTGTCTGTATTTTTTTCTAGCTATGGTTTCCAGTCCAATGAAATTCTATTTGTGTTTATCAATTGAAAAAAAAATGTTATTTATTGTTTTAAATTAATGTAGCAATGAATCACGATATGCCGTTTAAATTAATTATCTTAAAAACAATCTAGATCCGTATTAATAAATTAGTCTCAAAATATGGCCTAAGGCCCTCATTATTATAATGGCAGAAATTAATATAGGCTAGCTGTCAAACATACGCAGGAATATTTTTTACAATTTATGAGACAAAAAAGTATATTTCATTTGAACTATCATCATCACCTGTCTAGCCTTTTTCTATTTTGGGTTGGGCATCTAGTTTACTCGTAGATGCAACTTAATACGCTGCATCTCTACTTATGGAACAAAGTCGCTTCCCGTCGTCTGTATACTTGATCTTTCAAACGTTGCAATGGATTTTAATAATATTTCTTCAATAGATACAGAGATACAAAGGACAGTTATAAATGGTCTTTAATAAATTGAAGATTTTTTATGACAAAAAAATTAGAAGTCCGAGAATTTGAACCTGAAATAAACTGAAGAATTCGTACCTAGTAAGTAGGTGGGACTTCAGTGGCTCGGATAGTAAGAGCGTGTACTGAGTTCGGGGTCACAGGTTCAAATCCTGCTCGCGGTTCGTTTTTCTATTCATAGAAAATCTTTGAAATTTGCATGCCTGCCTTTCATATTTATAAAAATATGAAAGGCATGCTGTACCTGTGCGATGACGGTATCTATGAAGACTAAAAAAAAGTATTGTCATCTCCACTTTTATTCACAACTGTACCATCGTACAAACACTAATCGTTAGAATTAAAGGTAATGCATTACGAAACTGTACTTTATTAGTTTTGATGAGCCATGTTAAATATTTTGATAGCGCACTATTTATTGCTGTGATACTTGGGGCGCTGCTGATAATCATCTGTTTAATAATTAAGTGATATTTGATATTAATGGCGATAGGATTATGTTACACCTGCTGAGATTCAATGCATGGTTTTAATCGAGATTGTTATTTTAATTTGTATCCCACTTTAAATATTCTGAATATTATATCGGAGACCGGTGCCAAAGAGTTTTTTACTGCGTTCCTTTGGTGCGCAGGAGTTTCAGGGTCAGCTCGCTACGTCTAAGGTCATATCATCGTTGCTTCTGGGCTATACATTAAGACCAAGAGTAAGGCCATTTCATATCTCAAAGAATAAGATATATTTTATTGTAAACGTGAAAGATTTTGAGGAGAAATAGTAAAGTAGAAGTTTCGTACTGTGTGTCGCGGGTTAAATTCCCAACCGGAGCAAATGTTTGTATTATCTACAAATAGTTGTTTCGGGTCTAGGTGTCTGTGTATGTTCTATGTTTGTAAACGCACCCACGATACAGGAAGAAATTCCTAGTGTGGGGCAATGTCCTTTTTTTTCTGAAAAAAAAAAAGTTGCTGGGAACAGCTAGTATTCACAATTTTCAATATTTTTAGGAGTGATTAACAGCTATGGTGATTTTTTGTTTTATGTAGGTACATTGTACGGCTCTTGACCCAACACCACTTTAACTGACTAACAGAACAAGGATGTACTACGTTTTCATTAATTTCATCTGATGAACACTTCAACTGCCTTTCTATTTTAATTAACCAACTATTCATTTTATACTAATTATCTATTTAATGGTTCATCAATATAAAATTAGTAATAATGAAGTCTTGGTATGTGCGTAATTTGTGTGAATGCTTGATAGGTTTCTAAGATAGCTCAATACGCAACGGAATATAAATTATACGAACAAAAGATACGAATTCAATACACAACATGCGATATATAAACATGCCTTGCTAGTCAAAGCTTCTGACTTGTCACTTTGAACAACACAACCTCAAAAATTATACTTTCATACGAGCTACTATCCAAAAAAAATAGTGCTACTTTAAAAAACATCTACCATTAAGTAACAGACAGACTTACAAATCCGAGCACCATAATAGGACAACCAAAAAAATAAACAATCTATTGAGACCAGGCTTCACTCGTCAGGCCTGCATACAATGCATAAAGAAACATTAGTTTGTCAACTTACCAACTTAAAATTACTCTTCATCCACTTCAAATTCAACCTTACTGCCTTTTCATAACGTTCATTCAAAAACTTACCTAATATTGTATTCAAAACATTAGTTTAAACACGACAAATTTCTTTTTTGCGGTTAGAAAATTCTGGTGCAGGAGGAAAATGGTAAGGTGGACAGTTTTCTCAACTGCAAGTTTAAGTTTGCAAATGAGTGCGTTTGTGAGTTTGCCAAGTGGAGACAATGAGTCGGTACACATAAATAGTTTAGACGTGAATGTAGGAAACTCGATTAGGACTTAGTTGAGGAGGTAAACTTTCGACTACTAAATCAAGCTAGTTTTCCTTCAGAAGTAAAGACTATGAAGGCTCTGTCTAGTAAATTAATAAGGAGAAAATAAAATATAACAAAAGGATTGTAGAAACATGAAGATTTAGTAGGTATTAATAAAAAAAATGTATTTTATTGTTAGTTGTTTGTAGTTATTGTGTCGAACTTGAACCGTGCACACATTTTACGATGTTTTATAATAAATTATTGCCCATTGAGGATTGTGTGAAAACCCAGTAACTAGGTATTGTATTACCCAATTACTGGGGTTGGGGAGGTCCGATAGGCAGTCACACCATATAAAATACTGGTATATCCAGCTGCATCTGCTTCGACTGGACCCCAATATAGTTGGGAAAAGGCAGGCAGATGATGATGAGGATTGTGTGAAATAAATTATTTCGATTTTTGCTACTTCTGTTTGATTCAGATTCTATCGGCAAGGGAAATACTAACCAATTTCTTCACGTTTATTCTAAAACAATTTCCTCGGAAAGTGTAATAAAAAGTAAATTACCGCGTCTCCCATGTCGTAGGTCCCCTGGCCCACAAACACTCGCATCATAATTAGCTGCGTACGCGCAAGCCGGTAGCCGATACTAACTGCATTATAGGCTAATTATACACGGGGTTCTGATGGAGCGGGATTTGTGTACTGTCGCGTTGGTTTTGTAATGGTTGGAAGAGTGGGGCTTGGCTTTAGTGTAGGGCTCCAAACTTTTATTATGTTGGACGTTTCATTGCATGTTTTTTATTGTATCACTGCTGGACAAAGGTCTGCTTCATAACCTTCCACTCTTCCGTGTGCGGCTTTTTCCGGACAATTTGTCATGAACGCGACTTTTCATTAAAGTTTAGTAATGGAAAACTTTCAGTGATAGTTCTAGGTTGCTTCGATTTATTGATATTTAACAAGCATAAAAACATGATTAATGTCGTCGTTGCTAGAGCGTTAATATCATTTTGTTTGTTATAAAATAAAACGCCATTGCTATCCGGTTCAACCATAGAGCACAACTTGTCTTTATTTTTTATCCATAGACATTTCAAAAAAGGCTGCGTTCTGAATTACGCTGAACACTTCGCGTTCGTTTTAGAACATCCTCCCAACACGCAAATAAAATAAATGTGTATAGAAACATTAAGTTAGATGTCATCCATCTTACAATATTGATACGGGTTTTACTAAACATGTTACTGGTAACATTATATCCAAATTAGTTCCTCCACTGTACAACAGATGGCTTCAATCATAAATTTTCATCATCTGAATTTTACAAATTACACATTGCTATTCAATCATTTCAAACATCAGTATTTGAGTAAATTACAATTAAAATCTTGAAAACAAATTTTTATATTGACGTAACTTGTATCGAATTACACGTTTTAAAGAAAACACAACACATTGTCAATAACTTGAACATTTTAGTACTTAACTAGGTACATAGTTTTATTATTTCACTTACATCTTATTATAAATGTTAAACTCACTTAACTTTATGAGATCACTCTGTCAAACAGTTAAAACAAATGAATTGAGTTATTTATAAATGTTAAAACAAAAGAAAATTACTCCCCCATGAAAGTCTACACATACAAATCAAACTTACTAGGTAATTTTACCTTCCTCCCACAGCGTGTGGATTTTTGAATATTAGGTACCTCCACCTGGGTTCCAGTGTCACCTGCGGTGTCTGAAGGTGTCATAGGCTGCTTCCCCACAATTGTAGGAGTTCCTATACTATCAGAGTCTTGTGTAAATGGAGGATTGTTACCTGAAATTTCCAGTTTGTAGAGCCTTTGTACAGGACGAGTTTTCTCGCCTGTTGCTGTTTTAATTATTGCGGTTCTCTGGACTCCGTCCGCTCCTGTAATCAATTTGGTAACAATACCCATAGGCCACTTTATTCTTTTTCCGTCAGTCTCAATTAAAACTATGTCACCAATATTTATTATGTCCTTCTTTTCATGTCCCTTTTGTACTAAAAAACATAAATATTCTGACTTAAATCTTTGTCGGAATTGCTCGCGTAACGTTTGTAGATATTTCAGTCTGTTATTAAGATTATTAGTGTCAATCTCATCAAAATCGGTTACGTCAGAGTTAGTAATCGGTTGAATGAAATATGATGGAGTCAGGGGTTCTAAACACTCACCCTTGTCGTCAGTAACATAAGTCAGAGGTCGTCCGTTCATTACAGCTTCGCAGTCGCAAATAATAGTCAGTAATTCTTCATAAGTGACAGACGCCTTACCTAGTATTCTTTTTAGTAGGTCTTTCATTATTCTTATTAACCGTTCCCAGTATCCACCCCACCAAGCGGCGGAAGGAGCGTTCATCTTCCAATGTATTCGTCGGATCGCTGATTGTTGTTGGATTTCATCCCAATTCAACGTGTCAAAGAGAGTTTTTGTGCCGTGAAAATTTGTCCCCTGATCTGATACCAGCATGTCGACCCGGCCTCGTCGTGCTATGAACCTGCGCAACGTCATTATAAATGCCTCTGTAGACAAAGACCTGGTTAGCTCCAGGTGTACAGCTCGGTACACGGCGCAGGTGTAGAGCACCACCCAGCATTTCTGTTCGCCTCGCAAATAAAATGGACCCGCAAGATCAACTCCAGTGGTCTGGAAGGGAGCAGAGCACGTGATACGTTCTAGTGGTAGCGGTGCGGTAGGCGCTTGCGTGGGTTTTGACTTGTATCTATTACATATCGGACAACTCGTAATGATTGATCTTACAAGCCTACGAATACCTATTACCCAATACCGCATGCGAATATCTGTAATTAGCTGATTGGCTCCCGCATGTTGCAGCTCTACATGTCGTTGTCTCACCATTCTCGTCACGATCGGCTCTTTTGCTGGAAGTAAGTATGGTGTACGTATTCCTTCAGGTAAGTTTGACAGCAAAAGTTTAGTTTTTAACCTTATCAGTCCTTCCTTATCAGTAAATGTGGTCAACTTAGTTTTCTTTGTGTCTAAGAGTTCAGAATTATTTTCTTGTATAAGTTTTATTATTAATTTCTCTGCTTGTTCTACCTCTTTATAAGTTATTTCTCCTGTCTTTTTATTACATGTATATTTTATATTATGTATAAATCTTAAGAGCCAGGCTGTCATTCTAACTATTTGCGAATATTTAGAGAAATAATTTTGTAATTTATTTAACAAACTCTGTTCTTTATATATATTTGTATTACATACAGTTCTCTTCAGTTCCAGGCTTACTTCTCGTTCGTCTACGATCAGCGCAGACCGTGGCCACTCTGCGGACGGCCGGTGGAGCCACCCAGGACCCTCCCACCAGCGACACTCGTAGAGCGTTTTTGCATTGCAGCCTCTCGATGCTATGTCTGCCCAGTTCGCTTCACCTGGAATGTGTTGCCAATTTTTTATGTCAGTATTCATTCGTATTTCTTTCACTCTGTTCCCTACGAACGTATTCAGAGGTAATTGTCGTTTTATCCAGCAGAGTGTCACGCCCGAATCGGTCCAGCAGTATTCTTGACAATTATTGAGTTGCAAGTTCTCTCTCACATGAGCTAATAGTCGTGAACCTAATAAAGCAGCTGTTAATTCCAGTCTGGGTATTGTTATCATTTTAGGAGGATTGACTCTTGATTTGGCTGCTACTAGTTGGACTGATACCTTACCATTATTTTCTGTTCTCAACAGCACACACATGCCACATCCATATTTGCTGGCATCGCAAAATAAGTGAAGACTTACTTGTGTTTCTTGTAGGTTATCTGTTGTGAGTCTGCGTGGAATGTGACAGTCATTCAGGTAAGATATATATTTATACCAATCTAGAAATTTCGTGCGTAGGTCGCTCGGCAATTCATCATCCCAGTCTAACTTGCGTAGCCAGGTGTCTTGAAGAATTACCTTAGGTATCAGCATCACAGGAGCTATGTAGCCTATCGGATCAAATATTTTCTGAGTCAATGATAACATACTTCTTTTTGTTATGGATTGTAAGTCATCAGAAGTAGGTAGATTGGAACAATTACAGTACAGTTTGTCTGTCTTTGGATTCCATTTTAATCCTAGAACTGAAATTGTCTCATTACCTGTTTCATTCACTCCTTGAGACGTTACCCACATCCTCAGGTTAAACTTAGCAGTGTTCATGATGGTCTTTGCTTCTGGGATGAACTTTTCTGCACTTTCTTTTGAATTTACACTTACCAGGCAGTTATCCACATAGAAGGACTTAGTCATTAGTTTTGCTGTGGCACTCAGTGGTCCATTTTTCATATTATTTAAATGATATTGCAGTGTCGCTGATAGTAAAAATGGACTGGAAGTTAAGCCAAAAACTACTCTGCAATGCCTGTAAGTAATTATGTTTTGTAAAGTGTCATCTTTATACCATAAAAATTTCAGATATTCTCGGTCACTTTCTTTCAAACTAATCTGTAAAAAGGCTTTTTCGATGTCTGCAGTTATGCCTATTGCTCCAGTTCTAAAGTTGTTTATAATGTCTGGTATAAGATCAATTAAGTTGTCTCCTTTCTCTAGGCAAGCATTCAGACTCAGTCCATTTTTGTCAGTAGCTGATGCATCAAAAACTGGCCTAATATTGCTTGTTATACTTTGCTCTTTAATCACAGGTCTGTGTGGCAAGTAATGTCCTGAGTTTGGAGTACTATCAGTCACCTCAATAATGCCTAGATCAGTCCATGTTTTAAAAATCTTGTCATAGTCATGAAACTTGTCAGTATTTATCAGTTTTCTAGTCATCTGACCTAGTCTTTGTTTGGCTTTATTATAATTTGGTAGTAAATTGTCAACATTTGTCTTAAATGGAAGCTGAACTTCATACCTGTTGTTTTGATTAAATGTTATATTTTCCTCGAAGTTATCTAGCACTTCCTTGGTAGTCTCTGCCCTTGACTTCACTTCAACAGGATCTCTGATGCCGAGTGTCTCCAACGACCAGTAATTTGTCAAATCACATGTACAACATTGAAGCACATTTGTTAGATTGCAGTTATTAATAATGGAATTAATACTTACTTGTTTTCCCTGCAATGTCCAACCCAACCTTGTCCTGACAGCAACCAGCCCATTCTTCAGCTGTATCAGAGAACCTGTTAAAAAGAGACCCAAGTGGTCAGCCCCAATTAGAATCCCTACATCTGTGATATCATTTCCCTTGTCTGTCAGAGTGATGCCATGTTCATGTAAAATATTTTTTAATTGTACATCATTAGAATTAACCTTAGGAATATTTCCACAAATGCTGGTTTGGCTGATGGCCATGATATCATATTTTGATGAATCATTAAGCGACTGTATTGTCACATTATGTATTTTATACTCTTTAGATTTAGTCTCGACGCCACCAAATAGACAATGTGTCAGTCTTTCTTTTCCAACTGTAGGAATTTTCAATGTGTCTATTATTTCTTCTTTTATGTAGGTGCGCTGTGATCCCGAGTCTAACAGTACACGAACTTTCATTGCTCTTCCCATATATTCCACGTTGACTATCACTGTCTGAAGAAGTGTTTCTCCCTTAGGATATAGAGCAGATAGTGAAGTGGCTGACTCTGGTTTTTCATCGTCTTTAGTTCTTGTGTCTAATTTCTGTTCTGAACACAGCGCCGTCGAATGTCGTTTCTTGCAAATTAAACATTTCACCGAAGCTCTGCAGACTTTTGCATGGTGACCTTTTCTAAGACATATCACACATGCTTTCTTGTCCTTAAGACATTGTCTTCTTTGTTCCAGGTTCATTTTTTGCATTTTGTAACATTCGATGCTTGCATGCGTCTCCTTGTCACACCAGATACAGTCTTGTGTCTTGTTCGTGCCTGTCTTGGGCTTCACATTAGTAAGTAGACATTCAGCTGTACTAGTTTTTATTCCTTCTGAGACATTTTCTTCTTGTTTAAAAGTTTTTCTTGAAATCATTATTCGCTGCTCACTCTCTACTTCTTTGCGCAAAAATTCTAGTAGACCATTCAATTCTCCAGCAACATCTGTGTATCTATCTTTGCTTCGCTCCCATGCTATAATTAAGTCCTGCGGCAATGCTGACTCCACCATGGGCAGTAGAAACGCAGCGTATTTGTCGGCTGTGACTTTTAATGTTTGCAAAGCACGTAGATGTGCATTTAACTTATCAAACAATAAAGTAATACTATCTTTCTTTTCCATGAGAATGAGAGAAAGAATTTCTCTAATGTAAATTTGTATTAGTAGGTCCTCCCTCGCGTATCTTGCCTTAAGTTGATCAATGCACTCAGTGTAGGCCATTGGGGGAAAACTTTCCACTAATCTTCTCACTTCCGTATTCTCTTTCATGCATTGTAAAAGATATTGATGTTTATCGAAGTCGTCAATAGTTTGATCACTATGAATTTTCGAAAATTGACACCAAAACGGCAGCCAAGATTTAATTTCGCCGTCGAAAATTTGAAGTTGTAGCTTCGGGAGTTTCATATTTTTGCAATTTTCTTGAGAATCGGTCTTCATCTGAATTTTCGACATTTTTGCTTTAAATTTCATGTCGAGGTGCAGCCATTTTGTTTTATAGCTAAGGCAATTTTCAAGCTCTCTTTCGAGTTCTTCTTCATCTAAGTTTTCTAGCATTAAATCTTTGATGACCTTGTCCAACTTCAGTAAATCATCAGCAGTTTCTTTTAACTTCTGATATGATAATTGGATCATTTCAATGTCGGCATGCTCTTGGCTTAGAAACCCTTCTATTTCATTGGCGTTCTTTGTAAACAGACGCCTCACCACTGACCTTTCCTTCTTCTTTTTTTCTTTGTCCATATTTGCAGGTTTTTCTTTTGTTACACTCGTCAACGGTCGCCAGTTGTGGGATTTTGGGGTCTTGAAGATGGAATTTCGTGGGTCGAGAGACTTTTTAAAATATCATTTTGTTTGTTATAAAATAAAACGCCATTGCTATCCGGTTCAACCATAGAGCACAACTTGTCTTTATTTTTTATCCATAGACATTTCAAAAAAGGCTGCGTTCTGAATTACGCTGAACACTTCGCGTTCGTTTTAGAACAGTCATGTTCCACGCGCGCCTCATAAACCTGTCAGCAACATGAGGGGGCCCTCTTATAGTAGCCATACACCATCCTGCCTATCGACGATCGATTTGACGCTTGCAATTTTTTAAAATTGCAATTGTTTAAAAATGCCAATTTGATGGCATGACATGCCAATTTGATAGGTCATCAAATCGATTTGACACAACGTCAAATCGGCAGCAGTGATGCATTTGGCTATTATTCGGTGACGACAGCTACAATTTTATAAATTTTTAGCTATCGGTCACCGAATAATAGCTAGATCTAGCTATAAAGTTGCTAAGTTGGCATCGCTGCTGCAGATTTGAAGTTGTGTCAAATCGATCGTTCGATAGGCAGGATGGTGTATGGCTACCATTAGAGGGCCCGTCGGGGTTGCGGGACTGTCGCATCAAGAAAATGTGACCCTGTTAATTAAAGGAAAAAAAACGTGGATTTTACTCAGTACAAGCCTGACACTCCTTCCCGTACTCATTTGATGATTTTACCACGATATAAAAAAAAAAAACTTTTCTAGATTAACGAAGCTATGCCTGTAAGATTTGATATATGTTTTTCTGCCCTCCTTGCTCTGAGATTTCCTTATGCTCACTCAAGCCGGTAGCAACCTTCATTACAGGCTGATTATAGACTGGCGGGCTACCTAGCTACTGGCTTTGCTCTCGTGTACACTTTGCTTGAGTTATGAGTTCGTTTTGAAATTAGCCGCTTTGAAGTAGCTGTAATTAGCTGTAATATGCATTTAGCAGGATGGTTTAAACTATTAGTACTTTATCTGAACTTCCTTACTAATATTATTAAGATGAAAGTATGTTTATTTGTTTGTTTGTTACGTTTTGACTGGCAATCTTATCATCCTATTTATAAATACGTTGTCAGGTGTTTAGAGACGGACATATGATTTTAAAAATATTCCTGATTGAATATAAATGGATGAATATGAGCTGTGATTTTCCATTACGCCTGGGATTCCGTAAGAGATTAGGCAGACATGCACCGCCAACAGTACAACCACTTTTTCAACGTTGTACCAATTTTTGTTTTAGCGTTGTAAAATCATCAAATGATTCCTCCCACCCAGGGCAGGGCGGGAGGGACTGTCAGACTCGTACTGACTAAAATCCACGGTGTCCTTCAATAGCCCTTTACGTTCCGGGGTCACGGTAATTCGTTAGTCCCGCGACCCCGGCAGGCTTTGGCCCTCTATAGAGGGGCCCCGTCATAATGCTGACAATCTTTGAGGCGCGCACGGAACACAAAGCGCCGTCGACTCGGGCATGGTCCATTGTCGGATAGCGAGTCGCCCATTACTCGCCGCACGTTACTAGGAAAAACTCACGCACAAACACTTAGACCTGGAAAAACTTCTTCTGGATCATGCAAATATTTGTTTCGTGCGGGAATCGAACCGGTGACACGCAGCACAGCCGTCAATCGCTCACCCACTGCGCCAACCATACCGTCATTTTACCAGATATAATTCCGATAGCGATGAGACTATTTTGCCATCCGTCCAGGCTATGTAGCTGAGATTTTTTTATTCTTTGAGAGAATACTCAAGTGTGAAAGTATAGTATTGATTAACAAAATACTCTCATTCTTATCACATTAATACCGTAACCTTCACGACCCATTTGTCCTCAAGAGTGGGTGTCTAAAGCTCTTCCATAAATACCAATTAATAAGTGGTCCCACTAAGTGAGAACGCCATCTTTATCTAAAATGGTGACATTTAGATTCAGCTAATGTTTATTAAATTCTCGGTTCGTTACCTAAATGTGATGTGTTCACACAGTTTAGATTGAGAAAAAATATGGAAATGTAATGATTTGATTCCTAAATTGCGTTATTTAGATCAGGAGAAATAGAGCTGTGTGGGAAGCTTGCTACTATGTTATTGTAATTATAAAGATTACTAGCTTCTGCCAGCGACTTCGTACGCGGATCCTGTTGCTTATGCCAGCAACAATGGGGTCGTCAAAATCGAAGATCTGAAACGTCTGATGTCGAATTCTTAGAGCCTGGGGACGGGAAAACAACGGGACGCGCATGACGATTCCAGACGTTCCAGATCTTTCATTTTTGTAAGTCAACAGGAAATGCCCATCAGACTAAACAACTCTTGCTAAGATGTTATTCATATAATTATATGTTTTAGTGTAGCTGGGCTCTTGGAGTTCCACATCAGGTGTTCCAGATCTTCAGTTTTTATACAACAGGCAGTGCTCATCAGGCTGAACAACTCTTGCTAAGACGTCATTACTGTATATGTAATAGTGTGGCTGGGCTCTTGGAGTTCCACATGAGGTGTTCCATATCTTCAAATTTATTTTCTCAGCAGAAAATGCTCATCACGCGGAACAAATTTTGCTATGGCGCTATTTTTGTATCTCTTATAGTTTAGCTGATCTATTGCAGTTCTGCATCAGGTGTTCAAGTATCCAAGATAAATTATAGCCTATATGTTGCCGAGACTTAATAGTAATACAACAAAAAAAAAAACAATCAAATCCGTCCAGTAGTTCCGAAGATTAGCGTGTATGGAGTAACTTCTCCCGTTTTCCTAACATCTCCCTTCACTGCTCTGCTCCTATTGATTGTAGCGTGATGAAAAGTATACTATAACCAATGCAGGAGTATGAAAAATAATTGTATCAAGTCTCATCAAAATCCGTCGAGTAGTTTTGGTTTCTATAACGGTTATACAGACAGACAGACAGACAGACAGACAGACCGACAGACAGACAATTTTATAAATTGCATTTTTGGCATCAGTATCGATCCCTAATCACCCCCTGATAGTTATTTTGGAAATATATTTCATGTACAGAATTGACCTCTCTACAGATTTATTATAAGTAATAGATAGAAGATAGATTACACTGGTTACAGTTACATTTTTTCACCAGCACATATAAATGAATGTCTAAAACTATACTAATATTATAAAACTGGGGAGTTTGTTTGTTTGTTTGGTTGAACGACCTAATCTAATAAAATATTTTTATGTTGGATAGTCAATTTATCAAGAAAACACACACCACTGTACGACCAATAGGAACAGTAAGGAACAGCTAGCATTTAATAAATTTCATTTTATTAGGGGATAGTATCCCCGTGAGGGAAAATCATCAAACGTCTCCTCGCGCCCTGGGTGAAGCGTATCCCTTGCATTCAGGTCTCTCTGACTGTCAGATTCGTACTAACTTCTAAAACCAGCCCACTGTAAGACATTTTCCCAACACTGGCAGGATTTAAGTATCACTTAATTTTGGTGAAAATGGTCATAAGATCATTAGTTTTAAGGCCAGGTTCCAGTACAGTCCGCAGCTATGAGCGCACTACCTCAGCCCCCGCAAAGGGGCGGGGCAAGTCGACAGCGGTGCGGGCGGGAGGGACCGTGTGTGTGTATGCCACAGCGTAGCGTAATGCAGTTAGTCAATTACGTTCGAGTGTGTCCGGATTAGATTTTCGTAAAATGATATTCGAGATAGTTTTGATTTTACAAAGTGCAAGCAATGGAGTACTATAATAGGCAGCAGTATATTTAATATGTGCCGAGTTTGGGCTCGTTTTGTTATGATGACATCTTACCTCCGGACTTGATGGAGTGACCTGAAGGTCTACATCGGTGACTGCCACTGGAACTCGGCGACGGATCGAACTAGATGTGCCGAGTTTGGGCTCGTTTTGTTAGTTATGATGAGATCTTACCTCCGGACTTGATGGAGTGACCTGAAGGTCTACATCGGTGACTGTCACTGGAACTCGACGACGGATCGAACTAGATGTGCCGAGTGTGGGCTCGTTTTGTAAGTTATGATGAGATCTTACCACCGGACTTGATGGAGTGACCTGAAGGTCTACATCGGTGACTGCCACTGGAACTCGGCGACGGATCGAACTAGATGTGCCGAGTTTGGGCTCGTTTTGTAAGTTATGATGAGATCTTACCACCGGACTTGATGGAGTGACCTGAAGGTCTACATCGGTGACTGCCACTGGAACTCGGCGACGGATCGAACTAGATGTGCCGAGTTTGGGCTCGTTTTGTAAGTTATGATGAGATCTTACCACCGGACTTGATGGAGTGACCTGAAGGTCTACATCGGTGACTGCCACTGGAACTCGGCGACGGATCGTACTAGATGTGCCGAGTTTGGGCTCGTTTTGTAAGTTATGATGAGATCTTACCACCGGACTTGATGGAGTGACCTGAAGGTCTACATCGGTGACTGCCACTGGAACTCGGCGACGGATCGAACTAGATGTGCCGAGTTTGGGCTCGTTTTGTAAGTTATGATGAGATCTTACCACCGGACTTGATGGAGTGACCTGAAGGTCTACATCGGTGACTGCCACTGGAACTCGGCGACGGATCGAACTAGATGTGCCGAGTTTGGGCTCGTTTTGTAAGTTATGATGAGATCTTACCACCGGACTTGATGGAGTGACCTGAAGGTCTACATCGGTGACTGCCACTGGAACTCGGCGATGGATCGAACTAGATGTGCCGAGTTTGGGCTCATTTTGTTAGTTATGATGAGATCTTACCACCGGACTTGATGGAGTGACCTGAAGGTTTACATCGGGGAGTCGGAAACTCGGCACATCTAGTTCGATCCGTTGCCGAGTGCCAGTGGCAGTCACCGAGGTAGACCTTCAGGTCACTGCATCAAGTCCGGTGGTAAGATCTCATCATAACTAACAAAATGAGCCCAAACTCGGCACATCTAGTTCGATCCGTCGCCGAGTTCCAGTGACAGTCACCGATGTAGACCTTCAGGTCACTCCATCAAGTCCGGTGGTTAGATCTCATCATAAGTAACAAAACGAGCCCAAACTCGGCACATCTAGTTCGATCCGTCGCCGAGTTCCAGTGGCGGTCACCGATGTAGACCTTCAGGTCACTCCATCAAGTCCGGTGGTAAGATCTCATCATAACTAACAAAACGAGCCCAAACTCGGCACATCTAGTTCGATCCGTCGCCGAGTTCCAGTGGCAGTCACCGATGTAGACCATCAGGTCACTCCATCAAGTCCGGAGGTAAGATCTCATCATAACTAACAAAACGAGCCCAAACTCGGCACATCTAGTTCGATCCGTCGCCGAGTTCCAGTGACAGCCACCGATGTAGACCTTCAGGTCACTGCATCAAGTCCGGTGGTAAGATCTCATCATAACTTACATAACGAGCCCAAACTCGGCACATCTAGTTCGATCCGTCGCTGAGTTCCAGTGACAGCCACCGATGTAGACCTTCAAGTCACTCCATCAAGTCCGGAGGTAAGATCTCATCATAACTTACACAACGAGCCCAAACTCGGCACATCTAGTTCGATCCGTCGCCGAGTTCCAGTGACAGCCACCGATGTAGACCTTCAGGTCACTGCATCAAGACCGGTGGTAAGATCTCATCATAACTTACAAAACGAGCCCAAACTCGGCACATCTAGTTCGATCCGTCGCTGAGTTCCAGTGACAGCCACCGATGTAGACCTTCAGGTCACTCCATCAAGTCCGGAGGTAAGATCTCATCATAACTAACAAAACGAGCCCAAACTCGGCACATCTAGTTCGATCCGTCGCCGAGTTCCAGTGGCGGTCACCGATGTAGACCTTCAGGTCACTCCATCAAGTCCGGTGGTAAGATCTCATCATAACTTACGAAACGAGCCCAAACTCGGCACATCTAGTTCGATCCGTCGCCGAGTTCCAGTGACAGCCACCGATGTAGACCTTCAGGTCACTGCATCAAGTCCGGACGTAAGATCTCATCATAACTAACAAAACGAGCCCAAACTCGGCATATCTAGTTCGATCCGTCGCCGAGTTCCAGTGGCAGTCACCGATGTAGACCTTCAGGTCACTCCATCAAGTCCGGTGGTAAGATCTCATCATAACTAACAAAATGAGCCCAAACTCGGCACATCTAGTTCGATCCGTCGCCGAGTTCCAGTGGCAGTCACCGATGTAGACCTTCAGGTCACTCCATCAAGTCCGGTGGTTAGATCTCATCATAAGTAACAAAACGAGCCCAAACTCGGCACATCTAGTTCGATCCGTCGCCGAGTTCCAGTTGCGGTCACCGATGTAGACCTTCAGGTCACTCCATCAAGTCCGGTGGTAAGATCTCATCATAACTAACAAAATGAGCCCAAACTCGGCACATCTAGTTCGATCCGTCGCCGAGTTCCAGTGGCAGTCACCGATGTAGACCTTCAGGTCACTCCATCAAGTCCGGTGGTAAGATCTCATCATAACTTACAAAACGAGCCCAAACTCGGTACATCTAGTTCGATTTGTCGCCGAGTTCCAGTGACAGCCACCGATGTAGACCTTCAAGTCACTCCATCAAGTTCGCATCTTAGCTAAAAAATACGTAGTCCATAAAAAAAATTTACATCGTGTCAAAATTAGATCACTTGACTATTTTATTCTATTCCCGCAACTAACACGCAATCGCTTGTGTGTGTGACTTTGTTTCTATGTAGTAGTTCAGTTCTTTGCCTGCTAATACGTAACCGCGGGGGGAATTTTTGCGCAGCAACGACGTACGTCCATCCTCCATCACGTCTCGGCGGGCACTGGCGGGGCGCCCGGCGAGCGAAATAATGCCAATATTTTGGGTTTTTTATTTCTTGGAGAAAAATTATAACGAAATTTTAAAATCTGATTTTACCATTCACTTCTAAATAATGAGCTGTTTTTATTTATATAAGTTTCATATAAATTCATTGTGAAATCTCTAAGCAGTGGACGTTTAAAAATTGTGATTTAGTGTCATGTTTGACATTTTTTTCTATCGAGCCAATTATTCCAATTCGTGTTTCTATCTTTACCATTCACTCGAGGATATGTTCAACTTTAATATTATAATTTTTATTTATTAAAAATATCATAGTTAATGAGACTTTCAGACGTTTGAAAATCATAAAAATTACTGTAAGCCCGCCTTAAGCTACATATTATATCCTAGATTTATTGCTACCAAAGTTCGTGGGAAAATGCTTATTCTGATTAACATCCTGATGAGATTGTTGCACACTTGCTAAGACAAATAGCTTGAACCTTCAACTTAACATCTTGCTATTCATATCGATAATTAACATCTTGTTAATTAATGATGGAAGTGTAATTGCAATCAGGAGCAATGTTTTGAATAACCGTGTAAAGTCCATAACTGGGCAATATCGATGAGGCGTTTCTGTCAAAATCAGTTTCTCAATCTTCATAAGGATCTCGTGGTAAATAAAATAGTCACAAAGGGCGATCTTCAAAGTTGAGCTACGTATGCCATGGTTGATTCATGAATGGGTGATCATCTGCTTTAGCGAGTTACCTCCGTGTCTCAGAAAGCATGTAATTTGTAAATTGATAGTCGCTACTGTTAGTCAGAAGCGTGAAAGTGCGACAACCAGTCTAACCAAGGCATATCGCATTGCCCAGTTACTGTGTTTTGGAGGTTAGATAAGTGCAGTGGCTCTGCATTCACAGCTGTAAAAGGCATCATCATCTGACTAGCTTTTCCCCAACTATATTGGATCGAAACAACTAATTATTGTTATATGGAAGAAATTTGAATATTCTTAGCTACGTTGTCCATTTTATGATGTTATAATTATTTGTGCATTGATTTTTATTCTCATTTTGTTTACTGCATATTTTGAAAAACATTTTGTCGTTTGTCACAGCGCGAGGAAAGCAAATAAAACTCTATAAAGTTAATTTTATTTTTGAGTGTTAGTATCTTTTACGAATTCAAGCAATTGATATACAAAACGATATTACTATTTTTATAGACAGACACCTCGCAAATAACTCATCAATAATTTAAATAAAACAGTTGCAAGTGATTCAACAATATGCACCATTCATTGACCACATAACGTGAATGACACAAGGCTCATAGGTGTCAGCAAGTCGATTGAAATACCACGATCTTTAACAATGCAACCGTTAACCCCACACTATAGTATATAGGATAATATATGTAAAATGCAAAAGTGCTATAATGGTCAAATACACGTGTCCAAAGACCAATAATAATATTATTTTCAACAACAAAGATCATCGCCACTTTGCAAATCGTGACAAGCAGACGAAATGAGAAACTGGTATGATAGAAAGATAGGATGCAGAAGTTCCATAAATAACGTATAGACTCGAATACAAATCATATTATGTTACTAGCACTTCGCCCCGCGACTTCGTCCGCGCTTATTTCGAACTTTGCTTCTGTGAATTTCTTCTCCCGCCACCCTCTATATGGAATACTTTTAGAAAATCAATATGCAACTAAAATTCTATCGACCACAAAACAACCCTTTAGCAGTCGGTTTTCGCAACATCCCATCTACGTCGTAAAGATATACCCCAGGGAAAATTTGAGACTCGTAGCACTTATAGTAACGAAGTCTCATACAAACTCTGAAGTTAAAAACTACCCTTCTTAGGGGGGGAATTTCCCGTCATAATCCCGTCTTAAGTAGCACCTACGTCCTAAAAGAACCCTCCTGTGAAACATTTAAAACTCCTAGTACTTGTAGTAATTAAGTTTCATACAAACTATTAACCCCAGAAACATCCCCTCTGGGGTCCAACTTCACCAACTTCAAAACCCCGTCTTAATGAGCATCTACATCCTAAAAATAGCTCCGCGTAGAATTTGAGACTCCCAGAATTTGTCGTAACGAAGTTTCATACAAACTACCAACACCAAAAACTACCCTTTAGGGGTTGGTTTATTCAAAACTCGTCTGAGGAGGAACCAACGTCCTAAAAACACATAAGCAAAATTTTTAACTTCTAATTATCAAGAACAAAGTCCCGTCTTAGTGAGCATCTACTCCCTAAAAACCTCTATGCATATTTTGACACTCCCAACACTTGCAATAACGAAGTTTCATGCAAACTAACAACCCCAAAAATATCCCCTTAGGGATAGAATTTCAGAAAATCCCGTCATAGCTAGTACCTACATCTTAAAAAAAATCCCCCTGTAAAATTTAAGACTCCTATCTACCAACCCAAAAAACAACCCCTTTGGTTTCGAATTTCGCACAATCCCATCTAAGTGAGCACCAACGTCCTAAAAAAAATCCCGTGTAAAAAAAACCCCTAGCACTTAT
The DNA here is from genome assembly GCA_954870645.1 of Agrotis clavis. Taxonomy (NCBI): domain Eukaryota; kingdom Metazoa; phylum Arthropoda; class Insecta; order Lepidoptera; family Noctuidae; genus Agrotis; species Agrotis clavis. The sequence continues at coordinate 23,783,244 of OX940931.1, read as the reverse complement.
AGTAACGAAAGTTTCATTCAAACTATCAACACCAAAAACAACCCCTTAGGGGTTAAATCTCGCCGTAGTGCGTTATTACTTCCTAAAAAGAAAACATTACTTATTCAAAATTTGAGACACCTAACTTCCAACACTAAAACAACCCCTTAGGGGTTGAATTAAGCAAAATACCATCTTAAGTAGTATGTGCGTCTTCAAAACTACCCCAAACCTAAATTTGAAACTCCTAGTACTTGTAATAACAAAGTTTCATGCAAACTATCAACCCCAAAAACAACCCTTTAGAAGTGAAATTAGCAAAGTCCCGTCTTATTGAACACCTACGTCATTAAAAGAATCCCCATGCAAAGGGAATTGTCCAATTTCTATGGGACTTTGGCCACTCTTAAACAAACAGTTCAGCTAATAATATGTGATTGATTTATTAGCTCAAATCAGTAAGAATGAGGATCTACAGCTAGTTTTGTATCAAGATTTTTATTTAGATATTTTTTTTTAACATTTAATTGAAACAGGTTATGTATGAAATTAAACTTGTTTTTTTTTTTTATAATTATATTTATTAGACTGATTCATAAGTTATGAGAACATTGTCAAGGAACTTAGCAGGTGGATTAATATGTTCCTGATATCTTTCCCTACTTAAGAACCAAATAATTGTCATAATTATGTGCACAGCAACCTACTGTTCTACGGCCCACCATACAGTTGCAGCAATATTGTTTTATTGCTGACCTGACCTCCCTTCAATGTTATTTTCCAAAGAACTGCCGGGGTCGCCAAGAAAGGAAGAATCGGAATCCATTACAAAAGAAAACTAGTGTTCCTTATAAAACTCACAAAATCAACACGCACGATGCAAATTCAAAATGACAACTGTCATTTTGAATGCAACACAACATTATTAAACGCGTCAAAAAAAAATTGTATATCGATTCATATGAAATCGATTATACATCTATGATTTCTCCAGAAATAATGCATAAAACCTCAGTTTTATCATTTTTGAAGTCTTATTAATTATATCGTTTATTAGAATGTCATTTATATGTATATTATGATATGAAAACTATATTTCAATATAGTGGAGATTGCATTGTATTTTAAATCGATTTGAATTTGTTGGTTTATGGAGTTTTGATTTGGCAACACTGAAACCAAATCCCTTTCGTTTTCCAATCCGTTCATGTGTAGCATCAAATCAAATACTTAAAAAAAGGCTATTTTTTATAATGCCAATTGACACAAAGTTATTTGCACCAGATGTTTACTAAAATAAAATTTAAAATATTGGTAAATTTCTTTTTTGTATAGCATCGCGTACAAAAATGGCCAAGTTCAGACAATGCCCTTTGAAATCTGTATCTATCAACATCAAAAACAACCCGTTGGGGTTGAATTTCGAATCACCCCTTCATAGTGAGCATCTAAGTCCTAAAAACAAACCCCACGCAAAATTTGAGACTTCTAGAACTCGTAGTAACGAAGTTTCATACAAACTGTTAACCCCAAAAACAACCCCTTAGGGGTCGAATTTTGCAAAACTCCGTCTTCGGTAGCGCGTACGTCCTTTAAAGAATCACCATGCAAAATTTTAGGCCTCTATCTATCAACACCTAAAACAACCCCTTAGGGGTTGAATTTCGAAACACCCCGTCTTAGATAGTGTGTACGTCCTAAAAACAACCCCCATGCAAAATTTGAGACCCCTAGCACTGGTAGTAACGAAAGTTTCATACAAACTATCAACACCAAAAACAACCCCTTAGGGGTCGAATATCGAAAAACCCGTTTCGTAAGTAGCACCTACTTTCTAAAAAGAACCCGCATGCAAAATTTAAAACTCCTAGTACTTGTAGTAACAAAGTTTCATACAAACTGTCAACCCCAAAAACAACCCCTTAGGGGCGTAATATCGCAAAATCCGTTCTTAGCGAGTACCTACGTCTTATAAAGAACCCCTATGCAAAATTTTAAACCCCTGGCACTGGTAGTTTCTGAGATTTCGTGTCCTATGAGTGAGTGACCTTTTGCTTTTATATTTACATATATAGATGTGTTATAAGGAATTTTATTCCGCAATTTCTTCTGTCATTTTGAATCGCACATTAAACAGCATATCAGCCAATGGCCGTCCACTGCTGAACGTAGGCCTCCTCAAAAGAGCACCATTTGAATACGTTTGATCAACTCAACGAGTACTCTATAGAAGTCAGTGTGTAGTCCTTGATTTGGTAAATCATGGCCATCTATACTATACTGTAGTTGCAATTTGTTTGCTACGTTTGTTCTTCTTAAAAATCTTTCTTGAACATCAACTTGACTCGTATTGCCTTTACCTTCGGCATAGCTAAAGACATTTTTTTAGCGTGGTAAAATCATCAAATGAGTCCTCCCACCCCGGGCGGGAGGGACTGTCAGACTTGTACTGACTAAAATCCACGGTGTTCTTCAATAGCCCTTTATGTTCCGGGGTCACGGTAAGGAAATAAGTCCCGCGACCGTTAGCTAAAGACTTAAGATATTTTAAATCAGTGTTGCGCCAAGTTTGCCTTCTGTATTATCATTTTCCATGTTGTATATTAATAACTAAGCTATAGGCCCGACGTCGTCCGGATTTTTCCATTCTTTTTACTTTATTATAATGTCTCCATTTGAGCCGTGATCTGAAATGTTTATGGGCATTTAGTCATGTTTAGTTTTCTAGGTAATCTGAAGAAGTGCTAAGATATTCAAATGTATCTTGATTTAGTGTAATGATGCAACGATAAATATGATAATGGAAGCCGTTCCTTGAAAAGTCGATCATCAGTTTTATTGGTGTGAAGATGACTTCCTAGATTTTTTCTTTGGAGGTAGTATATACTGGGTATTTAGCTTTTGGTATAACACTAGTTGTATTCACATAATAATAATGGTCCTCAATGAGTCGTTCTTTTGTAACGTTTTTCTGATTTGTCGTAAAAGAAAATTCTTGGAGAACAATGTCGTGACTTTGTATAAGTTTATCTGAAGTTAAGTTTTTGTAAAATTGGCTCAACCACGACGACGACAAGTACAAGACTGGGATTTACTATAAAAAAAAGTTTTTAATTGAAATCCTATCAGAGAAATCTGTTGGCGTGACGCTAGCGTGGTGTGTGTTCGATTGTGTCACCCCTCTAAACGTCGGCTCTAGCATAAAGTGTTTAGTATCGACTTACATGTATTTTTGTAGTAAGCAACTATATGACATGCCACGCCACACTTGCGGCTTTAGTAAAAATGTGAAACGTAGACGACTGCCACTTGCCTGACCCCAGGTGATCAAAATATCAATCTATATGGACAGTTTTACGGCTACTATGAATCGTGGGCTATTAACCTGGGTTTATATTTATCAGCCATAAATCAATAATATTATGTATGCCACATTTGTATTGTTTCAAGCGGTACCTGCCATGCCTCCCATTGTTTACCGGACCTATCATGTCAATAAAATGTAGAGGAAAATTTTCATTGTCCGTTAGCGATTATGATATGCGGAACTGTGGACTTTCCAAAAATTCTGAAATGTAGAAGGTTTACAAGAATACACACATTTTGGAGTAACATAAATGATAAAATACAAAGGGTAATTATAGACTGAACATGGTATATTTTCGTCAGTAAGTTTAGCGGTCGAAAAGCAAGTCGATAGTTTTCGACCCATGTGTGTTACCAGTGATGACTTATAAGGCGCCAAAACATAGTCTCTTAGTAAAGGTCTCATTAGTAAGCTCATGATAGCCTAACGAGCTATGGAAAGGGCTATGCTCGGAGTCTCTCTGCGCGATCGACTCAGAAATGAGGAGATTCGTAGACGAACCAAAGTTGCCAACATAGCCCAACGAATTAGCAAGTTGAAATGGCAGTGTTGATGAAGTTTGGCGGTCTCTTCCGTTCTACTCAGGACGATTAGGCTAATTTAATGATATTACACCCCAAAAATGAAAATGTTAACTTAAAAAAAAAATAATACCCACATGCAAATGCTCAATTATTTTACTCAGGAGTCCAAAACGAATAAAGTAAGTAATTTATATGTCTCCAAATGTAAAACGAATTACAAATCCAAGTGCCTTATAATCGTTTCCTGTGTAAGAACATCAGTATTCTGATACTGAATCAATTCGAAAATTTCGGGAAACACACAAACGAATGTTTTTTTTTGTTCTAAAAAGCGAATTAGAATGTTTAAAGCGACTAGCGTATGAGTCATCTGGATTTATACGTTAGTTTGTGATACAGGATATATAGAAGTCTAACTTAATAAAATGTAATCCTTATCTATGCTGAATTGGGACAACATTGCTGAAGAACGCTTTTAATGACAAAATTGTTACAAAACGGCTCTATACTAACGGGAAATACCGGTAATTTTCACGATTACGGACGTGTCTACGAACATCTGATGAATATTATAGTGAAAATCAACGGGAAATGCCGTTAGTACAGCCCGGCTATAAGTGAAGTGAGTTTACCCTGATAGCCTGACAATGACTGAATTATTATAAAGTTTTATTTTTTCATGTAATTACATGGAAAGCAAAGTAATCAACAACTAGAGATACTTAATGTTAGCATGTAGTTAAAATCGTAGACATTACGTTGAATCTGTGACCTCTATGTCTTATTAAAAAATAATCCATTTTATTTAATTAAACATCTGCATGGGGAAGTAAATTGACTACTAGGTCAATAGTATAAGCATAGGATCCTCCTTGGACAAAATCTTAACCAAGAAACTCTTCTGATTTAGCCATAGATAGAGAACCCACCGAGTTAAGATTAATGTGGTTAACTTCTCGCTTAGCCAAATCAAGCTAAATATCCGAATGTTTCGCTAGGCAAGTTGGTCTACTGCTCCTAGCTATTTAGTGTTACCTAGTTTGTGTAGGCACCTAGCGTCTGCCTAGCACTAAATCTGTATACGACGCACAATGATGTCACACTGGACTTCAACTCTTTGAATTCAGATGTCGTATTGAATGTTGCGTGGTGTAAAGAACAAGCGGAGAGCGATTACTGCTTATCCTTTGAAAGAGTATTATTATTTGCGAAACGCTAGTTCAATTATGGCAAGGTCCGTTTTTACGTAACTGGATAGAGTTAGATTACAGTATATAACAGTAATATATATATATCAACAACAGCAGTAATAAATAACAACAACAACAGCAACAACAATAAAACAACAAAGCAACAACAACAGTAATACATATAACAGTATATAACATTATACAAGAAGCAACTGTCTCCGCTTCCACGACCAGTTACTGGAGGAAACGAGATTGTTTAGGTAGTTATAAGTGGTAAGGTTGGAAGATATATTCCTAAAATTGTTATTTTTGCTATTGAGAAGTCTTGGAAAGCTTCTTGAAAGTCCAGAAAAAAATTAGGACAACTTACTAAGTAATTTTAGATCTAAATAGGAAACAGTGTACCGTTGCAATATAATGCACACAACTAAGAAAATTTCATTAGCCACTTCGTACACAACGCGACGCAAGTCTCCGGTACCTTACGACTTTGGTATATAGTGACGTGTGTACGTTGTCTCTATAGATTTGTATCGCAGGAGTCACCTGGATACCAATATTGTAAGGTATCGGAGATTTGGATCGCGTTGTTAACGAAGGCGCTTACTCGCAAGATCAGTAAAACGCTTCTCCTATGCCTTTGGACTGTACCAAACAGAGGCACACATTGACGACAAATCAATCGCGCACGCGCCACGTTTGACATGTATATGCGCAGACGCACGGAATGTCGATCGATAAGCAGCGCTACTAAAAATACTCGATCCTGTGTTGTTTGAGCAAATTGTATATTGTATGCACTTATTATGAGGCATTCTCTTGCAACTTCGAGTTGTGGAAAAATAAGAAATGCTCTGGTGTAAAAATAAGGGTCCGCATGGTTAGCAACAAAAGTAACTTCTTAGTTTCTAAAATGGAACACTCAACAGTTAAACATATAATCAATAAGCAGTTTACATTTCAAAACAATACATAATTTCAAAGAAGAAAGATGCCCATTTGCTACATACGTTAAAAATTTATAATCTGTGCCGTAAGCAAGCTTGATCCCGATCTTTTTATGTAGGTATAATCAATGAATCAAAGACCGACGAACATTTTGGTAGGTGCATTTACAAACATTAAAACTCACAAACAGTCTCTGCAGTAGATGGCTTAATTTTTACTGTAGTATCTGTACGTCTAACAATTAATGTTTATTTTGTAAATCTATCAGCCACTTTGCAGTTCCCCATTATTTTCATCATCATCATCATCATTTAAGTTCGGAATCTTATAGGCCTCCGACTTTTTCAGATAAACGTCTTTTTAAGAAAAATTGTTTCTTGGGTTGTGGGTGCGTTAACAAACATATTTTAAACTCACAAACCTAAAGTAACAGCCATATCTGGTAAAAGTACCAAGGAGATCATACAAATATTTTGTTCCGTGCAGGAATCAAACCCCCGACGATCGCTCGGCCACTGCGCAGTGTGCCGCTACTTATTGGTTCGATGTGTCCCTCATCCATCTGTTCCTCGCGATTTTGACGATATCGTCAACTGAATGCAACTAGTATTAATTTGCATATTCATTTGTATCAATGATTTTACAAAATTAAAACGGATATGCACATTAATTTACTGTAATAGGAAACACCTACAAAACTAAAACTCTACTAAAAACTTGCAAATCATTTACCTATCACAAAAGTTGTTATCTAATCATCGGTTGGTGAGCAATTTCGATCGCAGGCGACCGCGACCGCGGCCGTGGGAATGTGAGGTGCGCGCGCGCAGTATCTCGCGCGATCTCATCTGATAGCGCAGTTATCTGGCACGATCGGCGCACGAGTCGGTGCTGCGCGGGGTAAGCATGAGGGTTGAAGAAATGGAGATAAGTCTTGAATAGTTTTAATACATTTTTTGCCAGAATCATTTATGTTAGAGGATTAGTGTACATTTTTTATTATGGATTATTTAAGATAATATATAAAAAGATAGATTAATGTAAGAAAAGAGTCACATCTTTGCAGACGTGATCTCAATTTTTCTATTCGGATAAATAATTATTGTTTAAGGGCTGATTTTTCAATAGTCAGATAACTTTTATCTGAGGAATAAAAATGGCGGTTTGACAGCTTATCTATGGAAAATATGTCAAACCGTTATTTTAATTCCTCAGATAAAAGTTATCTTACTATTGAAAAATCAGCCCTAAGAAAAATAATTTAGTTTCTCTCTCGTTCTTCATTTATTTAAATGTGAGGCTAGCAATAAGCGAATTTGATTAGGTTCTTGTAAAAATGATTATAAGTCCAATCATAAAATTCAGTTACAAATTCTACTGGTTTTGTGTATAAAAATATTCAACGTCAACCATGAAATTAAACTCAGTTACTAAAAAGCTTTGGCTATTAAGGATTCTATTTTAAGCTTATTTATTGAAAACAAAGAAAAAAACGTTGCATAATTTCACAAAAATAAATACATTTTGATCGTTCTGCTCCTGAATAGTTTCTGCAGCATGGTCACAGTAGTCGGGGGCGAGTGTTGGCGACGCTAGCGCCCTCACCGCTGTTAATCGTGATTTTAGATTTTAAATGGACACGTAGAGATTCATTGGTTCGCCGAATGGTAGATTTTTGGTTCTAACTGATTTGTTACATTGCTATATGGTTATTTGATAAATGTTAGATTTTTTATGTATTGTTTAAAATAGTTATATTAATATACCTACAGTAGAAATACTTTTGAAATAATTTTATAGATATGCGGGTTCATACAAAATGGAAACAATGCAGGGTGTTTCGTCTTAGCGTAAGTTAGACTAGAAAAACATATTGTTGAAGTTCAGAATTTTGGCAAAAAATATGCCAAAGTGGCGTAGTGAAAGTCATGGTGCAATGCTGAGACACAAACATTTTTTGTGTCATTTCTTATTAATTATGTTCATTTTAGTAGGTATCATTTCTTTTTTTTTATTTGTCGTTTTTGTTTATTATTTTACATTTTGTTTATGTGTTTCGTTTTATATGCCTATTTTGTTATTGTGTCTCTATAGCACTGAATAAATATTTTATATATCTTTCTATTTATATGAAAACTGAACATTGAAATGCTCCTAATTATCTGGAGAGTTCTCCAAAATTTCATGATCAGGAGCGACGCGACAGAACATTTGCATACGTCCCTTACGGGGAGTTCTTGCCCGTACCCCGGGGCGCACCGTCCCGTCCCGAGAAACTGGGCTTCCCCCGGACGTGTCCGGAAGGGAACTTCCAGTCCTCGGGCACTCGTGGAGGTTTCCCGTCCGGAGCACCCCGTGATCAGCTGGCATAGTAGCAGAGTGATTTACTACTGCGCTGTGTGTCTCGGGTTCCATTCCCGCGCGTAAAAATATTTGAATAATCTACAAATAGTTCCGAGTCTGAGTGTTTGTGAGTGTGAGTTTAATGTTTATTAACACACCCATGATACAGGAGAAATTCTAATTGTGTGGCAAAGATTTTAAAAAAGATCGGTGGATATAGCAAATCTCCCAAATAAGCTTTAGTGTAAATATAGCTAGGAATACATTTATTGTTACTAGTAAATATGAAATAATATACAAAAAATTGAATCGAATTAAAATCTGTTGCAATCTCAACAAAAAAGGGTTTTATTGCTCCATAAAAATATCGAATCGTTATTAATTAATGATGAAAAAAGATCGACAGCACTTAAAATAATACAAATTCATCATCTTTTATGTAGGTTCATCATAAACATCTTAAAGGCGAAATAATTTAGCTCGATTTTATTTGACAGCACAAATGACTTTTATAAATGAATCAACGGTTTAAATAAAAAGATTCTAATATTAGGCCATTCAATCAAAACTATAGGTAAACCGTGATTCGACCTCAACCTTTGAAAAAAGAACAGAAGAAAAAATTAAACACAAAAACAAATCGGTATCAAAACAAAACGATCGACTAATTATTCGACTAAGCGTTGAAGGGAGAGCAGATCGAATCGATATACATCGATAAGACAAAATCAATAAAATCATTGCCAGATTACAAAAAGGATGGTTGTTCATCATTGCCACATTAAAAAAAGATGGGTCGGCTTGTTTCATGTCGGAGTGTCGGCACTCGTTTGATGTTATAATAATGCGACCAAATTGAGTCAAAGGCACTAAATGTGTGACGAATCGACTTATCTAAGTGTTTCATCGAGTTGTTGACGGGCGATTGCGATGATTTTATACAGGATGTTCAGTAATTGATTTTATGAAGTAATAACGATATTATTGAGGTTCGATTAGTGTTTCTTTCGATTATGAGTTAATTCTTATTTAGGTTTTGATTTGAAGATATGAATGCTTTATTGGTTTATAATTGGGAGTGAGCTTTTTGCTGAGTATGTTATCGTGTTAATTTGTTCCCATCAAACTAGTAGCGGTTACTTTCAAAGCATATAAATCAAGAATATGATGGTTCAATAACAGTACCGCAACATAAAAAAAAAATCAAATTCAATTTGACGCCTAAGTGTCTGTCTTTTTGTGTTTTTTTTTTTTAATTAGGTATTTTATTTTAGTTTAAGTTTAGTTGTAATTGTGATTTCTTCTTCTTTTTAAATTCAATTGAAAATACTTCTGCTTAGTATTATATACTTAGTTGATTTTCAGTGAAACAGTTAGTATTTAGATTTCCGAATTGGGTCCACCCTTTATAGCAGAACTTTTTACGTCATAATTTTATTTTGCATAGCAACGGATAGCATAAACCTCTTTTCGCAGAAAATCGTTTGGCATACACTCATTTACCATAACACCAAAACCCATAATTTTGTAAGTCAGAATCATCTTTAGGCATAAATTTCATTTCCATAATAATCAATAAGTATAACCATCATATCGTAGAAAGTTCACAACCAGAATCATCTTTTGGCATATATTTTATATCCATTATAATCAAAAGTATAACCATCATTTCGCAGAAAATTCACAGCCAGAATCATCTTTTGGCATAATTGTGTGGTTTTTATTTCCCAGACAGTAAGATGATGTAGTAAGCATGCAGCAAGCAATCAGCATACAAGCATGCAGCATGCAAGCATGCAGCATGCAAGGTTGCAACATGCAGCAGGCATGCAGCAAGCATGCAACATGCAGCAGGCATGGCTTCTGTCACGGCTCCGGCGCTGCGGGTCTCCGGCGGTCCCACGCGAGCTAATCGCGTGCCGCGTGCGCGTAACCGCAGCTTCGGCTTACTGGCCTGCAAGCCGGCCAGCCTCAGCCGCGGCGGTGTGCGTTAAAACCACCTGCTCCTCAGCTCGCGGGCCGCCTCGCCCCTCCGCGCCTACGCGATTATAAATTACACTCTAGGGGTAGGGCAGACAAGACTACGTGAAGTCGGTTTTGCAGCGATTCATTTCTGTCACTAACTTTTGTAGCACACCATATTGATTTTATAAAACAATTATTTATTTTTTATTATGACTATTAAATTATTTCTATTCTGAAATTCTGTGATCTTCGAAGTATACTAAGTCAAATTATTCCAAATAATCGGCGCTCTAAATAAACGTTATGCTAAATGAAAATATGCAAAATTGTAACTCTGACAAAGGTAATTATGCCCAATACAATTCTGCCATCTTAAAAGTATCCCAATTTAAATTCGGACATAAAAACATTAGGCCAAAAAACAATTATATTAAATATTTTTTATACCATAACAATGTTCGTTTAAAAAAGTTTCTGCCAAGTGAGTTCTGCCAAATAGGTTTCGGAGCAACAAGTTTGTGCCAGATAGAAGGCACCCTTCCGAATTATGTGATAACTGTTAACCTGCACTGGGCCAGCATATTAGATCATGACTCCTTCACACAGAAAGTTATAAAAATGTTAATTTAAATATCTGGTTGACAAGAATTGGCAGATCTATGATATATTATATCTTTCTATATATTAGATACTCTCTAGATACTCTAGAAATTGTAGACCATTATATTTATCTTGGACAGATTGTTCAGTTAGGTAGGTCCAACTTCGAGAAAGAGGACGCCCGAAGAATCCAACTCGGATGGGCGGCGTTTGGGAAGCTACGTGATATTTCTCATCGAGAATCCCACAGTGTCTCAAGACAAGGGTGTTCAGTGTGTGTTGTTGCCAGTGATGACATATGGCTCTGAAACGTGGTCTTTGACTGCTGGCCTTTTAGAAAGACTCAGAGCCACTCAACGAGCAATGGAACGAGCTATGCTCGGAATTTCTTTGCGGGATAAAATCCGGAACATGGATATTCGGCGAAGAACCAGAGTCACCGACATAGCTCATAAAATTTGCAAGTTCAAGTGGCAATGGGCAGGCCACATCGCTCGTAGAACTGGCAACCGATGGGGAAGAAAAGTTCTCGAGTGGTGACCACGGACCGGAAGACGCAGCGTAGGCAGGCCTCCCACTAGGTGGACCGACGACATCGTGAGGATCGCGGGCAACCGATAGATGCAAGTGGCGAATCGTCGTTCGGCGTGGCGGTCTAAGGGGGACGCACATGTTCAGCAGTGGACGTCTTTCGGCTGATGATGATGATGATGATCTGTATATTATGTCATCAAAGAATGGGGTCTACGAGGCGTTGTGATTGCGGACAATGTTTTATTTTTCATAAAATCTACAACACCCTGTACAAATCTATCGACACTTCGATAATGCCGAGGTCACACCGCGCTATTTGCTGTTCTCTAATGTCATTTATATTATTTTTTCTATGAGTTCATACTAAAAGATAATAATATAATATCTGTGACCAATCGTGCTGACAGGAATCTCGCAAATTGATGTCTTTATTTGAGCAATATTTTGATATTAATTTAACCTTTTGGTTTAATGCAAGAACAGAAATAAATTAGAATGATTGAGTTATACTTTTTGATGGTATCAAACTGTTTTCGTAAATTATGATTTATGTGTGTGAAGTCAATATACAGGGTGATTTTTTAGTCACCATCCAAATTTGAATATATTAATCTTTGGCGAAAATAACTGAATACGTGTTTTTTGTTTTTGTATAATTTTGGACGGTGGTAAAAAAGTCACCCTGTATTTTAGCCTACAAATTAAAGCTTCAAACCTAATAAAATATAGTGTGAATGATAAGAAGTAATCAGTTTAATATTGCCTATAGAGAATCAGGTAGATAAAAAATGTTCAAACACTAATTGGTGTTGCAGCTCGTCTAAGGCCCGTATAACAGAACTCACCTGAATACTCAAACGTTACTCAAAACTAAATTGAACCAATCAAATCTCGATTTAAATCTAGTTTTAAGGGGTTGTTATAAATTGGCCACAAAGTTAAATCGCCACGAAAAAAAGTATGTGTAAGTTAGCCACAGTTTTTGTTTTTTGAATTTTGTTTAGTGTAAATTCGCCACATTTCTTATTTTCCGCACGGATAGCAGAACAATTAAATAATAAAATTTAACAAAAAGCTACAGATAACGAGGACACATAAAAGGAAGATATGTGGCAAATTTACAATAACTAAATTTAGCTGTGGCGAATTAACTCTCAATGTATGAGGTTTCACAAACTGTGGCAAATTAACTTTGTGGCAAACTTACAACAACCCGTTTTAAGTAATGCTTGAATACTGAGGGACGTTCTGTAATACGGGCCTCAGTCTGATGAGAGAGATGTCAACATTGTCGTTGAATTTTCACACGGACACCTCATGAACTTTAAAATTGACCTTTCAGCAAGCAAGCAGGATGTGTCCACCAAGCCGCTCTGGGCCCGCGTGGTAGATTATGGCCTACTCGCTCTCAAAGCGAGGAGGCCTGTGGAAATATTTATAGGCTGATGACGACATTTTTATTATGATTTTCGCTTTACAAAATAAATAAAAAAATCATTACAATAAAAGCAAAAGCTACATACGAGTATATGCGTAGTCTTAATAACATTTCTCCAACATTCACAATAATTCTCCTTCTAAACTAAACCACAGACAAATAATCAATCGACCCTATAAATCAAGCCTATCAATATTACAGTTAAGGCGTTTTCACACGGGACGCGGCGCGACAAGTGCGCACACGCAACGTCAGACAGCTTCCGTAAGCAAATAGTCGCAGTCGCACCTCATTAGTGTACCACGGTGGGTAGTTCATTAAGTTTCTTGTGGATAATTGTTGCGACAGTATTCCAATGAGCTTAATTTGAATTTTAGATATTTTTTTATTGTTTTGATAGCTCTGGTGATAATGTTTTGAATGGCATGGCGATTGAAAAGACTGGAAAAAACTCGTGCTGTGTTCTGAAATAAGAAAGTTTTGCAATTAAAAAATAAATATCCAGATTACTTTTTTAATGAGACTGAAAATTCTGCTAATGTCCTAACTGAAAGTTAGGTAATATTAAATATCCCACGGCAACGTAATAGTGAGATAAAATGTGTCCTATTTATTATTTCAAACCATAATCATAGTACCCATCCAAATCCATTTAGTAGTTTTTTTGTAAAAAAAGAATAAACATCCGTCCACGACACACAAACTTTTAATTCCAATTAAATTATTTATCATGCAATTCATAATTGCATGATAAGTAATTGAGAAGTAAAATCAAGTATATACGAGTATATTAAACTAGCTGTTGCCAGCGGCTTCACCCGCTACAACTCGAAAATTATCCCATGGGAACATAAAATCGGGATAAAAACTATCCTATGTGTTAACCCAGGTTATAAACTATCAGTGTACCAAATTTTTGCCAAATCGGTTCAGTGGTATTTGCGTGAAAGAGTAACAAACATACCTACATACACATACATACATCCTCACAAACTTTCGCATTTATAATATTAGTAGGATTAATCAGTAATGCCAGTTTCTTAAAAAAATATCAATAAATCATCTTCACATCTATTCATAAACATCCCCAGTTTTGTATTTTTTTTCTATCAGATTTATTTTTCAATCCTGAGACCTCATCACAAGAGTTCTGTGTTTTATTTACAGCGTACTATTTAATTTTATTGCGTCAATTGTATGGAAAATTGAAAAAGTGCCTCTAGTGAACCATTGAGGAATTATAATACTTTTCCGTTAAATTAACGTCAAAGTTCCAGTTTACTTTAATAAACGTCACAAAAATGTGAAAAATCATGCTAAGCTTCTGATTCAAAGCTGGTTGTGTACTTTTATGTAAGTATTTTTTTTTTTTAACGTGATAACGTCTTATAATTCGGGTGCACGCACGATAAAATACGACGTCATGCGGCGTTACCTCGCTCTGTAGCGTTCCATAGCAACGGCGTGTCAATTGTTTGTTTATAGCAACGTAAATGCAGTATTTTCTTAGGACGTTGTCACGTTCAACTATCGTCAGTAAACCGACTTTACAGACAACCGATTTTTTATTCAAACGTTTACATCTCAACGATTAATCATGAATACACTCATACTAGGTAGCTAATCTAACACTTTACGTTTAGCCATCACAGAGCCGTCAGCACGCAGGTTAGAGCTATAAATAATTGCCTAAGTACGGCTGCACAGCTGCGACAACCATCGGTGGCAAAGTTCAACGATACCGCAATGAGTGGACGGTAAGTAGCTGATAATTATCTTCACGGTTTCACGGAGGGTTGGGCAGAGATTCAAAGATTTTGTTTGACGAAATCAATTTTGTTGAAGATTTTTTGCGAGTCGAAGGATATTTTTTTGAGAAATTGGCATCCTTGTATTTAGATGTATTTCAATTTGATTATCAGAAATTTAAGTTTAATCTAACTGTAACAGAATACTTTATTTGTGCAGAAAGTAGGTACTGTGAAGGTTTTACGGTTTTACGAGTATTGTGTGAACAAACCATAAATAGATTCTAGCTGTTTTTGTAAACACTGGTCGAATCAAGTCGCTCAGATGATTTTGCAATTATTATGAGCCTACGTTGTCCCACTGCAGGGCAAAGGCCTCCCTTCCCTCTTTCCATCTCTCGCGATTTAATGCGAGTGTAGGCCAACCCCTTAAAAATGAATCGAGTTCATCCCGCCATCTCCTTCTGGGCCTGCCGCGTTGACGTTTCCTGCCCGTTGGGATCCATAGAGTGGTTATTTTAGCCCAGTGCTCCTCCGGCATGCGGCAGATATGGCCAGCCCATTTTGCAATTAAAAAGAAAAATATATTTGTGTGGAATTTTCTGAGTGAAAATATGGTAGTAAAATAGTTCTCGTGTTCTTGAATATACTTCTACTATTAAAGTTTTTTTAAAATGCTGATCTTTTACATTGCGGATTGCGATCTGAAAATTTGTAAAAAGCATTTTTTTTTGTAGTTCCGATTCGGATTTGTGCTTCTACGAGTACTAACTTAATACTATTAAACAAGAATCAAATGCCTTAACACAGTAACATAAGCACCTTCCAGTAATCGCGTCATCCTCTAGTCGGCGCGCGCGCACTCCGTCTAATAATGATCAATGATGCTGCGCCCCCGCCGGAAAAATGCCAAATATTCCATACATCACTCGTACTTTGAATATTGACAGGCGGATGGTTTGTTAACCATAGGGTTATGATGTGATAGAATAGGATCAACTGCTATAGATATTTAAAAAACACATGGTTTTATTGTTATTTCCGATTTTCGAATAAAAATAACACAACAATTTAAATATTTTAGGAAAATTTTAAATCTCATTATAAGTGATTTATTTACGACAGTGTTTTTTGCTCTTTATTTTCTCCCACAAATTAGATTACAAGCGATGTAATCTTATTTTGTGTTGGTGATACAAAACTTTTATGGGAGTCAGGAATCCAAACTAGCTGCTATGGACTCTTGATCACCAAACTCAGAGATTAAAAATTTCTGTCGCACGATTTTTGCAACAACAACGAAGAAAATACAAGCAAAAAAGTCAAATATGTAATGTGTGAGAATTTGATTCATTGCAAAATCTAAGTACATAGGTAGCAAAATCTCTTTGGAAAGTGCGATTTGAAATATGTATTTATGCCAGTACATACCTATAGGTTTGTTTCATGAGTCAGTAATAAAGTTTCCAATCATCATCATCAGCCTATAATGTTCCCACTGCTGGGACACTAGGCCTCCTCTCTGTGAGAGGTAGTGGGCCATAATCCACCACGCGGGTCCAGTGCGGGTTGGTAGATGTCATATGTTTTCGAATTTTTGGGTCTAGGACATGCCGGTTTGCTCACGTTGTTTTCCTTCACCGTTTTGAGAGCAGTGGTGATGAAATAAATTACACACAGTAATGCGCCTGCATGGCTGGGTTCGAACCCACGACCTACAACTTGTAAGTTGGGACCGATACCACTGGGCCACCACTGCTCTCCTAAGTAAGTAGTAAAGTATCCAATATAATGTGTGTATTGTGTAAACTTTCCTAGCTCTACAGAACACATAAGGTCAAAAACGAAAACTTAAAAAAAAATCGTTTGGCGATGTAACTCGGAACATTTGATTACTATTTGTAACGTTTATATTAACCCAATTGAATGGTAAGACGCCTTGATCTCATGATTGACGGGCCGTGTAACGAGTCTATTTTGTTCGGGACCAGTGCGCGCCGCAATGGAAGACCGCCTTTATTTTTTGTACAAAGATTTGGTAATTAATGGAGATGCGACTGCCTGTCATAGCGAGTTTCCTCCGTGCCTCGGAAAGCACGTAAAGCCGTTGGTCCGGGCTGTCATTTATAGATCTTTGACAGTCGTTACTATTAGTCAGAAGCTCTAAAGTCTGACAACCAGTCTTACCATGGGGTATCGTTTGACTGTGAGCCGAGCCCAAAATAGTTGAGAAAAAGCTTGGCAGTAGATGAGGCGGTTTTGATATGTTTTTTTTTTGCTGATTATAAGCAAAAACATAAAAGCAAAAGCCACTGATGGAACACAGGACTCTGTATGGGTTGGTAGATGTCACAGAGTCTTCGATATTTTGGTTCGCTTCCCTCACGATGTTTTCCTTCACCGTTTTGAGACCAGTGCTGATAAAATTAATTACAAAATACGTCTTGTTGCAAAACCGCGGAGTAAGATGTTTTGGGTTCGATTGACGACAAGGTTTGCGCAGTGTCTGAGCGATCGACGGCTGCACAGCGTGTCGCGTTTTTAATCCCCGCACGGAACAAATTTTGTATGATATAAGTCGTTCCGGGTCTGGGTATTTGTGTATGTTATTAAGTTTTTAAACGTAACCACGATACAGGAAGAAATTCGTAGTGTGGGGCAACGCTTTTTTTTTTTTTTTTTTTTATAAACTATACTCCTCTCCGGCGCGATCTCAGGGCAGTATGGAAGGAACGACTGTCGCGACCGACGGCCGGGCACGCCGCAATTGCGGCGGTAAGACCCCTCTTTGAGGAGTGGCTGGAGAGAAGTCATGGCGTCCTGACCTACCGCTTGACGCAGGTCCTCACCGGACACGGAAGTTTCGGGAGGTACCTGTGTCTGATGCGAAAGGAGGAGACGCCTGGGTGTCACCACTGCGAAGATCGCCCGGAGGACACGGTGGAGCATACGGTGCAAGACTGCCCAGCTTGGGCGGAGCACCGACGTGTCCTCACGGCTGCGATAGGCGGAGACCTCTCGCGCCCGGCATTGGTTGCGGCCATGCTGCGGGGCGAGACGGAGTGGGAAGCGGTCAGCTCCTTCTGCGAGGCAGTAATGCTCGTAAAGGAGGAGGCAGGCCGCGAGCGAGAGAGGACAGCGTCCTCCCTCCGCCCCAGCCGCAGTGGTAGGCGCCCACGGCGACGGACGTCGCTTGATGATCTCCGGCCACCGTAGGCGCGGGCATGCGGGCAGCGAGTAAAGGGCAACTCGCTGCCCGACCAAGGACCATGCCCGGGTCGACGGCGCGTTGTGTCCCACGCGCGCCTCAAAGAGCGTCAGCATAATGACGGGGCCCCCCTCTCAGAGGGCCAAAGCCTGCCGGGGTCGCGGGATTATTCCCTTACCGTAACCCCGGAACTTAACAGGCTATGAAGGACACCGTGGATTTTAGTCAGTAGAAGTCTGACAGTCCCTCCCGCCCTGCCCGGGGTTGGAGGACTCACTTGATGATTTTACCACGCTAAAAAAAAAAAAAAAAAAAACTATACTCCTCAAAACAAAATAAGGGCCACTTATTAAATTGCACTTTAAATAAGTATTGCTCTTATTCTGGGTACATAATAAATAGTAAATATCTTGTTATGGTTTCTTTCAAGTATTAATATTGTTTCTACTGCATAATTGGAAATTCATTACTTTTTTTTAATTAGTTATTTGAGATTACTTAGAATTTACGGTTTGGTGTTTTTTAATTTTCAAACTTCTAACGGAGTTTTCTTCGACTAATACAGCAAGCAGGCTACAATGATCTTTCAATCTCATAATGTCATGTATTCGGAGACATATGGACGCAAAAACAGCCACTTGGGGTGTCACCTTAATCCAGGGGGCCCATTGCCAGAAGAGGTAGGTTTAATGGTGGAATATTCCCAATGAGTGCTTCAAAATGCTTGAAACTGGTCTCAAAAGACGGGTAATATCACGAGACGCCGTGATCGAGGAAGAAAGTAAGTAAGTAAAGCCCAAAAAGACCATTAAGTTTGTTAAACCGCGCAAATAGAGCGAAAATCTACTGCGCGGACCGTACAAACTCCATTGCGTCGAGCTACAGGCACCCCTATAATTGACTACACTGTTCCGAATCCACTCCATAAAGACTAACAATACTCAAGAAGATGCTTGGTTCACCTCCAGTTAACTACAGCATAAGGTGCAAATCGTGAAACATTTGCGAAGGAGAAAATTTATTGAACTGTTTTGACTGGGCTTCATTGCTTTTTATTGATGACTGGTGGGTTATTTTTTTTTAATAAAAACTGATTCATAAGAGTGTAGAGAAGATCTTAACAACAGGTTTCAAATCCTTGCACTCTTAAAACAGACTGTTCTGGCGAGTTCTGAGTTATGCTCTGGGGCGGTTATCTCTATCACGCAAAACTGAGCTCGCACTTCTTAACGAGGGTGCTGTAACTGCTCAAAATTGCATAGAGAATGTAGTGCAACTCCACATTATCCCATTCGCACAGCAAGGAGTACCTGAGTTCTTGAAGCAGGATAATGCTAGAGCGTACATAACGCGACTACAGTGCACACATTCGCTGACGCTCGAATTACGATGTTACAGTGGACACTCAGGATTTTTACCTGAGTTATGTTGAGCATTTAAGAGATGAGTTAAAGAAAAGTGAAAAAGAAAGTAAAATTTCCATCGACACGCAGCTGGATCTCATAAATTGTCTCAAAACTTGCTGGTAGAGGATCCCAAAAGAAAATGATCGAGATTTAATCCAGACCATTCCACCTCCTATAAAATGAGCAGAACAGAGAGAACAGAGTTAAAAGAGAAGCTTAAAAGAACACTTTGGAACATTAAAGACGTTATTTTTTCTATTTTTTTATGTTTTATGTAACTTGATACATTCCTGCAATTTCCCACTTTTCATTCAATTTCGTTTTAAGTTAACGATTTATTGGAACACATACTTAATTTTTGTGTATTTCCATCTAAGACCATTAATATTAATCAGATTCAGTCATTGTAGTTAGTAATATTTAAACATTATTAAATAAATCAATAAAAACCAGGTGGCCCTTATTTTGTTTTGAGTAGTATATATTGGGTTTTGCCATCAAATTTTTCTCAGTGGTCTGGACTGTCTCTGTGGACTATATTATTCCATACTGATGAAAACAGACTCGACACCTCTACCATCAGCTTATTATACCTTCATGGATTATAGCCGTAATTTAAATGTTTATGTTTATTATGATTTTATGGTTTAATTGGCATTTAAGATACTCAAAATAAGATCAAGAAATACGACCGATATTTTGATTATGAGATCATCATTATACATTCTTTTAAAATTGGTTTAATAATCTACTACCTTGAGAACTAGTAAATTGGGCCATTTGTGATTCATTGATTGATCAATATTATCAATCAAGAACACCACTTTATTGTAAACATGTTTTGACAGTTAACTATTCAATTCAATGTTCAAATCGAGTTTTATTTGATCTTATTACTGAAATTTTCTGCTTTTGGTGAATGTTGTTGTTCTATAACGATTATAATATTAACAGAAATGTCGCCTTTTACTGCAATATAGCATGATTTTGATTCCCAAACAAAAATCATTTCTGCTGTCAAATCTCTAACGGGGCCGTTAAAGGGCCAAAGCCTACCAGTGTTGCGGAACTGTCTCATCAGGAAACAGTGACCCAGGAACATAAAGAGCTATAGGATCATCATGAATTTTAGTCAGAACAAGTCTGACAGTCCTTCCCGTCCCACCCTGGGTGAGAGTGGGAGGACTCATATCAAATCATCACGATTTTAACGCGATAAAAAAAATGCCGTCAAATCTGTATAGTACCTACTGCTAACTAATTTAATTAACTCCTTAGATATTATCCGGAACATAAAAATAATCCTTATTGTTCTAGTGGTCGCAAGCGCGATTGCTGAGCTTGAGGTCCACGGTTCGATCTTAAGGCTGCATATTCTGAAAGTTGGCAACGTCGCAAAAAGCTGTCTAATAATTACAAGTTTTATTTAATTTGGCAAATTTTCTGTATGAAAATAAGAAATATCGCTCTGTAGTGCACTAAAAAAATGATATAGGAATGCAATCAAAACACTGAATTTGATGTTGTAACCGTTTCCGGTGTATAAAAGGCATTTGGAAAGCTTCCAAATGCTTTTTCTACATCTAAAACTATATATTCGGTGTTACGATATTAATTATTGCATTCCCTTATCAATTTTTTAGTGCACTACAGAGCCATATTTTTTATTTTCATACAGTAACAATGCTAAATTAATTAAAACTTGTTAATATTTGACAACCATTTGCGACGTTGCCAGCTTTCGGAATATACGCTCTTAAACCAGATATCGGTTACTGGGTTTCACAAACGGGATTTCTTAATAGCAGCCAGAAAGTCTGAATTATAGTACCCGTTTGATGGCAATTAGGCTCAACTTATCTACCGAAATATGTTAGGTATGTTAGGTAAAAGAAGCGGAGGTACCTTGGAGTTGAAAATAGGCATAAACTCCAACGAGTATCCAACCAATCAAAGAACAGTCACATCTGTTTAATTACCATCCACCTGATCTATGTTCGATCGACAATCGCCGCTTGACTTCCGACCTCTGTATACGTTGTAATGATGGGCACTTCATTATGTCTGATAAAAGGTGTAATGTCGGTAATGTTTAGAGGTGTGTTCTCACGTTTGGATACCGATATCTTCCGTGTGATTTGCGAACTTAATTCGTTGGAATAAATTTGAGAATGTTTTATTTTATGTTGTGTATTTTCAGGAGAGATTTTTTCAGATACAGCTTCGAGTCCGCGTCACCACTTAAGACGCGGCGCTAGTGTCTATATCATGATTTCGAAATTGCATAAAAAAGTGAAAACCTTTAATCTTCAGCAGGACCATCTCCTCTACGAAATCTATCTGATCTACGAAGATCCTGCACCACTACTCATGACCTAGGGGAAGTGATTCGCGTTTTAGTAACCTACGTCACCGTACATGCCATACCATAGACGCTTATATTGTGGCGTCTTTGGTAGCCTTTGGACACTCCAGCTAATCAACTGCTTTGTGACGAAAATTTACTTGATTTTGACATGCTCCCATGTGAATAACTTATGATTGAACTGATCTGTCTACTTGATATGAATGAAATAGAACAGTATGTCAAAATCTTCCATTGTTTACTTATTTATTTCGCAAAAAAAGTGGATGTTACCCTTATATTTTTTCATTCTTCCACAACGTGACTATAATAATCCCAAATATTACTGTTTCCTTTTTCTCCAAAATCAGCGTGAAATCTAATCTCAAAACACGTTCTAAACACACACAAAGACATACAAAAATTGCCAAATCACGTCTCAGAAGACATTCAGTTCATAAACCAACTTCACAAAAAAAGAGGTGTCACTCAAATTAACAGAAAAACAAACAAAAACACGCCCCATCAGTGATGCACAGATTCAGTAAACAGTAATTATCACTATGACAAAAGATGGAGGTTTCATATAAAAAGTGACGGAAAAACTTGCGGTTACCAAAACAATGGTTCTTGGAACTTCTGGTGCACATTGTCTTGAAGGATTGTTAATTTTTGAGATTTGTATACGGGGGGATTCCGTTTTGGGAATGACTTTAATATTACCACATATTACTATGACTATTCTATTTGACTATTTTATTCTATAGTCATTAGGTATACTTAATGACTATTACTATGAGATAAATTTTATAAAAATGTTGGTCCATTGCATGTTAAGGGCTAGTTTTGGTTTATTTAAAAAAAAATAGTCTTAGTTTATAAAAAAAGTCGAGTTTTTTTTAAATTACCAAAGTATGTAAGCACTGCGTGCTTTCAAAACGGTGAAGAAAAACGTCGTTAGGAAATCGGCATGTCCTAGAAGCAAAAGTTTTAATACATGACTGTGGCGTCTACCAACCTGCACCAGGCCCGCATGGTGGATTATAACCCACTGTCTCTTGCAGAGAGGAGGCCTGTGTCCCAGCAGTGAGAACATTAGAGGCTGATGAATAAAGTAAATAATATCGGGGTTTTTTCAATAACTTACAGAGAAAACTTGAAATTCCACTCATTCAGTTTAAAATTAAAGTACTTTATCCAAGTCAAGTTCACATCTAAACTTATTAATATCAATCTGACATTTATCCCTTCAATAACTGCATCCCAATATTTCCAATATTCAAACACCCTGTATCTAACTTCCTGTCAGATTCAAATGCAAAACGCCCTGCGCCTGCGCTCCCGCTGTTACAAAAAAAAACCTCATAATGTGTCATAAATATTCTGTAATCTGTCAAGAATGAGGTTCTGGACTATCGAGAAGGCGTCTCAAGAAATACAACCTTTTTTTTTGTAAAAAAAACCTACAATGTATTTTGAACCTTAACGTAAAGTTATAAAACTCATTGAAAAATTTCTAGGTTGCAGATTCCCATCAAGCAATTTTGAACAGTAAACGTGTTATAAAATTCTTGTTGCCTTGACACATTTTTTTGATGGACAGATCAATTTCTGTGAATGAAATCATTGTAGCCACTTGATTTTTGTGTGAAATCCGTCTATTTTGATATTTCAATATAATATTTTCGAAGGTCCGTTATTCGGCCATTTCCACAGTAGGTCCATTTGAATCATTGAATGACAGAAGTCAACTATGTTTAGGGGATTATCTACCCGCGCAAGTAAGTCAGTCGATATTTTGAGACTTTGGTCCTGCGAGAGAGAGCCACAAAAGCGATGTGAAGCTAAGAATTTTTCTTTCTGTTATTTTTCTTTGTGTAATTTCTTTGTGGAACATGTTGCTAATAAAACTCGAGCAGCAAATTGACTGCGTCATAATTTAAAGTTCATCAGCATCACCGCTGCATCTGCGAACAGAATGGAAAAATGTTATAATTACGACTATTACGAGATAGCTATGCAATCTTTAATGACGGAACAATAAGTACGAGTATGTTAGTAATCTCTGTTTTAAACAATGAACATGGCAGTTGTCATTCAGACTTTTTAACTAAACATGATGATAAACGTTTTGCCTTAAACTTATATTTAACTAGGTACCTAGTCCTCTGTTCCATACACAGATGAGGCTTTTCCGCATACCTACACAAGTACATATGTCTTTATTCCCTGACATTTTGACTGAGGGCCAAAATTTTCTCACTACTTAGTATCGTCCGAAAAGGATATAAGTATTTTAAGTCTGAAATAAACAAATACTACTTCATCGCATCGCTTCATAGTACCTCACCTAGGACACAAGCCTGCGCACTGATTCAATAATATAGACTGGTCCAACAATGCATGTGGGCGGCCTGGAGACTTGTCGCTACTTACAGCAATAACAAGCCTTAATCCGTTCGAATTATTGCCCCACGGTACCCTAAATTATCGCTTTATCAGTCCTATTCCGAGTAGCGTTGTCCGACATATCTGCGGCCATCGATAAATCTTGATTATGATGCATTATGGACTACTGCCAAAGTTCTACTTATTATCTCGTAAGGTATGTTAGTGATCATAATATTGCCGTATTTGATTGTTGTTGAAGGATTGCATAGCTTGTTTGTATTAGATTTTTACCTTTTTGAGGGAAAAAATGCAAAACGATTTTCTTGCCATCTCTTAGCAGGTGAATTATAGGTTTTATTAGGTCAAATCATATAATATACCTGACTTGACTTGCCCTTGATTTTGCGATGCGGTGATATATATTAATTAAACATACTCATTAGTCGATAAGCAGTAAATGGATGCGGACTGCCCAGGATTGGGATGTATTTTGTATTTTTTCTTTTTCGAGACTTATATCCTGTAGTGGACGGCAATTGGCTGATATGATGATGACGATAATGATTACTCACTCAGTGTGATATTCTTTGCATTCCAAATGAGGCGTATATCAAGATATCTATAGGTAGTTGATAGGTAGTGTCCTGTAGTTAACCCCATAAAAAGAAAGCTGTCAATTGTGTTTTACGAGTTTGTGTGTTTGTATGTTACAAAATGAAACCTTGCTTTCTGAGAAATTGTTATCATTAACAATGGTATCGGTTATCTTTACAGTCAATGCAATTATTCGACCCTTTTTATAGTAGTGTAATAACAAAACTATAAATAACATTTAGAAATAGTTTCATCGTTCATCTAAAACCCAAGTAAATCTACTTTTCACAGAAGTACTTACAAAATTACCGCTAAGTGAAATGAGAGTCAGTTACGGTGCACCGAGCTGGTGCGAAAAATAATTTATATTTTAATAAGATGAAACTCAACATAGTATCACCGAGTTTATTTGTGTAACTAGTCTGCGGTGTGACAACTGTACGGTAGAAACAAATTGTTTAACTGGTGTACGCTAATGAAAAGTTTTGATACTTGACTGAAATTAAGGACATAATTTGGAATGCTAATTGTGAGAAAAGATATCATCTCCAAAAAGAAGAAAAATATTTTAATGTCCTCTTTCTCATTATATTTAACAGAATACTAGGCATTTCTCATTGTGTCGTGGTTGTAAAATAAAAACTCACACAAACAGCCAGACCCGGAACGAATACTTGTTGGCCATACCAAATATTTGTTTCGTGCGGGAGTCAAACCCGCGATAGGCAACGAAGCTGTCGCCCGGCTACAACGCCAACCGGGCCGAGAGCTTAGAAAGCAACTGTTGACAATTTAAAATGGAGTCGGAGTTTCCCGGCAGTCAATTCGCAGCAGCGATGGGATTATTTCCTTACCGTGACCCCGGAACATAACAGGCTACTGAAGAACACCGTGGATTTTAGTCAGTAGAAGTCTGACAGTCCCTCCCGCCCTGCCCGGGGTTGGAGGACTGTTTTGATGATTTTACCACGCTAAAAAAAAAAAAAAAAAAGTGTAATATAGAATGTAGTGGCTCTAGGGCATTGGGGTTTCTTTAGCTATTAGTTGTCACCAGCTATTACCAAGTATCAAAACCATAAATCCAGCTACAAAACAAATATCACTGCGGTTACATGAACATTAGCAGTTACCGCGGAAGTGTAAAAATATAATCTATTTTAAACATTTGTCGTGCTCACCTCCGTGCGGCGTCGTCGTAATGATACGCTGAACTAGGCTGTGGTTGAGTACGGTCTCGTGGTTTGTATAGTATCGCAGCAGTACACTTTGTTGGGGGCTAATGTTAACTTGTTATGGAGTTGGAGTTTGTAGAATTTTGTTTGTTACCGCCGTTATTGTTGCTAATGTCAAAATGTGTCTAGGGAATCTTCAATTAAACGTCGAATTTCTAGACATGAAGTTTAATATTACTATTATAATATACGGAGCGCAATTTGTACAAAATTCGGTTTTTCTTGCACGAACGAGCGGAGATCACAGAGCGGGCTTCATAAGATGGCGGATCACAGATACAATAGATTCATAGCATTATGGCATTGACCACAGTTTCAATTTCGGTAACTAGCGCCACCCCGTCGCCTCGTTGGAACTATTTAGTACATACTCCCGCCTTGAAACAGTGAAAATAATCTAGGTACTTTTAAAATTGAAGCTGTTTCAAATCTAGAAAAAGTTATACAATGTTAAATTTGAATATTAGCATGTTGAGTCTAAACACAAATGAAAAATGAAAGTAAGATCTAGTTAAAATTAAAATTGAGAATTGTCATCAATCGGTAACGGACAGATGTTATTAAAAGAGCGCTTGATAGTCGTTCCCTTGTTGGTCCTTAAGGTAGCCACACGCACGATGCCGTCGCGTCCAGGGTGCACGGCGATGATCCTGGCGAGGGGCCATTGGCAGGGCGGCAGACGCTCGTCCTTGACCACGACGACGGTACCTTCTGCAAGGCGAGCTCCCTTCGCACTGCGCCATTTGGTGCGCTCCTGCAGCAGGCCGATAGTCTCGAGACCATCTCCTCCAGAATCCTTGCTGTATCTGCTGGAGTTGTTGGTAGTGGCTTAGTCGGTTGGCCGGGACATCATCATAGTCGTAGTCTGGCAACGAAATTGTAGGTCTTCCGATGAGGAAGTGGGCTGGTGTCAGGACATGGATAGAGTCGGGTTTGTCGGAAGTGGGTAGAGGACAAAGGGGACGTGAATTCAGGATAGACTCCACTTGTACTAGGATTGTCGAGAATTCCTCGTAAGTAAGCAGGCTTTGCCCTAACACCCGTTTTAAGTGTAGTTTACAACTCTTGACAGCGGCTTCAGCTAGCCCTGCCATATGTGGAGTGTATACTGGAATGAATTTCCAATCTATACCTTGGTTGGAACAAGAA
Organism: Agrotis clavis; assembly: GCA_954870645.1. Classification (NCBI taxonomy): domain Eukaryota; kingdom Metazoa; phylum Arthropoda; class Insecta; order Lepidoptera; family Noctuidae; genus Agrotis; species Agrotis clavis. The sequence goes on along the minus strand of OX940931.1, from coordinate 23,756,284 downwards.
GTTGTCAAATCTGCCGTATAATTTTGTATGAACTCATAAAGCTCTCTCAAATCGTTGTTAGCACCAACAAATGTCGTACCATTGTCACTTACGATTTCTTTAGGTTTACCCCGCCTCGCATTGAATCGTCTGAGCGCGGATAAAAAAGCCTCAGAATGTAGGCCTGTTATTAACTCAAAATGAACTGCCTTCGTAGCAAAACACACAAAGATACCTATATAGCACTTATAGGTTTTGTACCCACGACCTCTTCTGTCGCGTAAAAGGAAAGGACCTGCATAATCCAGACCTACAGTATTAAATGGCGGAGCTGGATTGACTCTGCTACCAGGTAAGCTGCCCATAATAGGTATAGTAGTATCAGGTTTGGCTCTGAAGCATTTTATACACTCCCTAACGACCCTATTGACAAGTACCTTACCCTTAATAGGCCAAAAACGTTCGCGTATTGATGAAAGTAAAAGCTGAGGTCCCGCATGCAGTAGACGTAGGTGTTCTTGAGTTATTATTAATTTCGTAAGAATATGTTCGTTAGGTAATACAATAGGGTGTTTTTTATTATAGTTGTACTGTGATAAGCCAATTCTACCACCTACTCTTATTACCCCATTGTCATAAAATGGATTTAAGCTAATAAGCTTTGAATTTTTTGGTAAATCTTGTTTGGTTTGTAAGAGTTCGTACTCTTTAGGAAAAGAATCTATCTGAGCACATTTAGCTAGCGATTCCATGGATTTATTAATTTCGTTTGTTGTAAGCCAGCCACTAAGTTTATTATGTTTATTTTTACAGTTGTGTATGTATCTATGTAGATATGCTAAGATACGTACTATTTTTGTTATATCTGACCATTGAAATACTAATTGTTGTATTATAGAGTGACTAGGTTGTGTGTGTGATAGGTGACAGTGTGTAGTGTTTTTGTTTGAATGTTTGAGCTCTGGCATTATATGACTGTCCTTCCTATCATCGAATTTTGGCCAATGATCAGAAGTTTGGCAGAGCCACAACGGACCCTCCCACCAAAGCTTAAAAGAAATAAGCTTTTCAGCAGTTGTACCTCGCGACAGTACATCGGCTGGATTTTCGGAAGAAGGTACCCAATTCCAGTTGTTGACATCAGATAATTTTTGTATTTTTGCAACTCGGTTTGCTACAAAAGAATTTAGTTTATATGGTTCTGTTCTTATCCAAGCCAAGACTATACTTGAATCAGACCAGTATTTGACATCATTAATTTGACATTTTAAAGCAGATTTTACCTTGACCATAATTTCCACTAGGAGGTGAGCTGCACACAACTCCAATCGTGGAATGGTCCTCTGTTTTATAGGAGCTACTCTAGATTTTGCCATGAGTAAACGACATTGGAATTGACCTTGTGTGTTCATGGAACGTACATAGATGGCAGCACCATATGCAATAACTGAAGTGTCTGCAAATCCATGTAATTCGACTATTAAAAACTCGGGAATTCTAACGTGTCTTGGTATACGTATAGTACTAAGCTTCTGCAAACCATTATAAAATGATTCCCATTGCTGTTTTAGGTCGTCAGGTAATTCTTGATCCCAGTCTGCCTTGTCTAGCCATAACTTTTGAATTAGGCACTTGGCGACAACTAGAACTGGGCCTACAAGACCAAGTGGGTCAAAAACACTTGATATTTGAGATAAAATGTTACGTTTTGTTACTTTGTTTTGTTTTGACTGAGTTTTAATTGAAAACATTAATTTATCGGTGTGACTAGACCATTCTAGTCCTAATATTTTGTGTGAATCATCACCTAATCGTGTGTTTGATGTTTGTGTATGTTGTGAGTGTTGACAGGACTCTTGAGTATTGGCACTATTATTTGAAATTATTGTACCTTGTATTTCTGGTGAGTTGGATTTCCATTTACGGAGTATAAAGTTAGCCCCCTTCAAAATCCTATCAATCTCAAGGGCAATATTGGTCACCTCCTCGATGTTGTCACCACCGGTGATAAGATCATCCAAATAGAAGTCAGATGCTATCGCGTTGGCTGCTGCAGCAGTTACAGGTAAAACTGTGGATTGTGTTAGTAAAGAAGCATGAGTTTCCTGCGACAATTGCAATAAGCATCGTGTGGCGATGTGTGGAGCTGACTTTAACCCAAAGCTGAGAGTGCTTAAAGCATAGGTTTGTATATCTTGGCTTGTTTCGTATCGCCAAAGAATACATTGCAGGTGGCGTTGCTGTGCTGATAGGTATATGTTACAAAACATTTTTTCCACATCGGCATTAACCACAAACTTGTGCATGCGAAATCGTAGTAAAATATCGACAAGTTGTTCCTGCTTAATTGTACCTTTATATTGTAAATCATTGAGAGATACACCTGTAGAAGTAGGCATAGAGGCATTGAAAACAACCCTTAGGGGTGTGGAAACCTTTTGAGGGTTAACCACAGCATGGTGAGGTAGATAGTTGCAAAGCTCGGTAGAATTAGAATCTAATTGTAACATGCGACCCTTTTTCTCGAAGTCCCTCATAAAATCTGAATATAATTGTTTGTACTGTGCATCATTGTCAAACCTTTTTTCGAGTTGCTTGAACCTACGCAGCGCTATGCCCTTCGATTGTCCTAGCAAGCTGGTAGGCGCCTTAAGTGGCAAGTTAACCACGAAGTTGCCATCAGAAGTACGGGTGTGAGTCATGAATATCCTCTCGCATTGGGTTTCATCATCTGACAACTCGTCATAACTTTGAGTTAAATTATCCCCTGTGCACTCTTCGATTTCCCAAAATTTGCGCAACTGAGATTTTAAAGTAAAATTGCACCGTACCTGGTTTAAAGTTGGTTTAGGGTTTGGTGAAAATGAACCAGCAACAACCCATCCTAATTTGGTCCTTTGCAATATCGGTAAGCCGTCCCCCAAATTGTGACGACCGATGCACATTAGGTCGTAGAACAATTCTACTCCCAGCAACATATCTATCTCACCAGCCAAATGGAAGTTTTCATCAGCCAATTGATAATGTCCTGGAATATGCAAGGATTTTAAATTAATAGGATATTTAGGTAAATTGCAAATAGTGGGCACTATTAAGCAGGTTATTGTATTAGAGTAACTCTTACTTTTCGATTGTAATGTTACTTCACAATAGTAATCGATTTTAGAAGAATTTTCATTGAAACCAATGACTTCCATATCTATTTTATTTTTAGGTATGTTTAAAAGTCTAAATGCTTTTTGTGTAATAAAATTGGATTGTGAACCAGAGTCCAACAAGACGCGCAATGTATGCAGCTTGCCTACAATATCGGTAACATGCACTATGGCAGTAGATAAAATAATAACTTTGTCACAAACCAGTCTCGAAGCGACTGTATTTGTGTGTGTATTTGGAGTAGGTACAGTTTGTTCGCTTGGTCGCGAGGTGCTAGGGACAGCATTTGTCCTGGATCTAGCCTGTTCGGATGACTCAACAGTATGTGAGTTTAAAAGTGTTGTAGGAGTAGCAGTGGATGAGTCATGCAACTGTTTATCCATGTGAAGCAGTGAGTGGTGCTTACCCTTGCAATGTTTACAAACACTAGCCTTGCAATTTGGTACTGCATGGTTAGAACTGAGGCAGTTAGTACATAATTTAAGCCGTTTAACCGTGTGCAATCGTTGCACAGGCTCCAGAGCCAAAAACTTGGTACATTGATTGATATAATGTTTATCCTTACAAAGTGGACAGCTTACCGTTCGGTTGGGTTTACTACTTTTACTATTGTTGTTCTTTGAGGTCGTAGTTACCAAAGCCTTGTTAGTAGTGCTGGACTCCGGTGGTCGCTTAGCCATCAAACTTTCATTGTAGTCTGCTCGGGCACGGATGAAATTAATGAAAACCTGCAAAGAAGCCAGTTCTCTTGAGTTATTTCGCTCTACCCACTTATCTTGTAGGTGGGGGGGTAGTCTCATAGACATAAAATGAATAATAATAGGACCCCAATCCTCATTAGGAACCTCTAAAGCTCGCAGACCTCGTAAGTGACGGGTTATGTTATCGGTTAACGATCTGAGAGCGCTCGCTGTGTCCTCAATTGGACTCAAATCAAAAAGACATCTAATATGGTTCGTGGCAAGTAGATTTGGATTGCTATACCGCTCGCATAGTACCTTCCAAGCAACATCATAATGGTCAGCGGAGTACTCAAGAGAGTTGACAACTTCTAGGGCTCCATCCTGTAAACAACTTTTTAGGTATTTATACTTCTGAATTGGTTTCAGTGAACTCTGGTGAATTAAGGCATCGAATGTTTCCTTGAACTCAAGCCAGTCTTTAAAATCTCCACTAAATTTAGGTAGAGAGATCTCAGGAAATTTTACACAATCGTTATTGTCTGATGGAACCTCATTTTTAGGTACAAAAGCTATTCCTGGTTTATTTGTTTGGATTGTATTTGAAGCTTTAGATATCAAATCAAAATAAGAGGTCTCGAATGACTCTCTTTCTTTTTCTTGTTCCTCTAAATCAGTGCACAACAACTCAATCTTTTCTTGGATTTGTTCAAAGGATTTGAAAACCTCAGCCATAGACTGGGTTCGTATTTCTAATTGAATGAGTTGTTCACCAGTAATAGCAGGCGAGGGCAAAGCTGTGACAAATTTTTTATACAAAGTTAATTTACATTTTAAAGTGCCTCTTCTTTTGACCAAATCTTTGATGTCCTCGCAATCCGCGTATACACTCATTTTTTAAAAAAATAAGTGGAGAATTTATACCTGGTAAAGGAAGGGGAATTGGGGTTATGCACCAGCCCACTCACGTGTCGTACAGTTCGTTTGTAGTTCCACTCGGGCTCCGCTGCGGGCCTCGGGGGAGCTCGATCGCGTCGTGTCGCGTCGTTCCCGCCGAAAACTCCGTTGATTTGCACTCAGGCTGCGCTGCGGGCCTCGGGGGAGCTCGACCGCGTCGAGTCGCGTCGTTCCCGCCGAAAACTCCGTTTATTTGCACTCGGGCTGCGTTGGCGGCCTCGGGGGTCGCGTAGCTTGCGGGCGTCTGTCGCGTCGAATAAACCGCAGTGTGCCAACTCGGGCTCCGTTGGCGGCCTGGGGGTCGCGTCGCTTGCGTAGTTGCGTGGCGTCGCGTCGAATGAACCGCAGAATGCCAACTCGGGCTCCGTTGGCGGCCTCGGGGGTCGCGTCGCTTGCGTAGTTTCGTGGCGTCGCGTCGAATGAACCGCAGAATGCCAACTCGGGCTCCGTTGGCGGCCTCGGGGGTCGCGTCGCTTGCGTAGTTTCCCGCCGAAAAAATCCGCCGCACCCGTAGAAAGCGTGTTGTTTTGCTCGGGGTCACCAAAATGTCTAGGGAATCTTCAATTAAACGTCGAATTTCTAGACATGAAGTTTAATATTACTATTATAATATACGGAGCGCAATTTGTACAAAATTCGGTTTTTCTTGCACGAACGAGCGGAGATCACAGAGCGGGCTTCATAAGATGGCGGATCACAGATACAATAGATTCATAGCATTATGGCATTGACCACAGTTTCAATTTCGGTAACTAGCGCCACCCCGTCGCCTCGTTGGAACTATTTAGTACAAAATGCCACTAGGATTTTCTCACATAGAATTACGTACATACATAAATTCTCGCCTTATTCCCATGGAAAGTCATGCTTCTATCCTTACACACTCCTATTGCCTGATCCATGTCCAGCACGGGGTGATAACTCTTGTCTTCAACACTTTTTTTTTCTTCTAAAGCTTTGTTCTTTAAAGTTTGGTAGCGTCACTTACCAGATTCATCTCTCAACAGTGATTCATCAAATTTGAATCAGCATTTTAACGTGGTAACAAAACTAACTAATTTTTGCACTAGCTGTGGCCAGCGGCATCGCCCGTGTGTTGCCAAAATTAATCCCTCGGAATACCCTACACTATAACCTCAGAACCAAATTTCATCAAGATTTGTTAAGTCGTTCTGACGTAATTGAGTAACAAACATCCATCCATCCATCCAAACTTTAGCATTTGTAATATTCGTCAGATTAAGAAGAATCTGAAGTCAGCTCCAAAGTCCCAGTTCACATTACTCCTACATTCCTTCTGATATCTCAATCAAGACCAGACATAGTACAATTTCATTATTACAATTAACTTATCGTAAACCGAGCCATCTTCACACGCAGTGGTATATGCTAAAGATTTTATAACTTCCTCTTTTTCATCCAACAACACCACCATTTTGACTGGACCCCTAATCTTTGAACCAACTCTCTTCATTCATCCAATTTTCGTTCCTCGCAGGGAGGGGTCTAAAGTCAAGTTAGTTTGGTTCGAGATTTAGGTGCTAACAAAAGTAATATCGAGCTCTATCAGTCATTAATATTGTTAACACCATGATTTTCCCGTGTGAATACGTCACGGTAAGGGGTTAATGTATTTTGAAGAATGTCGTTGAATTGAGTTATGATATTGACCCCTTTACTAGTGCTTATTTTGTGGTTAATAAATAATATCAAATCGTAAATCTGTAATCCCTATGTAAGACAGGACTCAGAACAGTACCTTGAAGTACACCCACAATTTCTCTGTTAAGTTTGAATTTAATGGAATATGGGGATAAAGGCAGATCACCAGTGCGATGGATAGACCAGATCAAGGCGGCATTGAATGGTCACTTACACGAATGTACCAGGAAGGCAGCGGTGCGAGAGGAATGGCGGCGAATTGTGAAGCGAACCACCACCACGGATGCGACGTCCACGACCACACTGGCAAGAGTGTAGCGACTTAGCAGAATAGCCCCGTACGTTCAAATAGCCACAACACGGTAACAGAAAACATTGTAAGGAAACCGGCCTGTCTTAGAACCAACATATCGAGGCTTTGTGACATCAACAAACTAGCTTTTTTTTTTTACTTGGTAAAATCATTAAAATAATGAGTCCCCCCACCCAGGGTAGGGCGGGAGGGACTGTCAGACTCGTACTGACTAAAATCCACGGTGTCCTTCAATAGCCCGGTACGTTCCGAGGTCACGGTAATGAGATAAGTCCCGCGACCCGGGCAGGCTTTGGCTCTCTAGAGGGGAGTCCGGCAAAACCGGCCTGCCTTAGAACCAAATATCGAGGCTTTATGACATCAACAAATTAATTTGCTTGGATTGGATTACAGGTTAAACCCTCATAAAAAGAGGAATTCTGTGTCACAGTAGTGGGACATTATAGGCTTTTAAGTACAAATTAAGACTATTCAGAACTCCTTTTAAAAAATTGCTAATAATGCGAAAAATGATTCATTGAGAGTATGGGGTATCAACATTAAGATTTAGTCGTTTGTTTGTCAACTTGGAAGACACATGAATCGATTAATAGTATATAATTTATAAGATCCGACTGAATGAGATATTATGTGATGCACCGATTAAATTAATATTATAAATAACCGTATCCACAAACGTCTTCAATTCGTGATAGGTAATTGTGTTAACAATCCTTATACAGACACGTCTGTCATTATATGCAAAATGCTAGATTTAATTCACTTGTTTTCCGTCTAATTCTAGATGATACAGGCTCGTGACCCCTAAGACAACTTGATGGACAAAAACTGTGCATTACCGACTGAACTGTCTGTCAGAGCGCATACACTAATTAGCGAGTTTTTATAGACTATGCAACTGGAAGATTTAAATCAGTAGACTACTTCGTCAAAAATATACTACAAGTCTGTTTGATTGCCATTTGGTCTCGTCCACTCGTACAGAAAACGTGTTTTTCATTCCATGCGGAGTGCTTAGGATCACTCTTTTCATCTTCTTAGTGTATGCAAATATCGGGTTCGTAAATTGCATTCACTGATGCAGTGATGAGAATGTTGCTTTTCTCTTTTCTACTTAACACTTTTTCACAGGATGTGAGTCACCTTTTCCCTATTATTTTCCCAACTACGTTGGGGTATGGCTTCAAAATGCGTTGGATTGGCCAACTGGATCTTCTACACGAACTGACTCTATCAAATTATGATCAACACAGTCCAGTTATTACCTACTGGGTGAAACGATACGTCGTTTTGTTGTCAGACTTTCGGTTTACTGACTACCTGTAACAACTGTCAGAGATCTAATTGACAGCCGGAACTGTTATCCGAGGAACATTCACTCTTTTCGTTGATAAATTTTTTCGCAGGTTTGGGTAGTTTGGGTGCATATCTAATGATTTAAATCACTGATGCAACTGCACACTTTTTTTTTCACAACTCAAAGGTCATTTTTTCCGATACTATTTACTCTGAGATCATCAAATTAGGAATAAATTTACTAAGAAAACATCAGCGCACCGTCATTTTGGATCACGAGCAACATTTTGGCCTAATTACAAAAAGGTTTTCGCACAAAATAATGTAATTACGTTTTTGTGATTGAGGGACTGAGCGATAAAATCAATTTGGTTCGCACTCGCGTCAAATCGGAAAGGTTTCTTGGGTCAAAAGATTTTTAAGGAAAATTATGTGTTTTTGGGTCGTTTTTTTTATGGTGGTACTCTCTTGTCTTTTAACATCCGGTTCTCGAATTTGTCTTTTGTCTTTGGTCTTTGAAGGTGACATATTTTTTATTTAGACACTTATGTATTGTTCAGTAACGCCGCCTATAAGCTGTACAAAAATACGGGCATTATATTATGTGACAAATATACTTGTAGATACTCGTTCAGGAATCAAAACCCATATTTGTACTTCCCATTGAATTGAACTAATAATTAAAATTAGACATGAAGTTAGATCTCATAGCACAAGTAATGAACAAAGTCCTTAAAAAATGCGATCATTATTAAAAAAATAAAATCATTATAAAATGCTAAGTTAATTGTTAAGATAAATTATTTTCTACCTACAGATCCCTTCATTGTGAGTATTCTAACACGAACTTGACCAGTTTTTATGGAGCTAAACTATTTTGAACGCCCTTCACATCAAACAGGTAGGTATTGATTAACGTCGATCCATTATGTCTAAATAATAAAGTTTTTGTTGATAACCTCTAGTCGAGATAAATACGTGCGATAATCTAAAGCCGTTTGATTTAAAATAAGAACATCTAGTCATTATAATTAGCAATTATATTATTTAGGTAAGAGGCTTGAATTATAAATGTGACTTATCTATCTAATGTGAACGTCAGTTTGTATGTCACTTCACGATAAATCCTAAACAACTTAACAGATTTCGATGCATGGACCATGATTTGGCTCAAAATCTGCCGCCCGACGCAAGTGAACTTTGTTGGCTTGAATCTGTATGAGTTTCAAATATCTCTCCACTTTAACTAAAATGGAAGATATATAAGGATTTCTAGGAAAACAAAAGTGGGATAGTTTTTATCCTGTGGGATGATTCCCAACCACAGTAAAGCTGTGGGTAAAAGTTAGTCTCTCAAAATAATAATTTCAATGTCTATTCATAATTTCAGACGGGTACAACTGATATTAGTAATTTCCTTTGATTGGTCATAGACTAAAGAAGGCCTATGCTTGATTATAATCATAGAAAGGAAGTTATTATTTAGTGTTAAATTATTATTTTCAATTTAATGGCTTTTCTCGGGATAATTTAATTGTAGTTGAGCAAGATACAGTAATATTCACGTATGTACAATAAAACTACAGAAGTTCGCCATTTTTTATGAAGTTAAAAGATAGTGAGATTCGTAGGAAAATAAATAAATAAGTACTAAATGAAAAGTTTGTAAAAACATCAAACTATGGCATCATTATCAATAATTACCTACTTATCAATCATGTTTTCCACATCCTCAAAAAAATGCATGAAAAAGTTACAAGGTTGGCAACGCGTAGACGATGCCTCGACCTCGGGTGTTGCAAGTGTCTATAGACTACAGTGATTTTTCTTCAGGCCGATCGCACTAATATTATAAAGAGGAAAGAATTGATTGTTTGTTTGTATTGAGTAGGCTCTGAAACTACATAACCGATTTCAAAAATTCTTTCACCAGTTGCAAGCTGCTGAGTGTCATAGGCAATAAGGGGAGGGGGGGGGGGGAAGAAGCGAATTCGCTTGTAAAAACTAGTAAAGATAAACACAGCTTTACTTATAAAATAATACAGTCAAATGAGCAGAGCAAGTCGCTAAACCTAGTCTAAAACCCGTCAAATCCCAAAAAAATAAAACTCGGTCAAATAATTGCAAGGTTACCAAAAAGTTGTTTATAAGTTTTGGATCATTAGGGTTTTCACGCAACAGCTACTGGGCGCTTTATTATTTATTTTTTCATTTAAAAATAATGATCATCAGTCGCTTTGCCAGCTTTGAGTGAATTAACTTTTTTGTTGACTGTACTTCCTCGGTTTTTTGAGGCAGGTATGTAAGATTCACCTTTGATATAATTTTATTTTGTTAGATGAACTTTGATATAATTCTGATTAATTACTAATTCGTTTTGCTTTTGATAAGTAGGTTACGTTTCCTGATGTATTTTTTACGTGTTTCTTATAGTAAGCATAATAAGATTAAAAATTATTTTCATTGAACATGTTTAAATTTAAGGAAGTTTGAGATACAGGAAGTGCAAAAATTCATCTTGAGTAACTTTTAGGAGATAACCCGGGCCTGCCGGGGTCGCGGGATTCTGTCGGGGTCAGCTATCTGACTGTAAACATGTCACCGTGACCGTGGAACGTTGAGGCCTATTAAAAGAACACTGTGAATTTTAGTCACTACGAGTCTGAAGGTCCTTTCCGGTCCGACGTATGCAGAAGAAGCTTGTTTTGGCAATACACTGTAAAGTTGTACCAAAATATACCATGATAATTATGATGAATGATTCATGATATGAATTCGCTTGCTGTTTATAATTTACAAACCAGTTTGAACAGCCTTTCATATACCTAGATGATTTTTGAGGAAAGAAAAATTCAGTTGCAAGTGGGATTCGAACCCGCGTCTTCTGGAAAAGTATTCCAGACGCCTTACCAAGTAAGTCATCGCAACTCACACTTGCAAGCTGAAATTCTCTATCCTTCGTTTGAACGTTTTTCGGTAACATAGCGCTTACGATGCGCGTCGCATGCGTTATTGCGTTTAAAAAATAATAAATAACCATTCATAAGTCACAAATGTTATTCAACATTGATCTGTTTATTTTTTTTCAACCGACTTCTTTAAAAACAACAGATCACAATAAAATTAAATGACAAAAGTCGGTATAAACTGGAGTTTAGCACTCAAATTCACACTTCGTTAATTCCAACAATTACGAGCAACAGTTAATAGCTATCACCACCCTCGGCTGAGCTAATGACTCGAACTAATTGTGCACAATAAATCTAAGCCGCAAGCGCGCTCGCTTCAACTCCAATATGTTAACATTTCGCGAGCCACGACGTGCGAACGACCATAGCTCATCCGATGCTATCATTTATCATAACTTCACTGCTTGTAGGGTGCCCATGTAGGAGACAGATTTAATAAATAAACTGGTTCCTGTCAACACAAAAAAGATCACGTGATTTATTCCTATTTTTTGAGTAGATAAGCTAGGTATTTTGTTTTGGATGCAATCTACTTTAGTTTTTGTTTAATGTTGAATAGATCAAGCTTTTTATTTCTAATTCGTTTATTCCATTCATTAAATAAAATTAGATGAGAATTAATCAAAAAATCTGACAAATATTATTGTTTTTAATCCAGATTCCTGAAGGACCTTTGGTGCACATTTGGTGGACCAGTTGTTCATCAGTTATGTTCAGGATTCGAATTCAAAAACTAGTAGTAAAAACGGTAGAACTTACGAACTTGACAATCTATAAATTAGATGCGTAAAAGACAAATTAGTACATAACCTCCTTTCTTTTTGGAGCGGAATGGGCTTTCAAATGCTTACAGCCAAAAAACCAGCCAGTTCCTTCACATGGTCTGTGCTTTCTAGGGCGCGGTGGCCTTACAAGGCAGTCCCGCTACCCAAAACAAATTAGCACTCAACTTATCCCAGCACATCTGTCCAACATGGCCAAACTACCTAAATTATGATACGCGAACCGATTTACATACGTTATTGAGTGTGAGTCGCTGACACGCTGCCTGCCCTCCGTCGGCACAGCTTGAGCATATTATTGATGTACCAAACCATGAGTACAGGATGTGTGTTTGTAACCATGCTGCTTGGGTTCATTTGTTGAAGAACAAATGACTAAATGTCTCAGGACTTCGTTAATTCAAGGGAGGCCAAAATATTGTCAGTTTTTCTTATTAGAAGCTGGATTGCTTTACGAAAGTGAATAGTTTGAACTTCAGCTGCTAGCGGTCCACCCTGGGCAACGATGTTACCGTGTAACCTGCGGTGACGGTTGAGCAATTCCATTTGCAGTGGTAGGCCTCACCAGGACCGTCCGGGTCGCACCACCATCCTTCCAGATTCCGGCACAAAACAGTTTTTATTACTGGTCGGTGTGGACCATGATTTATAGTTTCTTCAGAGTAAGTTCCATGTTAGGTCTCATCTTTGCTGGTAAGCTAGATTGAGGCTTCCAACAAACTACTTTTAAATAAAAGAAAAATTTAAACATTTATTATACAACAGCATTTTTAAAATAAATGTCTATTCATCATTCTTCATCATCATCTTTATCTTATCCCAATGCGCTTGGGGCCGATATTGAATGTCTTCCTCTTCCATTCGCATCTATTACTCCTTCTCTGCAGTTACTTTATTCTATTCATATCATCCTTTACGTAGTCCATCAAGCTTTATTTTGGTTTTCCTTTACTCATATAGCCATTTAGACACAAAACTTTCCACGAATCAATTTATTCGTCTAAAAGTTTTTTGGGTTATTTATCCATAGACCAATTATCACTAACTTATCATCAGACGAATAAGTGGTCAAATGCGAGTCTAACGTTATATATAAAAAAGTCATATTTTGAGGCTTGCTAGAAATATTTCGTCATTTTGATGTAATATTCAACTTTTGCGAACCGAGACTAATTTTAAAACCACTCCAAACATCAAAGTCAGTCAAAGTTTTAATAGGTTCTGAAATTAGTCCTCGAATCTATCAATCAAGGATAAGATTAATGCTTTATCTAGATTTGTAGCCTTGACCCCCTTGATTTGATTACGTAAGGTTTTTTCATACCATACTGTTTACCTACACAAAATCATATCTGCCAAGTTTATTCAACGAAGTGTCATATTAAAATTGCCAGACACGTTTTAATCTAGAGACTTTAGTCTGAAAAGTTTTCGATTTCATTCTTTCTACAAATGTTTAAAACTATTGAAATTCTGAACTTTCAGCATTCTGTGATTCCCATTAGTTTCATAAAAACACGTGTCCCTTATGACTAAGTTTGAAGCATATTCGAAATTTTGCATGGATTCGTATTTTTTTTGGTATGGGTACACGCACCCCTCGTGGCCGGTTATGTAACTTTAAAGGCGCATCCAGATTTTGGGTTTAACATGGGTTACTCAAAATGACTGAAAATCATGAAAAAGGGAACAACACTAGGAAGGAGAAGAAGATCGTGTAGATAATAATGATTGACTCTTGAAATATTCAGGACAAAATACAGTCATAAGTGAATCGATATTGTAGACATTACATACTTGAAACGGTTAATAAAAATTATTAGTTTGTTGAAATAAAACAACAATCTTATATTTTTCCTCAAAACAACATTCAAATTAACACCCTGTAAACTTAAAGTGACGTACTCTGCATAAGTACCGTTTGTAATTACGTTGTTGGGAACTTTGTTATAGTTGCCCTAGCTCAGCAGTTCGCTTCATTTATTACAAGAAACGCTGAGAAACAGTGCGTACTGACGTGTGCATTCCCAGGATACTTCGGAATGTTTGCTGGATGAGTTGGGCTTAAAATAGTAAGATGAAACTCATTTTCCAGTACAATGTTGATCTGAAAGTTCCACATGATTATATATTTTAATGTTTATTTAGGCTGACGAGTCTGCTCATCACGTGTCGATATTACCACAGTCGTTGAAATGTTTATTAAAAAATAAGAAAAATTTAGTTTAAGTTGCGTGTTAATAGGAAAAATTGGGTCTTGTTATTAACAACCCTTGACAGTTACTTTAAAGAATAAAGTTTGAATACCTTCCTCCATTTAAGTGTAAAATCCGAATAATAACAGATATGGAATAATTTTGTAAGTGTTCTCTTTGGAAATCGGATTTAATTTAAAAACTTCCCGTGGCGTATCCTAGGATTGAACTGTGGAGTCATTATAGTTATCTAATTTTGCAACTTCACATCAATAAAGCTCTGCTCAAAGTAAAGTTTTAATAGGCAGCATTTTCAGGTTCAATTCCTTATTAACTTAATCATTTCGTAGAAACTAGTTTAGGTACGAATCCATGGAACGAATCGAACTAATTACATTGTAACTGTACTGCTAATCACATGTATAAAACATTGCTCCATTAAGTTGACACGTAATGCGTTCACGATTGTGTTTAAATGTATAATTAGCGCTAATTAGAGCGCGTCGTGGATCAAATGAGCCACCCTGTGCTTTGTTGTGGCTAGTTGTTTGCTACCTTGAGAGCATTCTAGAAGGTTCTGGTAAGCATCTACACTGAAAACATTTAAAATATTATGTTTGTACTTATTCACAAATATACCATATTATTTTGATAGTTTTTGTGTATAAGTTATCAAAACGTCGAAAGAAACGTTTTTAATGTCGATTAAAAGAAATGCTTAGTTATTATTCTGATGTAGTATTAATATAAATTATAATACAATCTCAATTTGTTTAAAAATGTTCCGTTTAAAAAATATTAAAATTCAAATCATTTAGTCAAAACAATTTAATGGACCCAACCACTTACCCTAATAAAAATATGAAATTTAAATACCATAAACCCATAACAAAAGCCCAATAAAAACACACTAGAGACATCTATTAACGAAAAAAATGGTCTAGACGCCATGTCACCCATTCAAACTTGTTCGAATCCAAATTCGAAATTCGAAATCGTATCGCGTCCTGACGTTTCCGCTACGTGCAGTTTCCGGTGCGCACGCGCACAACGAATCAGTAATCGCGCTTTTACATTCAGAAATGTTTTTTTTCTTTTTTTTTTTCACTCCAACTATATGTATCCTGTGTTTTGATTGATGGCGCGGAGATAGGCAAAGACCATTACCAGTCGAGCCTCATAGGGTCCCGTTGATAAATTGGTTGCTTGTATTCTCTGCGTGTGCGCACAGGGCATGTTCGCAATTGGTTCCCCGACGTGGAGTTTTGTTGTTGAAATTTTAATGGCCGATTTTTTGGTTGTGTCGGAAGGTGTTAAAGATTATTGACTACAAATGTGTATTAAAATTTTAATAAAGTCGTTTAGGTCGGAAAACAATACTACCATCTTTCATCCTCTATTACACTAGTTTACATAATGACGCTTAAGAACGTGCGATCGTATCCTACCTCCTGCAATTCTTTTTGCATTTTCTTTTAGAAAATTCTTCAATATTTTACCAAGGTGTAACTAACAAATCGTGATCTTAATACGCCGTCAGATATACATTGCAAAACTGTACGTAAATCAGTTATTAATATTAAATTATTCAAATAGAACGCGATAGCCCGACGCTGACTTATGTCTCCGCTAGTTAATATGTATCACGTCCGTGATTGGTCGTTGACAGGTGACGTCACCGGCGTACGCGCCGGTGCGCTCGCAAACTTGAATTTTAGTTGCCTATTTAATTTTCATCGGGTATTTTCATTATGGTTTGACTCGATTTTCCGGTAGTACCGATATGTTTGACACTTTTGATACAATTATAATATATAGCAAAAATATATGAAATTTTGCATAATGATTTAGATAAATTGTTGGGAAATAATTACTTTAATATTGCTACGAAAATCGAAATAATTAATTTTTGAAGAAGTTTTACAAGCGCACGTGTGAATACAAGCACATTTTTGCTTCATTCAATTACGTATTTAAGGTTTTTGTACTCATCAACCTACCCAAATCTGTCACTTTCATAAAATTTCAACTTTATTACTAACGAAAAGGTTAATGTTTGTCAAAAAAGAACGGGATTAAATATAATGACCACCATAAAATGCTTTGAAACCCTTAGCTACTACACTTCAAATTGTATTCGAACACCAAATATAGTAAATGATCACCAAATCTAAAACTCGCTTTAGCAAGATTTCAGGGACACCCCGAAGTTCGGTTTGGTTAGGTTCCTTTAAACCTTGTACACTTTACTACTTTTGGGTTGACAATGATTTATTTGGAGTCATTTTGATTAAATAGGATAGCGAAATGTTAAAACTTTGGTTATAATTTTACATTAAAATGCGGGTTTCATTTTGGTGATCATTTACTATTTTTGTCTGTTATATGTTACTATATCTGGTGGTAAGTTAAACATAAGCCAAAAAGAACAGATCAAAGTAGATTGACATGCTGCGGCGTCTATTCATGAAAATTAAGTATTTTCACATAAGATTTTGCTCATTAAAATGAAGCGTTCGTTCAATCCAATCATTTTAAAAACATCACACAGTTTAACTCAATTCAAAACCCAAACACAATTGTACTACTACTAAACCTTTAAAAATAGACCAGACACTATAATACCACCCATAATCCAATAACAATCAGACACAATAATCCACACACACATACACCCCACTCAAATATGGCGCTACCTTTACCGACGTAGTAATAAGTCTAATTCTAATTCAAGTAATACCCCCGTTTAGTATGCCAGTCGGGTGGCGACCGCTGACGATACAGGTCGTATGTTAAATACAGAACAATATGATGATCTATATACGAGGTGTACACGAGCGTAAGGATGTATATTGAATAGTTAAGTAATGTCGTGCAGGGGGCATAGAGTAGGTGGGATTGGGGGGTGTGGTTTTGTGCCTACGGGCAATTGAACTTTCAATGTCTGATTGACATAAGTAGTTAGATTATGAGATATTAGAATCTGTTTAGTTTTGTAGCTCTGGACATCTTACTCTGTGGGATATTCACTAATTTAACCTCAGTAGGCAATTTATCCATACCTGCAAATTGTGGTTAATCTTATTGGTGCACACACTAGATTTTGAATACACTGAGACACCTGGCAAAATGTCTGGAGTATTGTCGTGTCGGTTTATTAACCAAAAAACTGATACTGTAGTTTTGGTACCTAATTAAAGTGAACAAAAGTGGTTTGTTGTAGTTGATCCCCAATTTGGGAACAAAAGACATCAACGCGGGTTCAAAATATTTTTTATTTGAAATGTTTCATTCAGTCCCTACGTAAAAAAAAGAACTTAATGACACAAATCTACAAGTTAGAGTAGATTTTAGAGTATCTAAACTATCTATATCTGAATGGTATATCTACAAATTTATTCGTCTGGATGCTTCACAGATGCAATAGTAGGTAGAATACTAGAACTGCACTCTACGTCCATTCTCTTCAAACTTAATCTCTGTCAATAAATTCTAAAACTTATTTAAATGTTGTATCACAAGTTAGAGATACTTATCTTTATATACGGGATTTCCGGCGTCTGTTGACTGTCGGGTTTGTCGCTAATTTCCACGGAACCCTGATTCACGTGCTGTACCGGTCTTTGGCCTCAGGAACCCTAAATTATATTGTTTTGCACGACTAGGCTTATTGGAATTGTTCAACGGAAACTTAGTTTGTGTATTAAATTAGTATGCTTCCTGTACTTGCTGTTATCAAAGATTGTCAATCTACTTATCTACAAATAAACTAATCGCGTATTATCGCCGTATTGAGACAGCCATATTCTGAGGAACAACATTCTGTTTTTATGTGTTTAAAAAAGGCTAGGAAGTTAAGAAGAGCGGTGGCCCGTGAATTACTAGTTGTTTATTGTTGATATTTTATAAGTATTGCTCTCCAAACGGCAAAGGAGACATCGTGAGGAAACCGGCATGCCTAAAAACCAGTCATTCGGAGACATGTGACATCCACCAACCCGCATTGAGCACGCGTGATGGATAACAGTCCACTCCCTCACACAGAGAGGAAGCCGGGCTGATTACAATAAATTTTTGTTTTGAATTATTTTTGGAAGTCCAGGGAAGGTTTAAAAGGGGATTTTTAGGCGGTATTAAGTTTGCCCAGTCAGCTAGTGGGTTATAAGTAAAAGGGGCTGGCGAAGGAGGCAGCATTGTCGTCACGGAGGAAGCCGGACTATGACCTGTGTCCGATTTCATTCATCAGAAGTCAGATCCGCATGGGATCACTCGATGAATGGAATCGGCGATATGTGTCTGGCGAGACAGCCTCGGTGTCGAAAATGTTTATTCCAGACGAAAAAGCAGCCTTCCGTATTGTAAAACAGGTGCAGCTAACGGGTGTACTGACGCAAGTCCTGACGGGCACGGTGGGTTCTCTGAATACCTACACCGTTTCAGGTGTAAGGCGAGCCCATCGTGCATCTGCGATCCAAGTGTGGATGAGACCATCCAGCATTTACTCTAGGATTGCCCCGTACACGCCACTGAGTGCTTTAACCTGGAGCAGGAGATAGGCATACAGCTAAAAAAGGAGAACATAGGGGAAATTTTTAGTGGTAAAAACAGAAATCAACTAATATATTACTGCTTAAATATAGCAACAACGGTTGTAAAAGAAACAAAACGGCATAAAAATCTATGTTTCATAGAATATTAGCATATATTTATATGTTAACATAGAATTAAGTAATGTAAATAAAATAGCAGTTACATCGATAGATCTAAGTATATAGTAGTAAGTGAATGTATCAGAATAAGTTATAGTGATATACCAGTTTTAGCAATTTGTAAAATGTAATAGAATTAATATTGAAATAAAAGATGTTTTTATAGTTATAAGAACAAAACTGTAATCAAAATTAAGAAATAAAATTGTTTTGGTTCGATGTCATTTTCCCAATGTAAAAAAAAAAAAAAGATATAAGAAAAAATAGTTAAGAAAATAGGAATCCCCCCCATAGAGATAAGAGTGATGTATGAAAGAAAGATCCAGTATGAAGTATGAAAGTGCGAGAGGCATAAACGCGAGAACTGGTATGAATGAAGTAGACGAGACTAGGCGCCAGCTTTGTTGGTGGAGAAAGTTAAAAAAGGGGCTTCATTGCCCCCATCAGTTTTAGAGCAGCTCCACAAAATCATAAAATCCTTTCAAAGCAGGAGCGGGTCATTATGTAGTTCTAATGCAACATTTCGTGTCAAACCTAACATTCAAGTTAACAGTGATCTCATTACGTTAGCAGTCAGTCCGCAGTACACCGGTGATCCGTATGAATATGCATATACCGTCACTCCGTCAACTCACGACCACCTGACGCTTTCACCATTTACTACGATTTTTCTCCTTTCTCTAAATAGGGTAATACGATTGGTCGTTGGAAAGCTGATTGACAATGCGTCATTGTGTGCAAGTAGGACAGAAATCTTAGTTAGTGCATGTTGGTTTCAATGCAATTGGTATGAATAAAATTAGGAATCGAATATTGACTGGACTTTAAGCACTAATAATGGCCGTCTTTGTAAAAAAATGTCTGGTCTTCCATGAGGAGTTTATCCAGTATCGTGAGTGCGTTTACAAACTTTTAAAAATTATTAAACACAAACAGTCACATATTATGAAACAACTACTTTTAGACCAGTTTCGTGAAACGAACCCGTAAGACTAATAGTAGCCATACACCATCCTGCCTATCGACGATCGATTTGACGCTTGTAATTGTTTCAAATTGCAATTGTTTAAAAATGCCAATTTGATGGCATGACATGCCAATTTGATAGGTCATCAAATCGATTTGACACAACGTCAAATCGGCAGCAGTGATGCATTTGGCTATTATTCGGTGACGACAGCTACAATTTTATAAATTTGTAGCTATCGGTCACCGAATAATAGCTAGATCTAGCTATAAAGTTGCTAAGTTGGCATCGCTGCTGCAGATTTGACGTTGTGTCAAATCGATCGTACGATAGGCAGTATGGTGTATGGTGTTTATGGACGAACTGCCAATTTGAAACAATTGCAAGCGTCAAATCGATCGTTCGATAGGCAGGATGGTGTATGGCTACCATAAGCATCACAGTTCAATTTGTTTTTAATATTTCTGTGAGTCCAATTGCCATAATTGACAGTAGAATGATCTGTAAATCAATCTGTCAATCGTTAATCAATCGATCTTTAAATCAAATATATGGTTTATTTTCCTTCATACTTTGACCACCTGTATTGTACACGTATTACCTGGATAGCTCTGTTAATCACCATCATCATCATTTCAGCCCATATGAGCCCGACCAATCATTACGATAATTTTTTTTTGTTGTCTCTGGTAAGATTTATTTTAAAATAGCGACAGACAGATTAAAAGACAAAAAAATAAACCAACGTTGGAATTAATAGTCTTTTTGCACTACAATAACTCCTACAAAGATGTAATTCTTTATAGTAACGTGATAAATTCAGGCGTCACACATAAGTAGTGTTAAAATAATGTGTTGAAACTTTGCCAAGTTATTGTGGACGTAAACAACCGTGTGTGGTCTGGCTAGTTAGTATGTTCGCCATCACTCCTGCTATCCAAAAACAAAACGAAGGGATACTGCTTGTGATGTCGCTAAAAATAACTACTATAGATTTTGTTTAAATCAGGTACTATGTGTGTAACTTTGTAGTGTTCACATGATAAGTAAAAAGAGGGAATCTCATTGAACTACAGATATACGATGTAGTTTATGTAAATATATACGTAAAACAAAATAGTATAAAGAATAAAAATCTCCCGCAATCTGTTATGTATGTGGCCAGTGTGATGCATATTGTATATGCTTAGCGTTTGACGTGTTACTTTTCTGTTCTGTCATGGCTGTTCTTTTGCCAACAAATGGTTTTCCAAAGATATCTCAATGGCGACGAGGATAAAAAGGCAGCGTGTTTAAAATATATGTATTGTAAGCTAAAAATAGAAATATACCAAAATATCGATCGGGCAAAGACGGTTGAGGTCACTCAGGAGGAGCATGAAACGTTTGAAGATTGTGTAGAACAGCAACCTTCCTTACCTTCCCCGGAATCCTCTGAGTCTCAGCAATTCCCGATGATAGTGCCACCTTCCTTGCCTTCCCCGGAACCCTCTCAGTCTCGTCCAGTACGGCAATGTCGGATTGCCAAACCGGCTGTTTATAAGTATTAAGAAATTGTCTTGTTAAGTTTTTCTTTTAGTTATATTGTGGTGTAGGATTCTTAATTTTATTTTAGCGTGTATTGTTACTTTATTTTCATGTGTCTTATTTTACTGTAAACTGTTGTACCGTTTCTTAATTAAGGGTGAGGGTGTTATGTATGTGGCCAGTGTGATGCAAATTGTTTATGCTTAGCGTTTGATGTGTTACTTTTCTGTTCTGTCATGGCTGTTCTTTTGCCAACAAATGGTTTTCCAAAGATATCTCACAATCTACCACACTTACCATAACAGGGATATTAATTGTAGCTGAATTAACTGTAATTGAATTAACCGTAGGTGAATTAAACTTAGGTGTATTACCCGTAGGTGAGTTTACCGTATATTAGTTTTTACAAAGTTATGTGAAACGACCATTTAGTTATACGAATCGGTAGGCTAGGTCTTTTGACTGTAGTTAAAATGACTGTAGCTATTTTGAAACGTAACCGTTAAAATCACCAAATGTCCATCCTCCCTGGGCGGCTCTTGGTAGCCTGGTCTTTGATGGTACGTCGTGGTCACATATCTGCCCGCGATATCCGACGACTAGATGACTCTGACAGTGGCTGGGGCGTGAGTTGACCTCTCCTTCACACATTCTGCCTTCTCCTTCACTGGCATTACTGATCCCATGTCTTCAAAAGCAGATGAATTATGAAAGCAAAGTCAGACTGAAGTTAAAGCGAAGCCAATGCAGATCAGTCCACTACCAGAAACATCGAAGACGTCAAACATCAAAACCCAGAAGAAAACTCAACATCCACTTTGAATTCAACTCACCTCAGATCGTGAAGTCAAGTCAATAAGGCTGACTCACACCGCGCCGATTACCACCTTAAATATGTTAACACGATCTTAATCCGGACGATTTACTAGTCAATTATACAGCATCAGGCAGCTTTGTGATCCAAATCGACTATTTAGTATTACGGTTAGGTTTCGTCGTGTGTTCAATCTACAAGTTTAGTTTGTTAGTGCTTGTTGAACGTTTGATTTGGATCGGCGCGGTCTATTCTGAGAAACGTGTCATGGAGTCATAGTTTAAACAATGAGTTGGGCATAGAGTAGGTCGGTGAGTTAGAGTAGACGCCCGGTGTAGGCAAGAACAGAAAAGTTCATCTTTATGTCCTTTTTTATTTTCTATTTCTTTTGTTTGCATGTCGATACACTCAAATTATTTCTGAGCAGTGTCTGGTGGACACTGCTCAGAAATAATTTTTGAGCAGAACAATTTTTGAGCAGTATTTCGGAGTCTGAACTGTGGCCTTATGAATGGCTTCCATCTAATCATCTTAAATTAATGAGTCCTGAAAATAGCTAAAAATTTTTGTTATCTTTAGTTATAAATACTTCTGCTCAACTATTGAACATTTCATTTTATTCGAGCTGAAGAACCCAAGATGACTAAACCAGTGAGGCAATCATACTATTACACGAAGAAACAGCACTAATATGAAATTTTCCTCACAGAAGCAATCGCTTTGAACCCACAAACCCTACACTTGACTATCACCACACACTAAATGATCTATAATTGTATTATGGATCATCTGTAGGATGCGCGTGGGCGCCATCGGGACGTGCGCGCGCATTCGTATCGATCCTAATCGAATCCAATCGAAATTAGTATAGTGTCGCTCAGTGACGCAATGTCATCGCCGTCTTCTTCACGTGCTTGTAATTAACTGTTTTATTATAATAATGTATTAATTTTGCAGTTACAACGACTTTATTGCATTTTAGTGTAGCTAGATTGTCATGTAAAGGTACAATGCCACTATACATATAGCACGCTTAAAATATTTGTAACATCTTGTTCATCTTGATAGTTTTTGGTCTTTTGAAACATGTAACAGTCAATCAAGTTCATTACAACTAAAGTGGCAGTAGGTTGGCCACATCTTTTGTACCTTTGGAGTAGATGTGTCCTTGAGTGAAGACCGTGAACTCAGATCTTGACGTTTCTGCTGAAGTTCTGTCCCTGAGGGTGCAAAGAGAACAATGTAGTCGGCGAAACGTGGATTTAACGGTCTCATCTTAAGTAATAGAATATTTCTTCGAAGGTACTGGTAGGCTTTTAGGAGATGCGGAGAATTTTCCTACTAGAAAGGGAACGGGCTACCACGTAGGACCAATACGGGTTGTCTGTTTGTGTGAGTTTAATAACGAGAGCGTGCGCAACGTTTTAAAAATACTCAAAAGATTTTGGTATATCTCCTCTTGAAGATAGAAGAACTGTTTCTCAGCTCTGTGAACTTTGAACACCTTTACTATTTTCTTCAACAATATTCAGAAATACCGATAGGCAGTCAACACTTCACCAATAACGAGACAAGCCGTCAGCATATTTCATACTTCCAATCAAAGAATCGTGACCATGACATTGACTCAAGTGTCAAACAAGCCCGGAATCAAATAACCACTAATCTTGAACATAAACAAAACATGTCTAAAATTCTATTTACACATCACAATCAAAATTGACCAGTCGTAAGAGGTCACAGCATCCAATCGTGAGCATTAACGCGAAAAACGTGACGTACCGAACGTTAGAGGTCGCTCTGAACGTTATCACTCGAATAAATTAAGAATCGATTCCATGACGGTACGGTAGATTTATTTATTGAATGAACATCGTTACGATGATCTAATTTTACGGCGGGCGTGACGAATGTTGGGTGTAGAGTTGGGGAGGTTTTAGAAGTGGCGTTTGCTTATCCTTTACATGCAAGTGCATCTAAAGGATAAGCAAAGGCCACTTCAGTTTATTTAATATTTCTACACTAGCAATGGTAGTATTAGCGTAGGCAGGCCTCCCACTAGGTGGACCGACGACATCGTGAGGGTCGCGAGCAACCGATGGATGCAAGTGGCGAATTTTCGTCGGTCTAAGGGGGAGGCCTTTGTTCAGCAGTGGACGTCTTCCGGCTGATGATGATGATAATGATGAATGGTAGTATTTTTAAAGCAATGTATAATGTAAGATCTCAATGTTCCATATACCTACTTAGAAATATATATTTATTTTTATCCTGTTTTATTATTGCAAAAAAGCGACATCTCTTTTATGCCTTTGTCAAACTGACAGACGAACCGAATGCGTGGCGTAGCGTTTTTGTTTGTAATGTATGGAATTGCTTGAAGCCTGTCACATAGAGTATCGGATTGCTTTCGCATTTTTATATGACATGATTCGGTTCGGTTCGCTATCGCCTGTCTGTTTGACAAAGGCCTTAAGGTCTTGTTGGTGTCACAACGCTGTCTTAGTAGGATACCTATCGTGACCAGCGAACGTAAAGGAAGAGACATGGACTACCAAAGGAGAGTACTCATTTGATAATTTAAAAATAAAGAAGGCTAGAGAAAGCCTGTGATGCTGTTGCCCGACTTGCAAGACACTTTCGTAAAGAATTGCAATCTAGAACAACTGCTGTCATGATATATTAAAGGCTATTGCATCATTCTTTTATTTTGTCTATTCTTTTGTCGACAAAAGTCTACGCTCTCATGCTACGTGTACTGAGCCGATCCTTAATTTATATGAGGACAGGATAATCTTGATCTTTTACCATATCTACAACTTTCCAAACTCTATAATCCCACAAAAGGAAGCTTAAGAAATAGGTCATGCGAACATCACGAGAGCCACTTAAATCATTAGATATTATATTATGAACGTCAAATTATTTCCTTGACTGTCCGCAGTCATTGGTGCGCAGATATTGATGTGAGATTAATGTCGGAGCAAGGTGATTCCGAATTCATGTTTTGTGTTGGTAAATGTTTGATACAGTCACTAGTGCTGTGATAAATGTCTAAAGAGAATGACTAAAGTATTGTTGAGATTTTTTTTTGTATTCCAAGGTTTTGTTTGCCGTTTCAGCTTCTGATTAGCAGTAGCGACTGTCAAAGATCTACAAATGACAGCCGGGACCAACGGCTTTACGTGCTTTCCGAGACACGGAGGAAACTCGCTATGACTGAGCTATAATTATATAAAGAATAAAAAAGAATAATGTAAGTTCTGATCACGTACCACCGTCCATCCACGTGAGCCGAGTAGGTCGGTGGATCTCTCAAATCTGTGAAGTTTTGGTTCTAGGACATGACGGTTTCCTCACAATAATTTTCTTCATCGTTTTGAAAGCACGTTCGTGAGAAATATAGGAACAAAAAACCTTTGTCAATATCAATATTTCACAAATAAATCACTAAACGGTTCACTTAGAGCTTCATAGAATAGAAATTAAACTGAAGTTATCCATCGCTTGAAGAATAGATGGTTATCGCGAAGAGATGGTTATCTAGACTATAAAATTATTAATTTAACTGATGTTATGGTTCTGTTGTAAAATAAATAATAACGTCGTGTCTGTTCTCAAGAATTTATTGAATTATAACTTTGCGCGATCTTATTTTGTTTGTAAGAGGATTGAGTAATTTTGATATTTTTTTTATTATTTATTACTAATTTATTGCTACATGTACCTTGAATAAATGTAATCCTATTATATTGTAATTTATTTGTTTTCGGAAAGATCATTTATGCAAACATGATTATCAGTACAGCCCGCCCAGCCCGTTTCCACTTATTTCGCAAGAATAGTCGATATAGAAATAATCAGCACAGAAAAAATTAAACAATTACATTTAAGAGCGCTAGTACATACTGAAAGAACACAGTTTCTGTCAATTTGACATCGTGATGCCCCCCGCATAAAAACAAAACACTAACGAAACAGCTATGCCTCGTATACCAGGAAGAAAACAACATGAGCTTTTGCCACTTTTCTTTCGAATAAACAAAGTAAGATCCCGAGCTTCTAGACACTACTTATATTCTTAAACGAATGGATAATAATTATGATAAATGTATACCTATCAAAATAAAATAAGGGCCATTCATTATATTACACTTTAAACCGCACATTGTGTCACACTACGAATTGGATATATTTGTAATTTACAAAGTGTGCATTATAAAGATTAATTAATTCCATTTTATAATACGAGTAAATTATCTTGTTATGATATCTTTCAAGTGTTAATTTTGTTTCTAGTGGCTAATTTGAATTCATAACTTATTTCATTAGATTTTTGAAATTATTTAGAATTTACGATTTGGTGTTTAAAATTTTTCAAACTTTTTCTTTGACTTATACATCAAACAGTCATTTATGCCATCTATTCAGAGACATAATTATGGACGCAAAACCAGCCACTTGGGGTGATTACGGTGACATAGATAAGGAGATATAGCCAGAAGTGGTCGGTTTAATGCTCGAATATTTCCAACCAGTGGTACAAAATATTTGTCAAAAGAGACGGGTAATATCACCAAACGCCGTGATCCAGGAAGAAAGTGTGTAAGGCCCAAGAAGACCATCAAGTTCGTTAAACCGCGCAAAGAGAGCGATAATCTACTGCTCGGATCATACAAACTCCATTGCGACCAGCCACAAGCTCCCCTATAATTGATAAGATAATTTCGAATCGGCACCATGAAGATTAAAAATTAATATTCAAGAAGATTCTTGGTTCGCCTGCAGTTAATTGTGAGCGGATGGTGCAAATCGTTAAACATTTGCAAAGGAGAAAATTTATTGAACTGTTTTGACTGGGCTTCAGTGCTTCATATACTGGGTTACAGCTGGATTATTTTTTTAATAAAGACAGATCTATCAGAGTTCAACAGGTTTCGGATCATTTCACTCTTGAAACAGAATGTTTTGGTGAGCTTTAAATTATAATCTCTATCTCGCACAAACTGAGCTTTCACTTCCTAACGAAGGTACGTAACTGCTCAAAATTGCGTAGAAAATGTGGTTCAACTCCACATTATTTCATTTGCACAGCAAGTAGTACCTGATTTCATCTTCGATCAATCGCGACTAACAGTGCATAGATTCGTTTATGCTCGAATTACGATGCTACAATTGGTCACTCAGGCTTTTTACCTGATTTCTATTGAAATGGTATAGAAAATGTTCGTTATTTAATACAGAACATTTCACCTTCAGTAAAATAACACAGGGTTTAAGAGAAAAAAGAACTCTCTGGAACATTGAAAACATTATTTTTTCGATTTCATTATTTTATTTATGAAACTTGACACATTCCTGTAATTTCTCACTTTTCGTTCAATTTCGCTTATTTTTATGATTTATTGGAATGCTAACTTATTTTTTGTATGTTTTGTTCTGAGTAGTATCTGTATTCATGAATAAAATTCACAAAATAATATCAGGCGAAAGAGCCATGGCCGGCTGAGTGCTTGAACTTCAATGCTGCTAAGACGTGAATTTTTCCGCAAAAAGGAGCCAATCCGACCCGGTTCTATCTTTCTGAGGTGTAACCGTAAAAATGACAGGCCATCTTGACCTTTTTGGGGTGCCGTTGACATCGACCCACAATATTAGTCCACTTATTGAGTTGGCTGCAAAAAAGTTAGGTACATGGAGTGGCACAGGTTTGCCAAATCCCAACTCGATGCAATTGAGTCAATTTAATAGCGCCCTGCATTGATCGAGGCCACGATCTGCGGGGCGAGACGGAATGGGAAGTAGTCCTCGAATCATTATGCTAGCGAAGTAGGAGGTGGAACACGTGAGGGAGTGGACAGCCGCGTGACCTACGCCGCCGAGAAGCGATTTCCAATCAGAGAGGTACGCCTTGGAGGGCCGGAGCTTGTCTTGGTCACTGGACTGTCTTATCAGGTAACGGTGACCCTGGAACGTAAAGGGCTACTGAAGGATCACCATGGATATTAGTCAGTACGAGTCCCACTCGGGAGGACACATTTGATGATTTTACCAAAAAAAAAAAATACAATGCAGCTGCCAAAACGGAATACCGCAATTGACTGGATGCCGAACCTGATACAAGACTTCAACTCTCTTCGATCAAACCTAATAACAAGAAATCGACTGATAAAAAAAAACTTTATGAAAAAAAGTACCGACTTCAAAAACGAATACAAAAAAGTTTAAAATAACTTTTCTTTTGGAAGTCGGTGGCTTTGTTATTTATTTCATTGACTATTGCCATCGACTTCCAAAAGAAAAGTTATTTTAAACTTTTTTGTATTCGTTTTTGAAGTCGGTACTTTTGTCAAAAAGTTTTTTTTTTTAAAGTTACTTTTCTCTGGGTTAACCGCTACCTCAAAACGATCAGATCAATTTTTCACGGATTTTCGGGGCGCACGTTAGAGAACCAAATCCTGCCGGCGTCGTGGGACTGTCTTATCAGGTATCCATGGCCCCGGATCGCAATGGGTTATTGAAGGACACCGTAGATTTTAGTCAGTAGTGTCAGTACAAGTTTGTATGTCCTTCCTTTAGTCCTGTCCTTCCCTGGGTGGAAGGGCTGATCTGACGATTTTACCACGTAATAAAAAGACATGGTCGGTGGTATGTGGTTCCCGCAGCGAGCTATGTTATCCAAATGAACTGGAATGTTTGGGAAGTTAGCAAGTCTAAAATTACATTACCAATTCAGAAAAAAAGCTATCAGAATTATTTACATTATTTTATTATCTACAAATTATATCCACATTCGAATATAGTAGGAAAATACAATCAACACATTTATATAATTATTTACATTGCAAACAGATCAAAATTAAATTAATTCAAAATATTAGCTTGTATCAAGAAAGGTAGGTTATGCTGTATTCTTGGCGATTGGGAAAATTACTGGCCACCACTCATGACCTGCGGAAAATTCGAGGTACTACATTTTTCACATGGAATTTGATGTCATGACAAAGACACTAGCGCCGCGTATGAAGGTCATGAATGGTGGCGTGTATTTTAAAATTTAATAATTACGTTTCTAATGTCAAAATGGTTGCGAGCGATACGTCCTCCCTCAAAAGGCGCCCCGCGCCGTCTAAATCAAAGAACAAACCGTTCTTGGTTTTATGTTGAATTTTGTCATTGCTTATTATAATTGTTTAATACTATTATTTTACTTTTAAATGAGCTAATTATTTTTTTAATGCAAGCTAAGATAGTAACCTTAGTTATTCAATACTTTTTGATTGAAAATTCAGTAAATATTGATAGATAAAAAATATAATTTCGGACGAAAAAATGTCAAATTCTTCCTGTTTTGAAAAAATATTTTTGGTGTATTTCTGAATGGAAATTAAAAAAGTGATTAATGCAGTCCAAATATAATCTTTCAGATGTACCATCGACATTTTCAAATATTATTTTACTATTATACCTTCTATGTAATTCGGTACCAAAGTATGACAAAAAGTAGAATTTTATGAAACATCCTTTGCAGAGACAAGGTTTTTACTCATGTATGTAAACAAATCTAAAAATTTGTTTAAAGCACTCCACACAGAAATAATCAAACTTTCTCGAGTATATATCTTTTTTTCATTTGTGGCAATGACATACCCAGAATCAGGTTCCAAAAGTCGCACAAAAACAACGAAACGTGTGAAAGCCCTCTTAATTGGCTGAAAAACATTATTATTTAATATTATTAAGAATTGGGTTGAAATCATAATCATAATAACGACGTAATAAATATTATGAAATAGAATAGAACAATTTACAAAAATGTCTGTCTTGGTATTTTTGATGAAGAGAAAGAAACATTGCATAGCTAACATTCCCAGGACTAAAACAGAATTTGCTAGCAGACAATATAAAAAACGCTGAGCCTTCTTATATAATAAAATAAATAAAAATATATGTTATTTTAAAATTATTATAAAAACCTAATTGAATGCAAAAAAGAATTTATAGCATGGCTTCATAGTTTAAATTATGATGATACAGAGCTACTTTTGCAACGTGTGACTTAATATTAAAAACAATTTTTTTAATAGCATAACACACACACGCACACACACACACACGCACATACACACACACTCTTTTGTTAATTACATAATTGTATATTTACATTGTAAGGGAATGAGCGGAGCCTTCAACTGCAGGCATTCTTATGCCTAAATGGAGACTCCTCGATATGTACTATGTAAGCCAAATTTGAAATAAAATTATTTTATTTTTATTTTATTTGTACCCCTCTTCCTTAAAAAGTATACTACAAATTTGCAATTTTAAAGTATCAAAATATGCTCAGCGTTGTATAGGGCACTATAGCGGAAGAGTCGGGCAATCGATGCTTTGGTAGTAAAAAACTGAAATATATAATAAATCAATTTGGAGGTTATATCCGACGAGAGACGCGCGCCGGTTCACGAAGTAGGTGTCGATCATATTGTTAAAAGAAGGCAAATATGGAAAAGGAAGGAAGGAAAAGAGGAAATAATATTATTTTTGCATTTACTAGGTACACAAAATAAATATTTTCATTCTTGAATTTCCCCTAAAACTTAATTTTCCTCATTACCATAAATAGTAGTGATATTTCAATGTAATGCTGACGATTGCACCAATGAAAATAACCCACAACATGGAAATACCAGGACCAAAAAAAAAAAAATCGTTCTTATGTAATTTTTGTTTTCGTTTAGTTCAGCTTTAAAGCTATTGTTAGCCATATTTTCTGTTCATGTAAATCTTCGAAATACCTTTATTATTTTAAGACTTTGATATTGCATTAGTCTATATCAACCGGCAACCTTATCAACTTATCCCATCTTCATTTTGTCTACAGGCCTTAAAATAACAACCAACCATTTCTTTAATTAGTCACCAACCACAACCCGGCATTACTCATCTTACTACAACAACACACAAAAGAAACCGTAATTTCAAGACCAATCAGAACAACAATAATAAAGGCCTGTCCACACAATCATACGATTCTACGATCCATTCTCCGAAACCAAAATGACATCAGCCCTTAATCTCCGGAAATAACAAATCGTCATTAATTGCTCCCACACTTGAAGACCACAAACAAGCGATAACTCTTTGAGCCCACAATCATATCGAGTGGTCTTAAGACATCTCGAGACCGTCTTAAGACCGTCTTGAAGATGATCTTAAGACTATTTTTCGGAAATGAAGCGTGCAGTCCAGTTGGTTGAGAGCCCTTGGTGATGCGTTGGTCAAATAGAGTGTGGTATGGTCGTGGGTCAATATGGTTTTGAATTCGGGTAGGGATGGTGGAATGGGTGGATGTGGTATGTGTGTTTTAGTTATAGATATATCCAGAATGTTGATGGAAAAGCAGTGAAAAGGTTGGTCTTGTTCCAGAAGGTTGTCGAAGGATTTACAGTAAGGTAAATCAAATAAACTTTTAAAAAACGTCGCTTGACAATAATTGTCAATTAATCATATTTCCTAATTGAATATTGTCGTAGGTTACTGACAACCATAAAGAGTTATTAAATGAGCAAATGTCTGACACCCTATCGGCTATCTTACAATATGGTAACGTGATAACTGGGTTGTAGAGGTTTGAATTGTGAGTGATACATGTCGTCGTGGACTTACACGAAACTTCTATTTTGCATCTTTTTTTTTATCGTTGGTCTATTGGTTTATTTTAGATTTTCATAATGAATTAAACAGTACCATTGTGCGCTTTCATGTGTACATATATTATGCCAGTATCCTGTGTATATACAAAAATCTAAAACCGACTGTAATATAAAATGTATACTTTTTTGAATGTGACAATACTCAATTATTTTACAAGATCACAGTCACAACAATTTCCAGTAAAAATAAGGCTACACAATATCCAAAATCCTTGCCGCATCCGAAATCTTCGACCATCATTATAAAATACCCAAATAAATTCGTCACATGCGCGTGGGCACGTTGTTATCATAGAAAGCACATTCGAGTGTCCCGTGTAATACCGGAATTCTGACGATAAACATGGTATTACGTTCGCCAAGTCCGTCTGTTTGTCCGCTAAGTTTATTTTGTCCAAGATCATTATTTGACAGCTACGTGTTTGACTTCATTTCTATTAAGCTGGGAATTTTATTGAGATTACTCGTTGAAGTGGCCTGATTGTTTTTATTATCTTTTTTATGAAATAATTGGAAGGAGAGAAATTTCTTAGCTGAGTCTGGTGTTTTCTGATAGTTATAACTATTTTTTTCTAAAGTAGTGAAATCATAAAATTATGAGCCCTGTGTGATTTGGCAGGGACTGTCAGACTCGTACAGACTAAAATCCAGGGTGTTCCTTCAATAACCCTTTGCGTTCCAGGTTCACGGGTTTACCTGTTTATACAGTCCGCGACTGAAAGCTTCAACCTGGGATCTTTTATTCAAGAGCGAATGGGTTACTAGTATTTCTAGCCAAGCATGCTTTACCATACTCGCTGTCTGACCATGGACCATGCCCGGGTCGACGGCGCGTTGTGTTCCACGCGCGCCTCAAAGAGCGTCAGCATAATGAAGGGGCCCCTCTCTAGAAGGGCCAAAGCCTGCCGGGGTCGCGGGACTTATCTCATTACCGTGACCCCGGAACATAAAGGGCTGTTGAAGGACACCGTGGATTTTAGTCAGTACGAGTCTGACAGTCCTTCCCGCCTTGCCCGGGGAGGACTCATTTGATGATTTTACAACGCTAAAAAAAAAGCATGCTTGACCATCGACCACTTAATTTATTACTGTCAAGGGAGATGGTGAAAACTCCCGTTTGACCAGATAAATTAAACAAAATATGGTCTTAAGACTAAGAAACACGGGGCTAAATTATGATAGCTCCACAGGCCAATCTTCAAGGTTAAGCCGCGCTTGTCAAGTTTGGTCTGTGGATGTGTGACCATCTGTCATATCGAGTTTCGTCCGTGCCTCGGAAAGGACGTAAAGCCGTTGGTCCCAGCTGTGTTTTGTAGATTTTTACGTTGTGAGTTGTAACTGTTAGAAGGTCGAAAGTTTGACGACCGGGTATTTTCTATCCTGGTAAGAAAGGAAAAATAGGGAAGGAAGATTTAAAAGTACCTAGTACTTTCCTGTTGACGCATTCCATTAGGAAAGTTGAGTCATTGCAAATCGACATCACCATTTCTGACACAATTTGTATAAATGTCCAATAAAATCGTAATTAATAGGGTTATTAATCAGATTTCTTAGAACTTTTTACCTATATCGTAATGTTCGTTGTAAGCATTACGATTTACATATTACTATAGGCAAGTAATCGGGTATATAATTTAATATTGGTAAGTACGCAGAGGGTATTCCCCGCGTGAGGTAGTGGAGTATGTTTTGCCCCAATTCAGTTTTTCCACGACCTTGTATGTCCTTGTTATGATTACATCAATGTTCAATACTGTTTTTTATTTAACTCGAGATTACTTACATACTTGTGAAGGTAGGTACCTACTTTAAAATCAAGGTAAATTATTTTGCAAAGCTAATTTATCAACATAACTGTTCTGATAAGAATGACGAGTCCTATGAACGTCATAGCATACCTTCCTGTCAAGTCTTTTCACGATAGAATACGTTTCTTAGAGAGACCTTACTTTGATTAGATCAGAGAAGATCCTCGAATTTTAGAACTTATGTCAGTCCAGTGAAACGTTTTTTTTGTTCAACTGCTGGGCAAGGGTCTCCTCTTAATCTTCCGCTATTTCCTTTGTGTAGTTTTCTCCGGGTAATCTCTCACAGAATCGCGTCTAAGTCGTCACGCTAGCGTTTTCTAGGCTTCCCTTGGCGATGACGTTCTTCTGGCACCTGGCACCCACTGCATGACGACTCTGGCCCATGGACCCCGATGTATCCTATAGATATAACAAATGACAAAAAAAGGCAGTTATTTGACTGCTTAGTGAGGCGCGCGTGGTACCCTACGCACCGTCGACCCGGGCCTGATTCTTCATCAGACGGCAAGCTACCCATTACTCGTCTCCTGCAAGCTCCAATCTCCTTCGCTAGCACATTCTGCTTCGCCCTCAAATCACGTCAGAATGTTCCCACCCCACTTCTCGACAAACTCCAGCTATGAAAACATAATTTCCTCCACACGCCTCCCTGCTAACCACTTAACAATCTCACACAAATACGCTTATAATTTTCGCATACATCAATATCCCACAATAATAAGTTTGCACCATAAATCGCACCGTAGGTCGAGGTCACGAGGCACAATTAATAAATTAAGGTGCGCGGTTTGGTCCGCTAACAGAGGAATATTCATAGCTGGCATAATGTATGATAAATGTAGCGAGAAATATGCATAGTCACACACTTGAATAGTGGCCACAATGGCAGAGAGGTGCCTTAAGCGCGGGTAGGCTGCCATCCACGAGTATAAGATACTTGCGTCTTTGTTTCACCATACGAGTTATTTTTGTCTTCCTCATAGAGCCGTAGGATGATGCAAACTAGCAGTTTCTTAGAGCTTCAGGAAAATCATTTAAATCTGGTAATATTTTCTTATTTTCAGTAAGACGGGGTCGCGGCAGGCCGCGAAGGAGATGGCGGGACGAACTGGACAGGTTCTGTCCAAATTGGAAGGAGGACGCACGAGCTCGCGAGAAGTGGACGGAGTGGAGGGAGGCCTTTGCCCAGGAGTGGGACAGAACAGGCTATTAAAAAAATATATATATATTTTCTGAAATAGCTTCAAAATTTTAATTGTACTGGAATATAATTTTTTAGATAAGTCTTTAAGAGGGCAGATAGACGTTTAGTAACAGAAATAACGTTATTTGTATTCTAATATACAGTGTACATTACAGATTTAAGGCCTATCCGCACACAACAGTGCCGACACGTTCCGTGACGTGATCAGTGCCGTATCGATCAGTGTCAGTGAAATATGATATTGTACCATACATTTTGTGCGACGCTATCCGTACTCATCAGTGTCAGTGCCGTTCAGTGGTGTTCATTCACTCGTTTATATGAATAGCACGTCACGGAACGGTACGGTACGGAACGTGTCGGCACTCTTGTGTGCGGATAGAACTTTAATCTTACTTCTCGTCTTAAGAATCTTGGTTTTCGGTTTTTCTAACAATTGTTTTGCTTACCTATAGAGTATTCAATTATACATGTAAATACCGTAGAAAATGACGTCCTGGTATTCCAGGACGTCATTTTCTAAAATGATAAAAGAATTGAATATTTAAAAATGGTAGTAGTAGATACTTCTACCATTTTTAAATATTCAATTCTTTTATCTTTCTTTTTCCACACATTTTGTAATTACTTCTAAAGAAGAAAATGAAAAAAAGTGAAAGAGAAAGAATTGCGTTTGTCATCGTAAGATTACAACTAGGTGCAACCACTACATCAGTAAACCATCTCCACGCTGCGTACCTATACGCAAGCTCGCGAAGCGCCCAACGGCGGTCACTACACACTCATCGGGCCTATTGTCTAACATTTTTATAAGCGCTCGAACAATGAGAGATCATTCGACGAAAGCTTAGATACGCAGATACCCGGCGCAGCATCCCGTGCCCAGTTCGACGTCCGTGTTCAGTATTATGCTTTCTAGCTTCCGGAATGGGATCAGTGGGGTTCGAATTCTTCACTCACTTGAGGGAGAATTAATGGGAAAGTGTGTGATTGGAGTAATTTGGCTTTAGTTATAACATGTAATGATTCTTGCATACCGGAGATGTGTTGCTAGGGCGTGACACAAAATCTTCATAATTACAATCATGTAGTATGGAATCAAGTCAGGTGCATTCCTTTGTGTAATTTATGTGATCACAACTGCTCTCAAAACGGTGACAACAAACACTGAGTAAACGGACTGTGAGACTCGTACTGACTAAAATCCACAGTGTTCCTTCAAATTTCCTAGAGTCGAAAAATTCGAAGGAATGAATTAGCCATCTTTGCCGCTGTATCAGGCACTTAGGCTCTTCTGGGCTTCTTTTTGCTCCTTAAGATTCAGAAGCAACTTTCAGCTGTTAATTTCGTTGTTGTAGGAATGTGAGCCGATATTGACATACCATTTAATCAAAGACAGACCCGAAATTAGTCAGAAATTCTTGAATAAAAAATCATTATACTCGTAATTTACAACTATTACCATCGGACCAATAAAGAGCTACTAAAGTACATATTCATTGAATGATTTTTATTATGAACTTTGAAATAACACATTTCAATACTGGTCACCAGTTCCCCTCTTAAGCCAATATTTCAAAATCATACATCTTTCATAGTAAAGAGCACACGGAAACAAATTCTTTCCCATCCCATATTCCCGGCGCACGTAAAACGTAAACTAAGGTATTCCGGGCTCAGCAGAATATATTCAATGCTAACCATATTGTCGGTCGTTGCGTACTACATAAAACTGTTATGAGCGTTCGTTTAGCTTTTACAGGCTCTGTTTTACTGTTTGCGGGTTGTAGGAACTTTAGAGAAGACGGGACGAGGACGTGACGACTTGAACATTGTTTTGTATTGGTAAAGGGTTGTTTCTTTGATAATTCAAAATTAGTAAAGTAAATCATAATTGGTTTGACGTTCACTAGTTAAAGCACCATCGGCGCAGTGGTTGAGCTATCGATTGGTGCACTGCGAATCCCAGGTTCGATTCCCAAACGGAACAAAAAATTTACATGATCTGCAAGTAGTTGTTCCGGGTCTAGGTGTTTTTATGTTTGTAAACCACTGACTCACGATACACAAGAAATTCCTAGTGTAGGGCAAATAAAAAAAACATTTGAAAGCATTGTTGGTTTTTCGGTTTTTTTTTTTTAACTTTATGCTCTAGGACATTAGCTAAAGGACGTAAATAAGTCATTAGAGTGGGCCTGCAATAATTCACGAAAGACTAGTCGATGATTTGATAATATAGGCTTGTATCCAGTGTGATCCTGTGGTCTTCATCAGATTGTTTGTCCACCTTGAAGATACATATACGTCCTACGCTGCGCTTGCCCATTTGTAGTCTATATTCGAGAACTTTACGATTTTATTCGGCGTCTTTTAACTACAGACAATTCTAAATTTTCACTTTCTCTATTTACATAAGTATTTTTTGCATAACTAGAATTAAACTGTTTATTGTCGATTTGACAGTTAGTGAACAGTTCAATTTAATCTAAATGTAAGTGGGTATTCAAGAGCGAGCGATAAAAATAATAAAATGGCAATTTGAAGTGTCAAGCATTCATCTTTGATTGACATTCGGTTAAGTATGCTCTGTGTTGAAGTGCCTACATAATAATATGGTACTAATTCTGAAAGCCTTAAAAAAACATTTGAACAATAAAGACTCACCTTTGTAAGTCGATGGGAGCTAAACATAAAATCTGCAACGGAATTTGAACTCAATCAGTATTAGCATTTAGGTATTAGATGGTCTCCGACGTTTTTTTCTGTTTTTTTTTTTTCTGACATTATTTAATATCATGAAAATAATGCCAGTTTACATGATCTCATTAAAGTTCATATTTTTGTTCTATTTGTAATATTTGCGAATTTTACTTTTAATCTACGCAAGTAAGAAACACGAGTCAAATAGATCAAGACAATAGAACCATTAAAATAATGGATGTTTTGACTGGAAATGCAGAAGGTTCCAGGGAAGTAAAGACAATAAGACCATTATCATTAAAATCGATACCCCTGACACCTTGGACCACCAAGAATGAGCAAGCTAGTCTATAAGAGGCCTGCTGACCAGCAACACTTGTTCTGTTTCCGATATCTACTCGCCGGCTTCACTATTATAAATTCTCTAAGTTTAAAAAAAAACCTAATTTGTGAAAGTTAATTAAATAAGTGATACAAATAAAACTTTTATTTTTTTTTAAAACAAACGCAGATCGAACTATTTTGACTGGCGCCCAACGTGGGGCCCAGCTTAAAAGTGAAAGTTTTTTGAGTGCGGGACCTTCGAGCTAAATACTCCAAGTGCGCGAAACTAACTTCACGTGACTCTCAAGTCTTTAAAGTGGGTGACCTACCAAAGAAATAAGTCAAAATATGCTGCTTGAAGTCATCGCTACGAGCATCCTGTGAGTAACCGAACGCATAATCCATCAAAATTCCGCTCCTTAGACCCCCGAAGTTTGTATATATACCTAAGGCAGTAGATATAGAAACCGAACCACTTCCCGACAATAGTATGGAAGGCAAGCAGCATGGCTACGCTCAGAACGTACCCAGCATTCCGCGGGTACCATTGGGGCAGTCACTGGCATCTCCAGTGCAGTCCTCAATCGACCCAAAACATTACATTAATTTTGTGCCCACCTATAATGGTGATGCATTTACAATTTATAATTATCTAAATAATGCCAGACAGTGGCTTAACGTAGCAGGAGGCAATACGCCTCAGAATGTGATGCTATTACTGACCAAATTAGAAGGCAGGGCCGCAATTATAATCTCTATGATAAATCATAATTTTAATTGGGACTGCATAGAGATCACTTTAAAGTCAGAATGTGCTGACAATAGGGATTTAAATACGTTATTAGTAGAATTATCCAATGTCAAAAGAAAAACTAATTATAAGGATTTAATATTCGAACTTAAACAAAAATTATTTTTTATTAAAAGTAAATTAACTGATAAACATGGATTAACCAAGCTGGAATTAATAGAAGAAATTATGGAACCATATATTAACACAGCGCAACATACTTTAAGAAATTCCTTACCTTACCATGATCAAATTTATGTCAGCAATTGTAATTTTAATGAAACAGTAACCAGAGTACTACAATTGGAAGCAGAGGGCAGATTTGATAATATCAAACAAAAATTTTCTAATTATTTACCTGCTCCTCGTGTCATTAATCAAATTCAACCAACAACAAGTGTTAGTAACATTCCATTTAAATTATCACAACCACAGTCGTCGCAACAATCTAAAGTAAATATAAGACCTTTTTATCATAATAGGCATCCTTGGACACCAAATGCTAACAATGTATTTCAGAGGCCTCCTCATCCTCAGTTTCAAACATACAAGACAAACCAAAATCAAACTCAACAACAAGCACCACAAAAATCAGAAGACGTATCGATGAGAACCGCTCCTCAATTAAAACCTAATCAAATAGATTTAGGCAGAGGGTTTGTAGCTAAAGAATTATACCATCATCCGGAACAAACCGATGTTAATAACGCGCAAAATAATGAAGAAATTCAAACATCTGTAATGAATTATTATTACATCCCGGAAGACAAATGCATATATATTCCGGAAGAAAAATGTTTTATTATTCCAGAAGAGGAAACTTCACTAACAAATGAAACAAATCAAAATTTTCACCAGAGTCCAGACCAAACTCAAACACCATAGAATTTAATCATGTTAAATCTTATTTACCGTATTTCGAAACCAATAATCCTAAATTAAAAATTCTTATAGATACAGGTAGCCAAAGATCATTTATTACGCCATCAGCACAGAAGAAATATTTTCCGGAATTTAAAAAAAATGAATACTTCAGTGTAAAAACGTCACATGGAATAACTAGACATAATGGTGTTATAGAAACCCCATACTGGTGTAAATATTTTGGAAAAGATAATGGTCCAATGAAATTTTATATTTATCAATTTAGTGACAAATATGACGTTCTAATGGGTACTGAAATGATTGAACAAATAAGTGCTAAAATTGATTTAAAAGAAAGAAAATTAAGTATGCCTGAACATGAGCTATTAATTTTCCATATGACGGACGACGATAATCTAAACATAAAAGAACTCTGTGAAACTTATAAAGATTTGTTCACTGAAAGTGTAACAAATAGCGCAAAAACAAAAATAAAACATCATATTAACTTAATTAATGAAGATCCAATTTATCAAAGGCCATTTAGGCTGCCACAAATTCAACAAGAAGAAGTAAAAAAACAAATTAATACATTGTTGAATGAAAATATAATTCGTCCTTCTGAATCACCATGGGCTTCTCCAGTACATATCATTCCAAAGAAAATGGATCAATCAGGAGTACAAAAATGGAGAATGGTAATTGATTATAGAAGATTAAATGACAAAACTAAATCTGATAAATTCCCTTTACCTAATATAGATGAATTATTTTCAAAATTACAGGGTAATCAATATTTTACTACTTTAGATTTAACTTCAGGATATCATCAAATAAAAATGGATGACGCGTCTATTGAAAAAACGGCTTTTAGTACACCTAATGGTCATTACGAATTTTTAAGAATGCCATTCGGACTAAAAAATGCACCTGCAACATTCCAGCGAATGATGAATAATGTTCTAAATCAAGAAATTAATCGAGATATATGCTTAGTTTACCTAGATGACATTATAATTTATTCAAAAACAAAACAAGATCATATTAATAAATTACAACAAGTTTTTGAAGCGCTTAGAAATGCAAATCTTAAAGTTAATAAAAATAAATGTGTTTTTATGGAAAAGGAAATTGAATTCTTAGGACATGTATTAAATAAAGATGGATTAAAGCCAAATCAAAAAAAAATTGAGGCTATACAAAAATTTCCTATTCCACAAACTGTTAAAGAAATCAGAGCATTTTTAGGATTAATAGGATATTATAGAAAATTTGTGCCGAATTTGAGTAAAATAGTAAAACCTCTCACCGAAGCTACAAAGAAAGATGCTGTCATAGATATAAACCAAAAGAATTATGTCGAGGCAGTACAAATTTGTAAACGCTTACTAATTAATGCACCTATCTTAGCTTTCCCAGATTTTAATAAAGAATTTGTAATTACAACTGATGCGTCTGATATAGCATTGGGGGCTGTCATAAGCCAAGATGGTCATCCAATAGCTTATGCATCTAGAACTTTAAGTAAAACAGAGCAAAACTATAATACAACTGAAAAAGAATTATTAGGAATTCTTTGGGCTGTAACACAATTTCGACCTTATATTTATGGTAGAAAATTTACATTACGAACGGATCATAAAGCTTTAATCTGGTTGGCTAAATTAAAAGAACCTAACCAAAGATTAACTAGATGGAAACTAAAACTTCAAGATTATGATTTTAGCATAGAACATGTGAAAGGAAAAGATAACTACGTTGCTGACGCATTAAGTCGCATAGAAATTCATCAAACTGATAGTAGTTCCTTAGAAGTAAACTTAGAAGAAGATTTAGCATTAACTAATTCTGATTCTTCACGAACAGAGTCTGCCGAAAATCCGGAACAGTCCAACAATACATGCGATAGTCAACAAGGTACTACTCATTCTAATGTAGAGGATAGTGATGAAGGCATTCCGATTATACATGCGTATCCACCAAAAAGATTAAGACGTGTACCTAATATTTGAGTATGCCCCATACAAAAAGGCAAGTAGGGAAAACGGAGTTTGGTATTTTTATATTCCACCAAATAACGAAGAAAATATTATCAAAGAATTTATGTTAGAATATTTACCTCAAGAAAAATATGCTTTTATAATACCAAATGATAAGTTATACTATAAAGTTTCCGAAACATATCGTAAATATTTTGATCATACAAAATTTAAACCAACTAGGTTCACAAAATCTCTTGTAGAAATTCATGAAAAAGAAGAGCAGAAAAGGCTAATTAAAGAATATCATTTAAAAGATAATAGACATCCTGGAATAGAAAGTTTATATAAACAATTAAAAGAAAAATATTATTGGGAAAATATGAGAAAACAAATAAAAAAATTCGTTCTCCAGTGTGAGCCTTGTCAAAAAGAAAAATATAATCGTCATCCTAACGTTACATTAGCTGTGGAAACGGAAACACCTTACGAGCCAATGGAAATTTGGCATATAGACTTTATGTCTTTAGAAAGACAATGGTATTTAACTATTATAGATAAATTTTCTAAACATGCTATAGTTAAACCCACAGAAAAA
This sequence comes from Agrotis clavis, assembly GCA_954870645.1. NCBI lineage: Eukaryota > Metazoa > Arthropoda > Insecta > Lepidoptera > Noctuidae > Agrotis > Agrotis clavis. The sequence continues at coordinate 23,714,295 of OX940931.1, read as the reverse complement.
AGTAAAGTCTGTGAAACATTATCAGAGATATTCGCTTTAATTGGAGCACCAAAGAAAATAATCCACGATGGTGAACAATCACTTTGCAGCGAAATAGTCTCTGAACTATTTCAAATGTATAATATTATTAATCATACTACTTCTCCACAGCATCATAAGTCAAATTCTGATGTAGAACGATTACATAGCACGCTTCAGGAGTTATTTAGACTGCAACGATCATCAGATTTAGGCCAAGACCAAAAAATATATTTCATAACACATGCCTATAATAATACTCGACACAGTGCCATTAATATGACTCCTTTTGAAGTTCATTTCACAAGGAAACCTAAAGTTCAAAATTTCGATAATTTTCAGGTTTTAGTTCAAAATTATACCTCTCAACGAAAAGAATTTAGTAATCAATTAAATAAAAATATTCACGAACTCTTGAGAAGCGAAAAGAAAAAACGTAACGACAGGATTAATAAGGGCATTCACTCTCAAAAAAGTTTTAAAATTGGAGATAAAGTGTATTTAAAAAACAGTAAAGCCGAGAGACACAAAACAAATTCGAGATTTATAGGGCCGTTCACTATATTAACCTGTGAACCACATAATAAATATAAATTAAGTAATAACAGAATTTATCATCAAGAAGAATTATTAATTGTTACAGAATCAGCATCGCCTTCGGACACAAGTTCCGAAAATTAGATTCAAATGAGCACGTAATATTGGTAGACATGCCGCCTACCCGTATTATTGAAGGAAGGTGGACCATAATTCATATGTTAGATATAAGTCCTATGTTAGAAAATAAGAATAAACTTAAGGATACTATTATAAGAATTACAGCAGAACCTAATTTTAAAATAAGTGATGTTAATCATCTGTATAATCGTATTAACATTATTTTAGACCATGTATCTGAAATATGTAGTCATTTAGATTTACAAAGTAGAGTAAAAAGAGGATTAATTAATGGATTAGGCTCAATTATAAAATCTATAACGGGAAATTTGGATCAAGATGATCTATATAATGTACAAAAAGATTTAGAAACATTAAAAGTAGCATATAATAAACAAATATCTGTAACAGACGAAACTTTAGAAGAATATAATAATCAGATTAAGAAAATTGTTGAAATTCAAAATGTACTAGATGAACAATACTCTCAGATAAGAAACAACAGAGTTCATCAGAAAGTAGCTTTAGAAATACTGTTACAAGCTCAAACATTACAGGACATAGCAGAAAGATTGTCGACTGCTATTACTTTTGCTGAACATCGAATGTATCACTATAGTATAATTCAGTCACATATTTTGGAAAATACACTTAGCAAAATTAATAGGAATGTAATGATATCTAGTAATATTAACGATATTGAACCATTTATTAATGTTAAGTGTAAGATTATCAATAAAATTGTATACTTTGTATTAGAAATACCTTTAGTTAGACCACAAAAGTATAATACGCGAAAAATTGTTCCCATAATCCAAAACCACCCTATATGTACCTATCCTTTAATGCGAAAGGTTACGTTGGCGTATTCCCACTCGGAAATATATGAAATAGAAGACTGTTCAATGTTGACGGAGCTAATATGTAAAGAAACTATTCTTCAAACTACAAACTGTGAAACAGAACTTTTATTAAATAAAACTACAGATAAATGCACAACAATCCCAATAAAATGTCCGGTAGAAATCATTCAAGAAATATCATCGGAAGTTATTTACATGTATTTTAACAGAACGACCGAGGTGAAGATCAGTTGCGGGAAATATGATGAGACATCATGGATAAAAGGTGCATATTTGTTGACAGGAGAAAATTGTGAAGTAAATATTTCGGGCATATTAAGGTTCCATACACAAGAATCACAAGATAAGGTTATTTCTGCAAATTTAGAAATTAATCACACTAAAGATATCCCTGAAATGGAGTTGAACTACGATCCAGTAAAAATCACCATGAAGTTAAAATCTTTACGACAAATAGAAGAATTGAGAATGCAGAGGAGACATAACTTAATTCAGTATAGTTGGATCATATGTTTGACTATACTAGTAATTGGTATAATTTTCCAATTTCTTCGATCCAAGGTTTGGAAGAAACCTAGGACTTCAAAATTAAGGGGGGATAGTCAAATAGATCAAGACAATAGAACCATTAAAATAATGGATGTTTTGACTGGAAATGCAGAAGGTTCCAGGGAAGTAAAGACAATAAGACCATTATCATTAAAATCGATACCCCTGACACCTTGGACCACCAAGAATGAGCAAGCTAGTCTATAAGAGGCCTGCTGACCAGCAACACTTGTTCTGTTTCCGATATCTACTCGCCGGCTTCACTATTATAAATTCTCTAAGTTTAAAAAAAAACCTAATTTGTGAAAGTTAATTAAATAAGTGATACAAATAAAACTTTTATTTTTTTTTAAAACAAACGCAGATCGAACTATTTTGACTCACGAAGAAAATTACCCGTAAGGGGCAAAGCTTTTTAAAAGAAAACTGTTGTAAAACAGTACGTATAATACTCAAAAATCAAAAGTCGTTTAATAAAAATAGGCTGATTTATCAGAACTTTTTGAAGGTCAATTTTTCCAAGACTAATGTTTAACATTTCAATAAACGACATAGGCCCTTCACCAATATAATTGACTGTCAATCTTTTTACCACAAATAATCAAATATATTTTAAATCCGTGATAACTTGAGACAAGTTGTTTCAATGATCACGACTAAATCATATTCTTACATCAGAACACTTTACTATACTTATTATTTATGTCATTTACTTTTAAATGTACGTAATATTGTTTAGCATTGCATCCTCAAATCGTGAAGCGTAAAGTCCTTCAACTGTTAGTCCGGTTTACATAATATAGGATTATAAAACAGACAGACGAGCTATTTCGCTAACTTAGAGTTACAAACGACTGCTTTTTAAGCTTTTAATATTTAAGTCGTAATTAGCCGTGTTATGGCCAGACCCGGGCTCTGAAGATAGCTTCTTCTTATAGCTAAGTATGGGAGTATATTTTCATAATAAGTACTTATACTAAAAGTTATGGAAGTGAATGCGTGTGAGTTCAGTTATTTTGTTATAGGTAACGGAAGTCTGATTTATCAAAAGTTGCTAGAGGTTGAATTGTTACTGCTTGATTAATGATCAATTTAATAATAAAAATAAGATATTTTAATCAAAACCAATTATTTTTCTTTCTTTCGTCGTAATATTGTAATGACGATTCAAAGTCCAATGATTTGTTTTATGAATGTTCAATTTAGATGGTTTATCTTACTCTCATGTAATACTTACATGAGACATGATTTTGTATGAAGAAATAAATTTCAGTTTTTTGTCTCGCATCATAGCTTTCGCTTATGTCTCATAATTGCAATATCAATTCGCAGTATAACATTTCTTTCTTCGCCATGGAATTATTTTAAAGCTTGAACTCCTTAAAGCGGTATTCTTTTGCCTATAACTTTTAGAGAAAAGCTGTGTTGTATTAACTACTGAAAGGCGCACGTCAACGATGATAATTATAAATATAAAAAACCGGCCAAGTGCGTGTCGGGCCACGCACAGTGTAGGGTTCCGTAGTTGCCCATCAAAAAACTAATTAAACTGATTCGCTGAATTTAATTTTAAAAAGAAGAATTTTCAAAATCGGTCCAGGAGTCTTTGAGAAATCAGGAAAAATACATAAGAAAAAATATTACGACGAATTTAGAACCTCCTTTTTTTGAAGTTAGTTAAAAATAGTTGACGATAAAAACCTACCTATCCCCAAAAAACATACCGTAAAAACATACCTATTAAAGCTGTAAAATAAAGTTGACAAACTTACATTTGCAGTTGAAGAGCATGTTCTCCGATACATTTTGTTTAAGAAAACATATTATTCAAGTACATTTTATAAGTTGGTCGACTATTACTCGTAAAGTTGTAAAGCCTACTTAGTCATGATAATTTTCTTTTAAACTTCGTTATATATGCTACTATTGTGAATTTTTTCACACCCCCAAACATAACCGTTTAGCTGGTAGAGGGGGGGGACACTCGAATCGAGCAAAATTTAGCACTTTAAAGCTTAATATTTCACAAACGAATTTTTTTATCAAAAAACTGTTAATGGAAACTATCATTATTTTTTAAAGACCTATTTAATGATACCTCACACTAAGGGGTACGCGAGAAAAAAAAAATCCTCACTTTACGTGTAAGTACTGGAGGTACCCTTAAAAAAAATATTTTACGAGATTTTATTTTGCCACTTTTTTGGCACAACAAATCCGTATATTTACACCAAATTACAGCTCTCTAGTACTGTGCGTCTCTGAGCTAAACTGCGGACAGACGGACGGACGGACGGATGGACGGACGGACGGACGGACATGGCGAAACTATAAGGGTTCCTTGTTGACTACGGAACCCTAAAAAACAGGTCTTTTGTTAACCTTTTATCCGTAAGTGATACTTAGAAGAAAACGTTTTTATATTTGTTAACGGATTTATAAAGAGTAGACCCCCTGTTTAGTTGGACCTTAATTAGATTTAGAATTTTAAGGACTTCACAATCATAACAAAATATGAATACTGTATTTAAAATCACACTATAATCCTAGACTATTACCCTAGGCGAGGTACAGTTACAGTTAGTGTCCACTCATTGGCGGGCGGTTGTTGCGCGCGCGCAATATATCGCGCATCGCAGGTCACATGCGCGACCCGCGCGCGCGCATCCCAACTCATTAGTATTGCTGCTGTCAGAGCGGAGCGATAAAATGGTGTGGTGACGATGGGTTTTATTGGAAGATTTTGTTGCTACAAAGATATATTATTAGTTTTTTGTCAAAATCTACAGTTAAAGCGACTCATTTGGACCCCGTAGAACAGATTATGTACTGAAGTATTTGTAAAACTTCGTTACCCACAAACAGTTTAATCTTTAATCAATTTCATTAAACAATATTGAGACTAGTTAAAAAAAACTGATCTTGCGTTGCGTATCGTTCTGGAGTACTTATTCCGAGGAATGCAGGTTCAATTCATGCTCGCAGACCAATTTTACTTTCCCTATAAAAGTCTCGTTTAACAACACACTAGAACAATGAACACTGTTTGAAACGATACCAAAACTCTAAATTCTAGGTAGGTTTTAGACGCCCTTTTTGAAGATTAGAATGCCAAGATTTTTATGCAAGTGATTTTCAGACCACGTACTAAACGCATTAAGATGGACTTAACTTGCGACTAAACATACTCGTCACTCAAAACTTGAAAATTTAGTGCGATTCCCAACAATAGAACATCATACCCACAAAAAAATGTTTAAGAAAATTCCAAAACTCATTAAATTTCATCAATTTTGTGAACTCAGCGCCATTTTATCCCCAGTAATTGCTACGTTAGCTTTTACTTTAAAACCAGCAGTAAATAAGCTCGCCATTGTATTTATGTGTTATGTAATTTGAACCCGACGAGAGGATGTGTAATACATGGACCGGGCAAAGTGCGCTATGTAGTGTACACATTGCCCGGGCAATGTTGGAAATGATCGCTTGCTTGTGTGTGGCAGTTATGTTTTATGAATGTTAATTAGATATAAATTGTGTTTTATGTGATTGTAGTTTTTGTTTTAATGTTAGTTTTAAACGGGTAGTTGGGAAGGAACTTGTCGATTTTAATAAGGCTCTTTCGTCGTTCGTTAGGCTCGGAGCGCGGCTTGAATAGCCCTGATTCTGTTTTTAAGGGTGCTTGTACCCCGGGTCGACGGCGCGTTGTGTCCCACGCGCGCCTCAAAGAGCGTCAGCATAATGACGGGGCCCCCCTCTCAGAGGGCCAAAGCCTGCCGGGGTCGCGGGATTATTTCCTTACCGTGACCCCGGAATGTAACAGGCTATTGAAGGACACCGTGGATTTTAGTCAGTAGAAGTCTGACAGTCCCTCCCGCCCTGCCCGGGGTTGGAGGACTCATTTGATGATTTTACCACGCTAAAAAAAAAAAAAAAAAGGGTGCTTGTACACGGCGCATGTAACCCGCTCAAGTGCCTCAACATGCTCAAGCTACATGCGCCGTATACAAGCACCCCGCGGGTAGCTTGATCAAGTAGCTTGCGCATGAAACTTGCGCAGGTAAATCGCAAACCCGCACCTTTACTTGCGCGAGTTACATGCGCCGTGTACAAGCACTCCGCGGGTAACTTGATCAAGTAGCTTGCGCATGTTACTCGTGCGGGTACCCCGCACGTTTACTTGCGCGTCTCATGGTATCTTTTGGTGACTTAGCTGTCAACTCATCATCAAAAGATACTATTAGAGGGCCAAAGTCTGCCGGGGTCGCGGGACTAACGAGTAACCGTAGCCCCGGAACGTAAAGCGCTATTGAAGGACACCGTGGATTTTAATCAGCACAAGTCTGACAGTCCCTCCTGCCCTGCCTTGTGTGGGAGGACTCATTTGATGATTTTACCACGTTAAAAAGAAAGGTCCGAACTCACCTGAAAAATTTTGCTCCGAGAATGAAACGACACCCTTTAAAAGTAAAGGTGTCAACTCATCTGCAAGTTCGAATTAGTCGTCGCATAGCTAATATTAATATTATGGTAATTTCATCCAAAAAAAATAAGTACAAACATTTGTGTAAACAGAAAATGATGCGCGGGCATGTAGACGCTGAGTTATGGGCGACTCGCTGTCCGACCATGGACCACGCCCGGATCGACGGCGCGTTGTGTTCCACGCGCGCCTCAAAGAGCGTCAGCATGATGACGGGGCCCCCTTTTAGAGTGCCAAAGCCTGCCGGGGTCGCGGGACTTATTTCATTACCGCGACCCTGGAACGTAAAGGGCTATTGAAGGACACCGTGAATTTTAGTCAAAACAAGTCTGACAGTCGCTCCCGCTCTGCCCTGGGTGGGAGGACTCATTTGATACCACGACAAAAAAAATGAGAACATGATGTGGAATCTGAACACAAAGTACTAGGAGAACATGATCATGAAGGAGCTGTTCAGGGGGTCGATCAGGTTCGACTGGAAGCCTACTCCAATTGAGTTGGGATATTCTGGGTAAACTATATTTCTAGATCGCAATAGCGTATTTCAAATCGTATCTAAAGACGATGGACTTTACTACATAATTATGAAGTGTGCCTATCTCATATTCCGGTATATCACCCAGGTTAAACTCAGTATTCGCATATTGTAGCACAAAGGCAATAACTCCTGGTGAACATGACAGCAGACCAGCCTGTACACTACACAGTTAGCCAGCATTTTACTACATAACTCAATTACTGACAAATTGTAACCATTGTTAGTGATATTTATTAATCTGCACTTTAACTCCTGATGTTTTCACGTTAATGCTGTTCATTCTAATAATTCTAATAGTATTATTTCATTATTATCTAGGCCTAGCATCATGAAGACGATGTAATGAGCAACTCGCCGTCTGATCAGGATCCATGCCCTGATCGAGGACGCGTGAAAGAGCTGTCAGCAATCTGACAGAAGGCCAAACGCCAGTCGGGTTTCGGAACTGTCTAAAAAGGCTACAATGGCTCTGGAACGTATAGGACCATTGAAGGAATACGGTGTATTTAGGTCATACGTGTCTGATTTAAAGTCCTTCTTTTCTTTGTGAGTCCTCCCACCCAGGTTGGGACCGGAAGCTGTCAGACTTGTACTGACAAAAATCCACTTCTTTAAAGTGCATTATGCTCCAGTTTCTCTCATAGAGGAAGTCCTTGTCTCAATGGATCCAAAATTGGTAGGTAGCCTCCGACTTTCTTGAAACAACTACCCATTTTAATTAACAATTTGTTACATCGCTAGTGATGTCACAACTCAATCAAAAACTATCGATAGTTGCGTTTCACTAATTTACATCACAATACGATCGATAGTCGAGTGTGAAGTGCTGAACAAATGTTGTGTGTCCACCATTGTCTCGTGTTTGCTGTATTAGCGTAATAAATATGATGTATGATATTTGAAGTTTAGGTTAAGTCAACTTGTTTGGTGTGGATTATGTTCTTAAGAACGGTTGAGTACTAATTTGGAGAATTCTGAGAATATTGTGGGTGTAAGAGTTTCTAAATAAAATAAATAGGTATGATAAAAAATATATTAGGGTTATAATGACGGGGCCCCCCTCTCAGAGGGCCAAAGCCTGCCGGGGTCGCGGGATTATTTCCTTACCGTGACCCCGGAACGTAACAGGCTATTGAAGGACACTGTGGATTTTAGTCAGTAGAAGTCTGACAGTCCCTCCCGCACTGCCCGGGGCCGGAGGACTCATTTGATGATTTTACCACGCTAAAAAAAAAAAAAAGGGTTAAACTATGAGTATTTTTAACCGACTTCAAAAAAAGGAGGAGGTTCTCAATTCGGTCGGTATGTTATTATTTTTTTTTTTATGTATGTACATCGATTACTCCGAGGTTTCTTGTCTGATTAGTGTGATTCTTTTTTTGTTCGATGCAGTATACTTGCAGTGTAGTCCCATAAAAATTTCATCCAATTTGGTTCAGTACTTTTTATTTTGTGAGCATTTTTATTGATTTCGGCTACTTGGATGACATTACTTTTTGCATGTTTGTTACGCGATTACTCCGCCAATTGTGGACCGATTTTCAAAATTCTTTTTTTGTTGTACTAGGGATCGTTCACCTTAGGGAATACTGCAAGTTTCATCAAAATCTGTTCAGCAGTTTTAGAGATAGGGAATTTTATTAGCATGTGTACATGAGCGATGTTAATACCGGTGCTACGGATTACAAAATTCTAGTGCACTTACATAAAATGATGTATTTGACAAGAATTTGGGTTGAATATTTAAACTAAAAAGAGTAAAATAAACGACTTTTTTCAAAAAAAATTTAACCGACTTCAAAAACAACCACAAAAAAGGGTAAAATAACCTACAAAATAACTTTTCTTTCGGAAGTCGGTGGCAAAAAGACAATGAAATAAAATAACAAAGCCACCGACTTCCGAAAGAAAAGTTATTTTGTAGGTTATTTTACCCTTTTTTGTGGTTGTTTTTGAAGTCGGTTAATTTTTTTTTGAAAAAGTTTTTTATTAGTAGGTAACTTTACTTGTATATTATAACATGGCTGTTGACCAGAGAAATGTCATTCATGTAACGATAAAGTTATCCCATCGGAAAACGTTATACTGGGATAAAAAATTTCCTACGTGTTAATTCAGGTTATCAACTGTTTGTACACAAAATTTATCTTAAACCAATCTATATTCTTCGAATGAAAGTGTCAAAAACATCTATCTTCACTAGCTTTTGCATTTATAATTATAATACGTCAGACATTTGAACCATCTCATTAAAAAAAAAAAAAAGTTTTTTACTTTAAAATTTTATTAAACAGTTTGCTTGATAGTGTGAAAAGGCATAGGCACGGCAAAAAAAAAGCTTTTTGAACCGTTAAATTGCGGAGAAATGCAAAGAAAGAAAAGCAATTAAAATAATCGCGATGACAAGTAGCCGAAACGATAAGTAATTTATTTTCACTCAAGCGTAACATTTTATTTCGACAAAAAACTTTTAAGAACAATTAAACATGACAGTAAATGATATTAAGAAATTAACTTAAACGCACAAAGCACGCACTTTAATTATTTTAATTGCGCGTACAACAATTGAAGTTTACGAGATAAAAGTATCATCAGAAATCCCAATCTGAAAACTGGAAAAATAGAACTTAGCCTTTTTTATTTTTTTATGTATTTTTTTTTTCATTATGTTTACTGTTTTTATTTTATTTAGCGATAAGGTCGTGCTTCGTTACTATCTCGCCTGATGGTTATCGATCATGTAATCGACGGTGAAGCGACGGTTGCCTTTTTTTATCGTGGCAAAATGATCAAATGATATGTTATGATATGTTATGTTTTCATAGTTAATTTTAGTGTTTTCAATGACAATGTCATTCAAAAGCCAAAAGATTCCAGCAGCTCTGTATTTTTTTTAATGCATATTTTATCACAAAAAAATGTGTTATGGTTTGATTAACATTCCGCGTTCCGTCCTAGGGTATTTTTGTAACGAAACAATATCATTATTGTCTTTTGATTTCTTTTTACTTACTATCCAAGGTGATCCTTCAATAGCCCGTTACGTTCTAGGGTCACGATTACCTGATGTGACAGTCCTGCGAGCCCCAAGCACGGTTGCCTATAAGTAACTTCACTCTTACCTTAACGACCCCAAGGTTGTAGCTATCAGGAAGTTCTGACTTATGGTAGAGAATTTCACTACTCTTTTCTTCTCTAATAAATAAATCAAATAAACAGGCAAAGTAGGTAGTAAAAGCTATATAATGTATATATAATTATTTGAAATGTGCTCATCAAGCCCTTTAATTTGATACCCATGTCGAAACTGTGCGAATTTTTTTTTTTTGGTTACCACTTTACATCCCCTGTAGGGCGCCATATTGGATTTAGTGACACGTCACCTACCTTATAACCAGCGGACAACTGAGACGCTTCTAACGACACCTCATTTGTCATGTAATGATAAGTAGTTTAGAAGTTATGAGGGAAAAATACAATCAAACATACACACATAACGGTCAAAATCATAACCCTCCTTTTGGCTTTGCCGTAGTCGGGTAATTATCTTGTTCCATAACATACATCAAAGAGGCATTCGTACTGTTATTAATAATTAATACTTATGTTACTGAAAAATAATATTTTATATACACTCTGTGAAAGCTTGAGTATCTCTTTTGTCCTGCCATTATATTTGAAAGCTTTTTTCTCCAAACAATAATTTTATTTCAAGCAATATAAGTAACTGTCACGTAAACAAAACATATTCCTCATCCATATTTATATATTTCTTGGTACATTTTGTTATATTATTATAACGGTTGGAGTCAAGTATACCTTTTGTAACATTTTATTTAACATGACAAGTAACACTGTCCATACTTATTAAGTTGTTTATAGAAGAATTTTATTACCAATTTTTATTGTCGGCGACTTTTGACAGAGAAAGTATCATGACTCGAAACAATACAACTTGTTAATTTCTTTTATCGTCAGGGTTGTCCGTATTTTAAAATAAAATAATTAACCAATTTTTAATCTTATACGATACTTACTAATACGTTACGAAAATAAGGGTAAAGCTTTGCACACTTGTCTAACACTAGCATAATGCTTTTAAATTAACAATAACATAATAATATGAAAATAACAGTTGCAAGGTAAAACAATATATTTTTTTATTGAAAATGAATTTGCAAAAAGATTTTACTCAAAATAATTTTCAAGTGACAGCTGATGGCACCTTTATCCATCTGTCAACTGACGTGTTCACCCTTTTTGTTCGCACACTCATCATCTGCCTAGCCTTTTCCCAACTATATATATTGGGGTCGGCTTCCAGTCGAACCAGATTCAGCTGAATATCAGTATTTAACATGGAGTAATTGCCTATCGGACCTTCACAACCCAGTAACAGGGAAATACGATACCCCATGGTAAGTCTGGTTGTCAGACTTATGAGCTTCTGACTAACAGTAACGACTGTCAAAGATCTATAAATGACAGCCGGGACCAACGGCTTGACGTGCTTTCCAATGCACGGAAGAAACTCGCTTTTTGTTCGCATACTAACGGTGAATGTTTAAATCGCCTAAATATTTAGGCAATAATACAATTCCAGTACAAAATGCTCGCTGCTTCCATGTTAATTTTTCTCCTTAAACATGCACACGCGGTCGCGGGACTATCTCATTCGGGTTACTATGACCTTGAAACGTAAAGGGCTATTGAGGGATCACTTTGAATTTTAGTCAGTACAAGTCTGAATGTCCCTCCGTCTCGCTCTGGGTGGCACGACTCATTTGATGATAAAAACATGCACACGCACCTATAACCATTGAGTTGCTTTTACTATGGCGCTTGTAATTTAAAAGCAAATCTATTACTGTACAACATTCAAAAACCTTATTGGGTCAAGTGCTGATCGAAAATAAATAATCTCTAATATTTTTCTATTCGAAAGGCATCGTCAACACTTCAACAGAGTTAATACAAATCCTTGAATTTATATACAAAGTACCCATAAACATGTTATAAAGAACATTTCAATACTATTTATAAATCTACAAGAAAATCTTCATTTAAATATTTCTCAACACAATAAAGGTGTGACATCCCTAGCAACAGGTGTAGCATATCGACATCGACACGACACATCGCCAGTGATTTATCGATATATCGACAATCGTTGACGTCACCACAGATTAACTGCATCTCTGACTTCGCATGTTTCAATAATACCGCTTACGGTAATTTTTATACAAGAGAGGTTCGAATTAAACGGAGCCATTGTTAGAAATTAACAAAAAAGCCAACGTTTTACGTGTCTATGTATCTTTTGACAAGCAATATCGTATCTTAGATTCTATTATTATGAACGCGTAAGTTTATGAAGATAGACATAAATCATGAACGATTATGATGATTTGTTTTACAGCATGGCCACATCGTTATAGGTATTCAGCGACTTGATAATCTATGGAGTATTTTTATTTTATTACTCATTGGGGTTGTGTAGATTCCTTGGGGTCCAAAATCAAAATCAAAACATATTTTTTTATAAGGCACTTTTGATTTGTCAAAGACAAAATATTATTAAACACTACAAAATTATGGTGCTACAGTCCCAGTCACAAGACATAAAAACTGTGAAAGTATCGTAGATGCCCCTGTCCCTGAAAGTATGTTTCAAATCGAATAGAAGGACATAGGTTAAGTTATCTCCACACTGTTTTTCTAGTTCAAAATTTAATTTAGGACCAGTTTCTGTATTTTAGCGTGATCCTTAAAAATAAAACCACAAATTAATAATAAGGCTATCAAAGCAATATTTTTTCAGGACATTGTTAAATAAAACTGCCTCCGGTTAAACTGAAAGTTGTCTTAAACATACCTAATTGAGAAAACAAAATAATAAACCAGAGCGAACACGAGGGCAGAAGCTAGTTTAAAAATTAAAAACGTTTGTGAAACAAATTTTTGTGTATCGTATTTATTTTATCGACACAACATGTTAGATGAGTCAATTGACAGGTTTATTCGGAAACGCTTTCATGAAGTATTTCGGTTGATTTGAGAAATTCACTATGTCAATAATAATGGCCTTACAGATTTTAATACGGAAATAATGTTATCTAATTTATATAGTGAAGGTTCCGTGGCATTTGTTACTGGTTTTACATACTTAAGACGCTGTTTACATAAGTTCCTCTTTACATAAAATACATATCATGAGAAATATGACATTTTTAGTATACAAAATGAAGCTATACATCATATTATTTTTGTGTATATAAATCAGTATATCATACTTGACTTTTGATATTCGTGTAAAAATCAGAATGATTATTTTTTGCTCGATGACGTAAATAGTGACTACTGTGTGTTAGAATGGAGAGGAAAAGCAGAAGCGCCTAACAGAGCGTAAAAAAGTTTAATAGTGATGTGACTGTTGTTCTTTTTTTTGTTTATCGATGTTTTGACCCAGCGTTTCCAATTTGCTGGGTCGCGACCTGTTACCGGGCCATCAAAATAAATTACTGGGTAGCAACATTCCCTATTGTTTTTGTTTTAGTAAAAAATAAGCAGCAGCTCTAATAATTCGCACATGTTTTAGTGACTAAATAGGCGATACTAAAGTAGATATTGTATGAGTGTTCATATATAACCTCTTTACTACTTACGAGTACTGTTGTTTTACTTAACAGAACCAGCTTGGGTTTAAAACTATTAAAGAAGAGCGAGAGTCAGAGCAGTGTGAAAATTATCGGGCCATGGCAGAACAATGCTTGGAAAACACTGTTATAACCTGTAAGTGGAGAGTTTGTCATTCAGAAGAACGTGGTTGAAAGTTGCGTAGACCAGGGGGATGAATGACACATAAGGTCTCTTCAGCTATAGATGGAAGACGATAATTATCAATATTGATGAGATCATGTCAGACAACGTATGGCATTGTTTTAATGCTTATGTATAAAATAAAGAAAAATTGCATAATTGATTACTTTTATTGTTATTCTGTCATCATCTGTCATGTTCGTAATGTCGTATAATGATTATTTTCAACGTTTGAATATTCAAAACAATTAAAATAATTATAAATTTATCTGAAACGCATCACCTGCTAACTTGTTATTATTTGATGTTTGTCCTATAAAATACGTAAATGTCTTATAGATTGCCACCTGTTTTATTTTAGAAACTATTATTAACAGTTAAAATTAACTAACTGTCAATGTTTTCTACTTTATGAGAGGGTTTTGCTATCGATGTATGTAAATAATATTGTAACTGCACTTACAAGCAAATATTTTTTCTTACTTATTGTTAGTAAATGTTTTTTCTTATACGTTGTAAATTGTTAGGTAGGTACTGGTTTTATTACATTTTATAGGCGATTTTTTTTATGAAAAAGTAATTTCCCTTTACTATTTTCACTTGATGCCTTGAAGTCCCTGTTATTATTAGTCTAGATTTTCTTGCAACGTTGCTTTTGTTTCCAAATTTACTTTGCAAATAAATATGGACTACTGAGCCAATGGCTAGTGGATTAAGAACGAACTCAATAAATAACCAGTTTAAAATTAAATTGGAACTACAAAATCTACCTATCGCCATCTAAATCTAATTACGATAAGATGAATCGACAAAAGACCAAAAAAAAAAAACCTTATTGCCAAAAATCAAATAACCATAATCCGTTATTATATCACCCGAAAATCCTTAATATTTTGATCAAATACATTCAAAATCGCGAAACAGTATTATAATTAACATGATTATAGTATGCAGTCCAATTTATCAACGGTTATTTAAATATTTTATAACTTAGGCAGTAATGCTCGTAAAGGAGGAGGCAGGCCGCGAGCGAGAGAGGACAGCGTCCTCCCTCCGCCCCAGCCGCAGTGGTAGGCGCCCACGGCGACGGACGTCGCTAGATGATCTCCGGCCACCGTAGGCGCGGGCATGCGGGCAGCGAGTAAAGGGCAACTCGCTGCCCGACCAAGGACCATGCCCGGGTCGACGGCGCGTTGTGTCCCACGCGCGCCTCAAAGAGCGTCAGCACAATGACGGGGCCCCCCTCTCAGAGGGCCAAAGCCTGCCGGGGTCGCGGGATTATTCCCTTACCGTAACCCCGGAACTTAACAGGCTATGAAGGACACCGTGGATTTTAGTCAGTAGAAGTCTGACAGTCCCTCCCGCCCTGCCCGGGGTTGGAGGACTCATTTGATGATTTTACCACGCTAAAAAAAAAAAAAAAAAAAAAGTATTATGACATTAATAAATACTAAGAGCTATCAAAAATAGAGATGAGTCAGTGTAACTGACATCATAAAAATATCGATAAGTATCGGAACCTGACCTTTATAGTATGATAAATGCGGTCGAGTACAGAGGTCGGGGCGGGCCATTAGGTTTTAGATTCGATATTTAAAGGTGTCCTTTTGTGTGGAATTTTTGAGTGCTTCCGTGTTAATTTTGAGATTCTTGTTTATATGCAGTTTATGTAAAATGGTTTTCATTTATTTTTATCATTTACCTACAATTTTTGACCTTGTCTTCTCGGAGATTCGAAACTACAATGTAATTCCATAATAATATGTTGTGTGGTTTTTTATGCTTAGGTATTTCTATTATTTAGCAGGTGGATACCGACAGTTGGTTATGTTTACCAATACGGCGCATTTACACGTTCTTAGATATCATACGCGGGGAAACAACTTCGTCGTTGGTTTTCTAAAATTCTTCCATTTTACCAGTAACTAGATCACCATCCCACAATCCCCGCTACTTTCAAAGCCAAACATTTAATCTTAAATCTATAAAACAATATCGATATCAGAGGGCGGTGCGCCCCGCCCTACACGAATAAATATTTAATTAAACTTATGAGAGCGCACGGATTTGTTTGCCTGCTCGCTTGTAACATTTTTTTAAGTTATAGATTTTTTGTGTATATGAAGCGGATGTTATGAATGAAAGGTTCACTTGTTGAGTCATGCCAATTGTGAGGTGTCATGGGGTGTAGTAATCATCGAATATCGTGGTTTTCAGATCGATATGGTCTAGCTAGAGACCAGAGGCTTTATCATGAGTTTTCAGGTTTTTCTGACTTAAAGCAAACGACGACAAACTCAGACAAAACATAAAATGGATAAAGTTAGTTCCTCGTGCGTATACTAGGGGCGCTTTTTAATTTCCCATACAAGAAACGCCAAAGTATACTTAAAAAAAGTAGTAAAAGTGTTCAGGTAGTAAAGTACGAAAAGTGTTCAGGTGCGCGTCGTGAACAGTTTTGGAATATGCGCACACAATTATTTGTTTGCGTTTGTTTGAGTGAGTCGTCCAGAGCGAACAATAAAAAAAAAAAACATTGTCCCTCTTTAGGAAGGTCGCCTGTGTCGTGGGTGCGTTTAGAAACATAAAACACTCACATTCACAAACACCCAGAGCCGGAAGAACTACTTGTAGATCATACAAATATTTATTCCGTACGGGAATCGAACCCGCGACACGCTGCGCAGCAGAGCCTGTAGCCAAACGGCAAGTGACAATCGCTAACGTTCAGCAGTCGCTATTACATTTTCAACTCCTCTTTTTAGTTTAAATATTCAACCACAATTCTTGGAAAATACGAGTACATCATTTTCTTACATGAGCACTAGAATTTTGTAATCCGTAACACAGGTAATAACATCGTTAAAATCTCTTACATTCATAATTCCCTATCTCAAAAACTACAGAACCGATTTTGATGAAACTTGCAGTTCCCTAAGTTGAACGATACCTAGTACAACAAAAAGAATTACTTAAATCGGACTTGTAGTTCCGGAGATATGCGAACACAAACATAATTTACTAAATCAGTTGATGCCAAGTCCTTACTAGAGGAGTTGTACCTTCCATCATCAGCTCAGCTACACGAGATGATGATTACCAAACGTAAATACTTAAATTACTTCATAAAATTTGCGAAAAACGATATTGTGTAGGCCTATAAAATTTGAGGGTTGCCCTCGATTTCTCCTGGATCCAATCATCAGATCCTGACATGGTGAGAATGTGACCACTCTTGAAGTATCTCCGAACAAAAAAATAACTTTGAAAATCGGTCCACAATTGGTGGAGTAATCGCGTAACAAACACACAAAAAAAAAAAAAAACAAACCGTCGAATTGATAACCTCCTTCTTTTTGAAGTCGGTTAAAAATAGGTTAGAATTAATTATCCTCGCAAATTCTCATAACAGGGTCTTACCATGTTATTAATCAGTATTAATTCGATGTCATTTTAAATTCTGCCAGTTCTCATAATGCTGATTTATTGAACAATGAACATATTGATATTTTATAGAGCTATTTAAATTAAATGATGACTTTATTTCTAATAGCTCTTTTTGTGATTGTGTTCTTAAATCCTAAACTGTAAATAATTTAGTTGAAAATGATTTATGTTATGTACCAGTTTTGACTTTACGAGTATATCTAGAGTTCTGGACGCGTGGCATGGTCAATTTTACCACGAATAACAAACTTTTGGAACGAAGTTCCTTATCGCGCGTTGCGAAAGGGTGCTAGAGCTCAAAGATTGGAGTGAGTGGAGTGGAGTGGAGTGGAGTGGAGTGGAGCGGAGCGGAGTGGAGTGGAGCGGAGCGGAGTGGAGTGGAGGGAGTGGAGCGGTTTTTTTTTCTATATAATTCGATATTTTTTTGCCCAGTACCTAATAAACATCCCGACTGATTTTGGGCCGAGTATTTATGGCGATACGACTCGTAGACGTCTGAAAATATAATAAATAAAACTTGAGAGGTGTCAAGGGACACCCGGATGGAACGAAGTTACTGTATACACTCAACAAAAATTATCGTCGCGACTCCACTCCACTCCACTCCGCTCCGCTCCGCTCCGCTCCGCTCCGCTCCGCTCCGCTCCAATCCGCTCCGCTCCGCTCCAATCCGCTCCGCTCCACTCCACTCCACTCCACTCCACTCACTCCACTCCACTCTTTGAGCTCTAGCACCCTTTCGCAACGCGCGATAAGGAACTTCGTTCCAAAAAGTGTCGTGACAACTTTTCGTAAGATTTTTTTTCCGTATAGCCCCCTTTCACAACGCGCGATAAGGAACTTCGTTCCAAAAAAAAAAAAAAGGTTGCACTCCAGGAGTGCCGGTAGAAGTGAAAACTTTTTTGTTACTATGTTTTATTTTTAATTTGAATGACGTCTTACTCATTTTCGATCAGGGTCACGTGACCCTGACGGTCACGTGACCCTGACGCGAGTTTTAAATTTTTTACCCATTACAGAAAAAGTGTACAACGCCGCTAAAGAAGTTTTCACTTCAAAAAAGGTTGCACTCCAGGAGTGCCGGTAGAAGTGAAAACTTTTTTGTTACTATGTTTTATTTTTAATTTGAATGACGTCTTACTCATTTTCGATCAGGGTCACGTGACCCTGACGGTCACGTGACCCTGACGGTCACGTGACCCTGACGCGAGTTTTAAATTTTTTACCCATTACAGAAAAAGTGTACAACGCCGCTAAAGAAGTTTTCACTTCAAAAAAGGTTGCACTCCAGGAGTGCCGGTAGAAGTGAAAACTTTTTTGTTACCTACTATGTTTTATTTTTAATTTGAATGACGTCTTACTCATTTTCGATCAGGGTCACGTGACCCTGACGGTCACGTGACCCTGACGGTCACGTGACCCTGACGCGAGTTTTAAATTTTTTACCCATTACAGAAAAAGTGTACAACGCCGCTAAAGAAGTTTTCACTTCAAAAAACTAAATAATAGATGTTGCCATGCTCGGCAACGACAAAAATCTTTCGATATTCTGTCATTTTTTTGAAGTGAAAACTTCTTTAGCGGCGTTGTACACTTTTTCTGTAATGGGTAAAAAATTTAAAACTCGCGTCAGGGTCACGTGACCGTCAGGGTCACGTGACCGTCAGGGTCACGTGACCCTGATCGAAAATGAGTAAGACGTCATTCAAATTAAAAATAAAACATAGTAACAAAAAAGTTTTCACTTCTACCGGCACTCCTGGAGTGCAACCTTTTTGAAGTGAAAACTTCTTTAGCGGCGTTGTACACTTTTTCTGTAATGGGTAAAAAATTTAAAACTCGCGTCAGGGTCACGTGACCGTCAGGGTCACGTGACCGTCAGGGTCACGTGACCGTCAGGGTCACGTGACCCTGATCGAAAATGAGTAAGACGTCATTCAAATTAAAAATAAAACATAGTAACAAAAAAGTTTTCACTTCTACCGGCACTCCTGGAGTGCAACCTTTTTTTTTTTTTTTTTTTTGCATGGTACAGTTATCAAATGAATGTCACATGCTGTGTTGAGTGAAGTTCGTGGTAAAATCATCAAATGAGTCCTCCCATCCAGGGCAGGGCGGGCAAAAGCCCTTTACGTTCCAGGGTCACGGTAATTCGATAAGTCCCGCGAACCCGGCGCAAATATTACTTAAAAAAGATTCAAGCCATTTGATTGGTTTAAACTAGTTTTTAATAATGCTTGAGTCTTGAGGAACGTTTTGTAATACAGGCCTAAGTCTAGACGACTTACTATCGACTTACTGACTAAAAATCCTCCCTGTACCTTCAGTAGATCCAGGGCCATTGTTCCCTAGAGAGACTAACCCCGCTTATACGGTATCATACTTCAAGTACTGCTTACTCTAAACAGAATGAACCGTAACGTTAAACCTTTACACCTTTATTATCACCTTAATATAACTTAATTACAGCCATAGAATTTCGCGGATAATTCCCCATACGATCCGGTCCAGACTTCGATTCCCATGGACTATGGGGAGGTCCGGCCGTAATTAATATCCGCCCACCATGCCCCATAGATATGTACCGAGTTGTAAGCTCTTTTTGTATGGAAATATGATTTATTTTGTGTTCATTATGGATTTTGGTTAAAGTGTGGGTAGAATGAAATTAAGGAGTGTTTTATAATGTAGAGCATTACTCATACTTAATGTATAGTATTCGTAATTAGTCAAAGAGGTTCCTATTTACATAGGCCTCTTCTGTATTAGTAAATGATAGTTTTTTTTTAAGGTGGCCTGCTTTATGACGTCATAGTATACCTGCTGACTTTTTTGGAGGATGTAAAAGTCACAAAATCGGACTGATTTGGACTGCCTGAGTCGCCCTGGGCTAAGTGAAAGGGTCTGTCACTCTTACTGAGGTCACAATTACTCATTCTTTAAAAAATATAAAGTAAATTGACTTTTCCAACGCATTTAACACCGTTGACCATGATATTCTTCTTGCTATTTTGTCACAGATTGGGATTTCGGATTCATCACGGGATTGGTTCTCGTCTTATCTTCGTGGTCGCCAGCAGGCGGTTCGTGTTCAGCAGGCATGTTCTGACTGGCATGATCTGTTAGCTGGTGTTCCGCAAGGCGGTATACTCTCTCCTTTTCTATTTTCACTTTTCATAAATTCCATTACTGACGTCCTCAAATGCTCTTACCATCTGTATGCTGATGACTTGCAACTTTACGGTCAAGCCGATGGCTGTTTAGATGACTGCATCTCGGTCCTAAACGATGACCTGCGTAATATTAGTGACTGGTCCAGGCAGTTCGGGGTATCAGTCAACGTGAGCAAATGTCAAGCCATTGTAATAGGTAGCGTGTACCATATGCGTAGCCTCAATATTCATGGTCTTGTACCTATAAAATTTAATAACACAATTATTCCTTTATCTCCTCACGTTAAGGATTTGGGTTTACATATCGACGATCGACTCAGCTGGGAAAAGCAAGTCAATTTGGTAAGTCGGAACGTTTCTTCCACACTGCGATCTCTCTATAGATTTAAGCACTTTCTTCCGTCTAGCACTAAATTACTGCTTGTCCAGGCTCTTGTGCTCCCTATTATTGATTATGCGGATGTTTGTTACTCTGATATATCCCAAAATCTTCTAAATAAATTGGATCGAATTCTGAATAACTGTATCCGCTTTGTATTTGGACTTCGAAAATATGATCACATTTCCAGTTACCGTTCTCAGCTTAAATGGCTGCCTATCCACCAGAGAAGATCCCTCAGATCACTCTGCTTGCTTTTCTCTATTATGAACGATCCTTGTGCTCCTAATTATTTAAAAAGTTCTTTTCAGATCCTGGGTAGCTCCCACGATCGTAACCTTCGTGCTGCTGAAAATTTGCTCCTTCAGATACCTTCTCACCGTACAGGTTTTGTTTCCAATTCCTTCGTGGTTACGGCAATTAAACTCTGGAATGCGCTTCCCCTTGACATTAAAAAAGCTCCGAGTAAATTTTCTTTTAAACGTCAAGTTCGGGAATACTTTTTGAAAACACTTGTTCCTTAGGTTTCCTATTATTTATAAATTAATGGTCGTCGTCATGTCATATTATAATATCTATTTATGTTATATATTTTATTTAAATCTAAGTATATCTGTGTAATTTATTTATCAAATATTTGTTTATATATAACGGTATATAATATAGGTTTATAGGTATTTTCATATGTATGAGTATATTATTTATAATTAGATGTAGTAGTTTTAATTGTTTCGTATTGTACAGTTGCACCTATTCCAGCTTCTTCTCCATTTGACCCAAAGGTTGACTGGCAGATAATGCCTTGTGGCATTAAGTCCGCCTTATGTACCTCAATTGTACGTGAAAGTTTAAATAAATAAATAAATTCTCTAAAAATTATTACTGTGTGAACGTTATTGAAATTTTAACTGTGACTTGTCAACATTTCATGTGTCGAAGGCAAGACCCGGTATCTATCAGTAAGTAGTTGTTGCTTAAGCCTGCCGGGGTTGCGGGACGAACGAATTACCGTGCCCTCTAACGTAAAGGGCTACTGAAGGACACCGTGGATTGTAGTCAGTACAAATGTGATAGCCCCTCCCTCCCTGCCCTGGGTGGGAAGACTCATTTGATGATTTCACCACGCTGTAGTAGTTGTTGTTTGTGTATGTGAGAACCTCCTGAAACATCCGTCTCCGGTGTATGTATGTAAGTACCCATCTTGTACCTACGTCTTATTTAATTCAACGCCTACACATTTTACGCAGGCATAAAATTCCCGTTAAATTCAATTAATTGTAGAATCCTCAACTTACAATAAATCATAAGTTTATTATTTTCACGTATTGCACCTTTATTGCTAATATCATTTTAACGAAACCTAAATTATTAATTGCTGGCGATGTAATTGCGGTATTACTCGGGGATCTATTAGCGAAGTATAGATTTTCAATTATGAGTCGAGTGGTGGGACTCCTCCCAAGCCACCATGAATGTGGCGTATGTAGAATAATTTAAGTAATAGCTAGTTTATTTTTTTCTACAAAATTGTTCTATAGGTAGAGCATCTTATTCAGATTTGTTTGCTTTAAAAAATGTTAGCAATTTAGAAGGAAACAGGGGAGACCTTTGTTCATCAGAGGGCGTGTGACGCGTCGACAGAAGAGTCTAAAAACCCACTCAATTATTTTTAATACTAGTTCAATGTTTTCATTTTGGTTTAATGATATTATATTTCAATTTTTAATTGTAATTTTAGGTGGCATTAAGAAAAAAAAAAACACAATGAGTTAACATTTCTCGGGAGATAGTCTTTACAACATATTCAGTCTTAGACTTTTGTCATTAAATCATTTAATTCAACTGATGACTTTACGACAAAGAATTATAGTAGCAATTTGATTACACAAATAGTTCACGATGGTAACCAATTTGTTTTATAATTAACATCCCTGACATTACCTACCAGAAAAGTAAAACAAAGCAACTATTATCTTAACCATTAAATAATGAACAAAAACCTCAAAGGTTGAACTTACACCGAAAAACTTAATGACAGTAATTTAAAACTACCGAAGAAACAAGTTTTTCAGCCCTTTTTTCTCGCCCATATGTGATCCAAATACTTCCTAATTACGGAGCAAAAAGTGAATCTAACTTGAGAAATATACTTATAAAAACCTGTAGTACCTATATCCAAAGGTCGGGGCATGTTGGCTACTGTGCTCCTGCGCACAATCTAACCTCGACCGCAACACTGATTTGCGAAAATAAAACGAGCGAGGATTACAGACGGCGCCGGGTAATGGAGTAGTGATGGGCTGAGGAAGTAATGTCGATAAATTGATCGATATATTTTTTTACTTTATTTTTATTTAATATCTGTGACTGCTTTATTTTGTAATTTGGAGGAAAATTACACAGCACCCATATGGATAAGATCACTAAATAAATAGACAGGACATTTTTTGTATGCATGTAAAATAAATATGTAAAAACCTACTTAGTAATATGGATTACTGAGTAGGTTTTTACATATTTATTTTGTGTCCCACTCGAGTATCGAAAAATTATGTTTTGACAGCTCCTAATTTTTAGCCCCATGGCCACTAACCATTTAAATGTTTGGTGTAATATTTCAACTCCTTATATTTATAACAAACGACACGCCATACCTTTAGGCACTTCAGTTATTAATCTGCTTAATACGCTAAAGTTCATGAGTGTGATATTATTTATAGAAAAAGTAGAACGAAACTAAAAAGAAAAACAAGATAAAATTGGCTGTGGTGACATAAACGAATTACCCATATAATATTCTTATTAGGCGGACATATTATATTTTACATGACTATAAAAATGTCGTATCCATAAATATAGTAAGCTTACGCTTTAAGAATTAAGTAGCACTTAAACTTTGAACTATACGGGGCTAGTAATGGCTGGACCATTTTAGAGTATCGTGTTTATAATAAGGCTGTGAACAGCATCTATGTAGTATTTCATGGAAAACTACCTCCTACAGAGTTTTGATGTTTTTAAATCTGTGCGATACTAATTTTGTAACGAGCTGATAGTCAGCTATTTTTGTAATTTAAGTACCAAATTATTAAGGTCAGAAAATCCAGGTGTTTAGTACTTATAATATTGATTGGAATTACAAATCATGTATTGAAATCTTCGAACAAAAATGTTTCTTTGTTAAAATTTACGAAAACTTATCCCCGAAACGCCTGTACTTTGTTATTTAAAAAACGTCATGGCGATAGAATTTAAGCAACTGCCTCATAATGTAGACTTACCATTATAAAGTTCATGTTCACAAGTTCAAATCAGAAGCTGTAATATTTTTACGACCGTCAAACTGTTTCATAATTTTATATTGGAAAGTAATAAAAATAGGTTTATTTAGATTTTATGTTAGTAAAACCATTTGGGGGAGAAAAATTCTGATTAGTATGACTTCTGGTGTTAATGGAATTTGTGTTAGATTATAGTTTGAGATTAGATGAAATACTGATACCTACCAAGTATAATAATTTTATGGCAGTAATACTTTATCTTTAAATTCTACGCGAAAAAAAAAATTGGTTTTGACTTACAAGTCTCTAAGCCAATGTTTTTCCAACACAGACAATATCAATAACATGTTGTAAGTAGGCCTTACAATTTGCATTAAGCTTTAATAAACGCATATTTTGTACAAGATTTTTATTCGGTAAATATATTCAAGTTCTTATTAATTACTATTGGGTTGCTTGACTAGTAGTCAGAAAATAAAATATAGCCAATTTAACTAGCTGACAATGTAGTTTTCTATACGCTAAAGAATTAAAACAGATTTTTTAATTCTTTAGCCTATAAAAAACTAGGAAAAAAATAGGTTTTTATAACATTTTCTAACACATACATAGAAAGTCGTATAGGAGTTGTAGAGGAGCTCGTGGCTAAATAATTACAGCCGCACAGGCCGATCTTTCGGGTTAAGCCGCGCTTGCCGAGGTTGGTCTGTGGATGGGTGACCATCTATCATAACGAGTTTCCTCCGTGCCTCGGAAAGCACGTAAAGCCGTTGGTCCCGGCTGTCATTTATAGATCTTTGACAGTCGTTACTGTTAGTCAGAAGCTCTAAAGTCTGACAACCAGTCTTACCATGGGGTATCGTATTACCCAGTTACTGGGTTGTGGAGGTCCGACAGGCAGTCGCTCCATGTAAAATACTGATATCCAGCTGAATCTGGTTTGACTGGAAGCCGACCCCAATATAGTTGGGAAAAGGCTAGGCAGATGATGATGACATAGAAAGTCGTATCTTTTAATATTAGTTACAAAAACATCGATATACAAATCACCCACGTCACATCACTACAGTTCGGTATATTCCGCACAAAGTAATCATTTGTCTACTTGACTAAACTGAATTATATTATTATTTTTTTATTATTAAATAATGATGGCGGCTATAATTGAAGGTTGGCGGTCCGAGGCGGCTTCTGTTCTAGCCCCACTCATTGCACTGGGCTTATTCGAATCATCTTTGTTAAAGGGAAGTGTGAGTATGTTTTATTATTGCGTTGATTTTTAAGCATAAAGTTTTAGAGCTTTGGAGTTCTTGGATGAATAAAAACTTGAGAGGTGTCAAGGGACACCCGGATGGAACGAAGTTACTGTATACACTCAACAAAAATAATCGTCGCGACTCTACTCCAGTCCAGTCCAGTCCGGTCCGGTCCGGTCCGGTCCGGTCCAGTCCAGTCCAGTCCGGTCTGGTCCAGTCCGGTCCGGTCCGGTCCGGTCCGGTCCGGTCCATTCCATTCCATTCCATGGTAATAAACACATTACCCTCCTTTGCGTCGCGCAGTCGGATAAAAGTGTCGTGACAACTTTTCGTAAGAATTTCCGTCCAGCCCCCTTTCACAACGCGCGATAAGGAACTTCGATCCAATAACAGCTGTACGTAAAGATTGAGACCCGATTGCCCAAGACAGTCCGTGGATCAATTGCCACCCGTGAATACCGAGTAAAAGGATCATATTTTTATATCCAGTTTCACAGCCCGGTTATTAACCGCTAGTAGTCATCATCATCAGCCTGTATTCGTCCACTGCTGGACATAGACCTCTCCCAATGAGCGCCACTGAGCGCTGTCTTGAGTTTTCCTCATCCAGTCTCTACATTCTCCGCTAGTAGTCGCTCTATGTAATCATCATCATCATCATCATCAGCCGGAAGACGTCCACTGCTGAACATAGGCCTCCCCCTTAGACCGCCACGCCGAACGACAATTCGCCACTTGCATCCATCGGTTGCCTGCGACCTTCAAGATATCGTCGGTCCACCTAGTGGGAGGCCTGCCTACGCTGCGTCTTCCGGTCCGTGGTCGCCACTCGAGAACTTTTCTTCCCCATCGGTGTCAGTTCTACGAGCGATGTGGCTTGCCCATTGCCACTTCAACTTGCAAATTTTATGAGCTATGTCGGTGGCTCTGGTTCTTCGCCGAATATCCATGTTCCGGATTATATCCCGCAAAGAAACCTATGCTATGCTAGCTCTATGTAATTAGGTGCAATATTGGTATTCGACTGTATCCGGTTATTCTGATAGGTGTTAGTATCTACGAAGTTTCAATAATTTTAAAGCGTGTATTGATTGTAGCGCTGTGCTCCAATTTGTATTATATTGAACTTCTATATCTAACATTTAATGAATATTTCAGCTATCGTCTCTTTTGTACTCATGATACTTCACATACATAGGTCTTTTTTTACGTAAAATCATCAAGTAATTCCTCCCACTCAGGGTGGAATGGAAGAAACTGCCAGACTTGTACTGACTAAAATCCACGGTGACCCTTTAATAGCTCTTTACGTTCCTACTTTACGGTTACCTGATGTGTTTTTTTTTTAGCCTGAACTGTCCCACTGCTGGGCAAAGGCCTCCCTCCATTCCTTCCAACGTTCGCGACTTTGCGCCACCTCTCACACACACACTGATGAGATACTCGTAGTTCCGCGATATACATATATTATACTTCACATACGAGTTTTACACTTTAATGCCTCCGTCATTGAAAGATTGAAAGTACACTTCGCCTTAACTAATCGTTATTAGATTACAGACGAGATCGCACAATGTTCGAGATGATACGCATACGGCCGGTTCGCACGATACTTATTAACACTGCCCAGCAGTGGCCATCACTGGCCATCATTGTTGGGATTCAATCCAGCTCCCATTCAATTAGTTCGTAATTGAAAACGGAGGCTTTGTTTTAACAAATATTGGAGTGGCTTTGATTTATTTAGTCTGATAGATGTTAAGATTAGGAAGATGTTCTACATTAAAATCTTGTCTTACTACTATTAGGTATAATACGCAAGTATGTGAGAATGGATATATGGATATTTGTTATTATTTTAGACGAAAACAACTGAACGTATTTGGATAGTATTGTGAACACGCCCATTTATTTTTTATCCTGGTCGTCCTGATTTTATCGTGGTAAAATCATAAAATTTAATGAGTCCTCCCATCCAGTCTCCAGGTAGAGCGGGAGGGTTGTCAGACTCGTAATGACTTAAATCCACGGTGTCCTTCAATAGCCCTTTACGTTCCGGGGTCACGGAAATTCATAAGTCCCGCGACCCGTCTTACGTTCCCTTAGAGATAATTACGAATTATTTGACATATTTTATTTGTTCACTGAAGAAAATCAGGAATCGAAATTTAATATTTATAGAAATATATTGTTTTATTTCTAACATACCTAGTTGTTCTGTTGAAATATTGATTTACTTAATAGGTACTTTGAATAGCTTCAAGATACGGAATCACATATTTTACAATAATAAAAAACAATATACTTAAAATAGTTAATCTACAATACCGCACTCTTCTTGTATTTGTAGTTGAATATACATAATATTATGTTTTAAAATCGTCACATAAAATACCGAATTATAGTAAAAAGATACTTTGTCATAATTTTAACGTAACCAACCAAGAATACATTATCAAAAACCATTTCACTAATCTTATAGTCCACACAAGCCAAAGTACCCCTTATCACAACATAACCCTGCATACAAAATCACTGCGATCACATACTATTACGGACACTTAGCCGGCCCGGGCCCAAAAGGCCCATTAGAAACAATAAGGGCCTAGGCTGGGCCCTTTCATAATAACTGTTTTTAAATTGATTTAAGATTTCACAGGCTATTACTTTAGGCTGTGTGTAGGATGGTGTAGAACGTGTGTGGTGTACTGTACTTGGTTTGTGCATTACAACGTGGTATTCTGAGTCCCTATCACGACTTTTCCCGTTTTTTTGTGATGAAGAGTAAATTGGAACTTTGACGTTAATTTGAAGGAAAAAAATAATTCCTCATTCTTACATTGGAGGCGCCTTCTCATTTTTCAATACATCCAACTCAAATTATAATAAATACTTCAAGTAAAATACAGAAATCTCGTGATACGGCCTGTGGTGGCTTCTAATAGTTGTATAGTTAATTTAGGGTAACGGCAAAATAATTCGAGGATTAAAACGTAAGATGTAGACGATGACAAAGAAAGTTGCCAATTTTTCAGCACTTTCTTGATGCATAGATTTGGGATAAATTTGCCGACGATTCCCATTCCACTTGATAAGTCATGCTTCTTGTGATGTAGGTAATTTTGCTGGATAAGGCTTCATAACTTTTTTTTGTTTCCCGGGGCTTGTCTAGGTCTACTTAAGCAGTATGTATGTGCATTTCATGCTTGAGAGAAATTGTAGTTGTAAATGTGTCAAATAACAAACAAAATAACTTCTCCTAGAAGCATTGAAAGAAAGGTAGCTTTTAGTCCCATTGTGAACTTTGTCTTGCCATATTTAAGGTCTATTTACACGCTGCAAGAACTTATATGCAAGTTTGACAACATTGCGGTATTTGTTTGATGAACTGAATTCATTAGCGCAGAGTAGCTAAACTGCAACTCGCATACAATTTCTGACATTGTCTAAATGAGGCTTTATGGATTATTTTAACCTTAACATCTGTAACTTGTATCTACTTTCTATGCAAATAAAAGAACTATTCTATTCTATTCTTGCTATTCCACACCACAGGCCATTGTGCACCACCCCCAACAATAGGTCCGTCCGACCTCCAGCGTGCTGACCTCCCTCGCTTCCGATATGCGTATAAATATTACAATTATATAAAATTAGCACTATTTGTTACCGACGCTATAACCCGCCATTATGGCCGTCCAACATAATGCGTGTCATTTTTCTGCGCAGGAGTTCACAGATGTATACATGAGCTGTAATGAGAGGCGACTTTGATAGATATTTAGAGGAAAATGTGGTTTTGTTTGGTAGAGTTATGACTATTAATACTCGTAATTGAATTTTTGTTGTTGATTTTTTTTTGCTTGCATTTGACCACTATCTAGCCTGAGCGACGGTGTTGTCGGCAGGGAGGCAAGCTTGCCTAGCCTATTTTGTCATAAAAAAAGATAAAGCCGGAAACACATTATTTAACACGCCACGCGACGCAACGTGTCGACACCCGATATGCAGTAGCGCGTGTCGTCGCGTCGGGTGTTCATAGTGTGATTCTGGTCATAGAAAACAATACATCTGATTTGACTCAACACGCATCACGTTTCGTCGGGTGGCGTCGGGTGTTAATAATGTGTTTCCGGCTTTATAGTAGAAATTTGTAAGGATAACCGTCAGATGGTACTGTGTTTTAAGTTATTTGAAGGAGTGCTTATTATTTTGATTTTACAGAGAAAAGAGAATATCCAGGTAATATGTACGCGCTTCTATACCTTTATATCTCCAATTTTATAGACTTTACCTCTTGGCCACAAAAAAATCTGACAGATTGATTTAGACATTGACAATGTGATAAGTTATATTTTTCACACATACGTAGATTCTTCGAAAAAAAATCTTAATGTTAAAGTAAGTAATTTATGAATTATTAAGAGTTAAATATTTTACCTTTTTTGGACAATTACAATATCGATGCCTTCCGGCCAAAAGGGGATAAGCGACATTTTTTGCGAAATCGACTTATATATATGGTTAGAATCGGCTTTTTTTTCTGCGTCTAATGGTCTAAGTTTCGTGGCTCTAGGACAAACTTTTTGTCGCTTAGGCGGTAAAGGAATTGAGGTTCTGACACTAAGTTTTTCGTCATAAACGACAGTTATTTTTGGTGTATTTTGTATTATGGTGGTTGGATAAAAATAATATTTCAAAACTGTGACATAAGCAATTTTGGCTTTGAATGTTTTTTTCTTTACTTGAACGTTAAGTAGTTTGGGCTGTAAATACTTTTTTGTAAAAAATACATTAATCAAATTTTGCTGGAATCTTTGTTTACCAAACTTTCGGTTAGGATATTAGGGCAGTTTCTTTGGATAAAATATATGTCATTTATCACATTTAGGCCTCATTTCCGTGACTTTATTTGGCGCTTATTTTTATTTTCCCTAGTCACCAAATCAATCATCGAAGGCGCTTAGGATAAATCTGCCAAACGAATGTTGCCTGTACAATTGTCGCTTAACCTTTTTTTCCCTCCCAAAAAAAAAATCTGGTATGGTGGTTAGATAAGAAGATAAATTAAAGGTTTGGCGGTTAGCTTACACAAGAATGACAAACAGCATCGGTTATCTCTCTCTTTCGTTCGAACAAAATGTCGTTAGCGTTCCGCAGCGATCATACAGTCTGTATACGACCACGGCGTAAGCACCACCGTGCTCGTGAGTCATTTTGGCCCAAAGTTTTGTAAAGAAAATAAAACTAGAAGTTTATTTAATAGACTTTATGTTCATCTATGAGTGTGTATTATTCTACTTAGTTATTTTAGGTTACATAACAAAAAAGGTTATTCTTTTGCTACCTTGTTCCGACGATACCGAATAGTTAAATAAGTAGGACCTACAGTTTAGTTTTTCAGTGCTTTTTTTTGTTTGTTGGCTAGTATGTACGGCTGAGAAACATGATCAAGGGTTCGTATCCAAGGTTGGGCCAGCAAGGAGTTATTGGGTTTTGTCATGAATTCTCTGCAACAGCCAAGAGTTAATCCTGTGCCTGATCTGACCCTTCTTTATCATGGTTAAATCATCCAAGGAGTCCTCCCAGGGCGGTACCTACGGAAAGGACTGTCAGACTTGTACTGATTAAAATCAACAGTGATCCTTCAATAGCCCGTTACGCTCCAGGGTCACGGTTACCTGATTAGACTATCCCGCGACCTCGGCAGGCTTTGGCCCTCTAAGGCCTTGGTCGCGGGACTAACGAATACCGTGACCCGGAAACGTAAACAGGTATTGAAGGACACCGTGGATTTTAGTCAGTACAAGTCTGACAGTCCCTCCTGCCCTGCCCGGGGTGGGAGAACTCATTTTATGAATTTACCACGCTAAAAAAATTAAAAGGGGCCCCCTTCAAATTGCCGGCAGCTCTTTGAGGCGCAGCCGCAGCGGTTAGGTTGTGCGGTGGAAGCTGTTCTCTCCCTCACGGTACCCGATACCTTCTTTGCTAACATGACAGCTTCGTAGAAGTAGGCGACCGCTTCCAATTCCGTTTCGCCCCGCAGCATAGCCTCGACCAATGCCGGGCGTTAGAGGTATGTCGCCTCCGTGAGGACATAGCCGTGCTATGCCCAAGCTGGGCAGTCCTGCACCGAATGCTCCTCCGAGTCCTCCGTGCGGTCCCCGCAGTGGTGACACCCAGGCGTTTATTCTTCCCAATCAGACACAGGAAACTCCCGAAACTTCCATGTCCGTTGAGGACCTTGTGTCAGGCAGAAGGTGAGGACGCCGTGATGCCTATCTAGCCACTCCTCAAAGAGGGGTCTTACGTTTTGTCATAACTAATCGTAGTCCATAAGTATGAATTGCAGCATAGATGTATAACTATCAAGACTAACTTACAATTAATAACTATTGTTTTGAGTTATTCTTTCAAATGAAGACAAAGAAAAGGAGAGATTGAGCAAATGAGCATAATATTTTTTTTTTTCATATCCGCATCTTAGTAATTAATGTCAGTTTAAAAACTTAAAAAGGTCTAATCTACGTATTTAAGTGTGTACGTATAATTTATAAGAATTAAACACTATGTGCTTTCGCGTTGTTTATAAAAGTGCTAATTATATTTCTTATTGATAAGTAATTTATTACAATTTCCTTGTTCATCTCTCATTAACCAATAGCCGGTTATATCATATTGGCTGCACTTTATGAACAGAAAAGTCACAGTTATGCTCTTTTTCTTCAATAGAAATAAAACGAATGGTGCACTTAAATCATTTAGGTTGGAACTCAATCATCGAGTTGTTTTCATTTAGTACGTTTTTTCCTGTTAGTGAAATCGGGACTATTTGAGGGTAAGCGACACTAAATTGTGTTAGGAGTGTGATTTATTATAATTAACAATGCCATTTCGTAGAGACTTATTCAAAAGCTAAATGGGTAAATTTTGAAACTTTTGGAACGTACAGAAAATTTTGTATGATTTTTTTTCACTTTTTTTGAACTTTAAACTACTCTCCTGTAAAGTTTGTAAAGTGGCGGTTACCCCCTTTTGGCCGGAAGGCATCGATATATTTATGAGCACCACTATATGCTGCAATTTATCACAAAATGCGTGATCTATCGGCAAATAAATAAACTAATGTCGAACTCGGCTAATATCGTACGAGGCGTACCCAACGGGTGGTCTTATTAATATTGAGAAAAATGTCTACTTGCTGGGTGAGAGCATCTGTTGATGGCCGTCGCGAATCCATAAATAAATGGACTTAACAATAAACTTGTCTCGCGAAATGTAGGAGTACTATGGAATACCCGTCGAGAAAGCTGCATCCCATTTCATCACTTTCCCGATTCGACAACTAAACAAAAGACGTGCAAGTGAAAAAGTGTATCATTATACTATTTTCATATTACATGTTCAGTCCCGTTTCGACACCTAACCCTTTTTATCAATGACTTAATTGTCAATTATGGTTCACTTAACAAAAGAAAAAATAAGGACTTGTTAGATTTTTTTAGTCATCTTGCTATTCCACACCACAGGCCATTGTGCACCACCCCCAACAATAGGTCCGTCCGACCTCCAGCGTGCTGACCTCCCTCGCTTCCGATATGCGTATAAATATTACAATTATATAAAATTAGCACTATTTGTTACCGACGCTATAACCCGCCATTATGGCCGTCCAACATAATGCGTGTCATTTTTCTGCGCAGGAGTTCACAGATGTATACATGAGCTGTAATGAGAGGCGACTTTGATAGATATTTAGAGGAAAATGTGGTTTTGTTTGGTATCATCATCATCATCATCATCAGCCGGAAGACGTCCACTGCTGAACATAGGCCTCCCCCTTAGACCGCCACGCCGAACGACAATTTGCCACTTGCATCCATCCGTTGCCCGCGACCCTCACGATGTCGTCGGTCCACCTAGTGGGAGGCCTGCCTACGCTGCGCCTTCCGGTCCGTGGTCGCCACTCGAGAACTTTTCTTCCCCATCGGTTGTCAGTTCTACGAGCGATGTGGCCTGCCCATTGCCACTTCAACTTGCAAATTTTATGAGCTATGTCGGTGACTCTGGTTCTTCGCCGAATATCCATGTTCCGGATTTTATCCCGCAAAGAAACTCCGAGCATAGCTCTTTCCATTGCTCGTTGAGTGACTCTCAATCTCTCTAAAAGGCCAGCAGTCAGAGACCACGTTTCAGAGCCATAAATCATCACTGGCAACACACACTGGTTAAACACCCTTGTCTTGAGACACTGTGGGATTCTCGATGAGAAGATATCACGTAGCTTCCCAAACGCTGCCCATCCGAGTTGGATTCTTCGGGCGACCTCTTTCTCGAAGTTGGACCTACCTAACTGAACAATCTGTCCAAGGTAAGTATAATGGTCTACAACTTCGAGAGTATCGTTCCCAACAACAACCGGTACGGGTGCCACATGGACATTCGACATGACTTTCGTCTTGTCCATGTTCATTTTAAGGCCGACCCGTTGGGAAACGATACTGAGGTCGCTGAGCATAGCATTGAGGTGCTCCAACGATTCTGCCATGATGACTATATCATCGGCAAAACGAAGGTGAGTGATGTATTCGCCATTGATGTTGATGCCGAGTCCGTTCCATTCCAAGAGCTTGAAAACGTCCTCCAACGCGTTCGTGAACAGTTTCGGAGAAATAACGTCTCCCTGTCTCACGCCTTTCTGCAATTGGATTGGTTTCGTGCTCTCTTCCTGAAGTCGGATGGACATGGTGGCGTTCCTATACAAACACTTCAACACTTCGATATACCTATAGTCGATATGACATCGTTGGAGGGACTGCAATACTGCCCAGGTTTCGATTGAATCGAAGGCTTTTTCATAGTCCACAAACGCTAAACACAATGGCCGATTATACTCCTCTGTCTTCTGTATAATCTGGCGGAGCGTGTGTATGTGGTCTATAGTGCTAAAACCTTTTCGGAAACCGGCTTGTTCGGGAGGCTGGAAGTCATCAAACCTGCGTTCGAGACGGTTCGTAATGACTCTTGAGAACAGCTTGTACACATGGCTCAGAAGTGAGATTGGCCTGTAGTTCTTCAACAAGGTGTTGTCACCCTTTTTGAAGAAAAGAACAACCACACTCCTGTGCCATGCTTCTGGCGTAGAACCTTCGAGTATGACGGAATTAAATAACTTCTGGAGGACTAGAAGTACCGGTTTTCCACCCGCTCTCAGAAGTTCTGTTGTGATTCCGTCCTCACCCGGCGCCTTGTTATTCTTGAGCTGTTTAAGAGCCATTCTAATCTCGTACAGGCTGATGTCCGGGATATCCTCAGTGTAGTGTCGAGTCAGTTTAGCTCTTGCGTCTCGAGCTGTACCGACACTGGGTTGTCGTGTTGATGTGTATAACTGTCCGTAAAACCTCTCAAGCTCTCTTAGGATCTCCGGTTTCGTCGAAATGATGCTGCCGTCGTTAATCTTCAGCTTAGTCATTTGGCTCTGCCCAATAGACGAATTCTTTGCGAAGACTTTTGAGCCCTGGTTCCGCTCGATTGCCTCTTTGATCCGTGCCGCACTAAAGGAGCGCAGGTCACGTCGCATTGATTTAGAGATTCGTCTATTGAGTTTGCCATATTCCGACATATCAGCTGAAGATTGCAGCCTCATCTCGGACCGGTCTTGCATCAACTTGATGGTTCCGTTCGAGAGCTTTTGAAGCTTATTCCGGCGCGGGGTCTTAAAGAACTTGGACCCCACAGCTTGGACAGTTTCCACCAACCCATTGTTGATTTCGTCCACAGTTTCGCATTCGGTTAGGCACTGGAAGCGATTGTGCAGTTCGAGTTGAAAGTCTTCGGGGTTCCGGATGTGGGCAGGACCAGGTCGGAGCGTGGACTTCACCAGACGAGACCTTTCAAGCTTGACATTGATATTCAGTGTGCCTCTGACAATTCGGTGATCGCTACCGGTTTTTACCTTAGCGATCACAGAGACATCACTGAATATTCGCTTCTTGGTCGTCATGATGAAGTCGATCTCATTTCTGGTAGTACCATCGGGGCTCATCCACGTCCACTTCCTGGATGGCCGCTTCTGGAAATAGGAGTTCATTAAATGAAGTTCTTCCTTTTCCATGAAGTCGACCAGTCGCTTTGTTTGGTAGAGTTATGACTATTAATACTCGTAATTGAATTTTTGTTGTTGATTTTTTTTTGCTTGCATTTGACCACTATCTAGCCTGAGCGACGGTGTTGTCGGCAGGGAGGCAAGCTTGCCTAGCCTATTTTGTCATAAAAAAAGATAAAGCCGGAAACACATTATTTAACACGCCACGCGACGCAACGTGTCGACACCCGATATGCAGTAGCGCGTGTCGTCGCGTCGGGTGTTCATAGTGTGATTCTGGTCATAGAAAACAATACATCTGATTTGACTCAACACGCATCACGTTTCGTCGGGTGGCGTCGGGTGTTAATAATGTGTTTCCGGCTTTATAGTAGAAATTTGTAAGGATAACCGTCAGATGGTACTGTGTTTTAAGTTATTTGAAGGAGTGCTTATTATTTTGATTTTACAGAGAAAAGAGAATATCCAGGTAATATGTACGCGCTTCTATACCTTTATATCTCCAATTTTATAGACTTTACCTCTTGGCCACAAAAAAATCTGACAGATTGATTTAGACATTGACAATGTGATAAGTTATATTTTTCACACATACGTAGATTCTTCGAAAAAAAATCTTAATGTTAAAGTAAGTAATTTATGAATTATTAAGAGTTAAATATTTTACCTTTTTTGGACAATTACAATATATTTATGAGCACCACTATATGCTGCAATTTATCACAAAATGCGTGATCTATCGGCAAATAAATAAACTAATGTCGAACTCGGCTAATATCGTACGAGGCGTACCCAACGGGTGGTCTTATTAATATTGAGAAAAATGTCTACTTGCTGGGTGAGAGCATCTGTTGATGGCCGTCGCGAATCCATAAATAAATGGACTTAACAATAAACTTGTCTCGCGAAATGTAGGAGTACTATGGAATACCCGTCGAGAAAGCTGCATCCCATTTCATCACTTTCCCGATTCGACAACTAAACAAAAGACGTGCAAGTGAAAAAGTGTATCATTATACTATTTTCATATTACATGTTCAGTCCCGTTTCGACACCTAACCCTTTTTATCAATGACTTAATTGTCAATTATGGTTCACTTAACAAAAGAAAAAATAAGGACTTGTTAGATTTTTTTAGTCATCTTGCCTTTTGATGTACCAATTTAAAGTAAGTACAGAATATCTCTGGTTGATAAAATATGCACGGTTAATTTTATATTGGCATATACTGTCAATATCAAAGTCACTCTAAAAAAACAGACCAAAGCTTACAACTAGCACCTCCACCCTAACATTACATCAATCTCAACAATTATTTTTCCTTATGATCAAAAAAATGGCAATCAGTTTTCGATATTTAACTAAAATTGCTCTCAGTGCATTGTTTTTAGTGTATTACAGTGTGTTACTGCTAAGTGTATTACAGTGTGTTACTGATAAGTGTATTACAGTGTAAATCAACGTTGATATTTTAAAAAATTAACGGTTTTTCCGTTCGCGTGATACATATTTCTTTTTTCCAGTGTTTTGGTGTTCGATTGTTTAAATAATTAGTAATGGATAAGGATATAACGTTGATTTCGCACGATGAGCCGGTCGCAGGCCCTTCCTATGCTGCTAATAATAAGGAATCCAGTTCTAAACGGAGGCGTTCACAATCTAGCAGTAGTAGTAGTAGCTCGGACGACAGTAGCTCCAGTTCATCTAGCTCTTCTGACCATAGGTCTAAACATAAAAGTGCTCGTCGCCGCCGTAACAAAAAAAGGGGGGGCAAACATAAGCACCGCCGCTCAGGGCGTAAAGTGAAACAAAGTGATTTACCTAATCAAAACATGGCTAATAATAATCCAGTGGCCGATGACGCCATTTCCCTCTTTGCCGTGGACGAATTCGAGCAGGAAGGTAGTACTTTTCTTAATGATTTAGATGTTGAAATTAAGCTTAAAGAACCGGCTATTCCGAAAACAGACGTGCGTTACTTGGATATATTAAAATAAATTCAATTTTTCAATAAACCAGACTGGAGTGAGGTACGTTACGCGGATACCCAAAAATCTTATAATCCTTGTTTGAGATTAGATGAAATACTGATACCTACCAAGTATAATAATTTTATGGCAGTAATACTTTATCTTTAAATTCTACGCGAAAAAAAAAATTGGTTTTGACTTACAAGTCTCTAAGCCAATGTTTTTCCAACACAGACAATATCAATAACATGTTGTAAGTAGGCCTTACAATTTGCATTAAGCTTTAATAAACGCATATTTTGTACAAGATTTTTATTCGGTAAATATATTCAAGTTCTTATTAATTACTATTGGGTTGCTTGACTAGTAGTCAGAAAATAAAATATAGCCAATTTAACTAGCTGACAATGTAGTTTTCTATACGCTAAAGAATTAAAACAGATTTTTTAATTCTTTAGCCTATAAAAAACTAGGAAAAAAATAGGTTTTTATAACATTTTCTAACACATACATAGAAAGTCGTATAGGAGTTGTAGAGGAGCTCGTGGCTAAATAATTACAGCCGCACAGGCCGATCTTTCGGGTTAAGCCGCGCTTGCCGAGGTTGGTCTGTGGATGGGTGACCATCTATCATAACGAGTTTCCTCCGTGCCTCGGAAAGCACGTAAAGCCGTTGGTCCCGGCTGTCATTTATAGATCTTTGACAGTCGTTACTGTTAGTCAGAAGCTCTAAAGTCTGACAACCAGTCTTACCATGGGGTATCGTATTACCCAGTTACTGGGTTGTGGAGGTCCGACAGGCAGTCGCTCCATGTAAAATACTGATATCCAGCTGAATCTGGTTTGACTGGAAGCCGACCCCAATATAGTTGGGAAAAGGCTAGGCAGATGATGATGACATAGAAAGTCGTATCTTTTAATATTAGTTACAAAAACATCGATATACAAATCACCCACGTCACATCCACTACAGTTCGGTATATTCCGCACAAAGTAATCATTTGTCTACTTGACTAAACTGAATTATATTATTATTTTTTTATTATTAAATAATGATGGCGGCTATAATTGAAGGTTGGCGGTCCGAGGCGGCTTCTGTTCTAGCCCCACTCATTGCACTGGGCTTATTCGAATCATCTTTGTTAAAGGGAAGTGTGAGTATGTTTTATTATTGCGTTGATTTTTAAGCATAAAGTTTTAGAGCTTTGGAGTTCTTGGATGAATAAAAACTTGAGAGGTGTCAAGGGACACCCGGATGGAACGAAGTTACTGTATACACTCAACAAAAATAATCGTCGCGACTCTACTCCAGTCCAGTCCAGTCCGGTCCGGTCCGGTCCGGTCCGGTCCAGTCCAGTCCAGTCCGGTCTGGTCCAGTCCGGTCCGGTCCGGTCCGGTCCGGTCCGGTCCATTCCATTCCATTCCATGGTAATAAACACATTACCCTCCTTTGCGTCGCGCAGTCGGATAAAAGTGTCGTGACAACTTTTCGTAAGAATTTCCGTCCAGCCCCCTTTCACAACGCGCGATAAGGAACTTCGATCCAATAACAGCTGTACGTAAAGATTGAGACCCGATTGCCCAAGACAGTCCGTGGATCAATTGCCACCCGTGAATACCGAGTAAAAGGATCATATTTTTATATCCAGTTTCACAGCCCGGTTATTAACCGCTAGTAGTCATCATCATCAGCCTGTATTCGTCCACTGCTGGACATAGACCTCTCCCAATGAGCGCCACTGAGCGCTGTCTTGAGTTTTCCTCATCCAGTCTCTACATTCTCCGCTAGTAGTCGCTCTATGTAATCATCATCATCATCATCATCAGCCGGAAGACGTCCACTGCTGAACATAGGCCTCCCCCTTAGACCGCCACGCCGAACGACAATTCGCCACTTGCATCCATCGGTTGCCTGCGACCTTCAAGATATCGTCGGTCCACCTAGTGGGAGGCCTGCCTACGCTGCGTCTTCCGGTCCGTGGTCGCCACTCGAGAACTTTTCTTCCCCATCGGTGTCAGTTCTACGAGCGATGTGGCTTGCCCATTGCCACTTCAACTTGCAAATTTTATGAGCTATGTCGGTGGCTCTGGTTCTTCGCCGAATATCCATGTTCCGGATTATATCCCGCAAAGAAACCTATGCTATGCTAGCTCTATGTAATTAGGTGCAATATTGGTATTCGACTGTATCCGGTTATTCTGATAGGTGTTAGTATCTACGAAGTTTCAATAATTTTAAAGCGTGTATTGATTGTAGCGCTGTGCTCCAATTTGTATTATATTGAACTTCTATATCTAACATTTAATGAATATTTCAGCTATCGTCTCTTTTGTACTCATGATACTTCACATACATAGGTCTTTTTTTACGTAAAATCATCAAGTAATTCCTCCCACTCAGGGTGGAATGGAAGAAACTGCCAGACTTGTACTGACTAAAATCCACGGTGACCCTTTAATAGCTCTTTACGTTCCTACTTTACGGTTACCTGATGTGTTTTTTTTTTAGCCTGAACTGTCCCACTGCTGGGCAAAGGCCTCCCTCCATTCCTTCCAACGTTCGCGACTTTGCGCCACCTCTCACACACACACTGATGAGATACTCGTAGTTCCGCG
Organism: Agrotis clavis; assembly: GCA_954870645.1. Classification (NCBI taxonomy): domain Eukaryota; kingdom Metazoa; phylum Arthropoda; class Insecta; order Lepidoptera; family Noctuidae; genus Agrotis; species Agrotis clavis. The sequence continues at coordinate 23,674,141 of OX940931.1, read as the reverse complement.
ATATACATATATTATACTTCACATACGAGTTTTACACTTTAATGCCTCCGTCATTGAAAGATTGAAAGTACACTTCGCCTTAACTAATCGTTATTAGATTACAGACGAGATCGCACAATGTTCGAGATGATACGCATACGGCCGGTTCGCACGATACTTATTAACACTGCCCAGCAGTGGCCATCACTGGCCATCATTGTTGGGATTCAATCCAGCTCCCATTCAATTAGTTCGTAATTGAAAACGGAGGCTTTGTTTTAACAAATATTGGAGTGGCTTTGATTTATTTAGTCTGATAGATGTTAAGATTAGGAAGATGTTCTACATTAAAATCTTGTCTTACTACTATTAGGTATAATACGCAAGTATGTGAGAATGGATATATGGATATTTGTTATTATTTTAGACGAAAACAACTGAACGTATTTGGATAGTATTGTGAACACGCCCATTTATTTTTTATCCTGGTCGTCCTGATTTTATCGTGGTAAAATCATAAAATTTAATGAGTCCTCCCATCCAGTCTCCAGGTAGAGCGGGAGGGTTGTCAGACTCGTAATGACTTAAATCCACGGTGTCCTTCAATAGCCCTTTACGTTCCGGGGTCACGGAAATTCATAAGTCCCGCGACCCGTCTTACGTTCCCTTAGAGATAATTACGAATTATTTGACATATTTTATTTGTTCACTGAAGAAAATCAGGAATCGAAATTTAATATTTATAGAAATATATTGTTTTATTTCTAACATACCTAGTTGTTCTGTTGAAATATTGATTTACTTAATAGGTACTTTGAATAGCTTCAAGATACGGAATCACATATTTTACAATAATAAAAAACAATATACTTAAAATAGTTAATCTACAATACCGCACTCTTCTTGTATTTGTAGTTGAATATACATAATATTATGTTTTAAAATCGTCACATAAAATACCGAATTATAGTAAAAAGATACTTTGTCATAATTTTAACGTAACCAACCAAGAATACATTATCAAAAACCATTTCACTAATCTTATAGTCCACACAAGCCAAAGTACCCCTTATCACAACATAACCCTGCATACAAAATCACTGCGATCACATACTATTACGGACACTTAGCCGGCCCGGGCCCAAAAGGCCCATTAGAAACAATAAGGGCCTAGGCTGGGCCCTTTCATAATAACTGTTTTTAAATTGATTTAAGATTTCACAGGCTATTACTTTAGGCTGTGTGTAGGATGGTGTAGAACGTGTGTGGTGTACTGTACTTGGTTTGTGCATTACAACGTGGTATTCTGAGTCCCTATCACGACTTTTCCCGTTTTTTTGTGATGAAGAGTAAATTGGAACTTTGACGTTAATTTGAAGGAAAAAAATAATTCCTCATTCTTACATTGGAGGCGCCTTCTCATTTTTCAATACATCCAACTCAAATTATAATAAATACTTCAAGTAAAATACAGAAATCTCGTGATACGGCCTGTGGTGGCTTCTAATAGTTGTATAGTTAATTTAGGGTAACGGCAAAATAATTCGAGGATTAAAACGTAAGATGTAGACGATGACAAAGAAAGTTGCCAATTTTTCAGCACTTTCTTGATGCATAGATTTGGGATAAATTTGCCGACGATTCCCATTCCACTTGATAAGTCATGCTTCTTGTGATGTAGGTAATTTTGCTGGATAAGGCTTCATAACTTTTTTTTGTTTCCCGGGGCTTGTCTAGGTCTACTTAAGCAGTATGTATGTGCATTTCATGCTTGAGAGAAATTGTAGTTGTAAATGTGTCAAATAACAAACAAAATAACTTCTCCTAGAAGCATTGAAAGAAAGGTAGCTTTTAGTCCCATTGTGAACTTTGTCTTGCCATATTTAAGGTCTATTTACACGCTGCAAGAACTTATATGCAAGTTTGACAACATTGCGGTATTTGTTTGATGAACTGAATTCATTAGCGCAGAGTAGCTAAACTGCAACTCGCATACAATTTCTGACATTGTCTAAATGAGGCTTTATGGATTATTTTAACCTTAACATCTGTAACTTGTATCTACTTTCTATGCAAATAAAAGAACTATTCTATTCTATTCTTGCTATTCCACACCACAGGCCATTGTGCACCACCCCCAACAATAGGTCCGTCCGACCTCCAGCGTGCTGACCTCCCTCGCTTCCGATATGCGTATAAATATTACAATTATATAAAATTAGCACTATTTGTTACCGACGCTATAACCCGCCATTATGGCCGTCCAACATAATGCGTGTCATTTTTCTGCGCAGGAGTTCACAGATGTATACATGAGCTGTAATGAGAGGCGACTTTGATAGATATTTAGAGGAAAATGTGGTTTTGTTTGGTAGAGTTATGACTATTAATACTCGTAATTGAATTTTTGTTGTTGATTTTTTTTTGCTTGCATTTGACCACTATCTAGCCTGAGCGACGGTGTTGTCGGCAGGGAGGCAAGCTTGCCTAGCCTATTTTGTCATAAAAAAAGATAAAGCCGGAAACACATTATTTAACACGCCACGCGACGCAACGTGTCGACACCCGATATGCAGTAGCGCGTGTCGTCGCGTCGGGTGTTCATAGTGTGATTCTGGTCATAGAAAACAATACATCTGATTTGACTCAACACGCATCACGTTTCGTCGGGTGGCGTCGGGTGTTAATAATGTGTTTCCGGCTTTATAGTAGAAATTTGTAAGGATAACCGTCAGATGGTACTGTGTTTTAAGTTATTTGAAGGAGTGCTTATTATTTTGATTTTACAGAGAAAAGAGAATATCCAGGTAATATGTACGCGCTTCTATACCTTTATATCTCCAATTTTATAGACTTTACCTCTTGGCCACAAAAAAATCTGACAGATTGATTTAGACATTGACAATGTGATAAGTTATATTTTTCACACATACGTAGATTCTTCGAAAAAAAATCTTAATGTTAAAGTAAGTAATTTATGAATTATTAAGAGTTAAATATTTTACCTTTTTTGGACAATTACAATATATTTATGAGCACCACTATATGCTGCAATTTATCACAAAATGCGTGATCTATCGGCAAATAAATAAACTAATGTCGAACTCGGCTAATATCGTACGAGGCGTACCCAACGGGTGGTCTTATTAATATTGAGAAAAATGTCTACTTGCTGGGTGAGAGCATCTGTTGATGGCCGTCGCGAATCCATAAATAAATGGACTTAACAATAAACTTGTCTCGCGAAATGTAGGAGTACTATGGAATACCCATCGAGAAAGCTGCATCCCATTTCATCACTTTCCCGATTCGACAACTAAACAAAAGACGTGCAAGTGAAAAAGTGTATCATTATACTATTTTCATATTACATGTTCAGTCCCGTTTCGACACCTAACCCTTTTTATCAATGACTTAATTGTCAATTATGGTTCACTTAACAAAAGAAAAAATAAGGACTTGTTAGATTTTTTTAGTCATCTTGCTATTCCACACCACAGGCCATTGTGCACCACCCCCAACAATAGGTCCGTCCGACCTCCAGCGTGCTGACCTCCCTCGCTTCCGATATGCGTATAAATATTACAATTATATAAAATTAGCACTATTTGTTACCGACGCTATAACCCGCCATTATGGCCGTCCAACATAATGCGTGTCATTTTTCTGCGCAGGAGTTCACAGATGTATACATGAGCTGTAATGAGAGGCGACTTTGATAGATATTTAGAGGAAAATGTGGTTTTGTTTGGTATCATCATCATCATCATCATCAGCCGGAAGACGTCCACTGCTGAACATAGGCCTCCCCCTTAGACCGCCACGCCGAACGACAATTTGCCACTTGCATCCATCCGTTGCCCGCGACCCTCACGATGTCGTCGGTCCACCTAGTGGGAGGCCTGCCTACGCTGCGCCTTCCGGTCCGTGGTCGCCACTCGAGAACTTTTCTTCCCCATCGGTTGTCAGTTCTACGAGCGATGTGGCCTGCCCATTGCCACTTCAACTTGCAAATTTTATGAGCTATGTCGGTGACTCTGGTTCTTCGCCGAATATCCATGTTCCGGATTTTATCCCGCAAAGAAACTCCGAGCATAGCTCTTTCCATTGCTCGTTGAGTGACTCTCAATCTCTCTAAAAGGCCAGCAGTCAGAGACCACGTTTCAGAGCCATAAATCATCACTGGCAACACACACTGGTTAAACACCCTTGTCTTGAGACACTGTGGGATTCTCGATGAGAAGATATCACGTAGCTTCCCAAACGCTGCCCATCCGAGTTGGATTCTTCGGGCGACCTCTTTCTCGAAGTTGGACCTACCTAACTGAACAATCTGTCCAAGGTAAGTATAATGGTCTACAACTTCGAGAGTATCGTTCCCAACAACAACCGGTACGGGTGCCACATGGACATTCGACATGACTTTCGTCTTGTCCATGTTCATTTTAAGGCCGACCCGTTGGGAAACGATACTGAGGTCGCTGAGCATAGCATTGAGGTGCTCCAACGATTCTGCCATGATGACTATATCATCGGCAAAACGAAGGTGAGTGATGTATTCGCCATTGATGTTGATGCCGAGTCCGTTCCATTCCAAGAGCTTGAAAACGTCCTCCAACGCGTTCGTGAACAGTTTCGGAGAAATAACGTCTCCCTGTCTCACGCCTTTCTGCAATTGGATTGGTTTCGTGCTCTCTTCCTGAAGTCGGATGGACATGGTGGCGTTCCTATACAAACACTTCAACACTTCGATATACCTATAGTCGATATGACATCGTTGGAGGGACTGCAATACTGCCCAGGTTTCGATTGAATCGAAGGCTTTTTCATAGTCCACAAACGCTAAACACAATGGCCGATTATACTCCTCTGTCTTCTGTATAATCTGGCGGAGCGTGTGTATGTGGTCTATAGTGCTAAAACCTTTTCGGAAACCGGCTTGTTCGGGAGGCTGGAAGTCATCAAACCTGCGTTCGAGACGGTTCGTAATGACTCTTGAGAACAGCTTGTACACATGGCTCAGAAGTGAGATTGGCCTGTAGTTCTTCAACAAGGTGTTGTCACCCTTTTTGAAGAAAAGAACAACCACACTCCTGTGCCATGCTTCTGGCGTAGAACCTTCGAGTATGACGGAATTAAATAACTTCTGGAGGACTAGAAGTACCGGTTTTCCACCCGCTCTCAGAAGTTCTGTTGTGATTCCGTCCTCACCCGGCGCCTTGTTATTCTTGAGCTGTTTAAGAGCCATTCTAATCTCGTACAGGCTGATGTCCGGGATATCCTCAGTGTAGTGTCGAGTCAGTTTAGCTCTTGCGTCTCGAGCTGTACCGACACTGGGTTGTCGTGTTGATGTGTATAACTGTCCGTAAAACCTCTCAAGCTCTCTTAGGATCTCCGGTTTCGTCGAAATGATGCTGCCGTCGTTAATCTTCAGCTTAGTCATTTGGCTCTGCCCAATAGACGAATTCTTTGCGAAGACTTTTGAGCCCTGGTTCCGCTCGATTGCCTCTTTGATCCGTGCCGCACTAAAGGAGCGCAGGTCACGTCGCATTGATTTAGAGATTCGTCTATTGAGTTTGCCATATTCCGACATATCAGCTGAAGATTGCAGCCTCATCTCGGACCGGTCTTGCATCAACTTGATGGTTCCGTTCGAGAGCTTTTGAAGCTTATTCCGGCGCGGGGTCTTAAAGAACTTGGACCCCACAGCTTGGACAGTTTCCACCAACCCATTGTTGATTTCGTCCACAGTTTCGCATTCGGTTAGGCACTGGAAGCGATTGTGCAGTTCGAGTTGAAAGTCTTCGGGGTTCCGGATGTGGGCAGGACCAGGTCGGAGCGTGGACTTCACCAGACGAGACCTTTCAAGCTTGACATTGATATTCAGTGTGCCTCTGACAATTCGGTGATCGCTACCGGTTTTTACCTTAGCGATCACAGAGACATCACTGAATATTCGCTTCTTGGTCGTCATGATGAAGTCGATCTCATTTCTGGTAGTACCATCGGGGCTCATCCACGTCCACTTCCTGGATGGCCGCTTCTGGTAATAGGAGTTCATTAAATGAAGTTCTTCCTTTTCCATGAAGTCGACCAGTCGCTTTGTTTGGTAGAGTTATGACTATTAATACTCGTAATTGAATTTTTGTTGTTGATTTTTTTTTGCTTGCATTTGACCACTATCTAGCCTGAGCGACGGTGTTGTCGGCAGGGAGGCAAGCTTGCCTAGCCTATTTTGTCATAAAAAAAGATAAAGCCGGAAACACATTATTTAACACGCCACGCGACGCAACGTGTCGACACCCGATATGCAGTAGCGCGTGTCGTCGCGTCGGGTGTTCATAGTGTGATTCTGGTCATAGAAAACAATACATCTGATTTGACTCAACACGCATCACGTTTCGTCGGGTGGCGTCGGGTGTTAATAATGTGTTTCCGGCTTTATAGTAGAAATTTGTAAGGATAACCGTCAGATGGTACTGTGTTTTAAGTTATTTGAAGGAGTGCTTATTATTTTGATTTTACAGAGAAAAGAGAATATCCAGGTAATATGTACGCGCTTCTATACCTTTATATCTCCAATTTTATAGACTTTACCTCTTGGCCACAAAAAAATCTGACAGATTGATTTAGACATTGACAATGTGATAAGTTATATTTTTCACACATACGTAGATTCTTCGAAAAAAAATCTTAATGTTAAAGTAAGTAATTTATGAATTATTAAGAGTTAAATATTTTACCTTTTTTGGACAATTACAATATATTTATGAGCACCACTATATGCTGCAATTTATCACAAAATGCGTGATCTATCGGCAAATAAATAAACTAATGTCGAACTCGGCTAATATCGTACGAGGCGTACCCAACGGGTGGTCTTATTAATATTGAGAAAAATGTCTACTTGCTGGGTGAGAGCATCTGTTGATGGCCGTCGCGAATCCATAAATAAATGGACTTAACAATAAACTTGTCTCGCGAAATGTAGGAGTACTATGGAATACCCGTCGAGAAAGCTGCATCCCATTTCATCACTTTCCCGATTCGACAACTAAACAAAAGACGTGCAAGTGAAAAAGTGTATCATTATACTATTTTCATATTACATGTTCAGTCCCGTTTCGACACCTAACCCTTTTTATCAATGACTTAATTGTCAATTATGGTTCACTTAACAAAAGAAAAAATAAGGACTTGTTAGATTTTTTTAGTCATCTTGCCTTTTGATGTACCAATTTAAAGTAAGTACAGAATATCTCTGGTTGATAAAATATGCACGGTTAATTTTATATTGGCATATACTGTCAATATCAAAGTCACTCTAAAAAAACAGACCAAAGCTTACAACTAGCACCTCCACCCTAACATTACATCAATCTCAACAATTAAAACGCGAATATGCTCGGACAATAAATAATTGCCCATAATAAATCAAGCACAGTAATTGGTTGTTTATATTGCCCGACGATGATCTGGTTCGGACAAATCGGGCAATTTGTCAAATGTTTTGACATTAGAAATTGTTGCCCGAGATCTTGAATGCTCTAGATAAATCAATGTTTGTATGTTAATTGATGTTGTTTTGTTTTTTATTGTAGTTTACAGTTAGGTATATCACGGGTGTGGTCGGATGAATTTATGTTCTAAGATGAATAAAAATTGTGATGAGAACAATCCTTGAAAAAGTTTGTCGAAATGTATACTATGTTTAATTATTAAAAATAATGAGGAGACCTTGACAGATTTTCATATAGCTTTAATTTATTTTTAGCTAACTTGGATGTACACCCACAATTTCCTCAAATAAACTTATGTTAATGTAAAAGGGGGCAAGCCTTTTGCCATAAATAGGCTGAAAATCTAGCCGCCTGTCCATTAATGATAAATACAAATAAAAATTATTAAGAATCTTTTTCCCCGAACTGAAAATCAAAATCGTGACCTAAGGCATAGCTGTAAGATTCACAATAAGTACAGCAACGTGGCTGTTAACAAAGCTATTGTCAAACAGAGAGGCGTGCCGAAAGCGAAGCGAAGCGTTTTCATTTGTAATGTATGGAATTGTTTGAATCCAGTCACATAGAAACGCGAAAGCGATGCGATAGCGTTAGCGATCCGAAGGCGTTGGCGATATTACAACTCGGCGAGGCGTGGCGAAGGCGTTTGCGAAGCGTTGCCGAACTATTAGTAATGGCTGGCTTTGTATGCACGACGTCAAACATAGAGCGATTCCGAAGCGAAGCGTTAGCGAGGCGTTTCCGAGGCGAATCCGAGACTTGACAGTGCCACAGTGACACTGTCATGCCTATTTAAAAACTAATATTATTTACAAATTAGCTGTTCAGTATTGTGAGAAATGTGGAATAATCGAGGACGTGCATCATATCTTGACCGAGGATGAGTGGAGCGAACGCTTCTGGTGAAATCTGTTTGGTCCTCACGCTGGATATTGACGACAAGCTCAGGATGCGCACGGAATTTACTTTCACTGGTGCTGTGTAAAGCTACTGCGTAGAGTAGCACATAGCCCGGGAGTGATGCTGAGGGAGCTGTATGGTGGAGGCGGCACGCGCCACCGCTTGCTGTGTCCGGTGGTCAGGCCCAACATACTGACCAAAACACCTCCCACTAGAACAATCCGTGTAATGAACGAAGATCATGAGTGAATAACGCGTACAAGTTCTTTTAAATGAAGTTATTTATGTAAGAAATCCCTAAATACATTTTGTTGTTGTAATTTGTATTTTTATGTTGTTATGTGACACATAACTACCGGTCTGGTACAGCAGCAGGCAACAGTGCTGCGCAATAATAACGCCTTTACAGAATATAATATAAATTATGAGGATCAGTATCTAGTACCGCGGTATTCGTTTGCTATCCTCTATAAAAAAACTAACGCACGTAATTGGGGCACCATGTAAAAACCAAACAACATAATTATTATTCAATTATTTTATTGTGATAATATGATCTATAACGACAACTTCAAAAATCCTGCTCTTTAACATTTTGTTGATGGTGTAACACATTACCATACAGAACACACAATCATAACATTTTTTTTTTACAGAATACGCACGAATGAACAGTATTTTCAATCACATGATTATGATAATAGCATTATTGTTTCCAAAATAGGCCTGAAATTGATAAATTTATTACATTGAAATCATGCTTCAGCAGTCAATTGATTAATTCAAAGACATTGTGACACAAAGTCTTGGCATTCAAATATCATCATTTTAATCCTCCTTTTGATGTGGTACTGTTCTCATCTTCAACAAAACGGCGGCTGGGCCAATGCAAATTGAAGATACGAGTACTTGGTACGTCCTCAATAAAAATATTACTTAGGTATTGTTTTCCTTATGTAAACCAATCCAGTTTTCGAATAATCCGTTAACCGTATCTTGAGAACTGTTAAAGTATAACGACAGTCACAAATGTGTATTTGGTCAACACTCAGATCAAAGAAAAAGTTAAGGTTAATGAATATTATTTACAAAACTAAATTTCTTATCGGATACTGTGGCTATTTGGAGAATTAAGTATGTGCACACACACAACAGCTGCACATTTTCTTGTTGCATATTATTAGATCATTACTTTACGCAGTCTACATAATAATATGAGCAAACAATCACGGAAAAACATGAATAATAGAAATTAAGAAATAAATAAACAATCAATATCAATAGACGTCAATCTGTGACAAGTTTACGGTATCACTCTTTTTTTAAATATTTTTTTGTCATGACTTCAAGGCCTTGCCAAACGGTGTGGCACAATGATAAAGCCACAGACTACGTAGAAGAACTACGTATGTCAAAACCGCATGTTTATTTTTAAAGGAGATGAGTCCTCCCATCCAGGGCAGGGCAGGAGGGACTGTCAGACTTGTACTGACCAAAATCTACGGTGTCCTTTAATAGCCTTTACCTTCCGGGGTCACGGTAGCTCGAAAGTCCCGCGACCCCGGCAGGCTTTGGCCCTCTAAGGCTAAGTCTAGAGAGCCAATGCCTACCGGGGTCGCGGCCCGTCATTATGCTGACACTCTTTGAGGCGCTCGCAAAGGGGTTTGAAGATTTGTGGCATACCTACCGCCGCCATTTTGATTTTTTTTTCAAAATCGCGGCCAGCTATGAAACCTTTATAAATCGTTAGCTGACATTAATGCCAACAAAAAATATTATGACAACAACCCGCGTAAAGTTTCCGGTTTCCGAGATAATAACCGTGAAAGTTAATCACGTGACATTCACAATTCTAAGCTAGTGTATGTGTTCGAATGTATCAAGATGTTAAAAATGTATCAAGATGTTAAAATCAACTCGCCTCACCCGCCTGCATCATTGTAGGTTTCTCGCTCGCACCTTTGAAATGTATGATGTATTATATTTTATTGATAAATAATAACCATGGCATGTCACCTTTACTTTTTGCAATTTTCGTAGGGACGGTTAGATTTTGCTACATTTTTAAATATCGAATTTTCTTGTTTGTACAGACGCCAGCACATCAAGCTACCACAATCTGTCAGATTTCTTTAATAGAATTTCAACCTTATCACAAGAGTAGAAGGTTAATGTTTGATTGGTAAAATGTGACAGATTCGGTTAGGTTGACCTGCTGGCGTCTGTACCTGAAGCCATAACTTAGCCGTTACATTGTATCCCTATCATCAACAATTATGACCACTACAGACTTGCATTGGCTTGTACCGGAAGTGTATTTACTTCGCGTGTAAAAAAAGGAGATATTTTGATTTCTTTTAATGAGTCCGCGCTCGAATATTCTCGCAGTCAGAGGTAATACAAAAAGTAAAAAATGCCTAATTGTGCCGTATTGAGTTGTAGAAACAATACACAAGAAGTGGGACGACTATGACGAAGTTTGTATACTAAATTACAGTTGTATCATCAAAATATCTATGCAAAATATGACACACTCGTCTCGATACAAATTAAAGAACATATTGCTTCTATCCAGATATATTGCTACGATGGCCACAGTAAGCAGAAACATCATGAGGCATATCATCATCATAACAGCCGTAGAAAGTCCACTACTGGACTAAGGCCTCACCCAAGGATTTTCCATTCGATGGTTATTACTAAGAAAATGTGCAGATGAGCTAACTCTTCCATTCTTTAAACTAATAAATCAATCCTTCGAGGAAGGTGCTTTCCCCGACCTATTAAAAAAAGCCATTGTGAAACCAATACATAAGAAAAATGCAAAACACGACCCTAATAACTACCGCCCAATCGCCCTTTTACCAACAGCATCGAAAATATTTGAAAAAGCCATGTGCAACCGTGTCTACGAGTATTGTGAAAAATACAATATATTTAATGACTGCCAAAATGGCTACAGAAAAAACCGATCTACCACCCTCGCCATCTATAAATACATACAAAAAGCCCTTGATATAATTGACGCCAAAAAATATGCAATAGGATTACTGCTAGATATGACGAAAGCCTACGATAAAGTACAATTCAACATCTTACTAAATAAACTGTATGCCATAGGGATCCGAGGTAAATGTCATGAATGGTTCACATCATATCTGCAGCACAGAGAGCAACTAGTTGAAATAGAATATTTTAACCAACAAACTAATGAAATAGAATTGTTCCGATCTAAAAACATATCTATAGATGCTTCAATCCCACAGGGTACTGTAATAGGCTGCTTCCTATTCCTTGTCTACATCAACGACCTCCCGAAACACATCACTGAACCTTGTGTTTTGTTTGCTGATGATATATCCATTCTTGCCTCATGCGAATCAAACCTCAACCTCAAAGATAAATTGAACTCTATACTCAACACTATAACTCATTGGATGACGGAACATAATCTAGAAATAAATTTTAAAAAGACAAAGTTAATGACATTCCACCCACGGCAAAAAATACCTTTAAGTTTAAACTACAGTTTCAAAAATTTTAAATTAGAAGTAGTAGATAAGTTCACCCTATTAGGTCTAGACATAGACACACACATAAATTGGAAGGCGCATATCCAAAAAATAAAAGAAAAATTATCAAAATTTTCATACGCCCTACGGGAAATTAAGAAATCTACAGATACAAATACTGCGGTGATAACATATTACGCATATGCCTACGCATGGCTTAAATACGGCGTTATATTATGGGGTAATAGTACAGACTCTCCCACATTATTCACCCTACAAAAAAAACTTATAAGAACCATAGTAAATATCGAACAAACAGATAGCTGCAAACCCCACTTCAAGGAACAAAAAATTTTAACCCTACCGTGCCTCTACATCTTTGAAATCTGTAAATTTGTAAGGAAATACCCGGAACTTTACACAAAAAGAGAAGACATACAAACCAAAATTAACTTAAGACATAAAAATAGATTGAACATACCTACATCCAGATTAAAAATGCACTCCTCTAGTACATACGTCATGTCGATAAAAATATATAATAAGTTACCGGAAGAAATAAGAAATATAAATAAACATAACAGCTTTATTAATAAATTAAAGTCATTTCTGTTAGACAAATGTTATTACAATGTGAACGAATTCTTGACTGAAAAACTATAATTAATTTAATTAAATAGTATGTATATAAACACAGTCCTAAACAGATGATACCATCTATCTAAATTGTCAAAAGTTGTTATACACGTAAACACACTTAATTTTCAATATAGTATGTATATTTCTGAATTATATAAAATGTAATGTACTCTGTGCACCTCATAACTTAATACCGTGCATCTATGATCTCACGTTAAACATAAGCTTTAAATAAATCTACTAACTAGTACATAAGTTAACGAATAACACAATTATAAATTATTTATTGTTACTATTATTTTTCCCTTTTGCAAAATGTTTAATTTGGTTTCATGTAAAATTATATTTATTTAATATTAGTTTTGTACGAATTTTAACTGTATGTAGTACTTAGCTATAGGTAATAGATATATGTATCTCAATATTTTGCTGTGCCCTGACAGGGTCTACAACGGATCTTAGCTCTAAGCTCTTTGTAACATCTTTTTTGTACCTTGTGGAATGCAAATAAATGAATATGAATATGAATATGAATATGCCATACTCGCCACGCTTGGCAGGCGGGTTGGCGAGCACATTTATTTCAGCTTATTAATCTTCCAACGCTGCTGCCCATTGAATGAGTTTTAAGCTGAGGGGCTATGGATCTTACATTTTGCCCTATCCCTCGACCGACTTTTACGGTCTGCCGGAAGAGAAGCAGCTGGCACATTCTACGTTTTTCTTTTTCTCCCAGACCATCATCTCACCTATCAATTACTAAAATATTTTATAAAAATATATTAAGCCTTTGTTATTCCGAATTAATGTGGTCAACTTTAACACTTTATATCTCAAAAACCGGAAACTTTACGAGGGTTGGTGTCATAATATTTTTTGTTGTTATTGATGTCAGCTATCGATTTATAAAGGTTTCATGGCTGGCCACGATTTTGAAAAAAAAAACAAAATGGCGGCAGTAGGTATGCCACGCTCCATAGTAAAATCTTCAAACCCCTTTATGAAGTTTTATGTCATGGATATCGTTTTCACGGTTTTCGAGGGTGTTGAAGCCGATAGTGCTGTCAAAGTGTAAATCCAAGATGGCGGCTACAAAACATATCAAGTTTTATGTCATGGGTGTCGTTTTCATGGTTTTCGGGGGTGTTGTAGCCGATAGTGTTGTCAAAATGTAAATGAAATGTGACTCACGCCAAATCTTGTAAAAGGTTAGGCCACATTAACAAAGCTCACAAGTTGTTGTGTATTAATATTAAACTGTTCCGAGTTATAAATCTTTTACTGGTATTAACCGAAGTCATGAGATTACCTTTTATTTGTAAACTAGTTATTTTAACTCGATTGTTTGATCACTACAGAACACAGATGTTTTAATAAATACAGTTCAGTTTCAAAAACATTAAGAGTGACAACCCTTATGCTGCAGTGGAGCGTAGGTAATTATTTCTACAGCTAGGCCTAGTTTCCTTAAAGTCCATATTTGTTATTATATAAGTGCGAGAGAATGATTTAGAAACTTCTTACTCATTTTGTCTATGAATATATTACTCTTAATTTTGTTTGTCATTAGTGCCGTCACTAATAAGTCTAAAATATTATGTAAATTTTAAGCACATCAAAACATTTTATTTATTAAAGGTTTTATCAGTTAAATTCCTAACCAATCGTGAGGTGCGAACGGTGAGAGTCGTCGTGACACGTCGAAAAACACATCGTAGATCCAGCGATGTGATTTCTTATTGAGAATAGCATAGCTAGGCAAAGGTGACTGAGGCAAAGCCTACGATGGAGCGAGCTTACCTAGAAAAAGCCTGTTCACTCTAACTTTGAAGAGATACGAATATGGATGACAAATTCAGTAAACACTTTGCTATGCCTCTCCAAGCTGCATAGAAGCTTCGCTCTAATCAGTATCAGTATTTGTGTTGAAGATGAGGACATGGAATAAGACGAGAGTCTTATCTCTGGTAAAAGTACCCTAGTCAAACGGAGGGTTTAATGGAGGAAGATGATTTATTGCAAGACTTTGCCACACGATACCTTAGAATTATTAATCAATTGATTCTTGGAGAATGACCTATTTGGAAACAACGCGATTGTCATAATATTTATCTATTTAAAAGTTAAAACTATTCAGTTCAATACTTCAAGAGACATAATTATTGCCAAAAAATAGTATGGTAATGTTTTAGACATTAACAAAATATGTATTACTGTTTGGGCAGGATTCCTCGGTATTGTTGATAAAGATGATTAAATAAACAATTTTAAAAATGTTGTTTTTATTTTTACATAGTACACCTGTTAAGTATTTTTATATTAGAGGCTTGCAAAAGGGCCACTACCAGCCAGCGCCGAACTACCAACGGGTTTAGAACCTAACGGCTCAGTTCGTGACGATGGGAAGAGATCAGACGACATGACGTTGGGATATTGGAAGGGGAGGCGGGTGGGCCTTTGGTGTGTGGCGGTATTTGTGTCGACACCGTTGCGCTATCTTATATGCAAGCACAGCGGGCTGTGCTGTCGCATTTGCTGTGGTTGCTGGGACCCTCAAAAGGCTTAAAATATACAGCATTTATACCACTTCAACTGCATTTTTGACAGTGGTAACCAGTGATGACATCAGCTGGCGTTTTAGTGGACCAGGCAAAAGCCAGCCGATGCCAATTGGGTATTATTGTAGGTTGATTTCCTGGCGTCTGTACCACGCGAAGAAAACTTGAAAAAACTGAGTCGATTTCATCGATTAGCGCACCTTATCTAATAAAAAGAATTCAAACAGTTTTCTCTATGAAATTTCTCAATAAATTATCGATGTTTTACAAGAAAGAAAATGAAGAAAAAGAAAAATCTGGCAACACAAACAACGTGCACGCTTCGGTCTCGCTTTCCCGTATTTGCTCTGTTTGACGTCGTTCATATAAAGCCAGCTAATACAACTGTCACGCCTCGCTTCGCGGGCACGCCTTTCTGTTTGACATGGTCTCTGACGACTTCAATTTCGGCGCGATATCGCTTCATATTTCCATACAAGACGTAACAAAAACGCTCCGCTTCGCCTTCGGATCGCTATATATTCGGTACTGGCTTCATACAAAACGTCGATTCGCTGCACCCAGTTTGACGTCTCCTTTCGCTTCGCATTCGCCTCGGAATCGGATCGGAATCGGATCGCCTCGCTTTCGCCTGCCTGTTTGACAAAGGCTTTAAAGTGATTTCGAATGGTATGACGAAGCAAAGAGACTTTTAAAAATTACCACTAATTTGGAGCAGTGATTTATTTCTGCAACGACTTACAAAATCCTGATACTATACATACTACATTCATTCTCTTGGTTGAATTGAATACTGGCTCAAAAGAACTTAAGGAAAAATAGCGTGGAAGGCACCAGAAAAACTCTTCAAACAGAAACCTACACAGACTCAAAGTCAAACAAAAAGCAACAACTCTAGAAACATACATTCCTTACTTTTTCAAACAAACACACAAGTTTTTGCTCAATAAACTGACAATAAGTGAACATGGAATCAAACGTTGTACCGCGCAAAAACCAACTGAGCGTTTCGACCACTCCGCTTTACCGCAGTTTATGCGTCAAGATACCAATACTGTTCGGCCTTACAAAAACAACGTACAATGAGCTATGAAACAGGGGCCTGGATGGAGGGTTTTTATGGAAGCGGTGTTAGCACAGATAACCTCTTCCAGATTCCACATAAAAGGCAAACACAATGAGCGCCACATGTTAGTGTATTTGCTAACACATGAGTTCTTTTTGTGCTGTCTATATAGAACGTCGTCCATGAAATAAGTATTCATTTTCTAGTAAAAGCCTAAGGTAGAATTCTAGAAAGTATTAACTTCACCACGGCTTTAGTGTCTGGTCCATACTGATGGGATCAAAAATAAGATCAACTTAAGTAGAGGTGTGTTTGAGGTGTGGCGCGCGTAATTTGCCATGTATGCAGAATCTAGAGGACCTCATTTGTGGATACTGTATGTGCAGAGCGATGCTACTCTTCATATAAGTCTGCTTTTAGTAAACTCGACACAGGTTTTTTTAGGTAATTATTATTCAAATAAGCCCTGGGAGCTCGTAGTAGAAGGGCCTGCTGTTTAGGAAGTAAATAAAAATCTCATATTCCATGGATTGTCTAAGCAGGGTACCGTAGCCCTCAAACCCAAAGGGCAATTAAAGGATCATCATGAACTTTTACTTAGGATAAGATAAGATAATTTTATTTGTCAGAAACATGTGTAAGTTTACAATCAGTACGATTATAGAAAATGAAGTTTCAACATCTTTTGCTGGAAGGCGTAAAAATACAAAATATAGTTTGAAATACCTACAAAGATGATGCAATTACATTATTAAAACAATTCAAAATAAAAACTTTTTCAAAAAAAAATGTAACCGCCTTCAAAAACAACCACAAAAAAGGGTAAAATAACTTTCAAAACTTTTCTTTTGGAAGTCGGTGACTTTTTTTTATTAATTTCATTGTCTTTTTGGCCACCGACTTCCGAAAGAAAAGTTTTGAAAGTTATTTTACCCTTTTTTGTGGTTGTTTTTGAAGGCGGTTGCTTTTTTTTTTTTTAAGGTGGTAAAATCATCAAATGAGTCCTCCCGCCCTGGGTGGGGCGGAAGGGACTGTCAGACTCTTACTGACTAAAATCCACCCGTGTTCCTTCGGATGCCCTTTACGTTCCAGGGCCACGGTATCCTGGGTTAAGAAAAAACCGCGACCCCAGCAGGCATTTGGCGCGAAACACGACGCGCCACCGACCCGGGCTTGGTCCCTGGTCGGACGGCGAGCTACCCATAACTCACCGTCCGCAAGCCCACTCCACCGCTGTGCCCTCTGCTGATCAGAGGGACACGCGTTGGAGCGTCCACACGACAGGCTATTCGCATACGGGCAAAGAGACCCCTTAGACACACAGTGCCTAAGGAAGAGTTTTTGCCCGCATCCCAGGGTGCACCGGCCCGAAAAACTGGTCTTCCCCCCGGACGTATCCGAGAGGGAACTCCAGTCCACGGGCGCACGTGGAGGTTTCCTGTTTTAGCACCCTAGGTTTTGTCTTTTTGCCACCGACTTCCGAAAGAAAAGTTTTGAAGGTTATTTTACCCTTTTTTGTGGTTGTTTTTGAAGGCGGTTAGGTACATTTTTTCTTGAAAAAGTTTTTATTTTAATCTTTTTAGTTTAAATCTTCAACCACAATTCTTGTCAAATACGAGTACATCATTTTCTTACATGAGCACTAGAATTTTGTAATCCGTAACACCGGTAATAACATCGTTAAAATCTCTTATATTCATTCCCTATCTCGAACACTACTGAACCGATTTTGATGAAACTTGCAGTATTCCCTAAGTTTAACGATACCTAGTACAACAAAAAAAGAATTACTTAAATCGGGCTTGTAGTTCCGAGGATATGCGAACACAAACATAATTTACTAAATCAGTCGATGCCAAGTCCTTACTAGATGAGTTGTACCTTCCATCATCAGCTCAGCTACATGAGATGATGATTACCATACGCAAATACTTAAATTACTTCATAAAATTTGCGAAGAACGATGTGTGGGCCTATAAAATTTGATGGTTGCCCTTGATTTCTCCAGGATCCAATCATCAGATCCTGACATGGTGACAATGGGACCACTCCTGAAGTATCTCCTTTTGAACAAAAAAAGAATTTTGAAAGTCGGTCTACAATTATTGGCGGAGTAATCGCGTAACAAATACACAAAAAAAAAAAACATACCGTCGAATTGATAACCTCCTTCTTTTTGAAGTCGGTTAATAATAAAATCATCATTAATTCAAAAAAATAAAAATATGTATTATAAAACAATTGGTAATGAAAATATAAATTAATTACTTAATAATACTTACTACTTACTTATTAATTACTTAGTAAGAGTCTGACAGAGTCCCTTCCACTCCACACAGGGCTCATCATTCAAATTCAAATTATTTATTTCAAAAAGTGGTATAGTACGTTCTGTTACAGGTAGGAAGACAACTTAGGAATAGTTTACAAGACGAGAAGGTAACAATACAATTTTACAATCATCAGATTGAGATCTAGCTAGGACATCAGTCCTAGCTAGATTGCTTAATAACCTGTATTAAGGACAATCAGCACTCATTTCCCGAAAAAACGACAAAAGAATTAGCTAGACTGTGATAAAATTATTACATAACAAAATTTAGAACAATAACAAAAGTAAAAACTCCATTATAATAACGTGTGTGTGCACTTGCGTGTGAGTGTGTGTTTATGTATGTGTATGTGTAAGTGTGTGTCTGTGTGTGAGTGTGATTATTTGAGTTATGTGTGATCATTTGTGTGTAGTTACTTATCTACTCATGATGTTACAACAAAAAAAATTACTCTCGAGAACGTCTCGCAACCTTCGCAGCTCCTCGAGCCCCCGACCTGCCTGACCGCAGAGCTCAAATAGCTCACATTAGTAATGACAGTGAAGCGCCGATCTGTCGACCGCACCGTAATGTGCCGTAATCGCCACTTTACTGTACTACTTGCGTTCTTTTGTACTGAGAGGTGGGCAGGACTCCTAGTGGAATAAAAGCTATTGTCAAACAGACAGGCGAAGCGAATGCGATCCGAAGCGTTTTTATTTTCAATTTATGGAATTGTTTGAATCCAGTCACATAGAAAAGCGAAAGCGATCCGATAATCTATGTGACTGGCTTCAAACAATTCCATACATTGCAAACAAAAACGCTTCGGCACGGGAACACCCAAATACTCCGAAATATTTTATTCCGAATTTCGATATTCCGATTTTCAAAACTCCGAATATCATAATACCTAAACATTACAATATCTATTATTAAGAATCTCGAAATTTATTTGACCGAAAGTCGTATGTCCGATTTCTTCTTTTTCCGATTTTCACATATTCGAAAAATGTAATGCTCGATGAGTTCTCATTCCGAAAAACGAAATTCCGATTTTCAATATTCCGAATAAACTGTTTTTTTCAGAATATTAAAAATCGGAATTTTGTTTCTCATTCCACAAAGTCAGTGACAGAAACGAATTTGTGCAAAACCGGCTCCACGTAATTTTGTCTACCGTACTCCCAGACTGTTATTTAAGCCTGTGTAGGCACGGAGTGGCGAGGCGTATCCTCTTAACTTTCACTGTTTGCCTTCAGGATTTTTATTGTTTTTAGGAGAACTTAGGATCCAAGAGCGAGCGAAGCGAGCTCGGGACTTGAGGCACCCCGACTCGGACAGGTTAGGTTACTTTAAACCTTGCTCACAGAAATAGGAGCCCCGCGAAGCGGGGCTCCGTCGACCTACCTTGGAAGGTGGCAGTCAACAAATTGACCAAGGATGCAAGAGCGAGCGAAGCGAGCTCGGGACTGGGGACACCCCGACACGGACAGGTTAGGTTCGAAGGGGATGGCGGGGTCTGAAAGACCCCGCCATCCCCTTCGTGTTAGGTTACTTTAAACCTTGCTCACAGAAATAGGAGCCCCGCGAAGCGGGGCTCCGTTGAACCACCTTAGTGGTGCTATCTCAGGATGCAATAGCGACACCCCGAATCGAATCGCGTCTTGGGACACCCCGAACCGAATTTTCGACCTGACGGACCCGAATCGGAATTCCAATAATCGGAATTTTATTATTCGGTATTCGCGTTTTTGATGTTTCGGAAAATTTACTAAGTCGGAATTTTTGATATTCGGTCTATTGAAATTCGGTATTTTGAAAATAGTAATTATAAACGTTAGGAATTTTGAAATTTCGGAATTATTAAAATAGGAATATTCATCCATCGGAGTTGTTATATTAGGAATTTTGAACCATTCGGAATTCTGAAAATCGGTATTTTGAAATTCGTATTTATGAATTTCGGAATAAAGTTTTTCGTATTATCGTAGTGTACCCCTTCGGCACGCATTCGTTTCGCCTGTCAGTTTGACAATAGCTTAAATGTGGAATCAAAAGCGCTTGTATCATTTCAAAACATCACGGGCCCTGTCCATCGTGAGCCCTGCATGAAGCAGGGCGGAACCAAAACCGAAATCACTCAGTCGCCTTGTTTTGAGATCCTCACACACTGTTCCTTATTACACTACCCCGTCCCTGCGGCAGTGTAATGGGCCCTATACAGATTTAAAGAGGACAAGAGGTTAGATAAAGATGGCTATCGTCATAAATAGACTTCAGTCACAATCTCAAACGAAATGGGAAATTGCAAAATATGTTAATTATCTTAGTTCATTATTTTGAACTTTTATCTTCTTTTTTTTCGATTTAGTAGAGTTCATTCGAATAAAACAAGTATCCGAATTAGTTTGAGCCATGGACTGATGTTTTTCTGTACAGACATAAGCCTGAATATAGACGTGGAACGCCGTGCTACAGAGAAATAGGCCTATTTCCGGAATAAAAATAATATCAATGATGATGAAACATCATAATTTCGAAGTGCCAAAGTTAAGGGTTTTTTTTTGATTCATTAAAAACATTTTCTCTTTAACTTATTAATATGTAGTGATATGATGACTTCCTCTTGTATTGACAGGAATGGGGGAGGCCTTCTACCTAGGAGTGGGACAAAACAGGCTAACAAATAAAAATGAGAAGTTACGCTATCACTATGGGAGGTCCATTTCATAAGTTATCAATACTATTATAGTAACAGCTATCTCAATAATCAATCCATGTTATACGATGTCACGAACAGAGTCCATAAACTAACCTTGCATGGTGTCCATGCACGACTTAACGCCCATTCCTTGTACCAACCAAAAAAAAATTAATAAGATCAAAAGATCATCATTCAAACATTTTATTATTAAATTCGTGGACCGGAAACTATAATTATCTGCTTCGATTGATACTGTGAGCAATGAGGCCTTATTAATAGGTGGAACCATAGAGTAAAGGTCATGATGGGGCTTTCACTTGGTTGATTTAGGATGGCAACATTTTTGGTGTTGAAACTGGTGATCTATTAAAAGGGTAACTGATGAAATTGCAGTTTAAAAAAATAATAATTTGGCTTATACATTATGAGGCTAAAATAAAACTATTTTGTCTTCTACATGATGATGCTTTCAATACCTTTTATTTTTGACGTTCTTCGGTAAATCCCTATAGTCACTCTTTATCATCATAATTACTAAGGGGAAAGCTCCGAAAATGCGAAAAATAACAGCTTTTGCCGATTTAAGTCATGATATTTTATGTAAACACAAACTAATGAATTGATTTTTCATTGCCAATTCAAAGATTGATCCCACAATACCTAATGACCATTTCATTATTTTTATAATGAGCAAATCTTATAAAAACAATAATATATATATAAGTAGTGCAAGCTTAGCAAACTTATTATAATATCAACAAAACAAAACTTCGGTAATTAAGGCGGATCGTATTTAAATTAAAACAAACAAAATGCTACAATGTCAGAGTGCTAACAAGGCTTGATAATTGAGAAAACGTTTCATTTAAACCACGGAAGAGTTCGATTTAACAAGAACTCATCATAAGTACTCCGAACTCGAAAGGAGCTAACTTGAAAACCGTTCACATGTCAAAAATGTAAGAAATAACAGTCCTTTTAAACAATTAAGCAATCAACGAAATTTCGTCAAAAATCCAATTGATGTTACAGTTATACTCCTGCAAAAAGAGGCGCCAGAAATTACAAACTTATTTCCCTAATAAAATAATTTAAATTGAATCTTATCGATATTTATTTAAGCTGTATCTTAACTGTTTTACAATCTTGGTAATAAATAAAAGTTAAAATAAACTTTACGAAAATAAAATTAAGGTTTAACATCGTTTACTAATTGGAATGTTGTTCTGCATTCGCGAAAAGATAATGATTCGTATTTCGAACACGCTCAAATATTTAAATAATATAAACTTTCCTTACGGGTGCGTTCAGATGACTCTGATAATTGTAATTTCTTTTTTTTACGAACATGATGTTTTTGTAGTTTACTATGTGGAGCCATAACATGACCTCACAGAGTGAAAACTTCAAGATTTACTTTTCATTTTCAAATATTTAATTTTAATTTTGTTTTAAAATAAAATAATGAACGTACTAACAGAGATTTCATTGAACTGATAGTAAAAAAATACCATAAAAAGTATTTATAAAGTTTACGTTTAAACCATTTGTTAACAATATGGCTATTTCAAAATCTGAAACTTAACGATGATTCTATCATTAATTAGGTCTGTTTTCTTAAAATCAATAATACATTTAGTGCGGTCCTTGTTGTCACCATGAGCATAAAACCTGATTACAACTTTTTAGTAAGAAATCCCCTAAATCTGTGCCCAACCTGAGAAATCTTTTATCTTGTAAATAAATTCGTCAAGAAACTATAATTTCTTATTCATCGATGATCATGAGCGTGGGTGGCACCAACGTTGGCTCCAACGGCCGACATCTGGAACAAACACAATTATTTAAATTATTTATCTTCTTAACCAATTGACAAGTCACGAACGAGAAAAAATTACCACACCATGTATCGTTTTTAGGAAACATTCAAAATTTAACATTCAAACCAATTTGTTTGTTGGCAATACTTTCTGGAATTATTTATACAGTGTTGCCATATTAATTATAGTGTTAACAGTTCGGAATATTCATGAATAAAGATTTAGTTTTTTTTTTTTTGCTGTTTTAATTAATTTTAAATGTGGTTATCGTGTTGGCACGTGGGCGTAGCGGTATTTTCTAGTGAAGGATGATGTCAAAGATTTAACAGGTGTTTTGATGTTATTAGTGATGGGCCGACTATGACTTTGGCCGACTGGCTCACTAGTTGGCCAACCTGATCATTCTTGTAGGTGTAGTTCAGGGGCTATCATCAGAGCCGTTGTCGTTTTAAGTAGAACTGAGTCGCTCGCGTTGAGTATATTACTCAAAATGTAATCACGCTCGTAATACTATGGTCATAGATAGAAAATAAAGAAAACATGTACGGCCACAAGAGATTTATTTTTATTTAGCGATAGGTGCTTTACATCTATCTCGCCAATGGTAAGCGATGACTGACGTGGTCGACGAAGAAACACAAAAGCTATTGTCAAACAGACAGGCGAAGCGAATGCGATCCGAAGCGATTTTATTTGTAATGTTTGGAATTGTTTGAATCCAGTCACATATAAAAGCGAAAGCTATCCGATAGTCTATGTGACTGGTTTCAAACAATTCCATACATTACAAACAAAAACGCCTCGCTTCGCGTTCGCCACGCCTGTCTGTTTGGCAATAGCATAAAAGTTTAATTATTTTTCTCATTAATTGTGCTACATTTTTGAGTACCAAAAGAAAAGATAATAATTTATGACCGACTAGCCGGTACACCTCGTAGATGTAAAAAAAAGGAAAAACCATAGAGACCTTTATAATAACAGTGATTGGCAATCAAAAGTAAATTATTGATATTTATAGATGACCAGGTGATGTCACTATAAGAAATGTGTTATCTTTATTTTACTTTAAATAAAAATAGTAGACCTACTAAGTGCGAAAAATGATAGTTATTATAGGTAATAGAGTTCCACATTAATATAAACCAAAAGATAAGGTAAAATATATTTCCCTACATTGTAACTTCACACAACCTTTAACCTGAAACCGACCCTATCATTACTACATAGGCTTTATAATCACTTACACAACACTGTCTTCCAACCATAACATCAACTCAAATCAGAATGTATGTAAGTAGAAATAGAGTTGAAATTCATTAGCTGGTGGTTCATATAAACGGAGCTGCGAGTACCATACCAGTGCTTATATTTTTTTAATTGCCGACATTGCAGCAGTAATGTTTGCATTCTCTATAGTGCATATTGCTCGGTGCGTATTGTCTACCTAAGCGTGGTGTTTGAACTACCCACACAGGATGGCACAGGGATGCTATAGAGTTGATTAAACTGTGGAAAAATAATTATAGTGTTGTTGGTCTAGTCTAGGGAAGTTTTAATTAGATGTGATGGGTTTTTAGAGAAAGGCTTCAGGAAAATACAGATAGAACAAGTATTTCAGAATAATACGACTAAACCACTTTATGTCATTTACGCTCGTTTGGCAATGTTAATTGCCATCCATTCACATAAAAAGTTCAATTTGGGAATAAGTTATTGTGCGACATCGTTTTCTTTAACGCTAACAGCCTATTTTACACTCGATCATTTTTTAGAAATATATGGGTGATAAATGTATCATTTCGACAAAACACTATCAATAAAAGGTTCGTGAGATGTCAAATATCGTAAAAAAATAAATTGTCATAAATTATTGTACTAACATTTATGAAAAAAGTAGTACATCCTGGTTTCACAGTTACTATAACGCTAAACAGCTATATAATGTAAGTCAAACGTTCAAGGAAATATAAACGACTTAATACAGCATAAAATATAAATAATTAACAATAAAAATGGCACATCTAAATTGACTTAGGTAGTGAAATCACCTGATTAAATTCTACCTTTTTTAACGTTTCTACAAAATGAATATTAAATAACTTTACTAGAATATAAGTTGATACAATATAATTTTCAATAAATCATATAATTTGATTGGTAAAAAAATATCAGCCCCATAGCTAGTTTACGACGCCATAAAAATGGTCACATTTTTTTAATTGATTGATTTACAATAACCGCTTAACTGTCTGATGTCATTTCTGAATATTGATAATTCTCTATCATTATGGCAATTCTTCAAGAGAGTTTTATTCCAAATTTGTCAATCAGTCACCATATTAAAAAAAAGAAGTAATTTGTCATATTACCTGCCTTACGCATGCGTTTTGATTTTGATCAAATAATTTTATAAAAATTAACATACAAATCACATTAAGTTTTCTATATGACAGGAATACTATAAATCTTAGATAAATATTAAATGTATTTGCTATTTTTTGTCACATAAAAATGATAATTGCCACAGTTCGAGCCTACTCTGTATCATTCTTGGTCTTCTCAGAGTATCTTCATGCTTATGAGCGTGAACTTAAAATTGACTTTACGAAGTCATCATAAGGTTTATTTTTGATTGTTTTTAGTGCCGTGGGTTTAAAAAACTTGAACATCAAAGGTAGCCTGAGAAGTTTCGCGTGCGGCCATTGGACAAATCGCTAATTTACATATAACAAATACTGTAGTCACGTTTTCAGTAAAAATGTTCGTGTTTGGGGTACGGTAGAAGTGTAGGCCCAGGTACCCTGGGCTAGAGAATGGTAGATTCTGATCTTAAAGGTTTTATGGCCAGATAGATTTGTATTGCGGATGTGTCTCTTACAATGCTATACTTAAATCCTTAAAAGGAATAAAAGAGATACTTAATATGTATATTTGAGGGATTCCTAACTACGACATGGGATGGACAGGTTGATGGTAAAAGGTTCCTACTGTAGAATCATAAACCACAGAGTCATAAACACGAATCATAGACACTATGTCTATGGATACCTGTACCCTTAGCAGGAGTTTTCAGTATTTGAGACGTAAAGTAAACTGGAACTTTGACAATTTCAAATTGACAATTTTCAAGGAAAAAATTAGTTCCTTCTTCGCACACCAGAGGCGCTGTTCCATTTTTTTTCCTACAAAAAACGCTGTAAAATACTGGAAAGACGATGTAAAGTAAAAGAGTGAAAACTCGTGCTAAGGGTACTGTATAGCTATTGTATCAGACTTAATCAGACTTACACGCCTGAATCAAAATCTAATAACAATAGTAAGATCTCATTTCTCTGTTTTTTTTTTCAATTTGAACAGGGTGGCCCACCGTGACGTCAGAGAGAATTATTCGTTTGTGGAAAAGAGACAGAGCTATACAAGTCGTCTATCGCCAACTCGATCCCACACTGAAATTACTCTTACTTTAAGACGTGATGGTAGACCACCTGTTCTATTACTGAGCAAAAGCCATTATAACTTCACTCCTTCTCCATTCTTTTGGGTGGGTGGGATCCATCTCACAGCGGTCAACTCCAGGCACTTGCGGTCATCTTTTTTATTATTTAACTAGATGTGCCCGCGACTTCGTACGCGTGGATGTCGGAACTCAACATTGTATTTTTTTTAAACATTGTTATTTTTCTAAAACAGAAGTAGCCTACTCCATAATACATCAGCTACTTGCCAATAGAAGTCCCGTCAAAATCGCTCCAGCCATTTCAGAGATTATCCGTTACAAACAGACAGACAGACAGACAAAAATTAAAAAAAAATATATATTTTGGTGTACGTATGTACCGTATTTATATTCGTATGCATGTAGTAAAATACGGTTATTTCAATATTACAAACTGACACTTCAATTGTATTTATATGTATAGATGATAGGTTCGCGTTTGATCACGCTCTAACCTGATCTAATATCTTTAAACGAGCAATTCTTGTATATTTATTTATATATAATCAGGATCTCGGAAACGGCTCCAAGGATTTTCATGAAAGTTACAGATTAGGGGTTTACGGGCTCAAGGAATCGACTTATCAAGATCTGAGGTTCGAGAAAAGCTCGGTTCCCTAGATATAGACATTTAAAAAACCGAGCAAAGTTCGGTCAACCAGATATTGGTAAGTGAAGCGCGCTTGCCTAGAAGTAACCTGTTCACTCTTGACTTCTTTTATCTACAGTGACTACTGAGCGATCTCACTGGCCGTGGGAGGCTTCGCCAGGGCTGGACACGCGACCTACCATCCTGTTGAAGTTCGTTGCCAAACAAACAGATTTTACTGTGATACGTTAGTGCACAAGAGATCCAGGTCCTTCTGGGTGAAAGCTGTGTCTTAGGCCTCAACTTTGCTTTTGGACTAGATTGAGGCCAAGAATATAACACATCATAAGAAAAACAAACTCATGAGAAAAGTCTTAAAATTAAGTCCAATTCAAACTATTTATTCCTAAAAACAGAACTGCCTTCAATTTGGATCTCATCATCATCATCATCAGCCTATAATGTTCCCACTGCTGGGACACAGGCCTCCACTCTGTAAGAGGGAGTGGGCCATATTTACCACGCAGGCCCAGTATGGGTTTGTAGATGTCAAATGTCTTATAATTTTTAGTTCAGTGGTGATGAATTAATAAATTACACAAAGTAATGCGCCTGGCTGGGTTCGAATCGTCGGGGCCACTGACGCACCATTGCTCGGGACAACCATCAATGGACAACGGGACACAATTTAATCTAGATCTATTCGCTATTATTTTTAACTGAAAATGTATCAGACTGAGAGCTACACTAAATATTTCAATACTGTTAAGGATGGTACGACAAGACAAATGAAGACTGAAATAAAACTTCACCCTCGAACATAAACAATCATCCAAACTAAGTAGAAAAGTACTAAACTTCTAAAACAATACATACTTACAAAAACACAGTTACTAGTACTATCTTAGAACAAAAGTATTTCAGAGAGGGCACAAGGCGATTGGAGGTTATTGAGGAATAAATCTAGGTATGTTATTACTGAAGATGGTCGGTGTGTATGTACGTGTAAGTTACATAATATCGCGAACTATACTGCACAATGGTCGGGCTTGGCTATTAGAGCGGTCAGCGTAAAGTTCAGGTAGATGAGACGCGTTTAAAAAATCGCACGGAGGTGCGGTTTTAAGCTATTGCTTAGTTTTTATCGCGGGTTCTGAGCGAAGCAAAAAGAATCAAGAAATTCCGTAACGAAAATACCTAAGGAAAAAAACCTAACAAAAATACCTAACACCCAAACTGAGACGACGTTAGACGATCTAACGTCGTCTCAGTTTGGGAAACTTCGGCAATCATAATAACATCCGTCATAAAGACAATTTACTTTTTCTTACTGATTCTAAACGGCCAGCTACAAAAGGAGGTTTTCACAATGAAACCTACTAATAAAATTCTCCTACAAAAAAGCAGAGTGGTGCAGTGGAAGCGTGCTGGGCTTATAACCTGTTGAAAATTTTGACCCAGTTTGGAAGTGAGACCTGGGAATCCTGTATATGAGAGACCCACTCATATCTTCATTATAATATTTTATTTTATTTTTCTATAGTACAGTAGTGCACCACAAACATTTTAAATAAATGATATTCTCGCTAAATATTCGCGGGAGGCGATAAATTATCTTGTTTTTTTAAAATTGCTATGCAATAGCTTTACCGCGGCAGTCCCCGAGTGGCACACGTATTTTTTTTAATTCCTTTTTCTGATGATGAGAGGAGTGACGAGGAAAATTTGTTTCAGTAGTTCCTTTCAAGTCTTTTTCATTGTAAGGATAAACCGAAGATTTAAGTTGCGTATTCCAAAATAAAAAAAATATAATTATTGTAATATATATTTATGTGGTGGGAGTACAGTTAGTGTGTTACTTGAAAGTTTGTTAAAGTTTGTGTTAGTAAAGTTTATTAAATAAGTACAATTAATTTTACATATTTATTGTCTATTTACTTCCACGACTTTTGCATGCTTCTTTGTAATAACTGTTTTTTGTAGATGCTGAGTACTTCTCAAAAACATTTAATAAGTATTTATAAAGTTCATAACAATATCTATACTTTGTGCAAAAGTTCTCAGTGTCATTGTTGTTTATTGCTAGAGAATACTCTTGAAAACCGTTTGAAAACATCTGTACCCTTATCACGAGTTTTCACTATTTTACTTTACAGCGCCTTTCCAGTACCCTTAGCATGAGTTTTCAGTATTTGAGACGTAAAGTAAACTGGAACTTTGACAATTTCAAATTGTCAATTTTTAAGGAAAAAAATTGTTCCTTCATCGCACACCAGTGAGGCGCTGTTCCATTTTTTCATACAAGAAACGCTGTAAATACTGGAAAGTAAAAGAGTGAAAACTCGTGATAAGGGTACAGTATCTACAGCGTTTCTTGTAAGGAAAAATGAAACAGCGCCTCTGGTGTGCGAAGAAGGAACTATTTTTTCCTTGAAATTTGTCAATTTGAAAATATCAAAGTTCCAGTTTACTTTACGTCAGAATAACTGAAAACCTTCGATCGTATTCAGATACTTTGAGGAAATCTACTCATAGTCATAGAAGAAGAAAACCCTGTAATCGCCTTATCGCGCGGCTAAAAGGCTCGTCGGTACCCCACCTTTATAACGACCCTAGTAATAACAGGTCCCGTCTGCGCAGGCGCGGCAATTAACGCGCGAACCTATCGCGATGAGCTATGGCATTATTTAGATGCAATGATATTTACATGTATATTGTAACGTTACATTATTTTCAATGGCAGGCTTAAATTCTCTCGAGATTATGTTTGATATTTATGAGAGATTTTAATTTCTCGTTTCTAGTATTGCGTTAAATGTGTTTTGTGAGTTATTTTTGTATCATCCTATACATTATAAGGTGGGGGCTAATTGGGTCTATTTACTGGACTAAGTTTAGTTATTGGACCGGATCCAGTTATTGAAGTGGGACCAGTTATTACAGTGGGTCCAGTTATTAAAGTAGATCCAGTCATTAAAGTGGGTACAGTCATTGAAGTGGGTCCAGTAATTGAAGTGGGCCCAGTTATTAAAGTGGGACCATTTAAAAAAGTGGGTCCAATTATTATATTGGGTCCAGTTATTAAAGCGGGTCCAGTTAATTAAGTGGGTCCAGTTATTAAAGTGGGTTTAGTTTTTAAAGTGGGTGTAGTTAATAAAGTGGTTCCAGTTATTTAAGGGGGACCAGTTATCAAAATAGGTCTAGTTATTATAGTGGGTTCAGTTATTAAAGTGGGTCTAGTTATTGAAGTGGGTCCAGTTAATAAAGTAGGTCCAGTTATTTGAGGGGGTCCAGTTATCAAAGTGGGTCCAGTTATTATATAGTGGGACCAGTTATTAAAGCGGTTCTAATCATTGAAGTGGGTCCAGTTATTAAAGTGGGTCAGATTTTTAAGAGGGTCCAGTTATTATAGTGATACCAGTTATGAAAGTGGGTCCAGTTATTGAAGTGGGCTCAGTTATTGTAATGGATCCAGTTATTGAAGGGGGTCCAGTTATTGAAGAGGGTCCACTTATTAAAGTGGGTGCAGGTGGGTCCAGTTTTTTAAGTGGGTCCAGTTATTGAAGTGAGTCCGGTTATCAAAGTGGGTCCAGTTTTTTAATGAGGTTCGGGTATCAAAGTGGGTCCAATCAATGAAGTGGATCCAGTTATTGAAGTGGGACCAGTTATTACAGTGGGTCCAGTTACTGAAGTAGTTTCTGTAATTATTGTGGGTTCAGTTATTAAAGTGGGTCTAGTTGTTGGAGAGGGTCCAGTTATTAAAGTGGGTCCAGTTTTTAATAATGTTTCCCTTCTCTAGGAATTTCTTCAATTTCGTGAAAAGTTTCGTGAAGGGAATATTCTATTCAACAATGTGCTCACGTCTGACCACTATCCCGCTTGATTTTATCAAATAATCAAATAATATTAAATTCATACTGCTCCAACATAGACCTGATTTCTGTGATATGCGCTGTTAATCAGGATTTAATGTAGTTCTAGTAGATGTCACATTAATATCGTTTTCTTGATAATTAAAACATAATTTTATTATGACGTTTTCCTTCGCCGTTATCAGGAGCAGTGTTGATGAAATGGGTTACACATTAACGTTACTTAACTCATCTTCAAGATGAGTTATTAGAATTATCTAACAAATTATGTTAAAAAGAATTAGCAGAGGAAGAACACTATGAATTACTTTTAAGCTATAAATTGTCAAACAGACAGGCGAAGCGAATGCGATCCGAATCGTTTTTATTTGTAATGTATGGAATTGTTTGAATCCAGTCACATAGAAAAGTGAAAGCGATCCGGTAGTCTATGTGACTGGCTTCAAGAAATTCCAAACATTACTACAAAAAACGCCTCCATTCGCGTTCGCCACGCCTGTCTGTTTGACAATAGCTTTATACATTGAATTTGTAAATACAAGAATTCCATTTTCACACACCAAATATCCATCTAAAACATTTCCCAACTTCAGAAGACAATGAAATAAAGTACAGTTTATCTAAACATTTCTCTGAAACCTGTCAATCCGACAGTTTATAAACACCGGAACACACGACTCAAAGCTTCATCGGTCAAACGTCTAGCCTAGTCCTAGCCTAACCTGTAGCTCGGTATAATAAACATCACATTACGCCCATCACGAGATTCGAATCTGTGACCCCACGACCCGCAGTCGACCCACTAAACCCTTATGTGATGTTGCGTTGTTTTAATAACTGTTCTTGCGATATTTTATGGGCTTTTGTGCAGGTACTTCTTGGAAGGCAATTTCCTATTTTACTTTGTCATTTAGGTATAATTATTATTATTGTCATGGTCATACATACAGTTATGTGTCAGAATAATAATAATGCACAGTTTATTTTTGAAATGTTTCTCTTAGCGGATTTATAACACGGACTAGCTGTGCCCGCGACTTCGTTCGCGTGGATGCCGGAACTTAACAATGTATTGTTTAGTGCGAAGCGCTGTTGGAGGATACCGATACAAATCATTTTCTTTATGCTTTTTTCAGCGTCATAAAATCGTCAAATTAGTCTTCTCACCCAAGGCAGGGCAAGAGGGACTGTCAGACTTGTACTGACTAAAATCCACGGCGTCCTTCAATAGCCCTTTACGTTCCGGGATCACGGTAGCTCGTAAGTCCCACGACCCCGGCTGGCTTTGGCCCTCTAAGGGGGGCTCCGTCATTGTGCTGAAACTCTTTAAGGCGCTCGTGGAACACAACGGGACGTCGACCCGGGCATAGTCCATGATCGAACAGCAAGTCGCCCGATTACTCGCCGCCTAAATGCCCACGCCTGTTGGCCAGAGATAGTCTTGCGACGTCCGTCACAGTGGGCGTCTACCACTGCGGCTGGGTCGTGAGGTAGACGCTGTCCTCTTCCTCACGCGTCCCGCCTCCTCCTTCGCTGGCATGACTGCTTCGCAGAAGGAGGCGACCGGTTCCCACTCTATTTCACTCTGCAGCATGGCGTCAACCAATGCCGAGCGCGAGAGGTCGCCGCTTATCACCGTACCGTTGTGAGGACATGTGCGATGCTCTACCCAAGCGGGGCAATTCTGCACCGTATGCTCTACCTTAGACCCCCCCCCCCCCCATAACCTCGTAGTGGTGACATCCAAGCGTTTCTTCCTTCCCCGACAAAGGTACCTTCCAAAACTTCCGTGTCCAGTGAGGACCTGCGTCAGGTGGTTGGTCAGGAAGCCGTGATATCCACTCCTCAAAGAGAGGTCTTACCGCCGCGATTGAGGCGTGCCTGAACCTCGGCTTCGATAGTCGCTCCCTCCATACCGCCCTGATATGGCGCCGGAACTCTTTCTGCCGCGCCTCGACTTTTCGATGCAGCGGGAATTGGCCAGTGCTTCTTTATAAATACGTGCTGTCGGACGGCAAACTACCCATTACTCCCCGTCCGTAAACGGCTGGAATATGACCCGCTATTTCCGACGCCTTGGGCGTCTTCAGCGGTGGCTGGGGTGAGAGGTAGAGGGTGCCCTTTCCCTCACGCGCAATTATGACATGCCCAGTATTGCCCAGGCAGTAATTATTTTGTTGTGGCATTATTTTGTAACTATGATATCTCCTAAGATATTCATTGAAATCAAACAATGTCAAGGGCAATTTTGTTCAAAATTAAATGCTTGTGATGATTAACGTATTTATTTTGATAAGGATTAATATCATATTAATGAAATCCTCAAAGAGAGGTCTTACCGCCGCGATTGAGGCGTGCCCAAACCTCGGTTTCAATAGTCGCTCCCTCCATACCGCCCTCTTTTTTTTTTATCGTGGCAAAATCATCAAATGATTCCTCCCGCCCAGGGCGGGACAGGAGGGACTGTCAGACTTGTACTGACTAAAATCCACGGTGTTCCTTCAATAGCCCGTTATGTACCAGGGTCACGGTTACCGAGTGAGACAGTCCCGCGACCCCGGCAGGCTCTGGCCCTCTTAGGGGGCCCCGTCAGATTGCTGACAGCTCTTTGAGGTGCGCGTGGAACACAACGCGCCGTCGACCCGGGCATGGTCCATGATCGGACGGCGAGTCACCCATTACTCGCCGCCCGCATGCCCGCGCCTACGGTGGCCGGAGATCGTCTTGCGACGTCCGTTGCCGTGGGCGTCTCCCGCGGCGGCTGCGACTTGATGTGGACGCTGTCCTCTCCCTCATGCGTTCCGCCTCCTCCTTTGCTAGCATTACTGCTTCGCAGAAGGAGGCGACCGCTTCCCATTCCGTCTCGCCCGTAGCATGGCCTCGACCAGTGCCTATCGCCGCTGTGAGGACACGGCAGTGCTCTGCCCAAGCGGAGCAGTCCTGCACCGTATGTTCTACCGTTTCCTCCGGGCGATCCTCGCAGTGGTGACACCCAGGCGTTTCTTCCTTCCCCATTCGATACAGGATCCATACCGCCCCCTGAGATGGCGCCGGAGCTCTTCCCGCCGCGCCTCGACTTGTCTATGCAGCGGGGATTGGCCAGTGCTTCTTTATAAATACATGCCGTCGGACGGCAAGCTACCCATTAGGTACTCCCCGTGCGTAAGCGGCTGGAATATGACTCACTATTTCCGACGCCCCAGGCGTCTTCAGCGGTGGCTCGGGTGAGAGGTAGAGGGTGCACTTTCCCTCACGCGCAATTATGATATGCTCAGTATTGCCCAAGCAGTAATCATTTTGTTGTGACATTATTTTGAAACTATGATATCTCCTAAGATATTCATTGAAATCAAACGATGTCAAGGGCAATTTTGTTCAAAATTAAATGCTTGTGACGATTAACGTATTTATTTTGATAAGGATTAATATCATATTAATGAAAATACCTTCGCAAATAATGCATTACTTTAAAACAAATTTGATTTCCATAAAAAAGGTTGTAGTGACTTAATCTTAAAAGATAGATATATGCTCTCGCGGACTTTATTTTAGAACTTTTTATGAGGAATATTTCCGTAGTACATAATTTTTGTGTATCTTTAACCGTTTACGCAGCGCACGCAACGAAAGCTCTCGAAAAGGAATACATTTTCCCGATTTTAAAACATTTCTCATTGCTGCTCCGCTCCTTTTGTTGATAGCGTGATGTTATATAGCCTATAGCCTTCCTCGATAAATGGACTATCCAACACAAAAAGAATTTTTCAATTCCAACCAGTCGTTCCTGAGATTAGCGCGTTCAAACAAACAAACAAACAAACAAACAAACAAACAAACAAACAAACAAACTCTTCAGCTTTATAATATTAGTATCAAATCCAAATAGAATCCGTTTCCGGCTGTCATACAAGCGGCGGTGCTATAAACGTGCTCCGTGAAATAATTATAAATCGGTAGTAAATTTCAACGTTATGTAACCAAACCTGCACAGAATCGATACTGGAAAGTGAATACATCTTGGAACGACGGAAGGAAGTACTTAATCACAATAATTTGCTGCGGAATAAAGGTCAGGAAAAATTTTTTTACAACTCATCTCAAAAGTAAACAAGAGTGAAGTTAGGCTCAAACGTCAAACTCGACGGTTGACCATAGACTCTTACAAAGAGGACAGAGCCACAGTACTACCACCTTAACGAACACAACGCTGCGTTCCATTTTACGCATTGCAGTACGTTTAGTTGTTACACCATGGATACAAATGGGATGTCAGAAGATATGTTGAAGCTGTTCCATATGATGAAAATGGAGTTGGAAAATCAAACAGCGATAATAACTCAAAATATTCGTCGTAGTCGTAGAACAACGACGGTTTTGTTTTTTTTCAATTTTTGCTTTTTTACGTAAAATGAGCTTATATGCCGTGCTTTATTAGCCAACAACTCTTTTTTTTAAATATTTTTTAAAATAACTGAGATACTGACTAGGAATACTGACGGATTTGATTTCTTAACGCAGTAAAATGACGTAATATTCTATACGCCAGTGTACTACGCTGCCCTCTGCCCCCCGCACCCCGCTTACGCCCGTGTGCGCCAGTCGGATTGTTAGTTCCGCCCATGTTCTGAGTAAGGTTGCGCGTGGCCTTCGCTTTGCACTAATTAATACGTTAACTTATTTTTATTTAACTCTTAGGCTATATTGCATGTCCTATAATATTATTTTTTTTTTGTGCAGATTTTCCTAGAACAACGACGGAAACCACTTTGCGTCATGTAATTACGAGAAAAATCCGCAAAACAACGACGTATGATAACATACGACACACAAGTTTTCATAAAACAATGATATTTTATAAAATTTAGCCGTTTTAGGAATTTATCTTGTTGGTCAGGTTATAAAAGTTTAGAAACAGAACAACATGTCCAAATTTCAAGCTTAGCGGATCAGCGGTTTCTAAAATATACCCTTAAACTCCATTAGAAAACTTTAAAGCGCCGTACTGTAAAGTTACTGATTTACAGAACCGTCTTTGTTCTACGACTGTGACGTATTTCCGATACCTTGATGGGATATATAGACGTCAAAATACAACCAATCATAGATGAAAATAAGAATTTAAAATTAGAAGTGGATAAACTTAATAAAAAAATAAACTACCTTGAGGATATGAACAGGAAAAATAATTTAATAATACATGGTGTTAAAGAAACTGAAAAGTCCTATGCAGAGTTATTTATAATAATCAATAATATTTTGGAGAGCTTAAACGTTAAGATAGAAATAAATGAAATAAATAAATATCACAGACTGGGACAAAAGCAAGATGGTAAAACTAGACCTATACTGATCAGCTTCGTGTCACAACTAAAAAAGGTAGAAATCTTAAAAAATAAAAAGGTTGCACTCCAGGAGTGCCGGTAGAAGTGAAAACTTTTTTGTTACTATGTTTTATTTTAAAACTGGAGTAGTACAGATATGAAATTAACTAATTTGAATGACGTCTTACTCATTTTCGATCAGGGTCACGTGACCCTGACGCGAGTTTTAAATTTTTTACCCATTACAGAAAAAGTGTACAACGCCGCTAAAGAAGTTTTCACTTCAAAAACAAATGCCGCCACAAACTTACTTAACTGAAGATTTCTCTAAAGAAACAATAGAAGCACGCAAAAACCTGCAACAACAGTTAAAACAAGAAAAAAAACGTGGAAATAAAGCATTCATTAAGAAAAATAAACTTATATTAGAAGAAAAATCCGAAGCTGAGAAAAGGAAAAGGGAATCTTCTATGTCACCCAGCAATGTACAAACACCACCACGCCTGACAGGGGCAGAGAATGCTATAGCTCCCTCCAAAATGTACAAGACCGACGCATTTGCATATATGAGAGCCAGATCTTTTTCGCTGTCGGATAAACATACACAAAACAAGGCATAGGATTTAAAGGACACCGGAAATGCGAAGAATGTAAATAATAAACAAAACAAATTAATAAAAAACTTTCAGAACCCCAATACGGCTGGTCACCGCGGGGTGAAGGACCGCAACCCCCTAAAACTTAAAATACGTAAGCTTCCATCGACGAAAACACTACCTATAAAACACAGGAATAAACTCAACATAGCTACACTGAACACAAGATCGCTAAAATCTAAAGATGCTCTACTGGAACTGGAAAATGCTTTGGAAACAGTGAATTGGGACATCATAGGATTAAGCGAGACAAGGAGAGCGGAGGAAAAAATAGAGGAACACGAAAAGTTCATACTATACTATAGAAACGATACAGCTGGATTATATGGAGTAGGGTTCATTGTGAAGAAACTTCTCAAAAACAATATTATAGAATTCCAAGGAGTGTCAGATAGAATTGCCATTTTAAATATTAGGCTCCCCGGTCATAAAACAACAACTTCAATCGTCCAGGTTTATGCTCCAACCGAGGTTGCAAAAGATGAAATAAAAAACCAATTCTACAATGAACTTAACAAAATTATTAGTAATCTGAGTAACACTGTAATCATAATGGGAGATTTTAATGGTCAAATCGGAAAAAGGAAAACAAACGAAGATAAAGTAATTGGACCCTATACTACAGGAAAAAGGAACGCTAATGGACAAAAATTGGTAAACTTCGTTTTAGAAAATAATCTACATATCATGAACAGTTATTATAAAAGGAAAAATAGTAGGAAATGGACGTGGGTGTCGCCTGATGGAAAAACCAGAAACGAAATTGACTATATTTTAACGAATAAACCAAAATTAATATCAAATATAGATGTTGTCAACCAGCTCAACTTCAACACCGATCACAGGATGCTAAGAGGCCAAATATATACAGAAGAACCAAAAACATCAAGAAAATTTATCCAAAGAACAAAAAAACCACTTACCTTGCCGATTTCCGAAAACGAACTAAAGGATCTAGAAAATAACTTAAAACAAATACAAAATCTCATGAGCACTCAACAAAAATATAATGCACTAGAAGAAAAATTAAAAGAAATAGAAAATAACGTTACGAGTAATAAATCAATGAAAGATAAATTAGGACCAGTAGCTAGAAGTTTAATAGAAGAAAGACAGAACTTGTTCAAAGATAGGAAGACAAACAGACAGGAAATAGTAAAGATAAGTAAAGAAATTAAATTACAAATAAGAAATTTTAGGCAACAAACGAGAAACGAAACAATCAACTACTACATAGAAAAAACAGGCGGGGTTAGAAAAGCATGGCAGAAAATGATAGACAGCGTTGATTGGATCGGAAACATGGCACACCGAAGAACTAAAATTAAGAAGACAAACAGAATCGAAATATTAAAAATTGCAACAGACTATTACCGCGACCTATATAGTGATGAGGAAGACCAATCTAAACTAAACAAACCAAATATCTGCAAGGACTGTGAAGAGGAAAAGATCCCAAACATAATGAAAGAAGAAGTTATAAAAGCAATTAATACACAGAAAAGAGGAAAAGCGCCAGGCGAAGACTGCATATCGAACGAACTCTTAATAGGGACATCAGTCAAAACAATAAATACCATCACAGAACTATTCAATGAAATTTTATACACGGAGTATATACCTCAGCAATGGACATCATCAACTATAATACTCCTACATAAAAAAGGAAAAAAAAATGATATCGCTAATTATAGACCCATAAGCCTGATGTCCAACATTTACAAAATATTCTCTAAGATAATATTAGATCGACTAACCAAGATTCTGGATGAAAATCAGCCAAAGGAACAAGCAGGATTTCGCAGTGATTTTTCAACACTAGATCACATTCATACCATAAAGCAGGTTATCCAGAAAAGTAAGGAATATGGTATCGCTTACTATATTGCATTCGTAGATTACAATAAAGCGTTTGATTCACTTAAACACGCAAAAATATGGGAAGCACTAGAAACGCAGGGTGTAGATGGTAAATATATACGTCTCATTAAAAATATATACAAGAATATGACAGCAAAAATAAGAACAGAAAAGGTGGGGGAAGACTTTACTATAAAAAGAGGAGTTAGGCAGGGAGACCCAATATCACCTAAACTCTTCTCTGCAGTATTGGAATACGTTTTCAGACGCCTTGAATGGGACCACTATGGAATAAGCATTAACGGAGCACAACTGAATCACCTTAGATTTGCCGATGACCTAATACTTCTTTCATACGATGCAAGAACCCTGCAAGAAATGCTCGAACAGCTGGTACGTGAAAGCGGAGACGTTGGACTGTCAATGAATACCTCAAAAACTAAAATAATGACAAACGCAGAAAAGATCCCCATCATGGTCAATGGTAGCACGATAGAATATGTTGAAGAATACACGTATCTTGGTCAAATAATATCTACAAAAGACCTCACAACAAAAGAAATTAACAACAGAATTAATCTGGCTTGGAAAAGATACTGGTCTTTAAAAGAAATAATGAAAAACCGCCACGTACCACTTAAATCCAAGAAAAAAATATTCGAGTCGTGTATCCTACCGGTTATGACATACGGATGCCAAACATGGAGTTTGACGGAACAGAACATACGTAGTCTAGAGACCTGCCAACATAATATGGAAAGGAGCATGCTAAACATCCAACTAAAAAATAAAATAAAACTGGAAACAATTCGCAAGCGAACTGGAGTTACGAGTGTCACATATTGTATTAAAAAACTAAAGTGGAGATGGGCAGGACACTTGATGAGGAGTAAAAACGACAAATGGGCAAAAGATGTAACTGACTGGTGTCCAAGACAATATAAAAGAAAGAGAGGGAGACAATGTCGAAGATGGGAGGACGACATCAAAAAGATAGCTGGCATTACTTGGAGAAGGATGACATATGATCGCACTCTGTGGCAAGTTTTAAGGGAGGCCTATGCTGGGAAGCAACACGATCTTCGTGAAACTGGTGTCCAATATTAAATTTTCGCATGTAATGAAACTTTATGTAAGATTGTTGAATAAAGGCTATTATTATTATTATTATTATTATAGATTATATAAAGTGTAACACCAAATGCACAAAACCTCGCGTGGGGTAACTCAGCCCATGTTATTGAACAATTCTTGTTCTAAGACTTGGAAATTCGCTAAAAAAAAAAAGATTTTTCATACAGAGGGGCCCGATCAATTTCTTATTTTGCATGAAAAACTATTTTTTTTTTTTTGCGAATTTCCAAAAGTCTAAGAACAAACATTGTTGAGTAACATGGGCCAAGTTATCCCACGAGAGATTTTACAAATTTGGAGTTACACGTTGTTTAAAGACATAATTTTTGTTGTATAAAGGTATGTAAGTGATTAATTGGGCTGCTTGACAATTTTACCGAGTGATTCAGATAAAACTGCGGTTTTAGCCAATTTAATATTAACTCAGAAAATGAATAATCTATTTTAGCATTCTACAATCTTTATCTCGATTTTTTTTTGTGACTAAAGAAAGATCGAATTTGCGATGAGTCTTAAATGTTTTCCATCACAAGCACCTCTCAAAGAAAGGGCTCAGGATTGAGATTGAGATAGAAAATTCTAGCAGTAGCTAGAGCATCTCATTGAACAATATCGCTTTTAAGGCCAATTCTGTAGTGTAGAATTATTTCATGAAATTAATTTTTTTGTAAACTGTAAAAATCATAGCTACTCTAGAAACAACTTCTAATATTGCAATATCTACATTCAGACGTTTTCATCGTAAAACTTCAACTTGCCCAACCCCGCCCACACTTCCGCTATCAAAACTTTAATTCAGCATTTGTACCAATTAAACTATTACTAAAGAGATGACCTTCGTTCGCATAACTCGAGATTAATTATTTCTATTGTACCTAGAACACTCTTAAACCACACCTGAAATACACTTCTGAAAATGGAAAACAGACTTTATTGTGTAGGCCATAAGAGTGATAAAAATGGGTGATGATGTTAAGTTATCGTGGTAATAGTTTAATCCAATAACAAAATGCTCGTCGGACGCGGTTGTCAGTGCGCAAGAGCATGATTTTTGTGAGGTTAACGGGTTCGTAACCGTTGTCGATAGTCGTTTTCGCTATCGAACCATTTTTCGAATGTGGTAAGTATATGGAAAGGTTTTCCTTGCCCTTAGCAGCTCTTCCATTAAGTAGTTGATCTTTATTAAATACATCAATTTGATTTAAAAAACAAAATAATTTAATAAGTATAGGTACTTCCTTTTTTTCTTCATGTTTTTGATTTAAAGTTTGGGAAATACTGAGCTTTCCCAAACAAACATAATTATTTTCACTAACTTTTATTTCTTATCCTTCTCAGACCTATGCTACAAACCGTGACCCATTTTTGGGCCAACTCAATTTAGATTTTATCGACACGCTAAGAATAATACCTTAGATATGATACATTTTGAGAATCATCGACTTATGTTAGTCCATTCGTCTTCTCATTCGACAATCGCCTATCGACAATCGCCTCTACCTTCTAACCCCACATTATAAAGAGCACTCAAATGGTACTTAAAACATCTTCAAGTTAAGCTTTTGATTTCTCGTGGGTGTGAAACTCGTCAAGTGTAGGACTTACAGGCAGTAATTACTTTCCAATCTGCCGCACAAAAGGTACGGGTAAGGGAAGTACAAGGCTGTACTATTTAGTACTAATGAGTAGTGGTGGGTGGAAGTTTTGATTTGTGCATTGTTTTTTTGCATAGCAACCTTGTATTGATTTCTTTTTTATTGTTTTGTGGGTGTGTGGTTTAATTATGGGTGTTGTGTAACTTTTTTTTTGAGTCAAGTGTCGACTGA
This sequence comes from Agrotis clavis, assembly GCA_954870645.1. Lineage (NCBI taxonomy): Eukaryota > Metazoa > Arthropoda > Insecta > Lepidoptera > Noctuidae > Agrotis > Agrotis clavis. The sequence goes on along the minus strand of OX940931.1, from coordinate 23,632,374 downwards.
AATTGATTAGTCAATGTGCCAGTTTTGTTTTTTTCGCAAAAGGGGTTAGATTTTCTTTGGATTTTAAACAATTAAATAATTGTGTTAGCTTTTGTGGCGGTTATCAAGATGTTTATCGCCAGCCAGCATTGAATCTGGTTAGCCTAAAACTAGTTTAGGTTGGTATAATTTTTCTTTATAGGTAGTTACACTATTTCCCGTGGCTTCACCCCCGCTGCTCGGCTCCTGTTGGTCATAGAGATGATAGTTATATAGCCTGTATCCTTTCTCGATAGATGGATTACCCAACGCCGAAACAGTTTTTCAAATCGAATCAGCAGTTTCTGATATATATTATATGATAGAATAGAATATACTTTATTGTACACCAAAATTAATAAGCAGCATTTTACAATTTTGTTACATTAACGGTACAACGGCGGTCTTATCGCTGAGAGCGATATCTTCCAGACAACCTCTGAATGGACTAAAAATATCTTAGAAACAGGGTAGTTAGTGGTGCACAGCAAATACATGCACAATTATTGCGCCAAAATAACAAATCACATAATTAAATTACACATAAAATAGACCCAAAAAATACATATAGGTACAAATACATATATAAACATACATTATACAAATACATATAAATACATATATAAATTATACATTAAAGCGAAAGGAAATTATTTATAATTGACTTTTTAAAAGAAACCAGCGATTGTGCTTGTCTGACTTATATGATTAGCGCGTTCAACCAAAAAAACGCTTCTGCTTTATAATAATAGTATAGATTAATGTTAGTTTATCTAATATATTCCGAATCCAACATGAACTTTCTTTTATTGTGATTAAGTAGAACATCTAGAAAGACGAATTGATTGTCAAATTCTAAATTAATGCAAACGAAGCCGCAGGCAAAAGGTAGTAGGTAGTAGATAATGACAACCTATCAAATTATTACACTCCACTATTTCGAGTTAAAACCATACCAGTCAAAATAATCGTGACATGACAATTAAACGCTCACGCCAACTTTAAAGAAGGACCAACCGACACAGAATCAATCATATTTGATAAGCAACATTGCTATTATTATGTCAAGTCGACGTGAACACCGTGAGATCTGCGTGCGCGCATGACTCATAGCCACGCATAGATCACGAATTAATTCTTAGACTGTTGGGTGTGCTACTCACTGGATGTAAAAATCTAGTGTAATATTATACAATCTAAAGGTGTATTGCATAGAGATAGATATATATGGTTTTGTGTTTAGTGAACTTCTTTGAGCAACGATTTAAAAAATTGACGATTATCGATTTGAGCGTTCCCTAGAAAGAAAATAAAGGGTATTTTACTTTATGAATAAATTGAAAATCTTTTTAGTACCTACGTCAGTTAATTGCAAAGTAATGGACACATATTTTTTTTAAATCAATGAAAATTGTTAAAGTATAAAACGCTTCCGAATTCGGGAGTTAGCTTGTATCGTCATAACGCTTGTAAAATTGTACCGACCGAGTGACGTTTTCTGTTTTTTAGAAGCGTTTTCCCTTTGTCAATTTTTGTTTACAAAAAAAAGAAAAAATGCTGGACTTATAGGTATTTTTTTATAATCTATATTTCAGACTAATAATTAAAAAAAAAATATGATGAAAACGCAGCCTTAGTTTCTCGTATATTATAGATATTACAATGTTTGTTTCAACCATTGCTAAGCTTCAGAAATAAGCTATCGAAAATCCACGTCGTCGGCAGACAGGAATGACTCACAAACAGTAACTCTTAACCCTGAACTACATAACATTGGGTTGCCACCCACGGCCAGGCTTGAACCGATACTATTATATTATTAGCTACTATTTGTTTCTGCAAATTGAAGTGTGGGAACATTATCTGGTGGTAATATTTCGGTGTTTATAATAAGGTATATTATATTAGATAATATCTTACTGATTCGTGTGAGATGAGGGGTCTATTGATTTGTAATAATTTAGATTTACTAAGAGCTACTTAAACGATGAAAATTTTGAAAATACTTGAATGGGTATCGTGTGTTACTATTTTAGATGAGTTTTTCTTAACGAGGTTGACTAAAAGCAAAAAAAAAATATTATGATGCTAGTAGAGCTTCGGTTTGTCTTCTGCACATTTTCATCCATTTATGTGTAGTTTTGTATCTGTTCATAACCCACACGTAGCTAAAATCAGTGCCGACTCCATTATGATTCGTATCAATAAAATAAGGAGTAAGTAAATAGGCAATATTACCGTTTTATAGATAGGTGAAAGATTGATATTGTTGAACCTTCTACTGCAATTCAATCGAACACAATTTTTAGAGATTCATAAACAAATTTTTATTTATTTATGAATCTCTAAAAAGTAGACACTATCATTTATTTGCTTAAAACAAAACGAACAACAGTAGGTAGTATAAATATCCTATCGATGTTATAAAACTAAACTAACTAAGGCAACTGAAAATCTGTCAAGCGGTGACGCTTGACGCTTCCCGAGATCAAAGGGCTCGCTTTTACCCTGGCCAGAGACTAAATATTGCCAGCTATATATGCACATTACCAGCTTACAGCATATTGAGGAGCATCTTTTCTTCAAATTCTTTATGTTTGACGTCGGCTTTACATCACATAAAACTAGCTTCTACATTTCGTCTAAGAATCCAACCTTAGCATAAC